>OW386546.1:33511516-34202843 GCA_936435175.1 Glyphotaelius pellucidus
TACATTTACTAGAAAACAATCACTCGTTTGATAAAGACAGAGATATTAAAGTACTCCACACTTGTAATAAAGGCCATAAGCTAGTCTAGATTCTAGTCTAGACTAGAATCTTTAGAAATTTTCCGCTTTACTAAAAAAATAGACCATAAATTTGTAATGAATAAACAATTAACCCAACATATGTACACGGTTGACATATGTCACATGAGAACGGGTCGTTTTTTCGACTCGTTCTTGAGTTCAACAGCTCGGCTATGGAACGATTTGCCGGCATCTGTGTTTCCTCCCTCCTACAACATGGGTCTCTTCAAGACCAATGTTCATTCCTTCCTCTCCTCAAAAAGACCCTCCACACAGCATCCCAGATGACATGGGCCCTGAGGGGAATTATTTTCCTCAAGGCCTCCTGTGTGGAGTTAATGTAAAAAAAAAAAATTTAAAAAAAATTAGAGTCATTTGCTAAGTCTCCACTTTTGTATTCACTGTAATTTTCATAATAATTTCGAAATTAAAATATGTATTTATTTAATATAATGACCATTCCTACTCCAATGTTAACATGTATCCCTTCAAAAAGCAATAAAAAAAATCCCTTGCATCATAAATATAATAACAATTTGACAATAAAATTGGGTCATTAATATTAATATTACTTGTAAGGTTTTTCCTGAACAATATCGAAGTGAGCTACAAAACCAAGGTAAGTAACCCCAACAATATCGAAGTGAGCTACAAAACCAAGGTAAGTAACCCCAACAATATCGAAGTGAGCTACAAAGCCCACTGGAATTACCAAAATATTTAGAAATTCGACAGTCTAAAACGACTTAGTAACAAATGTAATTAGTATAATTGATTAAAATCCTTAAGACTCCCTCATATGTTGTGTATATAAACCGTAGACTAAAAATATTTTGTACCAGTCTGAAGATGGCTCTAGCGAGCTGAAACCGGTTACGGTCAATAAAATTAAAGTGGAAAAAAGGTTTATATTTGTTTTTATAATAATATATCATGTATGTAGTTGTGTGTACGAAAAATTTTATTACTTTTATTAAAAAACACACACAATAAATGTTTACTACAATAAAAATAAGTAACTTAAACAAAGTTATTATGACAAGTAGATTAAAATAACATAGTTTAAAAAGTTTTTAAGCCTAGAAACGCAACGAAAAAGTCACCGGACATAAACAACACCGTGTATCACACCAATCGGTTTCGATTCAACCTGAACCTTCATTTCAAATTAAATAGGTAACATAACGAGAAGCAGAAAAAACATTGACTATGATGGGGTGGGGCGAGAGAGAGGTGGGTAATAGAGAGCGGGTAAAATTACAAAGCTTTAATTTATTTTTAAAAAGTTGGTCAAAACAAACGGTGATTGATTTCTTCCCACGAAAATGCAATAAAAATACTTGACAGGCAATCATATTTTATCATTATATTTTTTCGTTAATCCATAGAAAAATACTTGGAATTCTATTAAGTCAATTTCAAAACTAAACAAAAATAATTGATTTTTTTAAAACCACATTTTATAACAAAGCTTCAAAAATAATACTCCAAAATTTTTCATTCCTGCAAGGCAAATTTGCAAATAAAACACTTTACCAAAGCCTGTCGATTTGATGCCTTTCTATGAAAAAACATTTCCGTTCTGAAAAATATTTGCAAACATAATTTTATTTCAGTCAGAAATTGCGCTGCGATACCAAACCAGAAACTTCAATAAAATCACGGTTCAGTATTGTAAATGTAAACTTCACATTTATCAAGTTGCTCTAACGTCGTTGCACTGAGGGTAGTTCCTCTAAACCAATCGCTGAGAAAATTCTAAATACATCTACCCCTCCGACTGCGGGGTAAATGATAAAACGAGTTAACGTTATTACGTTAGAAGAGGAAGAAGTTGAAACGTGACTTCTTTCCTCGCTACGTGAGGCCGGAGCAAGACTGCAAGATTACGTCATTAGGGGAAGACGGAAACTTGATCGTAAGGGAGGGACATATTATGATGTAATGTTTGTCATGCAGGAATATTACGTCAACTCGTATTACCAACATATTTGCTTAGGTTACTCGAGTAAAATGAGTCGGTGCGAAATATTTTTCTGCGGTAACCGTGTTTATCTTGTTAAGTTGTTCACATTATTAAATTAAATTGTATTTATTAAAAAAATATACGATTTTGCAAATAGGTACGAGAATTTTAACGAAATTTCGGGGTTTGATGGTAAGAGGCCTGAACATTTGTTTTTTAAGGCCCGGCTCTCCGTATTTCTAAAAATATATTACTGATTTTCTTAATTATTTTAGGTTTTAGAGCTCAAAAATTTGTTATTCTTGAAGATGATATCTACACACGGCCGGCGTAGTCCAGCGGTAAGGTTCTTGACTCGCATTCCGAAGGTCGCGGGATCGAAACTCGGCGGGACAAATATTTTTTTTGATTAATTTGTGTTATTTCACAATTTATTCAATTAAAATAATATATAATATATTTGCGGCACGTTCCAGAGTGGAAAATTCTCTCAGTATCGTCCTGGTGTAAGACCACCGTTCAGAATTGAAACGTTGCTTGAAATGGCTTAAGCCGTGTTTGGTGACCCGATCTGAATAGCCAGGTACTTCCCACCTTCCTATTCTCCATCTCCTTTCTCTTTCCACTACTTTCAGCTTCATAACATACCCCAATCGGGAATGCCATAGCCTCACTGGCTCCAGACGGGAGCAGTTGGGACTCGTGTGCGGTTAACATGTAAAAAAGAACACTGAGAGTATCTTCCACACCGCAACGATGCCGAAAATATATAATTTTATATTGATATATTGTGAAATAACAAAGAAAAATTACTTGTGCATCCGCGATCTTCGGATTACTAGTCGAGAGTATTACCCCTCAAACACGGAGGCGGAGGTTAAAGAATACTTAAATACAAGTTAGTGAAAGACTGTTCATTCAAATCAGTGAATATGTAGAACAAGTTTTTTTGCCAAGAAAAGTATTTCATTCGCACAAACAGCCCCGGTATCAGTGTAACATTTAGACAACAAATATTGAGTTCGTTAACATCAGCACAAACCGTCCCATTAAAATTTTATTTGTATAACAGTACGATCTAGTACATCGATTAGTTTTTTAACATTAAATTTATCAATTTAGTCTGGTATGAGAATATGACAATATGCATAAATGATAATCACACGTCACGTATAAAACATAGTATACTAAAAACATACTGTAAAATAATATCATTCAAGCCCCACGTTTTGTTAGTTGTTTTAAAAATATACATTTAGCTTAAAAAAACACAATTTTGAAACTTTGAAACTATTTCGCCTTTGTTTGGTTTTATGGTAGCTTAGTACCAAACCAAGAAGAACGATTTTTAATTTGTATTATAGATGGCCAGTACTTATTTTCAAATATTCAAATGCATCATTTGTTCTCCTCCAACAAAACAAATGAATAGAGCTTTTTTCATAACTTTATAAAGGTAAAATTTTATCAGCGTCTTCTCTTGTTTTACCTCGGGTTGAGAACAACCATTTTTTGTGTGATACAATTTGTCCTTTTATTTTGAGATTTTCATAGCTGTCGGTGGTGATTTGTTAATATAAAAACATTACAATAAATCGATGGATATTCGAAAAACTACTTTTTCTTTGCCCTATTCCTAAACTTTTACAGGCTTACTTAATGAGGAAACTACAAAAATTAATTTGTATTAATTAATTGCACTTTGCACGCTTATTGCAATAATATAATAATTTATTTTTCTAATTCTGGTCGCAATGCCTCGGAAGGACGTCTCTTTGCAATACTTTCTGTACAGTTAATTACGGTGGCTTAGTCCATTGCAGGTCATTATTACCTACGGTATTGTTATCACGATATTATTGTGAAAAATTCCAGGGATGTTCGTAATTTTCTTCGAATCAGTATAAAGATGTATCTCGAATGACGTGATTTTCTCCGAATTATTATACTAAAGGGGCTAAGGAAAGCTGAGATCCACAGCCCTTCGGCAGTTCGAAGAAGAAGTGCTCGAGAGTCTGACTAACGATCAGAACTTAGTGTTCAATTTCTAAGAATTCATTACCTTCTGTTTATAGCTCTTATTTCTCTCAAATAATCCGCAGTAAAGCTTACAACGCACGTAGAAATAATTTCTTTGTTCATTCATTCACCGGGGAGTTATTAACTATTCCGAATGTTATACTTATACATAAAATAGCAAAACAAAATTTTAAGAAGTGTAAATGTTTATTATTAATTTATTAATAGACTAACATCCAACTTACAACCAAGTAACAAGAAATTTTGGAAATTTACATTACAAAAATAAAGGATGGTATATGAAAGCAAAGACAAACAGATAAAACATAAGAAAAAAGAAGTGTCAAGACAATTCAAGACTTTGCTATTAATAGAGTTATATAAAATATCTTCAATTGTTTAGTGAGCGACAAAAATCATTTAGGCTTATGCCAAAAAAATCAAGGTCTTGACGTGAGTTGACCATTCTACACATTCTGGATAGTGGTGAATTATAACCACAATTAGTCGAGTGTTGATTAAGGAAGAGCAGTTCTTTATTTCTGAGTCTACGAGAAGGTATATTGAATGAGATGAGTTGTAATAATGTAGGTGAGTCAATAATATAGTTGATAATTTTGAAAAAACAAATGAGATCAGATTTTTCTCGACGGTCTTCTAAAGGAGCAAGTTTCAGAGTTTGTTCGATTTCATTATATATTATTATGAGTAATTGCCTCGTTCTAATCCTAGCCTCCTAGCAATTCCTTTTAGGAACCGATGTTGAACAGACTCAATATTACGAATATGGATAGCATAAAAACGAGACCATATAACACAAGCATATTCAAGATGGGGGCGAACCATGGAGCAGTAAAGAGTTCTTAGGGTATTTATGTTTTTGAAGTCAGAAGTGATTCTAGTGATGAAACCAAGTAGTTTGAGAGATTTGTTAACAATCAAATTTAAATGTTCCCGAAAAGAAAGCTTGCTATCAAGAATGACACCAAGGTCTTTAATAGATTGAACAGTTGTTAAGCAAACAAAATTTTAACATCATTGTGTACATATGTTTGCATTTACATGTTTATGTATGTGTATATATGTATGCTATGCATGTGTAAATATATGTTGATAAATATATGTGCATATGCGTTTGTTCTTTTATGTACATACATGCATATATTTGTATTATTTTTTTACTTTATTTTTTTATCTTTTCATATGCATGTCTACTTTGATACATATCTTTTTAAATAAATATAATATGTTATTTACCCGCCTCGGTAAAGGAAATCTATGTACATAAATGAAAATGATGTCTGATGAACCAAGTGAACGTTCGATTTCAGCTAGTTTGTTGTAAATATAACTGAAAATTAACAGGTTCGCTGCCGGTGACTCCGGTCGGAGCCATTCGGTGTCTCGCACTGGGTGCCGGCGGCTCCGGTCGGAGCCATGAGTAGTATATCTGCACAAATATCAGTTTCCTGCCGGCACTCACGGCGAATGGTTGTTTTTGTAGCTGGCGTCGTTGTTAACAATTGTACCAACATTTTACAAGAATTGGTCTAAAAAAAAAAAAAAAATATTTTTGTAAAGGGCCATTGAAAAAAGTACACGATAATTTTGTGTTTTTTTTATTTTTTCTGAAAGGATAAAGTGCAAGAGATGCCGATTATACACGAAAAACGGAAGAGGAAGAAGGATTTGATTTGACCACTGCATTGATTACACAGATAAACCTGGTTTGTGCGTTGAGTGCTTCAATAAGTACCACAAAATTTAATAAATATTTTTTCTTTATTCATGAAATGTATATAACTTTCTTTATTTTATTTTATTTGATTTGCTACTTGTGTTTTAGTAATCATTTGTACGAAAGAAAAAAAAAATTGGTCTATTTTAGTTTGCTTTTTTTTATGAAAATAAAAAGTGGAGAGTAAAAAGAGTGCGACTTTTTTTTACGCTAAATCCACACAATGCTATGTCATTGAGATGCTGTGTGGAGGGTCTTTTTGAGGATAGGAAGGTATGAACACTGTTCTTGAAGAGACCCATGTTGTAGGAAGGAGGAAACACAGAGGCCGGCAAATCGTTGCCTAGCCGGGCTGTTGAACATAAGAACGAGTCGAAGGAAGTGACCCATGTGACAAATGTGACATATGAGAGATGTGACAAATGCGATATGTGACCAATGTCAACCTTGAATATGTGTTGGGGGACTAAACAACGAAACCGCCGGCACCTGCTAAGTGATTTTCAACAGTGGTGCCGCCGGCTCCGACCGGAGTCGTGAATTTTTTATATTTTTTTTACATTTCCACTGAAAAAAAAAACTTTTGCAATGATATATTATTCTTGTAAGTAAATTTAAAAACTAAAAAAAATAATATAATAGTTGGCACCTAGGATCCGTTATATTGTGCGTAGGCGGCAGCGAACCTGTTAAACAAAATAACAAGAAAAATAGTCACGAAAATATCAACCGTTAGAATCTTAAGTTATTTTAAGTAACATCTAAGTTATAAAGCTAAATCTAAAGCGCTGCAGCCGTAATATTTATAAAGCAAATCCTTCCTTGCGACGCGAATGTATCAGGACAGTATAAACGTGAAACGATGTCAAATAAAACACAACGACCATTACTCGGCGCGTGACTGCCGCTCAACAAGATGAAATATATTCACTTTTCATGTTGTAACGTGTGCGATTCTCTGGCGGGTTGAATTCACCAAACTTTCTCAACTACCCCGGCCCGGCTTAGGTCGCAGCCAGTTTTAAGCGGACGGAAAGCGTTTGCTTAATGCAGGCGTACAGGGTGTAATAATTTCAAATTAATTTAAAATAATGTTATAACACATATTCAGTTTTAAAATCTGTCTGTAACAACTCGAATTAATTTTTTTAATTTTTAAATGTTTGTCTTTGAATTTAATTTGGGAGGCGGATATATATATTTTTTTTTACATGAAATACCGCACAAGAGTCCCAACTGCTCCCGTCTGGAGCCAGTAAGACTATGGCATCCCCGATTGGGGTATGTTGTGAGGCTGAAAGTAGTGGGGAGGGAAAGGAGATAAGGAAGAGGAAGGTGGGAAAGTACCTGGCTTTTCAGATCTGGCCTCTAAGCACGGCGAAAGCCATTTCAAGCAACGTTTCAGTTCTGAATGGTGGTCTTACACCAAGACGATACTGATAGTATCTTTCACTCTGGAACGTGCAGCAAATATACTTTATATTATTTTTAAATGAATAAATTGTGAAGTAAAACAAATTAATCAATCAAATTTATATTTATTTTTATATGGGTACCACCGCAGCATGAACCGTTTATTGGATAATCAACACCCAAGGTTTTGGCGGCGGATGCATGGAGGGCAGGATCGGGAGAGACTGGTTGAAGGTGACCTTTTGACCTCTCCATGGGTAGATTTTTACCCGCCTCTCATTTTTCCTTCTCTGAACTTCCTTTCCTTCCCCTAAAAAGATCCTCATCCTAGCATCTGCAAAGATGAGGTATGCCTTAAGGACATATTTTTCCTTAGGGCCTCCGGTGTACCTAATGTGAAAAACATTTTTTAAGTTTGTAAGCAGGAACTATTAAATTTAAAATCTGACCATAATTACACGGGTGACCGAACAACTCGATAATGTGCAACTTCATCACCCCTTTAAAAAGTGTCGAAATGCCACTTTGTTTGGTTGGCAAAAAGCCCAAGTTTAATTTATATTCAAACAAACTAATTAATTAGAACAGGCAACAAAAAACAGTTAACATTGTAAATTATCAATGATTAACAAGATTTTATATTATAGTACCTGCTAAAAGAACTATCGTAAATTTTTAATTTCAAACATGATATTGTGAAAAATTTTAGAGATAGGTGGTAGTAAAATCATCTTCAGATATGTTCTTCTTTCTTTTTAACCTTTTCGTCCCAGAAAGAAAAAAATCACACTTCATCCGAAGGGGGGTCACTCGGGGACCCCAATTTGTTTTGCTTATTAAAGGGTGTTAATGACACAATTTTTGGAAATTTGTTTTGGTAATAATTAGAAAGAAGCATATTCATCTTATTTCAGTAGTCATTATCTAAATCGTTTCATAAATAAAGTCATAATTAATATTCTAACGAATTTAGACCATAACGCGTATTTCTCCATAGAAAACAGAGAAGGCGGGCCGATAGCCACCATAACGCTTTGTTTCCGAATATTGACTGGCGATTGGCGCGTAGCGGAAACGATCCAGACCGAATGATCTTTGACCGGCAAGCGAACATTATAGCATTGTAAAAAGAGCAAACTAGATGCGCAGTGTAAACAAACGGGATCTTGTCCTTTCCACTAACAACTCAGAAATTACTTACTATCGCTTAGAATCGTCCCGATACTTCCAGCGGATGGATACGGGGTAACGCCCGAACGGAGGGGTAGGGGGGCGGGCTCGACAGATTCTCGACCGGAATTTGATATAAATGAATTAATATTAAGAAAAGTAGTAATGCGATATTAATTTTTTTAATGCAGATCGATAACCAAATAGTTTTTCTAGGATTACCCAAATTATTGAGTATGTGGTTTAAAAAACAACTTAGATACAGCGTAAAACTCTCGTTAGTGTAAGTGCGTTACCCTGGTCCGGTATGGAAGTGTTAATGCTTGTAACGGAACCTTAATCTCAAGCGGAAGCACTCGTTTGTAACGCAAATTCCTATCACGTCACATGAACGTTTGCTCTACGAGTGAAGCAAAAATGCATTAGTTATTCTGATTTTTTTATTGAAAAAGTCCCCCGAATCCGGCTAAAGCTCCTCAGGTTAGCAACAGCATGTAGTACCAGGATAAGGGTAGGTATTCTAGGTAGCGATGCGCATTCATTTGCCATGCAAAACATCCTATAAATTTTATATTCCCCTGGTAGTGCCGCGAACACTCCGCCCCGGACAGTGGAGGTTGCGGGAGACGGATGAGGGAAAACCGTAAAGTGAGACTTGTTACGGAATATGCAGATGTCACCGGCAATTTAATGACGTGAAATAAAATATACATATAATATTCGCTGGAATGACGAGTCGCGATATTAAAACAATGTTATTAAAGTCGCATGAAGTATTTTGGGTTAAAATAAAACTCAGATTTTGATCGCGTCAACAAAAATCAAAACTACAAGGCGGCGCTAAAGTCATCACCCTATCGGAAGATGAGAAGAGGTAAAAGTTAGTTCTACTTTGACATTTGTGAAGTAAACAAGATGTGAAATGCTATACTCCCCAAAAACGCGGAAAAATTGTTTCAATCTTTTTGCGGAATAATTCGTTGGAGTTGGCGCAGCGTGAATTTGGGCGCGGATTTCCTGGTGGTAACACTACCTTAGTTTAGCCACTCGTTTAGAAGAGTATGGGACAACAGGAGATGCTACCATACCTGGCCGGTTCCGAAGCAGCCGTTCTGCTGAAAACATCGCGGCTGAAGATGTCATCGGGTCTTATTTTTTCGAAAACTCCGCTGGACGGCGAGCGCTACAGAGCCATGCCGAAAAACTTATTCCTTTCATAGACATAGGATGAGCGAGTGCTATACTTTAAATTGATTAAACTATCGTTGTCTCAAGTAAATCAAACTAGAGTCCTTACTAAATCGAAAAGTTTCTTTAATTCGTTTTTCCGTACCCGAATTTGATGGCTACAATTTAAATTTAGATCCAACCTTTTAAGTAATGTTTTCAAAACTTCAACTTTCCTTAAATTAGACAATATAAAAATATTTTTTGAACAGTTGAAACTTTTGTGGGTTTTATAAAAATGTGGAATTACAAAACACCTCCAAAAACTACAAATCGGTTTTTGTTCAAAGAAATTAGTTTTAACAATTTTATATTTTGTGGATGGTTTTAAGTACTTAAACTGACAGTTATTTCAATTAGCTAGGATCAGTGGTCGGCAAACTTATTAGCCAAAGAGCCAAATTTGTACATTGCAACGATTCAAAAAAAATTGAGAGCCAAATCTGTTTAGCAAACATTTATTATAATTTTAGCACTTCGTTAAATTACGGGAACGCTGAATAAAACTTGATTTCCCTTAACTTAATAAAGATTTTATTCACAAATAATAAAATATTGTAAAGGAAACCATAAATTTAAATCGTAACAATGACCGACAAACACGTTTTTTAATTATTTTTTTATTATTTATTTCAGAAAATCAACAGATTAATAACATTTACAACAATAAAATAAATAACTCAAGTAAAATCGAATACTAGATGTTCACGTATCTTAAAATTACAATAAACAAACTAATGGTCCTGTACCCGTGAGCTAACAAGTTTAAAAAAATACAACATTGTAAATAATTTCCAACAATGTCCTTGCATCTCCTTGGAAAGTTTGAGTAAGTCAGGTCGGCATGTTGTTAGTCTTAATTTTAGGTACTATTCCAGGTTCTAATCAATAAGACGACTTCTCAGTTTACTCTTGATAAATAAAGTTCATGCTTGAAAAATATTGTTCACATGAATATGTAGAACCAAAAAGGGAAAGAACAGCACACGCGAGTTTTTTCAGCTGATCATAAGTCAGGAATACTATTCCGGTCGTTGAAGATGATCATGTCTTCCTTCTCCAGGTCTTTTAAAGCATACTACTTGTGTTGTGAACCAGGCTCACATATGTTTTTCTCCAATATTTCAAAATCAACCAAAAGACGTTTAATTTTAGATCTCCTTATTTCCCTGTTTTATAAATCCAGCAATTATATTTCAAAGAGCCGCACTTGAGGGGCCAAAGAGCCGCATGCGGCTCCGGAGTCGCACTTTGCCGACCTCTGAGCTAGGTGGATTAATATTACATTACGCATTAGAACTAAGTGGATTTTTAATACAGAAAAAATAAGGTCAAAGAAAATAAATTATTTTGAAAAGATCACTTATTTCATCAAAATAATCAATTTAGTTCAAAACCAAAGGTTTCTTGGTCAGAATAAAAACATTTTTTTTATTTTTTATTTTATCCTGATGTAGAAGTGGTGTACACACATTAATTTGTTGTCGTGCAGTTAAAAATGACGCCACGAAGTGAATTTGTGAGTATTGAAGAATTAAAAATAAGTTTTTTATAATGCTTAAATATATATAAGACAACAATAATATATGTAAACTGCGATACAAAACAATGTATTGTAATCCAAATCAATCCAATTTTAAACATTTCCCGGTTCTCATCGCTTTATTAAGCCACTTCAAGTTGATAAAATTTAAAACCCCATTCGGTAGCACCTGCAAATCGTTCCGAATAAGCCACTTTGAACGAGTTACTGGATTTGGCATAAAAATTTCAACACGTGCCTCCAATGCATAGAAAGGGCTTTGAAACAAAACGAACCAAAAGTGTCACCACACAGAGCTGCTTACAGCCAGAACTGCCTACAATGTCGCGTTGAAGTAAGGCTGGATGTGTTACAAAAATATACGTGTACGTGGATTTACGTTTGACGAAAGTATTTGTACATGAGCGTGTGTAGACGTGTAACGTACGGCTATACGTGTTGTGACACGAATGTTGAGTTAACAGCTAGTAACTGTAGACATGTGAGTTAAGGTGTGCACACTGAACACCGTACCGAGTGTAGTGAGGCTGCTTGAAAGTGATGCAGTTGAGGATTTTTCAATAGAAGTATGAAGTTGTAAGATCTCTTTGTTTTTTTATGTGATGTGATGACGATTGTTTTTATTAAAATATTTGTAAATAGTTGCAATTTGCCATCGCAGGCAACACTAACTTTTATATAAAAAAATAACATTTCGGGATATAAAAAAAACTTTCAAAAAATAATTGTTTCAACTCTAACACCGGCACAAAAAAAAAGGCAATTCCAGTTTATAATATTCAATATCACAATTTGAACAGTTAAAATATAATCTGTTTCATTTTCCAATGCATGATCCAAGTGGATAGAAATTATTTTTTCAGTATTTAAAAATATACAAATAGTAATTGGGAACGTATAGTAGTTTGTGCCATTTAAAATACACTAAGGATCAGCTTTTTCACGGAGCTGAAATAATAAAAAAACTTGCATACAATTTTAACAACTTGAAATTAAACTTGAATTGTTTAAATTCTGTGAAAACACTGGCCTTTAATGTTTTTATTTGAGTCATTTTTTTCTATAGAGATAACTTTTAATAATAAATTCAGGACATTCATCAATATTATAAATATAATGTATGGAATGATATTCAAGAAGAAGATAATCGGATGTTATGCCTAGAGCCTAGACCACTATCTAGGTTACAAATAATTTTTTTTCAACTTTTTGATCATTTAAAAGCATGGCAGCCAAAAGTACGAAAAAAAATTGTCAAAGATAGTATTATTAAGTCTGAATATGAGATCGACAAAAATGACTTAATAATAATAGGTTCCAATGGCCGAGTTGGTTAAGGCATTTGTTCTGGAAAGACAAAAGATTCTGGGTACGATTGCAAGTTGCGACGGTTACCTTTTTATTTTGTTGTGTCTTGTTCTTTTTCATATTTCGTTTAGATTTTTTAGTATATCTTCTTCACCAATGAAATGTTACCAATGTGTTTTTCATTGAGCTAGAATGAATTAATACTTGACGTGAAAAGCAGCCTGCGTAATTCATATTCACTGAAGCGCTTTTTGCCACAATATGTCACTATTTAAAATACCCCGGATTGATTTACTGCCAATATTGGCAAATTTTCCCTTATTTGTAAGTAATTAAGTAGAAGCTTACGATTTTATAAATTTTATTTATAAATCCTACGAATATGCGATAATCGACAAAAGATAGGTGAATTCATTGGCTATATATAAATCAGTTTGCATGTCTCCATATAAAAATTCGGAGGTATGATATTTTTAATTTCGTCGGAAAATATTCAGAATGATCACCAAAAAATGTCGAGCAATCGGAGAAAAAAAATTTTTAATTGTCGCCCCAGCGGAAAAATATTTAAGAATAACACAGGTAATAAAACGAATCACCTTAATATATCTATATCAGTTGAATTTGTTTATTTGTTTATTTATTTATTTATAAACATACATATTTCAAAACGAAACAATACAAAATGGTGCTTTGTCTATCCAACTGGGAAGGATTCCCGATTCAGGCAGGCAAATTGCATATTTAGTTCATAATATTCAACAGATGAAAATTTCCATTAAAGATAACACAAGAAATGAGATTCTGTCCAAATAACTATCGAGAACATTAATAATTGCATTCTGAGCGTAGGAATAGATTCTTTATGTTCTTGAAAGAATCGCAAAAATGTGATTTTTCTAAGTTTGATTTGGAGAACATTAATAATTGCATTCAGAAAAATGAATGGTTTCTTAAGAGAAATCGCAAGGTTGAGACTCTTTCCAGGTCATTTCGGAGAAAATTTACAATTTTATAATTGAAAATATAGTATTTAACTATAATGATTAAACATTTACTAAGTATTAGAAATTACAAATTTATAAACTTATATATAACAGTGAATTTCCAATGTATTTACGACTATTTAATTGATATAAAGTACTATAATTTGCTTATTGAATAAATCTAATTGAAAATTGGAATTTCAATCTAATCTTCTTCTATTTAAAATGAAATTTTGATCAGTATTACATGTCATTTGAAATTCCGATAAGTCGAAACAAATTATCGATCCTGATGAACTGTGATTCAACATTCAGCTTCACCATTCAGAGGCCCATTTCAATAAGCATTCACTCCCCCTGTGAGCAAGGCCTCCAGCACTTTGTGTCGATACAAGCACAAGTACCGCCCTGGAGACTTACGACCCTACTCTTGCTGACGCCACCAGAAGCATTTGCATATCACAGGTCGGCCGAGCTTTTGAGCGCCGCGACGCAACTTTTCACAACTGCACCGTGCACAGTTGATGGTGACGTCAGAGGCGTCGGCGTCGTTGGTTTAAAGCTGAAGGCGGCGATGTCACAAAGGGTGAGGGATGATTGCGTGGCTGAATTGTTTCGTATTATGCGGAAGCATGCCCCTTTGCGTTATTACACATTTCATTACGTCCATCCTTTATATTTACTGGTTTTATGGATGGACGATAGACGTTCATAATATATTATTAATTAACAATATAAATAAAATCAGTAAAAAGTGAGCTAAATCTTATAAATAAGTCGCCTAACAGTGGATTCAGCAACAGTTTGAAAATGGTCTTGAAAACCGAAACAGCTTTATATGCTAAAATACATACTAAATACTTGCGGACCTTGATAATAAAACTTTCTATCAAATTTATTTTCAAATTTATTTTTAACTAAATAAAAATAAATAAAAAAACAATTAAATGGAGTTCTATGAATTAAACACAAAAACATTAATAAATTAATAAAGTGAGCTGCTAAAAGCAGAGTAATATTAATAAATACTACCACAACTTAAGCATATCTCAAAAAAAAAAACGGAAAGCATATTTCAATATGTTTTTTTTTTCAACACAAGTTAAGATTTATTTCATGATTTTTTTTATGATATTAAATCATTTTATCAAATTTTACATTAAACTCTGATCAAATAATTCATTGATAAAATGTAATAATTTCTTTGTACTTTATACAAAAGTAAAATTTTTCCAGTGACATACGCTGAATGATATTAAAAAGGACATCTTAAATTTAACTACTGCGCTGTTTTGCCTAATCAATACGTTACGATATCTTTGAGATTTCTTGCTAACTAAATTTTCAATGAAAAATTTATACGTATTTTATGTTCTTGATAAAATGTTTAGAAGATAGGTTTATCCCATTTGAATACAGCAATGTATTGAAAAGTGGATAATTATTGAGAATTGTTCACCACAATTGAAGCAATTTATTAGTGTTATGGCAAGCATTTTGTGGCATTTTTCACACTAATTCCTAAGATACATTTTTTAAACTCGGTGTTCCCATTGAAAACATAAACGATAATCACTTGATCAATAAAAGAATTATATTTATTACTCTCAGATCGAAGAATTATATCCCACTTAATATTTATTTTAAAAATTGTAAATGGTAGTATAGGCAGTCCTGATTTAATTAACCACATTGAATTTCAGACAACTACGAACTACTCGTTCCAATATACGGTTTAAATTCAACAATATCAGGGCTGAGTATTCGAAACACTTGTTTGTACCTAAGTTGCAATAAGTTAGTAATAGATAGGTATTTGTGGCGGATCTATTTAACTGCACGGAAGGTACGTACAAGAGAGCTGTGCTATCAAATCTTTTCAATCAATAATAATTTTAATCTAAGTCTACTTTATTTGTACTATATAATTAAGGAAACACTTGTATCTCTGATATCATTTCAAAAGCAACAATAAATTTTCATTCTTTTTTTATTAGTTCTAATATTTTCTTATGATTTTAACTGTGACATTTAATATTTGTTTGTGTCATTTAATATTTGTTTGTGTCATATTTATACCGTCGACTAGCAGTTAAAAACTCGCTTCGCAGGTTTTTGCTACTGGGCCCTGCGGCGTCTTGTCTTTAGGCTTCACCATGAGGGTTGGGGACCATTTTATAAATCCGATAGGAACCGGTTCCAAAAAGAGCCGAATCCTCTGTAATCCAGCGACAGCTAGTCATCGGGACAAAGTAACCGTGACAGGCAATGACGTCATATGTAATATATAGTGGCGAGATACTATTATTCTAAACTTCAAGTATTACCGTCAATCTTTCCACATCCGGAGAAATTCTCAAATTTGCAAATCAGTTATACCAGGGCACGTCCTCGTGCGATCTGCTAACGTAAGTGGTGCCATCTTTTGATGAATTCTTGAATTCGAAACTGAATTTCAACGGTAATTGAAAATACACGTAAACCGATGCTTATGTGGCGCGGCACGTACGGCGCGGCGTCAGACATCCAATCGAAGCCGGGTTCTTAAATTTCAACCGCACAGACGCAAGGCTATTAATACTGTTTTTTTTTTACATGAGCTCCACACAGGAGTCCCTGAGGAAAATAATTTCCCTCGGGGCCTATTTCATTTTTGGGGATGCTGTGTGGAGGGTTTTTTTTAAGGAAAGGAAGGAAAGGAGAGTTTTGGGAAGGAAAAGGGTATAAGGGGTGGTTAGAAATCTGGGATTCAGTGTCCTGGTCATCCACCTTCAAGACCTAGACAAACCTCACCCCATGAATCCGGGCACCCCTGCCAAATCATCAAATGAACCACTTGGGGTGACCTTAAGCAGAGGTGTTGGTTATCCAATAAAGGTTCACGGGGCGGCGGTACCCATTCCCGCCTCCCAAATTGTAATTGTAATTTTTTGATTCTTTTGGGAAAATTGAAAGGCGTGAGAGTTGTGTAGTGAATTAGTTATACCAGCTTACAATTTGTTAAATTTGTGATATTAGAAACTTCAAAGCGTATTTCTCGTATTTTCTTTCTTTCTAACCATAGAGTAGCGACGTCACAGCGAGTAAATCATTTAAAGATTTTATCAAAATGGAATACATTTTGTAAATCGCACGCCACTGAGCACCGCACTACAATGAACGATAAAAAGCAGTTTGCGAGCTGCACTGTTTGCAAATGAGTCTAATGGATTCACAAAACAGTTTTGCAAAATGGCTGAAAAGCATTTTAAGTTAACACGCCGATAAACATTTTTAACAAGTGAACCAGTGAGCCAGTGATTTGATGGTCGAACGATGTTAAAAGCAATACAACAGTAATGACAGACTATTTCAAATTCCCCATTTGCCGGCAAAACACAAATTGTTTTTAACGAGATCATCGTTATTTACTCTTCTATATTTTTCTGTTTGAAGTCGTAAATAAATTTTCAATTATATACCGATTTCTGTAGGCATGAGTAATTTGTATATTATTGTGTTTATTAGACCATAATAAAATAATTGTGACCCGATTGTCGATCCAACATCCCCCCCCCAAAATTATATTTATTACAAATTTTAGTGCATTATTGACAAATATCTATTTTAAATTGCATAAATAAATAATTTTGTCTTGAATTGAAGAATTTACGAAGAATTAAATTTTATCTTGTTAGTCTCCACTTAAAACCTTGTGACTTTTTAGTACGTTTAGGATTTGTGGCATTAGTCACAAAGCACTAATATTCTTTTAACTACTGGAGCGACAGCGCAATTTAAAAAAAAAATTCCGATTGCTCGACATTTTTTGATGATCATTTTGAATATTTTCCGCCCAAATTAAAAAAAAATCATACATTCGAATTTTAATATGGAGGCGTACAAACCGATCATAGATCTATATAGACAATGAATTCACCTGTTTTTTTTGTCGACCAACACATATTCGTAGGATTTATAAAAAAAATTTATAAAATCGTAAATTTCTACGTAATTACCTACTTACAAATAAGGGAAAATTTGCCAAAATTGGCAGCAAAGCAATCCGAGGTATTTTAAATAGTGCCATATTGTGGCAAAAAGCGCTCCAGTGGTTGAAATATCGGATAGAAACTGTGATGAAAAGTTTAGTCATGTAGTTTCAACATCTTTCAATAGATGTCGTTAGTATAGTTATTTATACAAAGTTTTGTGGTATCTCAACAGATGTCATTTAAGTATTCTTAGTAGTAGCGTACAGGAGTGATGGGCGTGTGAATCCATCCCCCCAACTGCGGTGCAGGGCAATGAGTAGAGATAGACCTGCTGGGGATGTCAAAAAATCTGCCTCAATCAGTCTCTCCCGATCCAACCCGCCACGCAGTCGGTGGGCAGACGCATCTTTCGTTAAGACCTTAAAAAATTTCACCCCATAAACCCGGTCACCCCTGCTAAGCCAACAAGTGTAGTAAACCATTTGGGGTGACCTTTGACAAAAGTGTTAGTTATCCAATGAATGAGTAGCAGTACCTATACGCGCCTCCCAATTGAATATATGATTTAAAAATTCATTAAAAATAAATCCAATTTATCATTCTCTTATCTGAAATCTTTGAACAGATAAACGTCAAGGCTGTCATAATTATTGTAGAACCAAAATTATAAGGTTTTGTGCAATGCGAAGGCAGAAATGAAATTTTCTGACTGTTTCCATTCGGATTCGTTCATGCGTAGTCCCTTTATGCATCTCAGGAATCATTGTGACCTGCTCCGAACCTCCTCTTGGAAGTGAATAATGAAAGCTAATTTTCTCCCTACGACAGACAATGCCTCGTCCTTTGTTAGGAAGATAAAATTTGTGAGGAATTTATGTATTACTTCGTGGAATATTACAGTAGAATTTCGCGAAACTGTACTGCAAGACGGACTGAAAAATAAGTTGTTTGCAGAATTGCTCCTGTGAACGCTTTCTTTTGATCATTGAAATATTTTTTTTTTAATTTATTTTGTTTTCATGTAACTTTCCAAGAGCACCACTGTTAGTGCAGTGTAAAGGCAAGGAAATTGTGATGCCAGACGGAAAGGCAGCGTTAAGGGGCTGTTGGAAGGAATCTATTGATGTGGGTCTTGAAGAGGCCCAAATTATATGAAGGAAGAAAAAATAGATGTCGGTAATTTGTTCGAGCCGATTTAAACAAACACAAGACGAAAAAACGATCCGTTCGCAAGAAGCTAACATCAACTACGAACGGGACTTCTGTTCGTGTCCGTCGAGTATCGCGCACGTGCATCAGTGCAACTGGAATCAATGCTGATAGCTCCTTAGAGTAGACTTCATTAAAATAAATATAGAACATTGCGTCCGTGCATTAGAGATCGCAATCGGTCCGCTAACAAATCAGATGAACCACTCTTCTTTGCACAGAATCAAGTATATTTATCAAGTAGAGTGGATCTCCAGACCAAAGGTGTCTCCCAAATTCAATTGATGAGCGTACTTGAGATCTGCAAACGGTTAGCTGTTGGTCATTATTAAAGAATCTGCTAGCCTTGTACAAGACGTCTGGTTTTTTGGTAGTCAGATTTACTCGGTCTTCTATGGAGCCCCGATACTTGAGCTGGTCTGATATACCTACTCCGAGTATTTCAATAGAGTCTCTACTGGGAAGGTGCTCCAATAAATTTACACCAGATAGGTATTCACCTCACTCTTTTCTGAAATCGGACATGCTTGGGATTTTGAGAAGTTGTTACAGATAGGGTTGGCCTTACCCCAGGCACGAATCTTATCCAGGTGGTTGACAACTTTTTGTCTCAAAACTTTTCGAGCTGTTCGCACTTCGTAAATGGAAGGCTTGTTGTGACGGAAACGATAATCCTCCTTAACTTTGCTATCGTCATCGTAGCAATGAGTTGTTGCATATTCAATGAGATCATCGATTTGCAACAAAAAATAGCGTCGGTGGCAGCTCATATCCTTGAGGCACTCCCGCATTGATTCGTTGCGGCAGGGAAGAAGAACCGTCAACTACGGTTTGAACTGTTCTTCCTTTGAGAAAGTTCGAATATACTATGCAGGGTTGGACGGTTCCCATGCAATGGGAGCTTTCTGACAAGCGCATGGTACTGGACTCTATCAAAGGCTTTGGAGATATCCAACCCGACCGTTTAAGTTTCTCCAAAACGTTCCAATTACCCAAAATAAGCGTCAGATATCCGAACAGATCACCAGATGATTGGTTTCGTTTAGTTGAATTATTTTCTAACTTATAATAATTATCTAATTTACTTAATTATCAATTTAAATATTTTTTTGTATTCTGGATTAGTTTCCAACCAAGGGAATCAAGGTACGTTGAAAGTTCTTATTCATGATAATTTAAAAGGAATTTTCAAGACGGTAAAATATTTACATACTAAGCGCATAACTTCCGAACGACTCCACCAAATTTAACAAAAATTTTTTCTGTTCGTTATTTTGTATAAAACTACTGGTGAGCTCTGGCATTATGAAATTTGTAATAGGTGGCACGCGAGTTATTTGAAAATTGATTGTAAAGGAACTGAATGTATGGATTGCGGGAGGGGGGAGGGGAACCTAGCAGGAGGTTCGCTGGACGGGGGAAGGGGAGGGGGGGTGGAGTGGGGAGAGTGAAGGTTCAAGAGGCGGAGTAGGAACACGAGAGGGCAAGGGGACGCGGGAGATAAAGGAGACGCGGAAACGAAACGAATGGGAAAGGACCCACAGGGAAAAACAATTTATTTATTAAATGGCATAGCGATGCCTGCCAGTTACCAGCAAGTTATTAATAATTCAGGTTCAAATGAATACACACGTTTATAGCATATCATGTCTTTCAGAATTTTAATTTCGCATTACGATAATAATAGATAGGTAATTATATAACTAAACCCCTTTATAATCAAATCTCTGATTCGTGATTTCCATACTTTGCTCTAATCCCATCTATAAATCCTTCATTAAAATGAGTTATATTTCTCCGACAAACGCACGAGTTTGGTACTTATTTCCGCATATTGTGTCTTCATATCTTTATTTATACCATGAAAATTTCTGCAAAATACGTTTTATGTCAACCCTATTTTTTCCCTTTTCCAGTTTAATTATCCATAAATTTAACGAAACTCACCAAAAGCCCTAAATTAACTGTGGTCCCTTATAAATCCAGAGAGAGCCTCCGTATTCCGTACCAACCCTTATTCGCAGCGTCCCTTATATTGGTCAAGCGAGGGATTAAAGTAGGTTCTATTGATTGGTTCGGGTATGATTTAACATTAATAGCTTCCAGGATTTCAGGCAGTTGGAACTAATAGACAATGAATGCATTAGCTGCTACAAGGACAAAAGAATTCGGAGGAACCAAAAAGGTATTACTGAAAATGTTAAATTGAAAAGGCTTTTAAAATTTTGTTCCGAATTTTCCATTAGCATCATTGTTATTTTTTTTTCAAAAAGTGTACTGAAGGCATTTTAAAAATTAAATTGCAGCCACAAAGTTTCAGCTAAAATAAAATAAATCAAATTATTTTCATCTATGTAAAATAAATAGATCTTTAAGCCAAATTTTGAATTAAAAAATTGAATCAAATTACTTTCTTCTCTCCGTTTTATTAATTACTAGCTTTTCCCCGCGGCTTCGCTCGCATTAGTATTACGGGAAATTACTGTACGCTTGCACTTTTTAATTATCCCCCCTCCCTCCTCCCAATTCCATACTTTCATTCCCAGTACATTCAGTTTTCAAACATCTCGCCTGCCCACCTAAATTTCATAATGCTATAGCTCAAAGAAAAAAAGAATTATCCAATTTTGTTCATTCGTTCGGAATTTATGCGCTTACAAACATTTCGGATGTTTATTTTTACTTAAATATTTGGAAGTTTATAAATATAATTAAAAAAATTACACTTTTTATTATGCAGTCTTTATAATCGTCACGAATTATATTTTTAATGTAGGAACTCTCATCTGACATTTATTCCGAAACATAAGCTTGTCAAAAAAACAAAACATATTCTAATATTTGAATTTTCTGGAGCAGTAGCCGACCAGGAGGTAGGGGGCCGAGTACCTACCAGCATAGAGCCCACAAATATATCAACCTCGTTTCCATGGAAACGATTTTTTTTCTGACGTTAGCAAAAACTCGCTTTTGTTAGCGACAATATACGTTATAACAAATATAATATATTAACATATATAGATTCGTAACGCCAGAACGTACCATCATATACAGCCCATAGTCTTTGCATATATTTTAGCTTTCTATTGGTGAAAGAATTTTTAAAGTCTTTTTATTGGTTAATGCGTGAAAGCGTAGCAAAACAAAACTCGAGCAGTTTCGCATTTATAATATTAGTATGGATATGGATATGGATGATAAATAAACACGATTTTTCTAGCCGAACCCTGAATTACATTTAACTTATTAAAAAATGTTGGTACTGAACATTACCTTCATTACGCCAAGTTGAATAACCCCAAACCTGACAATTTCATGGCTCTTACCTGAAAAGAAAGAAAAGGTTACATATTAGTTCAAACCTTTATTTATTACTAGCTTTTCCCCGCGGCTTCGCTCGCATGGTATTACGGGAAATTACTGTAGCGGTTGAACTTATCAATTATACCCCGTCCTCCCCACCCCCACCCCCACCCCCTCCCGAATTCCATACATTCATTCCCATACATTCAGTTTTCAAACATCTCGCCTGCCACCTAAATTTCATAAAGCTATAGCTCAAAGAAAAAAAGAATTATCCAATTTTGTTCATTCGTTCGGAATTTATGCGCTTACAAACATTTCGGGTGTTTATTTTTAATTAAATATTTGAAAGTTTGTGAATATAATATAAAATTACACTATTTATTCAGTTCATTTATTCAGTCTTTATAATCGTTACGAATTATATTTTTAATGTAGGAACTGACATTTATTCCAAAACAGAAGCTTGTCCAAAAAAATAAAACATATTCTAAAATTTAAATTTTCTGAAGCAGTAGCAATCGTTTCCATGGAAACGATTTTTTTCTGACGTTAGCAAAAATTTGCTTTAGTTAGCGACAGAAAACGTATAACAAATATAATATATTAATATTTATAATTTCATTACGCCAGAGCTTACCATCATATACAAAATATAGTCTGCGCATATAATTTAGCTTTCTATTGGTGAATGAATTTTTAAAGTCTTTATATTGTGTTATGCGTGAATAGGTCATAAACAAACTCGAGCAGTTTCGCATTTATAATATAAGTATGGATTCCCCTTTTAATGCTGCAACACGTTCGTTGGTCAAATACCGAATAAATATGGACCGTTGGATGCTATCTGTTAGCCACAAGTTATTAGAATAGATTGTCGTTAGAAATTAGATAAAGCATTGGATAAAGTATTTGTACAGAGCCCTTGAGGAAATTTTTCACAAAAACGAAGTTATTCAATCGAAGTACAATCTTATAAATCGATGAACGCCGGCTACACTCACGAAAAAGCATGACTCATTGTCACGTTCCGCCTGAACCTAGCGTGCAAGCCAGAGCGCGGAACAAGCGCTCGGCTTGTGACGCATCTATCTCTCTTCCACTCCATCGTTATGATATGACGTTGTAACGTAAAATTATCGTCCGTAAACCGACTTTACAGACAATAAATTTTTTTGACTTGATAACGTCTTATAAATCGATGAACGCCGGCTGCATTCACGAAAAAGCATGACTAATTGTCACGTTCCGCCTGAGCCTAGCGTGCAAGCCAGAGCGCGGAACAAGCGTTTGGCTTGTGACGCATCTATCTCTCTTTCACTCCATCGTTATTATATGACGTTGTCACATAAAATTATCGTCCGTAAACCGACTTTACAGACAACCAAATTTTTGGACGTGATAACGTCTTGTAAATCGATGAACGCCGGCTGCACACACAAAAGACTAATTGTCACGTTCCGCCTAAGCCTAGCGTGCAAGCCAGAGCGCGGAACAAGCGCTCGGCTTGTGACGCATCTATCTCTCTTCCACTCCATGGTTATGATATTACGTTGTCACGTAAAATTATTGTCCGTAAACCGACTTTACAGACAATAAATTTTTTTGACTTGATAAAGTCTTATAAATCGATGAACGCCGGCTGCATTCACGAAAAAGCATGACTAATTGTCACGTTCCGCCTGAGCCTAGCGTGCAAGCCAGAGCGCGGAACAAGCGTTTGGCTTGTGACGCATCTATCTCTCTTTCACTCCATCGTTATTATATGACATTGTCACATAAAATTATCGTCCGTAAACCGACTTTACAGACAACCAAATTTTTTGACGTGATAACGTCTTATAAATCGATGAACGCCGGCTGAACGCACAAAAAAGCATGACTAATTGTCACGTTCCGCCTGAGCCTAGCGTGCAAGCCAGAGCGCGGAACAAGCGCTCGGCTTGTGACGCATCTATCTCTCTTCCACACCATCGTTATTATATGACGTTGTCACATAAAATTATCGTCCGTAAACCGACTTTACAGACAACCAAATTTTTGGACGTGATAACGTCTTGTAAATCTATGAACGCCGGCTGCACACACAAAAGACTAATTATCACGTTCCGCCTAAGCCTAGCGTGCAAGCGCGTTCGGCTTGTGACGCCAATTTTTTTTATTATTAGTATTGCCCGTTAATATTTTTACATGTGCAAATACACGTATTTCAACACCGATTATTGCATTGAGCTCATAATCCAACGAAGAGTGAGATAAGTTTTTAGATTTTCACGGCCATTTGTTTTTGGGGTGTTTTGCCGTGTTGCGCTACCTCCTTCTTTAGTCAACGTTTCGGACAGCGTTACAGTGTCCATCATCAGGGCATGTGTAATTGTGTACTTGTTAGTGGTGAAATGTGTGCTTATGTACTTGGAAGCAATACCGTGTTGCCAGCTCGACTCCACTTCGAGCTGGTATTACAGTATACTTTAGAATTGTTGTAGATTTCACTTGTCTCCGTAATCCGGTCAACAAACCTGTTCCTTGAAACCACTGTCATCTAGTGATCCCTAGTCACCGGTAGAAAGTAGCCGAGACAGGCAATGGCGTAGGAACTGGTTCCAAAGTAGCTTGTCTCTCGAATTCATTGTCGACTAGTGATCGCTAGTCATCTAAAGTAGGAGATAGCGCAACACGGCATAACACCCCAAAAACAAATAACAAAAATAACGAAAAGTGAGTTTACGTGCTTAACCATTGAATTTGGTCAAACTATGCCGTTTCTAGTCTCTATAAGAACGCCAAATAGAAAAAAAAATAAAGCAAAAAATATTCAATAGCCAAAGATATTCTTAACGAAATTTTTAACTTATCGAATAAAATAATTACATTGGACACTCGATAATCATACGAGTACGTCTCACTTTTGAAGACAACGTAATAGAGTTTTCAATATAACTAATTTTTAAGTATCAATTTTTTTCTGTGGAAATGGTAATGCTTTTTCAAGAATTTGTAATATCTTGGGGAAGGGCGAAGAATTATTTGACGAATAAATTAAATAAGAAGGTGCCTTATTTCCACGATTTGAATGATATAATTATTATTTTATTAGCTTGTATCACTTATTGGAAAACAAATTGAAATTGCGCTGTAAAACGGACGAAATGAAGGTAAATAAATTGAGAAGAAAGAGATAATGTAGTAATTGTTCTTCGTCTGACAACTG
Organism: Glyphotaelius pellucidus; assembly: GCA_936435175.1. NCBI lineage: Eukaryota > Metazoa > Arthropoda > Insecta > Trichoptera > Limnephilidae > Glyphotaelius > Glyphotaelius pellucidus. The sequence continues at coordinate 33,536,665 of OW386546.1, forward strand.
CGTCCTTAGACATTGTAATTCATCCAATCTCAATATCCTCCCAAGCAATATTATGAATAGTTAAGTCGATAGCATTGTTAATTGATTTCGCCGAATACCTGAGGATGTTATTACCGAATAGAGAATTCCAGTCCAATTTTTTTAATTTTTTTTTATGAATAATGACCTTCTAACTTAAATAACTGCATGTTTATTTTTATTTTTATAGTTACTTTTAAACGTTAAAATAAAAATCAAAGTTTTAATTTTTCAAGATCCCCAAAAACCACCGAATCTAGTGTGACGTCATCATGACTAACCGAAGTATGAATCTTGTAGGGAACTGGAATCAGCTGTTTGATTCCCGCCATTTTGAATTTCAGCATTGGAGCATTTTACCATTACTGGGCAATACGATCGTTTTTTGTACAGTTAAAGTGTTTGAATATTTTAATTAATATAGATAAACTTATAGAGATACTTTATTTTTGATACTGAATTATTTAGGCCTAAATAATGTTTCAATAAAAACAAAAACTATTATATGTCCAATTCTCTATAAACCAATAACACGGAATGCCGGCTTGCGTCTACATATCTATTGATTTCTAAACAACTTTGAACCAGGTGACGCGGCGCGGTGACGTCACGCCGCCAAAATCCAGCAATAGGGTGTTTAATGACACGTTTTAAAATGGACTTTTTAATATTTTTTTAAAAACTCTGCGTTAAATATTACGAAATAAAAGTTATATATTCAGAATCAACGTATATTGGTCTATATGAACATAATTTTTTAAAGCCATAATATTTTTCACTGGAGTTCCTTATAACGAGGTTATTGGAGTAACACATATAAATAACCAATTCCATCCAACACAATTTCGTAATATAGTTTTTTTTTTTTTTTTTTATGTTAACTCCACACAGGGGGCCCTGAGGGAAATAATTTCCCTCAGGGCCTATGTCATCTTTGAAGATGCTGTGTGGAGGGTGCTGTTGAGGAGAGGAAGGAGTGAACATGGGTCTTGAAGAGACCCATATTGTAGGAGGGAGGAAACACAGAAGCCGGCAAATCGTTCCACAGCCGGGCTGTTGAACTCAAGAACGAGTCGTAGAAACGACCCGTTCTCATGTGACTAATGTCAACCGTGTACAAATGTTGAGCGCGTGTTTGGCGTGTTTCCCGACTATGCACCGGTGCCGAGGGGATCAGTGACGCTAGTTCCTCGGAGCATCTTCCATTGTAATACCGGTAGAACAAGGACAGCATTCCCACCTGACGTCTGTGCTCTAAAGATTGCAGTCCATTTGTTAAGTAGTTGTGTAATTCTTTGTGTAATTATTTTTAAACTAGATGTAATATATGGTTCATTGAGTTCGTCAAATTATTTGGTAGCTTATTTATATACTATACTAGGTTTTATCCGTGGCTTCGCTCGCATGGTATAAGGGGGAAATTACTGTGGCGCTTGCACTTATCAATTATTCCCCCATGAAATCCAACTTTGTTCAGTCGTCGTGGAATCAGCTGCAACGTATTCCTTTAAGTATCTTCTCTGATAAAAATAATCTTAAATTAATAATATAATAAAACACTTATAAAACTTAACTAACCATCACGCCGTTCCTCCGCAGGAGTAGGCAGAGAGGACGAACCACCAAACAACTAGGCCTCATTCACGTTTTTAGGTTTTCACGGCCAAAAAGTATTTTTGTTATTGTTTTTGGGGTGTTATGCCGTGTTTCGCTAACTCCTTCTTTAGCCAACGTTTCGGACAGCGTTACAGTGTCCATCATCAGGGCAGATGAGCAAATGATATAGGTGAGAGTGTTTACTTAACTGTGTCGAAGCGATACCGTGCTGCCAGCTCCATTTCTCTACGAGCTGGTGTTAGAAAAAATTCAGCATGGTTTTTTGCGTTTAGCTTTGGTGTAGCCGTCAATTACTGGATACCACGAACTATTGAGCTTAGCTCCGTCGTCTCTGTTAATATTGATGGGGTTCTTATGGATTTCAATTGCCTCCGTAATTAGGCGTGCTCTGTAAGTTTTGGGTCTTCCCAGGACTTCAGGAACAAATCCAAAGTAATGGCCGGTTTCGATTAAGTGCTCGGCGATTGCCGATTTGTCAGGGTGGCCAATATCATTTGCTCATCTGCCCTGATGATGGACACTGTAACGCTGTCCGAAACGTTGGCTAAAGAAGGAGTTAGCGAAACACGGCATAACACCCCAAAAACAATAACAAAAAAGGCCTCATTCACATTCATACATTGTCTCATACATACTCTTCTATTATGCTGACTTTTGACATGGCCCGTCTCAAGCATCTGATTCACTTGATCGTGCCATGTCTACCTCGGGCGTCCACTTCTTCTTCCATTCACATTTGCGTCATACATTCTTATAACGCTATTTTCTTCTTTCATTCGCTCTACATACCCAATCAATCTGAGGGTCCCTTTCTTAATCTTACTCGTTATGCTTACATTAGCCTTACATTATTTGCGGATATTAACATTTCTCACACGATCATACATGGTGGTCTATACCAAATTGTCAAAGACGACATGGCAACAAAAATATGCAAAGACAATTTATTGGTGGAAATAAGTTTTAAATATGTTTTATTATATTATTAAAATGGGATTCCACCACAAATTTTCAGTATCATAAATGTAATCTTTAATTAGTTTTCATAGGCATTGGAAATTTCAGATAGGTCTTCAAATTAATCATTAATATTCAAACCATTAGAACTGCTTTTCAAAATATCCAAAATTTCAGAACATAATATTCTTCATTGATGAATGGACTAATTTTGTTTTATATTAAATGGAAAGGTCGAAGGGTAGATTGGGATGAAAACAAAAACTAAAAATAGTTTAACTGACCTTGAAAATTACGGCCGAACGTTCTTGAAAATTTTCGAGTTGTGAAAGTAATGAGTTGGCTTGTTTCGTGGGACCGACATAACCATAGCTGAGAAAAAAAAATTATAACCGAGATTCAACTTTTTCACAATTTTTATGTTTTTCTAATAAGTTGTTTTTTGCAACACGATATGATTTTCCCAAAAAAAGGCGATAAATTTTATACTGCCTAAGTGATTACGCTTTAAGCTGCCGCTATCCGAATTTCTACCGATTTCTTACATATCTCCCTTAAACATTTGAAGTTTTTAAGCTCTTAAAAAAATATATGTAATTTTTGAAGATAATATCTAGATACGTTTTATGCCGAAACGCAAATTGTATGAAATACCTCGATAGAAAAAAATCGCAAAGTATGCTCCGAAAATTATTTAAAACAAGTATTTCTTTTATTTTACAAGTTATATTTGTGAAAAAATTCAAAATGTTTCTTTAAAGTATACTTAAAATACCTTCCACGAGATTATTTCTCTATTTTAAACGAGTCATGTTTTATTAAGCATTTTCATAATTTTCGCTTCGATTTATCATTGAAAATATTAGCGCGCCCTGTCCAACATTCGTAATTACATATTTCTCCATCTTCTTCTTTTTTGTGCCGGGAAGCGTCGCCTAAACATTTTATGGTTTTAATCAAAATTGATTGCTGAATTATGAAAATTTTTTGAGCGAAAATTAAAAAAAAAAAATTTTTCATGATAGGTGAAAAATTTTTCACTGGGGAAAATAAAGATTTTTTGAATAATATTTTCTTTCTGTCGCAAGAGAATCTAACTCTGATTAAATAAAAGTTTGTTATAATGCGCAAAAATATTGTTTTTTTCTTTGTAACTACACTATTTAATGTCAAAAATGGGGAAAAAAACTTCGTTTTTCAACGATTACCTACATTATGTTGCACCCTTACTATTTATTTTAACATAAATAACTAACACATTTAATGTAATATTATGTTCCTTAGGAATGTAACAGTAAAGTACATTGTCGAACCAAACTGTATTTAATAGATTGTGAACACTGATTTGAAAGCTTTTGTTCGTTTTACAACTCTCACAATGGATCTAATAAAACTCTGCAGTAGGTAATAACTTCATTGCATAATCTTACTGAGAGAAATCTGATGATAAAAGGTACAATATACAAGGTACCGACGTAACGGACGAAGTAAACTCAACGCGATAATAAAGCCAGGCCAGTGCTTTGCGAAACAGGAAATTGCTCCATTTTATGAGTAATTCGATACAGATCGATGGAAAAATAAAAACCTCTAAAGTGGATTCTTCCCCTAGGCTCTGTTAGCGTCCACTGGACGCCAGGAATCTAACGGATTCCGTTAGCATTCAATTTCCGCCGTTAAAGAACGTCATTTCCCGTTACTGATCACGACGCCATAACGAAAATCTCCGCACAGTCTGTCCGTGTACCACTTAAGCCTTTCTTCACAGGGTTCAGTGGATAGCAGGTTAACGGGGGCCTTTGTTACGTGCGTGACTCTCGAGTAATTGACACGGAAGGAAGATATCAGCCTCTGGCTCGCTTCGTCTGAGTCTGAAACTTGAGACACTTTAATGAATCGACACTTAATTTCACAAGAAATGTAAGATAAGGTAACAATTTAATTGGAACACGGCCTTTTGTTGTTCATTTGTACAATAAAAAATAGACCAAACATGGGCTGAAATAATGATGAAGGGGACAAAAACATAAAACAAACAGGACTTGTCTTTTCAATCAATTCCAATTAAGGACATGGGCCAATTAATGGATATGAAACACTAAACTTTTTGCGTTCCAATTTTGTACCGTGGGTTCAACATTTGAAAACTTATGTAGATACTTTTATTGCATTACAATTTCAATTACTTACTTTGTGTCTGGTGTTTTATTTTTACATTGGATTGTAATTCATATTGTTCATTTATTGATAATTCAATTGATGTTTTAATCACACATTGAACCAGTAAATTTGAAGTATTTTCACAAGAAGGTGTGCGGTGTAGAGTGTAGACGAATATTTTTTGAAGTTCCATTTTGAAGAGCGGTTATTTTTATAATTTATAAATTTTTCATCATTAATTCAAAAATAATTGTTTACATTTTTGAAGGCACTTAAGGCTTCAACCTCCGAATTCCTAATATAGTTGGTGGATTGTATCGTAGAATCAAAATATTGGATTTTAGTAGCTTGTTCTAATTTTTACTAGAAAATACTTCAATTGGTATTGGTAGCTCTTTTGTTTGAGAATAGGTGTGTAGTTATATATAGATGTAAAATGTCCCAATAGATATCATTTATAATAGTACTTACATGATAGAGTTTAGGATAGAGACAACAACTGTGTAGTATCCGAACGGTTACGAAGATATCCGATCAAAATCTTTTAGAACGAACTTTAAGTCCAGAACAAATTCAATTTTCAACTAGAATTAATGATAAATTGACATAATCTCTCAGCCTTTCTGTCCCTTCTGCCTCGCCGATGGAAGGAAAACTGCCTGATAAGAGCATATAATGTTTTGAACGTTTATATCTGTATTCCCGATATAAAAAAAAGAGTTTTATGCTCCCGACAACTTCACAAGCTCGCGCAGGTACAGGACTTTTGTTGATCCGAGATGTATAATTAACCAAACATTGGTAATGCCCCTCGCTTTTATTATATAACTTGTCCTCTGACATAGGTATTTTTCAACTAAATATTCAATCTTTAAAAATTTTATTATTACTCAACGATACTTGTGTTTATTATTAGTTGTGTCAATGTTTAATGTTTAAATTTAAAAATAAAGTTTCTTTTATACAAAAGTTCTATTAATATTGTCTACAAGTAAATGCGAAAGTAAGCCATGAGCTAGATGCGAGTGCTGAAACGATCGGTAGAGACTATTTTTATTTGCCATGGAAGGAATCCAATTGAAAAATGGTGTTCAGGCAATTGATTCTTAGAGAAGGCGATGTGATATTTTGCAGAAACTTTGCGCTGCATTTCTTGCGCAATCTGAAAACATATGTTAGGCAATTATTTTAAAATACGTACGCTTTTCTAAGTAAAACTAAATTGAAGTATTTAAAATATAAAATAGAGCCTTCCGCTTAAACTGACGTGTGGTTACTTTGATTTTGTTCTTAGAAAATAAAATATGAAGTAATTTATGATATAACGTTTGCAGAATTTGTTTCTCAAATGAAACTATTCACTTGAATTTCTGAAATAAATTGAAAACCTCCAGCACATTCGTGTAAATCGAGGAAAAGGAATGAAATTAGACTTCTATTTTGAAAAAAACCCAATTCAAAAGACTTCGATGTAAGGAGCAAATCTTTGGCGAATAACCAGAAGAAATTCAATTAGAAGAAAAAAAGGTACCTGCTTCTCAATAATTAAAACTATAAAAAATGTATTAGGCATTATGGTTTATGGATTGTATTAGAAAAAGGGTGTGTTTCTAAGTAATTACTATTTTCAAACAGTAGATAAATAAAAATTTTAAAAAAAAGACTTCCATGGCTGGACTACGGCCAACGTAGTCCCGCGGTAAAGCTCTTGACTTGTAATCAAAGGTCGCGGGATCGAACCCCGGCGTGGCAAATAAATTTTATTTGTTGAATTTGTGTTATTTCACAATTTATTCATTTAAAATAATATATAGTATATTTGCGGCACGTTGCAGAGTGGATGATACTATCAGTATCGCCCTGGTGTAAGACCAACATTCAGAATTGAAACGTTGCTTGAAATAGCTTTAGCCCTATTAGGTAACCAGATCTGAATAGCCAGGTACTTCCCCATCTTCCCCTTTCCTTTCCTCTTTCCCCTCCCCACTACCTTCATCCTCACAACATACCCCAATTGGGGGATGCCAGAGCCTCGCTGGCTCCAGACGGGAGCAGTTTGGACTCTTGTGCGGTATTCATATAAAAAAATGGCCAAATAAATTATTGTGTGATGCAAATATAAACTTTAAAGTTTTATGATTTGTCAAAAACCTACGAAAAACGGTTACTAAACGGAATTTTTGCCCAGAGGCGGCAGCCGATTGACTACCGCTGACTCAGCACATTCGATACCAATGACATAAAGTTGTTAATTTTTTTTACTAAAACTTAATGAACAAATCATCATATTTAAATATTTAATCACCGAGGACAATATTAGCGACTCTCAACCGAGGCTTCCTAGAACGACCGTAAACCTTAAACAATTTATGCCTCTTTACCAGCAATAGGCGATGTTGTCTTGAAAGGGGTTCACCAGGGATAACTTTACAGTCTCTCAGCATTTTTCTCACATCGTTTCTACATAACCAATAATCCATTTGTGTTGCAACGCTTCCACTTTGATAGGTTATGAGGTGTTCTGGTTTCTTTCGGTAGAATGTTTTAACGATAGTGAAACCGTATGCATCTGAGAATTCAAGAAGCTCATCTTCTGGTTCGTTTCGTACTCCATAACCTAAAAGGGTTCTATAAATATTTCAACACTTGGTTACTACACAAAAAAGGGAATGCATCACCAAGTTACTAATAATCCCATCTTAGTCTAATCCTGATTCTCTATTTACATATATGCGATATTTAAATTTTTAGAGATTTATGCTTTCTTATTAACATTGCTTATGTTTTACCCATGTCTAGTTTAATACTTTATATTATTTTGCTGAAATGTTATTGTTTTTAGATGCTAGCTAAACTCTTAAATTTAATAAAACTGAATACTGCATGCATGCGTATACGTTTGTGTATGTATGTTATGTTTGTGTGTATGTGTTTATAGGATTAATATGTTTTTATATGCTAATTGTGTATTAATATGTTCATGCACGCATATTTATGTACCCGTCTCAGAACAGACATCGTCTAGTGAGACGGGTTACAGACTTTTCTTGTATTATATTGTTACTGTAATAAACGCCCGGGTTGCCGGCAATTAAATTAAATTAAAATATCCAAAGCCGCCGTGGATAGTATCATGGCCACTATTTGACATCCCCAAATGCCCATTCCTATCTGCTCCCATCATGATAGTTTAATTTTCTGGAATGTTTTGGATTATTTATTCGGTCGGTCTTGCCCCAAAAACTGTCTCTTTCTTCTATATTTTTAACTTAATCAGTAAAACTTCGAATTGTAGTATTTAATTAAGTAAAGACATTAGTGAAAGTCATTCGGAAATCTGAAAAAATAAGAAACAGAAAAAAAAACGGTCACATCTAGGACTCAAAGCAAGGCGAAAGTCCTGGGTTCGAGTCCTAGATGTGCCCGTATCTTTTTCTTGTCTTTCAGTTTTCAGATTTTCGATTGAGTTTCACTAATATTGTCTTCATTTAGACACTAATACAGCTTTATTTAATCACAGGTATTAAATAGCTGTTAGTTTGTTGCACTGTAGATTTTGTTAGGCTGGGTACGTTACGCAATACCGTCACTACAGCAGAAACTTTCTATTGAAAGAAAGTACCTATTATTTTATTTTATACTGTGATGAATGAAATACGGATTTTTAAGTTTTCAATCTAACTTCGTGAACTTTCATGCTAGTCGGTAAGTACCTATAGGTTTCTACTACCTATTAATATTATTTTTCCCCCTTCTGTGAATGCCTCGTTTAGCGATGCTTAATATTGTCTGAGCACCAACACTTTGCATACAATACGTACCTACGTACTAACGTACGTGCAGGGGAGACTTTTAAACGACAAAGAAACTCTCTCGCAGCAGATTCGGTGCACGGGATGCTGTCATTGAAATAAGCAAATAGGCACGAATATAACAAAATGAGAATATTGAATTATATTGCGAGAGAGGGGAAGATAGGTAAGTTTACTTTAAGACTTTTGGCTGATCTGAATCGATTTGTCAATGAAGCAAACATGTTTATTTTGGTTTTTTACAATAATTTTTTCGTGATTTTTTTTTCTAAATCCAAACACTTTATACACATTTTAAATTGGTCACGTATAATTTGTCATTTTCGTTTAAGCTTTTTATTAGGTAATGATTTATTTTATTATTACATTCCGACAAAATGATAAAGATGCTGAGCCTTAGATGTTTCTCAACCTAACCTAACCTGACCGCACGCATCAACACAAATTCTCGTAGACCCCAAATTGAATGCTTGCCCTCAATCAAACTTGACTGATTACGGATATTATTCATCTATCTCCAGAATTTGTAGACTGGTCAACCTAAGTCAAGACCCTGACTTTTTTGTTCCAAGTCTTAATGATTAAAAACGGTCGCTAAACAATTGACGCTATTTTAAAACGGCGTATTTGCATTTATAGCTACGATTTTATTTGAGTTGTCGCTTCTGTTTTTTTGTGTTTATCTCTGATTTTTTTCTTTACTTTCATTTATAATCCCTTAATCTTATAGTGTTCACTTTTTTTAAATTCGTGTTTTTTGGTTATCCAACAATTTTGGAGGGCGAGTAATTTTTTTCGCCGCCCCGGTAAAAAATTGTTGGATAACCAACGCCTCTGCCTTAGATTACCCCAAGTGATTCACCGATGCCCGGGTTCATGAGGTGAGGTTTGTCCAGGTCTTTGGGGTGGATATGGCCGCCCACTAACTGCGTGGCAGGCTGGATAGACAAGAGACAAGAGACAAGTGACAAGAGACAAGAGACAAGAGACAAGAGACAAGAGACAAGAGACAAGAGACAAGAGACAAGAGACAAGAGACAAGAGACAAGAGACAAGAGACAAGAGACAAGAGACAAGAGACAAGAGACAAGAGACAAGAGACAAGAGACAAGAGACAAGAGACAAGAGACAAGAGACAAGAGACAAGAGACAAGAGACAAGAGACAAGAGACAAGAGACAAGAGACAAGAGACAAGAGACAAGAGACAAGAGACAAGAGACAAGAGACAAGAGACAAGAGACAAGAGACAAGAGACAAGAGACAAGAGACAAGAGACAAGAGACAAGAGACAAGAGACAAGAGACAAGAGACAAGAGACAAGAGACAAGAGACAAGAGACAAGAGACAAGAGACAAGAGACAAGAGACAAGAGACAAGAGACAGATTTAGGGAGACCTTATGTTATATACAACAGGACCCTCTCGGAACATCGCCTTGCACCTCAGTGGGAGGAATGGATTCACACGTCCTGGACATACTGACTCACGGATTCATACAAACCCCTCATACCATCTTCCTTCCCAGAACTACCCCTTGCTTCTCTTAAAAATACCTTCCAGTGTCCTCAAAGATAACATAGGCCCCGAGGGGAATTATTTTCCTCGGGGCCGCACAGTTTGCGAAATGGAGAAAAACCCGAATTAAGTTGTTTTTGCAAACTTTAATGTTTTTAAAGTAAATATATTTTTTAGTGTAGCACAATAGTTTCTAAATTTTATAATTTCCCAAAAGCGCTTGACGGAAGTTCGGCAACGCCTCAAAGTGTGTCGTAAATTTGATGTTCGGCATCGCGTTTTTCACTTCGCTCCTACGCGTGGGCAGAGATGGTTGTGTATTAAGTGACGTTTAGATATACAAATATAAAAGTTTGTTGTATAAAAAATTTTTTAAAGCATTTTTTTATTTAATTTACTAAACTATATATCAATATCATATATGTGAGATTTGAACTAACATCTAATGTTCCACTATTTTTTGCTTTTAAAATGCTCATTTCAATTAGCATTTAGAAACAAAACATCGTTTGTTCCCATTTATGAATGTTAACGCATTGTAGACTCATTAAGTCTCACCTTTTATATCATATACAAATTATGAACATCTTTTGTCCTCCCTTGAACAATTTTTTTTTTATTTTCAACAACAAGAAAAAAAAATATTTCAAAATAGTTATGATTCATTAAAAAGATAAAAAAAAAAAAAAACTATATTTAGTCAGCAAACAATTAATTCGTGTTTTTTTCTTCACTCCGCACACTAAGGGCCGCCTTGGTGGAGCAAATTAAAAAAAAAGTAGCTTTGAATTTGATGGATCGTTAAAATTCTGTGAAACAGACCATCCCCAGTCTTTGCAGAATCAATGTTTACAAAGCATTTGTTTGAGTTCTTGTAAGAAACCAGTACAACAATGCCGACAAAGGTAATGAAATGTAGGTAATGACACTGTGGCGCATAGCAAATAAAGAAAAACAGATTTATAGCCTTCATTTATTGTGGTTTGTCTGAGAATGCCGCATTATTGTATACGAAACTCGAGGGACAGAGCTCTCATCTATTATAATAAGTTCTTATGTACACGTATGTAGGTTAGATCTGATGAATAATGAAAGAAAATAAAAAGAACAAGAAAATAAAAAAAATAAAATTTTCTAAGATAGTCGTTTTGTTAGTACAACTTTAATAAAAGAATCCTTTTTTGTTGTTGTTTTATTTGAGTAAGGCACAAGAGTCCCAACTGCTCCCGACAATCTGGAGCCAGTGAGACTATGGCGTCCCCGATTGGGGTACTTTAAGAGGCTCAACGTAGTGGGAGGGAAAAGAGTTGGGAAAAAAGAGATTGGGAAGAGGAAGACGTGGCAGTACTTGGTTATTCACATCTGGTCACAAATACGGCTAAAGCAATTTCAAGCAACGTTGAATGGCGGTCTTTCACTAGTGCAGTATTGAAAGTTTCTTCTACTCTACAATTTTTTTAATCTCTCTTTTTATTTCCTTACCTTTACTTATCCATTATGTACCTTCTTCTATGTTCTTTCTTAAAACTAAAAATACATGATGCTAGAACGTTGGGACTACTATAATGTGCATCATTTAAAAAATTTCAACCTAACCGATGTGCTAAGATTTGTAGACACTCTTAGTGTCGCCCTATGAAAACCATCATTCAGAATGTAAACGTTACGGGTTGTTCTACCTTTTAACCTACAAAAAGTTGTCTCCACCGGTTAGTGAAAAAAAAATTCAACAGTATAACCAATATTATTTTTTTATAATTACTTTAAAATCTACTGAACTAAAGACGTAACGATTTTATGCGTTTTAAAAAATATGTACTTCTATTTTTGAAGTAAAAATTACGTTACAGAGTTGTAAATCCTCGTGATAGAAGTGTATTTCATACAAATCACAGTTGTCTCCCGCCACCTCGACTTGCGTATATTCTTTATTGTTACAAAAAAATGATATGACGACATAAAAAATAAAACTATTTATAAACTCTAAAAAAAATAACCTATCAAATAACAGCGATTTTTATCTTTTATAAGTAATAAAATATTTTTCAAACCTTTCAAAAACTTGTCTCTTATAACTGATGTTTTAGTATGTTAATTATGTCACGTGGGTTGTCATTCGAAATAAGTATACATGCAGCTCGTGTTTGTCATCCCCGACAGGCGTTTTAGGCCTCCTTCCTCTCTTGCTACAATCTCCCCTCTGAGATCCAGAGAGAATTCATTTACAGCAAAATAAAAATTCCTCTCTTTAGGTGGAAATGTGACAGAGTGGTAAAAGTTATGTAGTTTAAAAAGAAGAACAACCCTTAAGCATTCTTTGAAATGGCTCTAACCGTGATTGGCGAACAGATTTGAAAGACCTAGTACTTTCCTCTTCTATATCCCATTCACCTCCCTTCAACCTCGCAACATACCCTAATAATTGGGGATGCCATAGTTCCAATAGCCGGAGACATTATTTGAGAGCTGTTTTTGCTTTAAAAAACCACACACTAACCAAATAAAATTTAACCCATCTAACACAAAATTATTATTGACTTGTTAACAATATTTAAAAATAAATCAAATCCGAACGGTTTTTTTCTTATTTAACTAGCGCAAACCGGTGGAAATCACGCGATGCTATAATTCTGTAGGGGTTGCGATTCTCGCAAAATTGTTTATAAAATATTTGCCTGAGGATCATTGTATATCAAAAGTAAATATTGTGTCTTTTTTTAAAACTATTTTATGTTTGCATCCAAATTTTTTTTGTATTTCAAAAATTATATGTTTATTTTAATTTATAAATTTTAAAAGTGTATTCTATCATCTTTCAAAAACAAGTCTTACTTTTTAATACGTTCAGATATATCCGATTAACTTGTATTTTATTGTAAAGCGAAAATGTTTAGACTATCTGAAAAATACGCCAAAATTCCGAAGGGTCAGACAAACCACACCCCATGAGCCCGGACACCCATGATAAGGCACCAAACGAAGCAAACTACTTGGGGTGACCTGCAGCAAGGGTGTCGGTTAAACCAATAAATGGTTCCTGGGGCGATGTGTAGCGGGGGGACAAAGGAAGGTGGTTAAACGTGCGTGTTATTAATGTAAGACCGCCACCCTTGCCCTAAGCCCCACTAAGACCCCTTGAAACTAAATTTAAACGACAATTTTATCCGCAATTTTGCCACCTACACATAAATAAAAAGCTTTCCACATCTTACCTCGCCTGAAAAATTGTTTTTTAATGCTCTTAAATCTACAAACCAACCTAATGTAGAGGAGAACTTTTTAGAATTTGAAGAAATAGTCGTTTTAAATTAACTACAATTTTAAGTGTTTAGGGAAGTTTATTTTTCCAAACATTGACTTAGAAGTGAAACACAATAAATATATGGGGCCTTAATAAGAAACGTGTTCTATTTTTACACAACTGATAAACGACCATTAGTTCGAAAATAGTTGTTGATCAGTTGTGTAAAATTTAATACACAATTTTTAGTACCTAAAGGAGATGATGTACCGCATAAGAGTCGCGACTGCTCCCGTCTGGAGCCAGTGAGACTATGGCATCCCCAATTGGGATATTTTGTGAGGCTGAAGGTGGTGGGGAGGGGAAGGAGATAGGGAAGAGGATGGTAGGGAAATATCTGGCTATTTAGATCTGGTCAAACACGGCACCAAACACGATTAAAGCCATTTTAAGCAACGTTTCATTTCTGAATGGTGGTCTTACACCAGGGCAATACTGATAGTATCTTCTACTCTGGAACGTACGGCAAATATACTAAATATTATTTGAAATGAATAAATTGTGAAATAACACGAATTGATCAAATTAAATTTATTTGCTACGCCAGGATTCGATCCCGCGACCTTCGGATTGCGAGTCAAGAGCCTTACTGCTGGATTACGCCGGCCTACCAACAATAACATTTTTTAAGAATTAAACTCAAATATTGGATTACGATAGACATCCAGAAATGCAACCAATATGGATTTTACCTTTTTTTTACGTTTAAAATGATATTTTAAGCCACAATAGAAAATCAAGTCCGACTAGGATACAGGCCTAACCGCGCGACCGCCATATTATGAAATCAGTGCTAGTAATACACACTGTTTGAAATAGACTAATCACTCTGTTTATTTAATATGTTTGCGGTAAAACATCACACAAATCAGTCATCAATAACGAGTATCAACAACAATCGCCATAATTTTCAAAGTTTCAATATTCGATGGCACTGACACGCGATACTTGAAAATCCAATGTGCAACAATGGTTGGGGCTCTAGCATGGTGAAATCGATAACTTTACAATATCGGATCGTTAGGAGTAACCTCCAATGATTTTATATCGATATCCTTAGCACGGTTTTACTGTTGATAGCCGAACCGGTATTGGTGGGGAATAAATTATAAATTGATATACGCTGGCAACACTGGCGGATCGGTCCGTAAATTCACATTCAGAAACGTCAAACGCCAGTCAAATAAGTAAAAATATAAATAATTTGGCAATGTTGAATTGAAATACAAACCTAATATGCATTGGCAGTCCGAATCTACTTTTTGACTATACACACGAGTTATAAGTTAATCATTTTTTTAGTCATATTTCAAGCACTTTTTTTTACCAAAATTCAAACGGAATAATTTGGTCGCGTCGTTGTTGAATTATACAGTCTGAGGATCGAGTATATGACTTATTTCAATATAAAAACCTTCGTTAGTTCAATACGTTCATTAAATAAGCCAGTAATGTTGATAAACAAACGACATAATTCAAATAAATGCATATATTGACACCTAACCGAAACTTATCTGATACTACGAAAACCGGGATAAAATTTGTCAATCATCGGTTGAAATTTCTATTACCAATTGTTGGCCGTGATTGCAAATATTGCTAACTGACCATAGATGACGAATTTGGGCAATATCGTATTGGTTTAGGGTTATATCGATCGACCATGCTAGGTACTCTGTACTGTAGTAGACCTTGACGAAAATAATATGACGATTTAGAGACAAATACATAGCTGTGTTGTTCAAGAAATTTTAAACGGAGAAGCTAAGTTAGACACCAACGAATTTGTTCTTTACATTTCAGATACAATGAAGCAAATTGAGTTGTGGTCCCACAAATCATAAACATAACCCTTATCTGGGTTATTAAATTGATTTGTGGGCCCATAAACTAGAAAAGGCAACATAATAGACTCTTAAATTGATTTCACACATTATCCTTGTCGGAATCTAACCAGAACTGTTTCCACGTTATTTATTGTGCAGAGTCCTTTGAGTTTACATTTATGTATCAACTGTCTATTTACCGACTGGTAAAACCATTAAAGCGAGAGAGATTCTGATGAAAATCTAGGTTTCAATTCTCTAGACGCATCCCCGGGTAGCAGAATGCACAAGGAGATCTGTTTGCCGACTGTAGCAGCCGTGATATTTGTTACATTCGTATAAAGTATTGAAATCCCAGCCTAGTCTCCTGGGAGCCTCGTGGCGAATACTTTCATATCTGAGGCGGATTAAGTCGTGACAAAATACACTGCGACGTTTTTCGAGTCTTCCCAGAGCAGGACTGTCTCTGGGTCCCACGGGAGAAAGGGAGATGCAAATGAATCTCGCGGTTTTCTCGCATAATGTGCATTGTGGTATAGAATTTAAATTGCTTTCGTAAATAAGGCAGAATTTCACTCGATTGACGCCTTCCTATGTACTGTATAAGGGTTCCTGATTTATTGGGTTTTAATCCCAATGCAATCCACACGCGAGGTGTTTTTTCCTGCACAAAATTCAAATTGTAGCGAGGATTACAAGACTTCATTTCTTAGAACGATTCGAACAATTTTATTTTAAAACCCTGTAAAAAAGAAGTCAATTGGCTGACTTAATATTTTTATACAAAATTATTCATGACAAGCTTCAAACCACTCATTTTCTGAGCAATATTCATATTAAAGTTCCTAATAGTCGTAATTAAAGGAGACATAAAATATTCCAGCTTTAATTATTTAATAACAATATTGCATACTTTAATCGACTGTCTCAAATGTGTCTAAACAATACCACTGAATGTAGCCATATAGATATCTACGTAAACAATCTCACATATTTCAAAAAACAAATTATCAAACTCCCACCATGACACTTCGTGGAGAACAGAAGTTATGTAGCTGCTTTATTGTCATACCCTTTCTCTTTCTCTGCATGCGATTTTGTATTATATTTGACACTACTATGTTTTATATTTCATTTTGAGTATCATTATTTCTGTTACCACTACAAGCATTTCCGTTTATTAACAACTAAACATTGATTACTCAGGCTGTGAACATTTCTAATTGGAGTGTTAATATCTGTCTACGTACATCCCAACAGCCATTCTATTATTGTAATAATTTTTATTAATAACAATACATAAATAAACTAATAAGGCTTCTAAGTTATCTAAGCTTTTTCCTTTAATTTTTTTTTAAATTTATTTAAAACTGCTCGTAGTTTGTTTGCAGTTACATAAAGACAACATTTTATACAATATCATGGTACAATAGTAAATAGTTTGTATGTATAATGTTGATGATAAATTAACAAAACAGATAAGTTAATTAAATTACAGAATAGTATAAATATGTAAAAAACGGTATAAGCCTTTTATAATAACAAAAAAGTACAAATTAATTTAATATGAAAAAATAAATATAATCAACAAGTAAGTACTTCTAGAGTTTAATGTACGTAAGGTAATATAAAATTGTAATGATTTTCCATTTCCTTATAATGTGAATTCCAATTAGGAAAACAAAGGCTTCAGTGGGGCATCAATATACATTATCAGTATCTATTTATAGCCATTTCCTTAGAATTTCCCATTTCATTGTATAGAGAATGTTTATTTCTGTATTTTTTTTAAATTACGATTATTACCGATGATACATATAGTTAGCAAAATATTGTGATTACCAATTGTTTTTTTTTATTTACTTTTATTTATTTATGCCCTTTATTTATTTATTTCAATAAAAATTTTACAAATTGATACGAGTGTAAAAAAGTATGAAGAATGAAGGAAGAATGAATGTAATAATTACTGTAAAAATATTTAAATATATCAAATGAAATGTTACATCGTGCTTATTAGTTTATATTCATGTAGTATAAATAAGAATTAAAATATGTTTGGGGATAAGTGAGATGTCTATGTATTGCTATATTAGGCAAAGGAAAAGTTTGAAACTTTCAAAATACTTTCTTTAAGCCCCCGCAAAGGTTTCTGGTTTATTACAACTACATGACAATACATCTGAAAAGTTTTTTAATCATCGCAAAAAATCTTGCGAAACTGTCAAAATTTATTTTACAAAACAGTGACTGTTAAATCAAAATTCTATTTTTAACACTCTTTATGTTAATGATTTAATTGCAAGTACTTAAATAATAATTTGAACCGAATCAAGAATTAAAGATATTTTAGTAAAATATTTGACGAATTGGTAGTTCTTTTTTTATGAAAGTGTTTCACTGCACGTGTTTCTTTTAAGTCTGCGACTGTCCTGGTTATGTATAATTTTGTTTAAAAATGTTTTGGTAACTTGATGTTTATTATTTTATTTGTAAAGAAAGATAATCGCGTTCAAGGTCAGCATCTGTTTCATTGTTAGCCAATTTAGTTTCCTTAATATTTTTGTTTCTTTTGAAAATCTATTTTGTCCAAGTATTATTCTCATTGGTCTACTTAGAAGAATCGCAACTTGTTTTGTTCTTTGTTCTCAAAACGAAAAAACTAGTTTTTTGTCAAAGTGTTTTCAAATAATGCTTTTAGAGAAGTAA
Source organism: Glyphotaelius pellucidus (assembly GCA_936435175.1). Classification (NCBI taxonomy): domain Eukaryota; kingdom Metazoa; phylum Arthropoda; class Insecta; order Trichoptera; family Limnephilidae; genus Glyphotaelius; species Glyphotaelius pellucidus. The sequence continues at coordinate 33,554,580 of OW386546.1, forward strand.
TTAAATGGTTCGCTACTTGAATATTGGGTAAACACGAAAGAACATCAATTAAATCATTTGAATATCACACCACTTTTTTGTCAGCAGTGACACATTGTTGGATTAGGTTTTAGGGTCGAGTTTATTTGCTGATCAATCTTATTTTACTTGCTGACCACAATAACATTACACATAGTTCTTCAACTGACTATATTTGTGACAGAAAATATGTTAGAGCTTACAAAAACCTCAACATTATGCTGATCATTTAAATGATAATATTAGTTTAGTTTTAGGTAATTAAATATATTATTGTCCCTTTTATGTCCTCAGGTTGAAAAATATGTATATTCATTTTTGGTAATATTATCAACCACTGCATGAGGTAGTTACTTTACCTTTATATTCCAATATTGTACAATAGAAGCTAAACTCATACTTCAATTGACGCCTACCCCGAAACTAAACGCAGAAAACCATTTAAAATTATTCTCTTATACTAGCTTGTAGAGGTTCGGTGCTGGCAACACGATATCGCATCTACATATATAAGCACACACTTCACCACAATCTTCGATTACGCTTCTGCCCCAATAATAGACACTGTAATGCTGTCCGAAACGTTGACTAAAGAAAGAGGTAGCGCAACCTGGCATAGTACCCCAAAAATAATTATAATACTTTTACAATCCAGAAAACAACAAATGCAGAAAATTTTGTGTTAACACTGATGGAAGATTTAGCTCTCTAAGGATTGAACCGGACGAAGAAGGAAACATTTGAATTTTTTTTACATCTTTCAAAAAATATGCTTTCATAATGTTTTTTGTCGTATAATAACTGGAGAGTTTCCCTGTAAATGCATGTTTGAGTAAATAATTGTGCAAAAAATAAAAATTCTTCTCTAAGTTGAAGTAAACATTTTCCTGACACGCAGTATGTTGTTCATATGCATAAAGCTCGCTTAAAAGTTGTGCAGTTGACGTAATTTTATTATAAAAAGTTAAAGTCCGTTCCAGCGGGACCTAATGTACGGTAACTTTATAGCGAAACAGAAGTTGGCCACCAACACCTTGCCAGCTTTGAGCTTTTTAAGCGATCTTTTATGCTGAGCTTTACCTGGGTTTATTTAAATATTAAAACACTAACACATACAAGTTATGGTTTAATAAACATATTTTTAACGCTGTAATACTCATGGGGTAGAAATAAATTTGCATATTTTATTTTAAAAGATTTTTTTGTGAATTCTCAATGGAAATGGGAAGTTCCAAACTTCCCGGGGATTGTAGGACTACGGTGAACTCAATTTATTGATTATTTTAATCTTTATGAAAAAAAAACATCAAATTGTTAATTAAATGAAGACATTATGAGCGAAACTCAATCGAAAATCTGGAAACAGAAAAATCAGAAAAAGATATTGGCACCTCTGGGACTCGAACCCAGGACCTCTCGCTTTCCGGGCGAACGCGCTGTCCACTGCGCCAAGGTATCGATATCAAATTTGGTCACTTTTAACTGTCGACACCTTGGTGCAGTGGACAGTGCGTTCACCCGGAAAGGGAGAGGCCCTGGGTTCGAGTCCCAGAGGTGCCAATATATTTTTCTAATTTTTCTTTTCTAGATTTTCGATTGAGTTTGGCTCATAGTGTCTTCATTTAATTAAATTTTTCAATTTATTGAGTTTTTTATTGAGTTCTATTTATTGAGTCATATTCCATATTAGTTTTTTATTGAGTTATATTAGTTTTTTATTGAGTTATATTAGTTTTTTATTGAGTTCTATTTATTGAGTCATATTCCTTCAGTCAGTGTATTAAATATGTTGCGAGACTGCAGTGAGAAGAATTAGATGGATAAAAAGAAGGTGCGGAAGTACCTACTTGGCTTTGCAGATGTGATCTGCCGTCTCAGGACACATATATTATGTAGCTATTGGGAGTAGAAAACATCAATAGATGCAGAAAATGTGAATAGGATGAAGAAACTCCAATTCACCTAAGATACCAATGTCCCGCCCTGGTGAAACTTGGCTCAGTTACCTTGGAAAACACACTGTGGAACCAGAAGACATAGCCACATATTCTATGACAACTCTGGTGAACTTTATAAATAAATTTTTGAAAAGTCTGGATTATTGGGAATGAGGTAAAATGGGAGATAGCACAATGGGCCTAAGGCCTCAGTGCTCAAGGGAACTATTATAAAAATAAATAAAAAAGGTTGGGAAGTGTTATGAATGTGGATCCAAGTTTAAATAGGAAGAAATAATGTTTGGGATTCTTTATTTGGACATGAATTAAGGTATAAAAGGCATGACTCGTATGAGAGCACTCTTCACCATTGACCACCACGCGATAAACGTTACATTAATATATTCTATAATTATTTTATTTAATGGTCCCGAACACGGTAAAGTCACGACAGGAAGTACTTACCTTGATACTCAGATCTGGTCATCAAATACTGCACACGCCATTTCAAGCAACGAATCATTGTTTTTCACTATGGCGATACCAAATTCTCTGAGATACTCAGCATTTCTGTTGATTATTGTATTTTTGTGGTTGATGCGCAAAAAGCCGCATAATGCACACTGCACAGTTCAATTATTTCGAATGAGTTTTGGAAAATATTTTGCTACAAAATTCAATAACGGATAATCTGCAGCGAAAATGCGTCGAATTTGCCAAAATTGTTCCAATTACATAATGGTTTGCCGTATTCCCTAATGACACAAAATGTTTTACAAGGTAAGTACTTAGCGGCGTTATTATTTTTGCATTTGGTATTGAATACAATTGGAAGAGTCAGCCAATGTTCCCGAACAAAACAATTAGTCGGCGTAATTGGAAAAAGACCTGTGTAATATTCGTTAAATGAGTATTATCACGCAAGAAAATGTTTATCAGAATCTGCTTCTTCAATCATTGAACTTTTTTTGTTTACTCTATAGTCTTATTACAATGAATAGAACTACTTATTCAGAGCGTATTCTGAGAAGTCTAATGAGTTGAATTACAATTTACTTTTCATTACTCTATTTATCTTCAATCTGCATTCTGTTCTACAAAATTAAAAATATAACATTTTAATAAATTGCATCTTAAATACGTTATTGTTCTGTTTCGTTCACTTTTCATAAATAATTAAAAAGTTACATCAAAATAACACAAAAGAACTTTAGATAAAACAAATCGTTACAGCGCTTGTGATAACCAATAAATATTGTCATTCAATTCAGTCAGTTTATGAAATGTGTAGGTTTTATGTTAAACTTTGAAGTAGTAATACACCAATGATGTGAAAATCAAATAAATCAGCTTTGTCGTGTTCTTGTAGTTCATTCCTCTCGATAATTTAAAACTAATAAATAAATCGCTCTTGTCGCCCCCGTTGAGATCGTTTAATTACTTATTAAAATTACCAATAATTATTTAAAGAATAAATTTCAATTTGGGAGGTGGTTACGAGCATGGCCGTTAGCTCGGAAAACAATTATTGGATAACCAACACCTCTGCCCTAGGTCATCACAAGGGATTTGCTACCTTTGGAACAGGAGAACAGCAGGAGGCTATTTAAAATATATATATATATCATCACTTATAATGACTTTTCAAAGGGGTGATTAAATGCCTTTCTGTTGAGTTGTCATGGAACTGTTTCAAACGTCTGTTTTTCTCTCTAACCCTTCTTACTATTTTTCCATCCCAAAACATCCTCTCCACACAAAGTATCCCTAAATATAACAAAGGCCCTGAGGGAAAATAATTTCCCTTAAAGTTAATGAAAAAAAAACATATATTATAATTTTGTTTGTTTAACACTTCCGTACCGGACCGGAAGAACGCACTTACACTAACGAGAGTTTTATGCTTTGTATTAGTTGCTTTTTAAACCACAAACTCAATAATTTAGATAATCCTAGAAAAACTATTCGGTTATCGATTTGCATTTAAATAATGTATATCGTATAACTACTTTTTTATTTAAATAATAAATTAATAAAATAATTTCTTTCAAATTTTTACGGAGTATCTGTCTCGCCCGCCCCACTTTGTCTCTGTTAGATCGCTTGGCTTTACCCCGTTCCTATCCCTTCCACTTTGAGCAACAAACTAGGCATGAACGCGGACGCTGTAATCCGAGTCAGCCGAGTTTCGGAAACAAGAACTCATGGCGGCGATTGGCCTGCCTTCTCTATTTTCTACGGAAAAATATGCGTTACGATCGAAATTCATAAGGATATTAATAATGACTTTATTTATCAAACGATTTCGATAATTACTACTGAAATATTACGAAAATGCTTCCCTCTAATTATTACCCAATCAAAATACAAAAAAAAATATGTTATTAACATCCTTTAAAAAGCAAAACAAATTGGAGGACCCGAGTGATCCTCCTTCGGATCCTGTGTGATTTTTTTCTTTCCGGGACGAAAAGGTTAAAAAAACCTTTAATATGGACAACTTTCAAAGATTTTATGATGGTTTCAAAAACAATCAACACATTTCATAAGATCCGCGTTAGACAATGCAACATGCAAGGCAAGGGTTGTTAGTTTCAGAACACTCAACACTCGTGCAGAGCAAACAATAACACGCCAAGGTAGCATTTTTCAGCCCTCCGCTGCCTCCTTAGCTCCTGGTAGCACCACGCTGCCTTAATTATCTTATTATGCAAAAGTGCTTTCGGAAGTGGCTGCTGCTTGAGTTCAACTTTAGACATTTTAATTGTCTGCAATTATTATCGTAGTTGTTCTTGTTTGTGTTTCGAGGAAACTTTGATGTTTTTATTTCGCGCCGATTACTCCGCAATTTTCTCATCGAAGCGAGAACGTATTTAACCTTCCCTTATCCAAAGCGGTAAAAGGCGTTACCTCCTTTGATACCTCCATTAGCGTACACTGCACGAACACTCAATTTAAGCTTTTCCTAAAACATGTTTTTAGAAATAATTAATTTAAAAAAATAATGACCGGTCATTAAATGGACAAAAATGTACGTACGTGCACATTGATATATTTCAATTTCATAGATTACGAAAAGAAGAGTCTCCCGGTGTGAATTTTCAAGAGTTTTATTCCAAGATTGATGAAATTTTTCACACTTGACCGTCAAAATAGGAGTAAGGTCTGCACGGAGAACCGGCGCGGTTGACATTGATGCGGTCATTTTTAAGGATTTTTGGTAAAATTTTACACAATTGACGTTTAAAATGTGAGAAAAATTATTTTAAACATCTGATTTTGCAAAACCCTGTGTAAAGCCCGGGCAACGCCGGGGAATTCAGCTAGTAGCCAATAAATAGAAATGCGGCATAAACAAATCGACAACTTGGTTTGGGACAGCTAGCACCTACGAATATCTTATCCAGAATTAGGTAATACTTGAACGTTTTTTCTAATGCAAAATTTGGAGTGAGATAGGATGGTTTCAAAAAATTTGGAGTGAGATAGGATGGTTTCAAAAAATTTGGAGTGAGATAGGATGGCTTCAAAAAATCAAAACTCACGTAACGAAAATGGAATCTGATACTCAACCGAAAAGCGAGTAACTTCAATGTAATGCAAAGATACGGGAAGCGGGTGATTGTTTTTTATTTATTTTTTATTAGCCAGTTCTCTGCATGCGTAACAGTAAAGAAATCGTTCTAACTATTTGCGGGCACCTGATGTAAAAAAATTATACAAATTTCATATCATCATTGGGATTGGAGCCCCAAAATACCTAAAAAAAACCCACAACTCTGCAGAAGCGGGCGGTCCGTCTGATAGATTCTACTAATTTAACAAACGAATTGAATCTTTAGAGCAAAAATGTTGGGTGGGAATGCTATCCTTGTTCTACCGGTATTTCAATGGAAGATGCTCCAAGGAACTAGCGTCATTGATCCAAAATGTGTACACGATTGACATTCGTCACATGAGAACCGGCCGCTTCTTCGACTCGTTCTTGTGTTCAAAACAGCTCGTCTGAGGAACAATTTGCCGGCCTTTGTGTTTCTTCCTTCCTACAACATAGGTCTCTTCAAAACCAATGTTCATTCCTTATTCTCCTCAAAAAGACCCTCCACACAGCATCTCAGATAACATGGGCCATGAGGAAATTATTTTCCTCATTCGCGGGTGTTTTCCCAACGAATTACCAAAGATTCATCGAAAACGGATTATTGACGCCAGAGCTCACTCGTATACATAGAAACCATCGATTGAGACGTGGAATTTGATATGCCCACATTTGATGGGGGCATATCAAACCCCCAAAGTTTCATCGCTTTCGAATAATAAATAAACAAATATCGATTTTTTTTACACAAGTTTATTAAGTTTTACAGGTTAAATTGCATATTAACATAATAAAATAATGTGACTTCAGTGATTTAATAACTATTAAATAATATTTTAGTTTTATTCATTGAAAAATAAGTAAATATGAGCCATAAGGTTTATGCGGTAACGCTGGCGCGTCGTCTTGGGTGCAGGAGAAAATTCTCGAATCGGTATACGGAAGGTTAAGTGACTGCTAGAGCGATCAGGCAACCCTTTTAGTAAATCTTACGGGTTTTATAAGTTTCAGTCAATATCACTACGATAATGCTGAGTAAATTATCGGGATGGTTAGCAAACTATCCAAAAACTCATCATAACTTTCAACAAAAAGCGTTCCGTTTCACGATAAAAAGGTTAATATCTTCAGCGGGATTACGCTTAGCATATTTTGGATTATTTTAAAATGAAACTCGCGAAATTGCAATGATATGAATAAAAGGCTTTATGAATTAGGTACAAACACATGTGTTTATTTTATTATTAATGTTAGTTAAAGAAATGTTAAACTGTCACTGTCTAACTACAAAAATAAAATCTATAAATTTATTACATGATAACTATACTAATATTATAAACTGCGTGTAATTGTTTGTTACGCTTTCACGCATAAACCACTAAACGTGATTTTAAATTTTTTTTCACCAATAAAAAGCTTTATAATATGTAAATAAATTAGGTTGTTAACAAAAGCGAGTTATTGCTAACGTCAGAAGAAAGACAAAACAAATCGTTGTCGTGGAAACGATGTTGATATATTTGCGGGAAATTTTATTTCAGGAGTAGTAGTTAAAATCAATCTCTAAAAATCAATCGCCGAAATGTTTGTATGCGCATAAATTCCAACAATAGGTGGCACGCGAGCTGTTTGAAAACTGAATGTACCGGGACTGAATGTATGGAATGCGGGGGGGGGGGGAAAGGGAACTCGGGGTAGGAGATTCAGGGAGGGGGGAGGGGACCAGAGAGGGGGGAGAGAAACCTGCGAGGGAGTAGGGGAACTCTTAAGGGGGTTCGCGGGACGGGTGAAGGGGGGAGTGGAGTGGGGAGGAGGCGGAGTGGGAACGCAAGAGGGGAAGGGGACGCGGGAGAAGAAAGGGAGGCGGAAGGGGAATGGGACGACTGGGAAAGGACACGCAGGGAGAAATAATTTCCTTATTAAAAGGCATAGCAATGCATGCCGGCAAATATTAAAATTATAACAATTTTACATAATATAACAATAATACATAATAATTATTCCTACAATATTCGTACAATTTTCTTATTTTCAATAAGTTCATTTCTCGGTAAAGGTTTTTCGCGGGGATGTTTTTTGTTAATTACTGTAAAAAATGTGTGCGTTTCCCCATTTTTCAATTAGATATTTTAAGTAAGACCGGATTAGAGTAGAGCAAAAGCCAGTAAGTAATATATAATTTATATTTTTTTATTTCTTCAAAATAGGCATATTTACTTTGGGGTGTCATCATTAATTTAATGAAAAACAAATACCTTTGTATAACACCACTATTTTATTAACAATATCAACATGTTTCGAAAACTATGTTTTCTTCGTCAGGATAATAAGTCAATAATAAATAACAAAAGACAAACAAGTATAGACTAATTAGAACATAGACAAAATATTAGAAAGGAGAGGTGATTAATTACCTAAGATATATCATAAAAAACAATTATATAAAATAAAATATAAAAATTATTTTAGAATGGGTAAAAATTACATTAACATAATAAAAAATCTTTTAAAAGGAAAACAAGAAGTCTAAATAACAAAATAAATTATTATAAATATAAGTATTAATACGAAAATAAATTTAAAAGATGGCTATTTTTAAAAAACGTTTGGTTATTTATAATATTTAATTTACTATTAACACTTTTTCTAATTTCTAAAATTTCTAAATTATCTAATTGTATACCCGTTGTGTCAGTGTGTAAAATTTTTAAACCTTTATTAACATCAAAAGAATGACCTGTTTCCAAAATGTGGTTTGGTTTGCAAATTCTGAATAATAATTATTATTTAAACATCTTAGATGTTCCTTAACTCTAATGTTAAAATTTCTAGAAGTCTTCCCAATATAAAAAAAGTTACAATCATTACAAATTAATTTATAAACCCCAGATTTGTTCAAAAACACACCTTTGTCCTTGTTATTTAATATATAATTTTTTAATTTGTTATTGGCGTAAAAAGCTGGTTGGATATTATCTGGCATGTTTTTAATTATCAAATTTGAAGTGTTATTATTTAAAAATACAATTTTTCTCCAATTATTATTCTTGTCAACTACGTGTGGATAAACAAAAGATCTAAAAAACTTTTTCTTATATTTTTTGTTTAACATATCGACTGTGTTTTGGTAAAACCCTTTAAGCCACATTTTTTGGAAATGTTACTTTTCAGTGGTTTCATATAAAGTAGGTTTCAAGGAACAACCTGGTCAAACAATTTAATCTGATAAATGCCGTTTTTATATCAAAAAATGCATTTTATTAGACGAACATTTTTAGGTTTCGTAAAAACACAAACAGGTAAAAGCAGTCAACCCTCAAATCAGTGATATTTCAATTTTGTGTTATTTTAATCCCGTACGGTCAATTGCTTTAAGCTGCGTGACTGTTTACCCTACACGACTTGTATGGGAATTACGTCGCCAATGCAGGGGACTTCCATTTTTCTACCGGTAGACGGCGAGTACGGCGACCTCAAGCAGCTCAAAACAGTTTTGACGTTTAGTGAGTGAGTTGCATATTTTCGACTTCCGCAATTAAAAACGCTTATTTTAATTAATTACTGAAGATATGGCACTAAAAAGATTTTAGAATTGTTTGGTGTCAATTTCAAATCGTTTGGAACCCGAGATATCAATGGTAAGTCAATTTATTTGCTATTTAAATTTTGTTTTACCGCACTTGTTACATTATTATTTAATTTTGAATTTTAACCACATCAATGTATTTGAAGTATATTTTCGCAGGTTTTTAAATATTCAAAACAATGCTAAAGCTAAACAACTAACATATCTTCCGGCAAAAGTATTTTGACAATATTATTTGACGTGTATTCTAACCTCGAAAATTTGCTGTTTTTGGCAGATACTTTTATTTAAAAAACTCATATTTATTAGCATATTCCATAGTTAAGACATGTTTTTGCATCCTATTTGTTTATTTTCAGATGAAGGTAATATTAGATCTTTGGTTCGGCTAAAAAAAGTCCAGACAAATCTCTTATTCCTTCAGATGAAATCCCGATGGATTATTTGCCCCCCGGTAAGAATGAAACTTTTTTGAATCAATGTAGCATACTTTTATTTTTAAAAACTCATATCTATTTGCATGTTCCTATTTAACTCCATATTTAATTCCATATAACTCTTCAATTAAATGAATAAATTTTTTTATTGTGTTTTACAGAAAAAGCTCCAGTAGCGGTGCTCCCGATACATCATTAATGGAGACGGATGATGAGGATGTTATGACTGACCTTGTAGATTAGTTTGCACTTGTTGCAATAGTTATATTTCTTGTCATTTTACTATGTATCTATAAATAGGACAAATATTAATTCAAGTTTTTTTAATAATTTTTTTTTTTTTTAAATTTTGTTTTATTTAATTTTCTTCATTAATAATATAAAAAGTATTATTTTTCCAATAAAATTTAATGATAATATTTATTATAAGTAATACAATTATAATTATATCACATACGGCAGGTCCGGTGAAGAGAGTTAGAAACACAATTCTAACTCCCATCTGCTTAAAGTTGGTAAGGTAAAAGCATTCAAGCTTTTTAAAGACGAGTGAATGTAAAGTGAGCCGAGAATAGAGGAAAGGTCAAATACTTTAAGCCACATTTTTGTTTGTTTTTCATTAATATCTTTCATTATTATGCTTTGAATCAAATAATTTTGCACCATGTCAGTAAGCTATGTATATTCTACCAAATAAACATTAGAAATAATAAATTAACTCAACATGTCATTAGATATTCGTTTTTATCATCTCCTGTAAAATTTTAGTTTTGTGGCTTAAAGGGTTTTGCCTTTCAGCAGTCGATATTATCTATTAATTGTGTAGAATAACCGTTATTTATTGCAATTTGTTTAATTGTATTTAATTCTGTTTTAAAATTTCTTAAAGATAGACAAATAAATAGATAGATAGATAAATATATTTTTTTAGTCCAGAACGGTACAAACTATCTAAAAGTAGAAATTAAAAAAAAAAATATTTGTGTAAATTGACCAATCCAAAAAATAAGTTATTTTTACTCTCTCCGAAGTTTGAACCTTGTGACCTCTGCGTGATGGGCCAAGGAGATACCTTTCTATCAGTTATGTCACCCAGGTTGTCTGAGAGTTATTTTTTGTAGTGCTAATTTGACAGCTCTTTGGCAGATGCGGCCCGATCCGTTCTGCTTTGCTGAAAAAATATACACATAACGCGTTTGACAGATATAAATTACAGATTTTCCTTCTAGAGAAATGCTCTACTACCTGAATTTTTTTCTTTGTATATTGCAAAAGATTCACATCTGCTCCCAGCCGTCTGGAGCCAGTGAGACCGTGGCATCCCCGATTGAGGTATGGTACAATTGATGTGAGGCTGAAAATAGTACAGGTAAGAAGGAAGGTGGGGCTGAACGAGGTTATTCAGATCTGGTTAGCAAGCACGTCTAATGCCGTTTCAAGCAAAGGCTTATTTCAGAATGGTGGTCTCTATATAATCGATATTGAAAGTTTCTCCCGATTTGGAACGTGCCGAAAATATATAATACATATAATTATTTTTTAGTGATATCATTGTAAAACAACAATGATCAATCAAAAAAAATTTCCTTGGTGTTTGATTTCGTTGTTACTCGATTAAATACGAAGCCTTTGTACTTTTGCCAGGATATATGTTCGCCACAGAAAAGAGAAGGTTCTTTGAAGGAAATGGTATGAGGAGGCTAGGAATTTGGTGGTCAGTGTGTCTAGGAGTAACGGACATATGAATCAATCCCTCCCACTGCTTTTGAAGACGATGGGTTGAAAGAGTACGGCTGGAAAGGTCTTGGTTAGGTCAACCAGCCTCTCCAGCTTCGGCCCGCCCCGCAGTAGGTAGGCAAACGCATTTGCCGCCAGGAACTAGACAAACCTCACATTGGAGGTAATCCACTACTTACCCGCCCTGATAACAGATGGTTACTCCTTCAAGGCTTTCGCAAGATTCTGATTTTTTTTGTTAACGCGCCGTACCCGAGCTCGAAAAAAAGAAGATAGAGAGATATGTAATTACGAATGTTGGAAGGAGCGCGCTTATATTTCAAATGATGAAATTGAAGCGAAAATTGTGGAAGTGTTTAATAAAACACGACCCGTTTAGAATATAGCAAAAATCTTGTGGGGGTTGTCTAAAACAACGTTCAAAGAAGTGAATTTTTTCATATATATAACTCGTTAAATAATAGAAACAGGCTTGAAAATAAAAATTTTCGGTGCATACTTTGCGATTTTTTCTATCGAGGGAATTTCATATAATTTGCGTTTCGGCGTGGGGATTGTATAGATATTATCTTAAAAAATGATATATATTTTTTTATAAACTTCATATGTTCAAGGGAGATATGCAAGAAATCGGTAAAAATTCGGGTAGCGGCGGCTTAAACGAAACCACATTTATTTATTTTGAATGAAGCTAGACCTTCAGTGTCCGTTGTTAGTAAGCACTATGCAAGTGCTTAGCAGGAAAAAAAGACAAACCTCACAGTGAAAACAAAGTTAACATTCGTTCACCTCCATCTTAACCTGAGAAGCATTAATTAATAATAATTCTCCACCCTCGTCACCTAAACTCGCCGTCCAAACAAAATAAACAAAACATGAGGCAAAAACTCCGGCGCCGCAATTCAGTTTCTATAATAATATTTGTTTTAATTAGCACGTAGTTATTTCGGAATAATGTATGATTGCTCTCGACTCTTCCCTGCATTAGTAGTCTGAATGTGTCCGCACAGGAAACTAACCTTAAGCTACTTAACAAAAACTCAAATACTAACAAGTTTTGCACCAAACTTTCCATTTCTTTTTGGCCTGGCCAAAGTTAGGCGATCCGATTTACCTTACTACGTGAAACTTCCTACTAAATAAACTTGTCAATAGCTTTTACTTCTGTGGGCTCGTTCTTTCATCTCCTGTTTCTCCTGTTCTCCTGCGATTCGCTTTTTTTCCCTGTTAACTTGACCCCAATACGAGCCGGACATTCTGATATAATTTCCAGAATTATGAAAAGTTCGGGCGAGTCGGATAATTACTTTGGGCAACTTTTGGGCGAAAGTTGCGTCTCCGTAAGAGTATGGACAGTGTCAAACATTTAGCTTTTTCTTCTTTGAAAAACGGTCTTCTTTATATCATACTTTTTGGGATAAAGATTCAAGGATGTGGAAAATTTACTTTATAAAGCTGTAATTTATTATAAGTAAAGTACGCGCGTGACATACATAATGTAAGAAGCCACCAATATTTTTTTAAAACGGTTGGTTTACTTTTATTCTGAAAGAAACCAAAATCTCTTGCAAGGAGTTAATACTTTTTAAAATTTATTTATTAATTTTTATTTATTTTACAGACTTTACAAATACAAAGGCAAAAAAGTTTGTCTAACGGGTTCTTAACATTGAAAATCTTATTGTGGTGAGTTAATAATTAAATTTTTACAATAATATAAAATTTAGTTAAAAAAATTTACAGATATATAGAGAAAAGAAAAAATATGAAAACATAAATAACATTAAAGAAGAAGATAACACTTATAATCTAAATGAAAATATGAAAGAAAACAAGACAAAGAAAAATAGAAAAAGCAATGGTCGCAACTGGGACTCGAACCCAGACCTCTCGTCTAACCGGGACGTGCGCGTTATCCAATTTCGCTATTGACACCTTCTGTCAAACCGTCATATTTCAAATATTTAGAATCAACAATATTATCTTCAACTTATTCTTTTTTTCTTTTTTCCATAACAATTTTAAAGTCGTTAGATTAATATGTAAGCTAATACAAATTAATTCTTTCAATAAGCCAAGTCTTCAGTAAATTCACCATTTGCTTGTTTTGGGCATATTTTTTAAATTTCAACAGAAAACATATTTAAACAACTGGAAATCATGTAATTTAACGTTCTGTGTCCATATTTATTTGTATGCTAAGGAACAATAAGTCCTTCATTAAAGTGAAAACGAGTTTTATGGTTGTGTTCCAGCCTGTTTGTTTATAAAGGGTTATTTATGTGCTGAAATAATTTAATAATAATTTTGTCCCACAGAATTGCTCTCACTGAAAGAATTTTTAGACTCCGATAATATATAGTATGGAATATTATGCCTTTCTTTGTTTAAATTTTTTTTAAGTTTATTACTTTGAAAAATGTTAACGTAAATGAAGATAAAAATTTCTCAATAAGATAAAAAAAAAATTTCCGTATTTTTAAATACAACTGTTATTCTGTTACATTGGAGTTTTGTCTTTTTTTTAAAGGTGTATTGCAGGAAACTTGATAATATAAATGACGAAATCGAAAATACGTGTCAGCGGCAAAATGGAAGCAAAAACCATTTTACAATAAAAATGTAATAGAGTTTTTTTAATCCCAACCGTCTGGAGCCAATGAGGAGGAAAAGTAGATGGGGAAGAGAAAGGTGGCAAGCGCTTAGTTTTTCAGATATTTTAACCGACTTTTCTACGACTCGTTTTCAAGCTCAACAACTCGGCTGTGCAATGTGTGATTTGCCGGCCTCTGTGTTTCCTCCCTCCGACAACAAGGGTTTCTTGACCCCTTGTTCTCCTCAAAAGGACCTCCAAACAGCATCCACAAGATGACAGGCCCTTAAGAAAAAAATCTGAGTATGCAATTCTCACGCGGTAGAAGTGAAACATTTAGAAAACTAAAGTAGACACTTTTTTCTTTCGTATGGTGGGGGTCAAAGGAGGGCATCTTGGTCAACGAGCTAGTCTAGCGCTTCAGGCGTTGCCCTGTGGACCCCATCAATCCCGCCAGGGTATGAATTTAGCGAATATTCGTTGACCACGTGTTTGGTGGCCTGCACCGCACCGCATTCACACATTGCCGACTCTTTAAGGATCTATGCATCATATGGGCGCAACGGCTACGGAAGCACCATATCCTTTTGATGGTGGACCAGACGTTACGAACCAATTGCCAGGCAACGAGAAGCCAGGCTTTCTCTAAGTGGGGTCTTGTACGAGTTGAGCATTTTTCACTTTGGCCGATTGCCACTCAAGCTTCCACCTATCTTCTGGGGTGAGAGGTAATTGGAGGAGTCTTTCTCATTTTGTCCAGAAGGCTTTTTTGGACTTAAGGCGGTATACCGGGTGAGAGACGACATCATCGTGCAAAGGTATAACACTTTTTTGAATCGCCTTCTTGTATTCCCTCAGTACTATAATGCCGATATTTGACGGGGTTATTTTTGCAACAGAGAGCCAAGGAAGAGGAGTAAAAATAGTGGGGAGGCTACGAAGCACCGCACAAAGAGGAGATCGATTATATTATCTCATTCCCTCGCAGAGTAAATCCTATAGATGTATGTGTATGTCTCTTTTTAGTGTCGCTGTTTTCCATTTCATCGAGTTTCAAATCACAACTGATCTGCCACTCTGGAACGTGCAGCAAATGTATTATATTATATTTTCCTTAAATAAGAAATTGGGAAATAACATAAACTATTCAGATAAAATTTACTACGGAATTTGAACCCGCAACTTATGGATTGATGCAACATCTTAACTACTCCAACACCAGTCAGTCTTTCATGAAAATAATTATCAAACCATTATTATTTAATGTGATGTAAAAATACTTTCTTAACAATACTATTAAATCAAAATAATAGACACATATCGAAACCCTTAGTTTTTTTGTCAGGATCAACGTATACTGAAACTTAAAGAATAAGAATGGACAGATGACTGACAAATAAGAACCTGTATACAAAAATATTACAGTAAGCTGTATTGCTTAATTATTTTTATAAAAACACACTGTGATAAGGCCACGCCGGGCCACCATGATAAGGTTAAGGCTACCTTTGTGTATTTAACGTTACATTTCATTACTTTATCGAATAATTAAATCTGAAACTAACTAACCATTGCGCCGTTTATCCAGAGGGCAGGTAGTGGAGAATACGCCACGCGACCGTGCTCTGTCCTGGCCAAACACTGATCATTCCATACATATTCATGTAATATCTCTCCACATACGCTCCAATATTATTTTATCTCTTAGTATAACCCGTATCACGTATTTGACAAACTTTATGGAGTCATGAGCACCAGGCAATATTATTTTTACGAAATAAAAACTTTAGTAAATTTAAAAATGAGTTTTACAAGTATTCCTGTTTGATAGATTCTTAACAAAGGGATTGGAATCAATAAAGCACAGGAATCAGGGTGGAATGTTATCATCAAATACTCAGACGGTTCAGCGTCATTGATCACTACGGCACCGGTGCATAATCGGGAAATACGCCAAAAACGCGCCAAATATTTGTACATGTTATAGAACAACTTGCCGGCGTCTGTGTTTCCTCCCTCCTACTTATCTTCACTACTTCCTCTCCTCTCTCCTCTCTATGTTTATAGATTTTTAGGGTTTTGAGAGATTTTGCACTAAGGACGGGTTGTTCAACAGATCGTAAACAATTCATCAAATCTCAAGGTTAACATAAAAGTACTAATAAGTGAAAAACAAATCAATGAAAGTTTTAATCACAGTACTTAGATAAGATTTTACAGAATTGATATAATCATTAAGGTGGATCATTTAAAAAAAATGATATTTTTAAATTCTAAGAGCAATAAAAGGGTGCCAAATGGGCTCAAAACGACGTGTTTAAAATTTTTCAAATTTCTGATACGATTTTCTTCCTCCGGAATCACTTCAAAGTTTGGAAAATTTTAAGGTTTTTAAAATTTAATTTTTTTTTTTTTTTTACCAAACCATTTTTTTTGTGATATAGCAAACGTACCATATATCGACGAAATCATTTAAAAAAAGTCCCAAAATTGAGTCTTGCAAAATAGTGCCGAAATTTGAGAGTAAGAAGGATTTTGCTGGTATTTGAATACACTGCCTTGAGATTATTTGAATTATATTCAAATTTATTATTTAATACGTAAATCAAAATATTCCCTCTTTTTAGTGTTTTATTAAAAATAGTTTATTTTTTATGGTTTAACTAACATTTTTTTAAGATTTTTCAGGGGTGGTTTGTTCTCTATTACGTGAAATTTCAAAGTCAATCCGGAGGAAGAAGATGATATCCAAATATTAAAAAAAAATTACATGATTTTATATTTCCATTTAACACCCTTTTATCACTATTGTACAAATCTAAACAAGAATTTTTTTCCCCATACAGTCGTGACCCACCCTAATAATCATATTACTATAGTGAGACTTTCACAGAACTTAAATATTTACTTTGAACTTTGATGAACCCGTCCTCATTCCTCCTTTTTGAGCAAACTTGTCAGATAGCCTTACAATGTCTATCATCGGGGCAAATTTCGTCAGGCATGATGACTCTGCAAAGCTGTCACAAACGGTTGCTTTAGATCTCTGGAAGGATAAGGAAATGCAACACAGCGTAATACCCCCAAAATCTATCAACGTAATTATTTTTGCAAAGAGACAATTAATTTATAAGTTATCTTTTTTAACAGTTAAACAAAATCTTAAAAGTTGAAAATTCAAACATAAGAATGACAAGTTTCTCGACGTACCAATGTAATATTTACATATGCTTTTTAACATCTAATGCTATGCTCAAAGAAACGATATGTTCTCATTTGTCAAATGTGAATCCTGTATAAATTTTTGACGCGCTTATGGCGTGTTTCTCGACTATGGACCGGTGCCGAAGAGCTCAACGACGCTAGTCTATTGGAGCAACTTACAATGAAATACCGGCAGAACAAGGACAGTATCCCAACTTGACGCCCGTGCTGATTGCGAACATTGCAATCTTCTTGTTAAAATAATGAAATCTTGTTTCTGCACAGAGTCAAGGATTTGTTAAGTGTTTTGGGGCGTAATACCAGAAGTTGTTTTTAAATTAAACGGTTCCATGACAATTGATCCGCCGACAATTGGCCCCCCGGCGTACTTACATACAATGTGTAGTCTATTCAGGGAAAATACGGTATACCTAATTACACAAAATACTTAGTTATGCCCACGAAGGGATGTGCAGAGAGGATGTACCGCCGAATAACAAGTGTAAAACAAATTTTCATTCAAACGCATCAAGAAAAAAATCTGCTGGTCTAAATACTGTGAATACCGGCGCGTAAGTACCAAAAAAAAGACACAGTAAATAAATTATTTTGATATTCATACCAATTATTATTAAGGGTATTTTTGGAATCGATTTTACGTTTGCAATTAATAAATGATGCTCAAAAAATATAATTTTATAATAAACTAGCGGGTACCCGGTATGTGTTGCAATGCCAATCCATGAAATAAATTGTTTCTCCCTGCATGTCCTTTCCCATGCGTCCCCGTTCCCCTCCTGCGTCACCTTCCCCGCCTTCCCCACCGTCCTCACTCCTTCCGTGAACCCCACCTCCTTTGTTACCCTCCCCCTCCTGCCTTCACTCCGTTAAATATATGAAATATACACATTTTCTAACATACAAATTTTATAACGCCCGAGTTTCATCGCAATTGGATGAACGGTATGGCAGTGGATAAAATACGAACAAACAAATATTGATTTTTATATATAAGATATATTTCAGGGAGTAATTGTCGGTGAATCAACTGACAGGTCACCAAATTAAACAGTTGGGCGTACTTGCTGTACAATACAGGATCAACAGTTGAATATAACAATCTCAAATACACAAATTTAAACTGAAATTACTGCATATTATGATAAACCAAGCACATCATAGAGTAGAAGTGCTATGTGCGTATTCTATGATTGATTGAAACGAAATTTTTGAAAATCCTTGATGAAAGAAAGAAATATTATATCTATTTTTGAATGTAAATATCTTACTAAATTTGGAACAAAATATAGGCATGGGTATTTAATAATCTGACGGAATTTAGTACGGTTTAATAGCTCATAACCCGAGGCGATAATAAAGGTTCGATCTTGACTATTTGGGGTTGTGAATTTCCCCACGAATTGACTGCGTAAACGTTATATTGGTTAACACATGGAAAATATCAAGATTAGTAATTTGATTTCACAAATTGCTGGCGTTACATTTATGACCAGATTTGTCAGTTTTAATGATATGCGTTTAATGGATATCCGTTTATAATTATATTTTGATGAAGTGACACGTAATTTATAGTTAATAATGTATTATGTAATTACTACACCTATACGTTAAGCTATTTTTATATATTGTGTGTTGCATTTTTAAACCTTAGTCCAGAAGTTTTGAACGTTCAATATGAAAATTTCCCGCTTGAAAATATAAAAAACCGATAAATTTATAAACGCATAAATTCTGTATTATTTACTTCAAAAATTGGCATAATACGTTGTCCTGTTTGTAGAATATTAAAAATTATAACTTCTATTGTTTTCTGTGGCCTAGTTGATAATCACAGATTTTCATTTAAATTCGAACAAGCATTTTTTTTAAATATGTAGCACGTGATAAATGTTTTGTGAGAAGAAGTATTTCATTAATTTCGGGTCACGAAATGTCAATAACAAATAATTCAGAAGAGCGTTACAATGTCCATCATCAGGGCAGATTTGTAATTACACATGTAACGCTGTCCTAAACGTTGGCTAAAGAAGGAGGTAGTGCGACACGGCATAACACCCCAAAAACAAATAACGAAAATACTTTCGGCCGTGAGAATCTAAAAACTTATCTGAATTCAGAAGAGATTCGAGACGCGTCGCTTTTGAAAAGTGAAAATTTCTTGGAAGTAGGGGGAGATAGAGCTAGTTGTTACAAAAATAAAAAAAATTATTTTATTGGACGACCGTTTGTTCGTCAGAACAAAAGACGATTTATTACAAATTGTGCACACTTTCATCAATAATTTTTTTTTCAATAAAAATGTTGGTAAAAAATATAAAATAAAAAAAATTAAGCATTAAAAAAAAAATCAACATGCCCTTGAGGGGGGCAAGTTGTTGCACAAAAGGGGCATATTGTTACAACAACAAAAAATATATTTGATACCATGTTTCGTTTTTTGAATCCAAAGAAGAGCACTGCCGTATTTTTTTTTAATTATACAAGGTTCTTAGATATTGTTTTCTTCCTGTTGATTTCGATATAGCAAAAGACGTTTTTTAATTTTCCTGCGAAAATTTCCTTTTTTGCGTTGTTTTCTTGTAGTTTTTAACCATTTTTACGTGAATCTAGAACAAGATTAATTAATATATTAGGTTATGAGGGTGAAAAGTGAATGTGCTCCTCCCTGAGAAACAAAGCATCTATGTAAGGCACATTGTTATATGTAACAACTTTCCCCCTAACAATTGTAACAACTTGCCCATTTGACAAATTTCACAACATATCTAAGAAACTTCCTTTGTACTTTCTACGAGCGGCGTGCATTACAACTGTAAATTGGAGATACATGCAGGAGATGCATATTCTTCACGATATTATGAAGGTTCCGTCGGAAGGCGAATAATTTGTAACTTATAATAATTAAATACTTTGCAGTTTTTCTAACTTATTAACTTGGTGACTTCAAGCGGAAACGCTGTCTTATGTACTGTAGTTAATTAAAAAAATAATAATTTAAAACAAAATGTATTAAAAATATTACAAAATTATTTACTCTGGTCCTCTCCCTCAAAAAGTTGGTATGACTAGGTCATGCCTGCATTCTGCCTTTGGCTCGGCGTAGAGGTGTCTTTCTAATGATTGTGGGTTGATGAATAAGGCGGTGGCGCTACGACAACGGCTACGACGGGGAACTGCGGCGTAGCAAGCTTGCACACTGCAATTCACAAGAACTCAAAACTGTTTTATTTCTGAGAAAATTATATCCAGAATTCATGGTAATTTATGAACTTTCCAATTAGAGATGGAGAACAATTTTGTACGGTATAGTACATCCATACTAATATTATAAATGCGATACTGATCGAGTTTGTTTGTTACGCTTTCACGCGTAAAAAAAAACGATTTTCAAAATTCTTTCACCAATAGAAAGTTAAATTATATGCGAGGACTATAGATTGTATATAATGGTAAGTTCTGGCGTTATGAAACTATATATGTTAATATATTATATTTGTTATATGTATTCTGTCCCTAACAAAAGCGAGTTATTGCTAACGTCAGAAAATAAATCGTTGCCATGGAAACGATGTTGATATATTTGTGGGCTCTATGCTGGTAGGTACTCAGCCCCTACCTGCTGGTCGGCTGCTGCTCCAAAAAATTCAAATATTAGAATATGTTTTGTTTTTTTTTTTTTGGACAAGCTTATGTTTTGTATAAATGTCAGAAGAGAGTTCCTACATTAAAAATATAATTCGTAACGATTATTAAGACAATAAAATAAAAAGTGTTATTTTTTATTATATTTACAAACTTCCACATAATTAAATAAAAATAAAGTTCCGAAATGTTTGTAAGCGCATAAATTCCGAACGACTGCATCAAATTGGATAATTTTTTTTTCTCACGCGAGCTGTTTGAGAACTGTATGTACCAGGAATGAATGTATGGAATGCGGGAGGGGGTGGGGGGATAATTGATAAGTGCAAGCGCTACGGTTATTTCCCCCTAATACCATGCGAGCGTAGCCGTGGGTAAAAAAGCTGGTATGTAATAATAACGAAAAATATGCTTTCAACTTCGGAATCGGTGTGATTAGAAACTAGACAGCCACTTCGAAACAAAAGTTGTTACTGACTCTTACTAATGTAAATTGTTGTACTTTAGTTTAAACATCCAAATCAGAGTGGAAGATATTCAGTTATGTCCAGGGTGAAAGATCATACTTTATATTAGAATCTTAACCAGATGTGAATTGAGATATTTTTAATTTTAACCCATTTCCACAATTGCTCCCGATTTGAGAACGACGTAGTCTTGTGCACTAATTAACCTTAACATATCCGGAATAATATTAATCAGGTTCTTTCCAAACTTCAATTATCCCATTGATTTCTCTCTCCTACTTCTTACGGTCTCCAACAAGCTCTTAGTATAAAGTATCATAGTAGTTTTATCGCTCGATCAAAGCAAAGAGACTTTTATGTGGCGTTACATAAAAAAGTAAACTACCTACACAAAATTAACCACCCGGGTCACGTAGTGCTGTATATTTGTATATCTGTCACCAAATGACTCGTCCTCGTTAAACTTATTCTACCTCCTTTTATACTTAGGTTAGATAGTTAATTATAATATAAACAGATATAGAAAGAATTTACATTGCCCAATCTTTTGCATTTAAACGTTTACCAAAAAGCTTTTTTATAGCTTTAAATTCACCCAGTTAATGTTCGCAAATTTTTTAATAATTATTTTTGTATAAAACAAAAAAAGTAACCGTAAAAATAAAAGTAAGCAATAACGACTGTACGTTTATAAAACGTCTAAATAAAAGTGTTATATAATTTTGAATTAAGTGGCAGACAAAGTTTATAACAAAAACTTAAGCTTTATTTATTTTATTTGAACAAAATTCATATACATTATAAGAAAACTTTGACTGTACAACTAGGAGATTTCCCGTTTTAGGACAGTCAAATTGCCTGGTTTGGTTCACATAAGGTAGTTACATGTTGTCTTTTGTAGAACTTAATATTAAATGATGTTTACATTTTGTAATTGTTAGATTTACAGTCAAGTACAAGGTATTAAATCAATAAAGCAATTGAATATAGTTTTAGTTGTAAAAAGTTACTGAGAATAGTTACGAAGTATAAAAAATTAAAATGATAAATTATTAAAGCTATAAAGAAAAAAAATGTATAAACTCATTGGTTTATGAAACAGAAAATAAAAACTAAATCTTTTTCCTATATATTTCCTATCCGAATGTTCGAATAGGAAATAAATCGAAGTTTTTTAAAATTGTTTTTAAGAAAATATATGATAGGTTTGAGTGAAGGCAACCTCATTTTTTTATTTATCAAATAATTTCGTGATCCATCTTGTCTTCATAAAAAAAAATTATAATAATTTAAACAAGTAAGCTCGTATGTTTGCGCAAACAATATATAGGTATTTTTAATTGCATAAAATGTTCATTTGTCATAAAAGAAAGACTCTTTCAACTGCTTTCAAAAATCGTATTTCGTTTTGTTATTTGTTCAAAAACGGCGAACTATTTGAAATTTTACGTCAAGCTGCAATATTTGTATTTTTTTGGGTTACATGAGGGGTTTAATTGTTTTAATAAGTTGGTATTGCTAAATCAAAGAAAATATTATTGCAGTTTGGGAAAGTCTGTAGGCTTCCCAGCATGTCTACATCTCCACACAGAACCTTTATGCTTGCTCACTGCCATGATGCCTTCTGGACCGGAAGCTGATGCGAGAGCCTGAATGATGGCGCCCTCTGGCGGAGATTCTGCGCCTTGTACTCTGCGCATCTCGTCTTCCGCTTCCCGCATGTTGTTCTATACTCTAAAACATGCACAGCCTTCAGGCTTTATGTTACATCTTCATTACTACTTGACTTAAAACTTTGGTTTTGAAAGAGAAATTTCTAATCTTCGTTGTATATTTTTCACATTTGAGATAAAATTATACTTAATAATATCTATATATATTTGACGGTTTATAATTAAATTAATTTTGTTTAAATATCTGCTAAATGATTACTTTTATGCGTTACAGCTGTCTCGCCTTTCAAAGGCGTTATCAAACAGCCAGTGGTTGGGGAAATAAGTTGCAACTGAGTAGTTGGGTTCAGCCTAACGGGTCACGTAATATGTATTCCGTCTCGTTCCAGCAGCGCGATAACACACGAAACAGCGCGCGTATCACGTGATCCTGTCACAACGTGTTGAATGTGATAAATGGCGACGCGTGATTGTCAAATATTATTTTTGTTTTAAATAGAAAAAAAATATCATCGATCAGCAAAATGACATCTACTTTTTTACTTCAAATATGCTCAGGAATCTAGTCAAAATTCTTCGAGTACTTGCTGTTACACCATGTAATTTTTTTTTATTTCGAAATATTGATTATCTCTTTAAAGAGGAAAGATTGAAAGTCAGAGACCCAATAAAATTTGTTTGTCAGAGACCCAATAAAATTTGTTCTAAAAGTAATTTAAACTATTTACTACTGCATACACGCACATAAATTGAGCAGTTGGTCCTCAATAAAACAAAATACATAATTATTTTATTTTGCAGTTTACAACGGATTATAAATAACATGACGGTGTGTATTAGGGGGTTTTCGAGTTATTTGTTATCGTTTGACGACCTCCGTGGTCGAGGGATAAGGTTCTCAACTCGCGGGTTCAAAAACCTATATGCGCAAGTGAATTTAATAGATTTTTCTTGCATTATTTCACAACTAATTCATTAAAAAAATATCTAAAGTATATTTCAGGCATGTTCTAGGGTGGAAGATATAAAGATGAAAAACCGCCATTCAGAATTGAAACGTTGCTTCAAAATGGCTTTAGCCGCGTTTGGTGACTATTTCCGAATAGCCAGGTACTTCACCACCTTCATTGTCCTCATCTTTTTCTCCTCGCAAACCTTAGGCCTTACAAAATACCTCAAAAGGGGATGCCATGACCTCACTGGCTGTAGAAAGTTGGGAGCAGTCGGAACTTTGTTCATTATTCACCATAAAATAGGAAACGATGTGTTTCTTTTAAAAAATTAGAAATTTATTATTTTTTTAGAGAAAGAATGAAAATAACCAGGTAATTAATATAAAACAATAGATACAAACGTATTTTCACTGAAGGACTTTTATGTTGGGTGTATTTTTAAGAGTTCGTATTTTTAGGTCCTGGAAATTTTCATTATTGAAACAGAAAAAAATGCACAATTTACAAAAAAACATTTAAAAACAACCAATTCTGGCATACATGCTTTGTATTTGCGGATAAATTATCACTTTGTTTCTGAAAATTTTCCGCTTCGATAAATATAGCTGGTTGGGAAATCTTTCCCTAAATTGTACGGAGAGAAACGGAATAGCAAAAATTATACAACACTAGATTTTAGAAGTTTCTGTAGCCATAGAAAAACAATATAATACCGCCGTTAGCTTTCTATGTTTTTCAATAAATGCACTGTAAATTTCGTTCCACTGAAATCATTCATGTGAATTTTTTTAAAACAAATACTTTGTATTGATATCCATTGATTTCAAATTTTGTATTCTTAATATTGGATAAACCTGGCAATATCACGGGCAAAGAGAGCAACTAATTTACAAGTTACATATATATGGAATATATCTTCTGTTTTATATAATTTTTGGTTTCATGTTCATTTATTAAAAAAAATATTATTTCTTTTTTTTATTCTGCTGTTTAATCAGAGGTAAAGTCACGAGGAAGAAATCCTTAATTGGTTTTATTTTGGCTATACAAACAAGTAAAAACTGAAAAAATGTAAACTGTCGATTTCCAGAAAATGAATAAAGTATGCAGAAATGTGTAAGATTCAAAATAATAAAAACTAACCTAAAATTAGGTCATTTAATAGGGAAGGAAAAATTTGAAATTAAATTAATTTATACCCCAGGGGAAAGGCGTAGCAGAAAAAGTAGCCGTACTTCATGTCTTCGTAATCTACGTGGCTGGTACGAGTGTAGTTCCGCACAGATATTTGAGTAAGATAATAAATAGTTAATGATTGACTTATCTTAATTTTTGCTCATTCAAAAAATGAATTATATAATAAGACTAGCTTTGTTGTTTCCTTCGGCATCGGTGCACAGTCGGGTCACTTCATTTTCGACGGCCTCCGTGGTCCCGAGGTAAGACTCTGGACTCACAATCCGAAGGTCGCGGGTTCGAACCCGGCGTGCGCAAATAAATTTTATTTGATTAATTTGTGTTATTTCACAGTTTATTCATTTAAAATAATATATAGTATATTTGCGGCACGTTCCAGAGTGGAAGATACTATCAGTATCGCCCTGGTGTAAGACCACCATTCAGAATTGAAACGTTGCTCGAAATGGCATTAGCCGTGTTTAGTGACCAGATCTGAATAGCCAGGTACTTCCCCACCTTCCTCTTCCCTATCTCCTCCCCCTCCCCACTACCTTCAGCCACACAACATACCCAATTGGGGATGCCATAGTCT
Source organism: Glyphotaelius pellucidus (assembly GCA_936435175.1). NCBI lineage: Eukaryota > Metazoa > Arthropoda > Insecta > Trichoptera > Limnephilidae > Glyphotaelius > Glyphotaelius pellucidus. The sequence goes on from OW386546.1 coordinate 33,580,217, forward strand.
CACTGGCTCCAGAGGGGAGCAGTTGGGACTCTTGTGCGGTATTTCATATAAAAAAAATAAAAAAAAAAAAAAAAATTCTTGAGTTCAACAGCTTTGGTCTCTTCAAGAGTTTTAAGTCCCGGGTTTACTCGTTTATTTCAACAATAACACTCTCCAGCTAGCATACACAAAAATGACGCAAACTTAATTATTTTTTTGAAGTCCTACAGTGTGAAGTTACTGTTTAAAAAAAAGTGGATTAATATTTGTATAAAATTCGAACATAGGCTTAGCTAGGACTCACACTTCTCCAAATGATATGATTTATTGGTTTAGGTAAAATAATATAATTAGTTGAAGAAATTATCCATAGATGTCAGAAGGTGCCGGCGGTGTTTGACGGCCGGCGTAGTCCAGCGGTAAGGCTCCTGACTAGCATTCCGAAGGTCGCGAGATCGAATCCCGGCGTGGCAAATAAATTTTATTTGATAAATTTGTGTTATTTCACAATTTATTCATTTATGTGGGATAAACAAGTGGCTAAAATTTGTTACCAGCTCAGATCCTTAGCTAGTAACTTTTACAAATTAAAATTTATTTTGCCTCATTGTACTCTCAAACTCATATATTTTTCTATGGACGAATCCATCCTTAGATATGGTATTCGAACTTGGGGACATGCAAGCACTACTTACATTAAATATATTGAAAATTTACAAACCGCCATAATAAAAAAAATTGTCACAACTAACCACTGGAGCGAATTCGGTCGAAAAATCGACCGTTTGTACCTACCCCTTGATTGATGTCGGTCGATTTTTCGACCGATTTTTCTATCACTCGTAAAACATTTATTGTAATTATTTAAAACATTTCCATGGCCAGCCGTTTGATTTCTCGAATAGTTAATATAATATTCTTTTAGTCTATGACCTTATCGGTTACCTTATGGTTGTCTTTGAAGTAATAACAGCGAGTTTTCGCGGCTTTTTAAGAGCGTCCTGTCAAAAATCAACATAAAACTTTTGAACATTCTGACGTATTTTGCTCTCGACTTAAAATGCCGTTAGGAATTGATTTTTTGAGTTTTTAACACAAAAATATATATCAGTGTAATCGTGAATGAATTATCTATCTTTGAAATGTGTTTTCAATTCGTTTGTTCATGATATATTGTTTCTGTGGTAGTTTTTAGTAACAAGCGTCAACTGAAAACGTCCATCAGTTTTTGATTTACAATAATATCCATAATTACTGCACTTTCGCTTTTGAAATGCAGTTATTTAATCAGAGTGATTCATAACTAAGAGATAAATATAAGTTTTATTTGAATTGGTTCGTTATTAATCCAGATATCAGCTATCCAATTATGAATGTCCTATGTCAAAAATTCGACATTTTTTATGATGTAAATTCGTCTAAAGCTCCCGCCACACAATGATTTTAACAGTTATTTCGTTAAACACTTAATTAATTTATTTACTTTAACCAAATGTGTGCACAAACAGCAATTGTTCAGGGAAAAGGAGCACTCCACGATCTAGGATTAATTTTTTTTAAATTTTATAATATTAATGTGCAGTATTTAAAAAAGTTTTAACATTAAAGTACATGAAGTGTTTTCAATTTGAAATATGTAGAGTGGAAGTGAAATATGAAATGAGAGGTAGAGGTGGGGTACCAGCTGCAGAAGCAGTAATTTCTGGTGCCGGACTATGTGGACGTCAACGCAGAGCTGCTCTTGCAGCTCGGCCTGGAGTGTTAGTATTTTTTAATGTTTTTTTATGAAAGTACTTTGCTACGGCTGTGGAGATATTGAACTCATTATATATTTTTTATTTATTTTAACAGTGACCCTGGTGAGGGAGGATCGCGCCAAGGCCTTTAAAGCCGTTAGGTCTCTGCCTGCTTCCTTCCATTTTGCTCCCCACCGCACCTCCAAGAAAAAATAAACAAAAGTAAGTTATCGTATCTAGATGCATGATACAATATTATGTTTCACGCGTGAATGAGAAAGATTCATATAATTTATGTAAATGTTTTCAGAAATCCATCTCCGAAGAGAATAGCTTGTCACTTTTCACAAGGGACACCTTCAACATTACCACCACCTGTTTCACCACCGTTGCTGTCCACTCCCGTACAGACCCAAGCAACGGCTCCCTATGCACCGATTCCGCCTGCTGTACTGTTAGCGTCAGCGTGCGTGCTGATGCTATCGGCAGGGTTGGAGAAAGCTCCCACATATTTAATACAAATTAGTTGCTGTATCTGCCCCAAATAAAAACTAGCTCAGGTTCGGTGCAAGCAGGGTTTCTTTTAACCTCAAGGCTAGTGCTTGTGGTTCGGAACTTCACGCTTCTCCATCCCCCCAGGGCCTCTCTCGACAAGCAAAACACGGTAGGTTATCACATAAATAGTTTATTCAATTCTAGGAGACACAATAATACATAAGAGGAACGATCCTAGCTGAAAGTTAGTTTGAACGTCAGTCTCTGCTCTCTATCACGCGTGGTTAGGGCTAAAACATTTAGTTGCACACAAAGGGTAACATGGTTATTGACTCACGTTTGGTTTATGGGCCCACAGCGGCTTTACGCGCTTGTTCTCTCGGTCGCAGCAGCGTCCATGCGCGGACCGGAAGTGCACAACCGGCGAAACTGAACTTGTGTCGCACATGTTCGCGCGGAACGTGGGCCCGGGAAGCTCGCTTGCTGAAGACTGGCGAGCTGCCGCTCGAGAGTTGGTCTAGCGACAGCTCGGTTTGTCGCTCGCGGGAGGGGGTAGTGCGCGCGCCTCTATATTGGCGGTCTATTTGTAACGTAACACTTCCCCCCTCGCCGCAATAAAAGCGACGTGGCAATGGAGCTGTAGGACTAATAAATCCTCTTACCTTTTCAGCACTTGTGCCAAAAACATTTAAGAGAAACGAGGAGAGAGAGAGAGAGAGAGATTCCTAGCTGGAGAATAGTTATGAACAGAACACAAAAGAGATGATACATGGTGTAACAAGGAATTGTCAATAAATGTATATAAAGGCAGTGGCATACATAAATACAGTTGCAAAGAACAAGGATCTGTTGAAGAAAGGTACAAGGGTTATGCAGTGATAGAAAAAAAAAACTCTAAAATTGTATCATTGGTCTGTGAGCTAATGTTTGCGAACGTGGTTTGCGTAGGATGTCTGGGGTGGTTGAACGTTTCACTGAAGTTACAAGGTTACTTTGTCACAGTAACCTGGCCCATTTGAGATTACACTCAAGGGACACTAGGGCCTTTAAGAAAATACGAGGAAGAGAACACATGATGAGGCTTCTAGGTGGTGTGGAGAGTTCTACCTGTCACAGAGGTCGAAAGGGTAACTGCTTCCGGATCCTGTGGGTGAGCCAGTACGAAACCATTGAAGTACTGGAGAGTGGAATCGTAATTGGTGGTTGGTACACTGGTTTTTGTATGTAGTGGGATTGTTTTGTGAACAATCGTTGGTATTGTTATTTGCGCAAGGGCACAGGAGCATCAGCACAATGGCAGTAGGGCATTTGCATTATGCAGCAGGAACATTTGCATAATGGCAGCAGAAACATTTGCACAAGGGCAACAGGAACATTTGTATTATGCAGCAGGAATATTTGCATAATGGCAGCAGAGCATTTGCATTATGCAGCAGGAACATTTGCATAATGGCAGCAGAGCATTTGCACAAGGGCAACAGGAACATTTGTATTATGCAGCAGGAACATTTGCATAATGGCAGCAGAGCATTTGCATTATGCAGCAGGAACATTTGCATAATGGCAGCAGGAACATTTGCACAAGGGCAACAGGAACATTTGTATTATGCAGCAGGAACATTTGCATAATGGCAGCAGGAACATTTGCACAAGGGCAACAGGAACATTTGTATTATGCAGCAGGAATATTTGCATAATGGCAGCAGAGCATTTGCACAAGGGCAACAGGAACAGGAACCAACCTAGAGCTGGCGTGCTCGGGTTTGTTTTGAGTGTCGGTTCTTTGTGGTGATACAATTCGCAACTACACGCACGACTCACACTAGGTTATGTTAGATGCGGTCGGGTGCTTTTGGTACGCAGGGATTGAAGGCAAGGGACCTCCGTGACGGTAGCGAGGGCAGCATGAAGAGGCGCAGATGTAGATAGGGTGCAGAGCTGCTGGTTTTTTTTTTTTAAATCCGGCAAAAATTATTATTAGAACAAAATTCTTGAAGTTTACCTGCCTAGTAGACCAATGATGAAAAAAGTTTGGAGAGAAACAAGTGTGCATGTTGAGAAAAAGTTGGATTTGTTTGGCGTGTAGAGAGAGAGACGGAGAGAGAGCTAACTAAATGTGGCTAATTCCTAATACATGTTACAAAGGTACGTATTCAAGGACAGGTTCTGTGTAACCCCTTTTGGTTTTTTTTTCTTTACCAAATACATTTCCAAGAATACGTGGTTGAGGGATTGTACGTATAACAAAATTCCCCATTCGAAAGAAGTTGGTCTTCCATGACCTATGCTCAAGTCTATACGGTAGCATTTTTTCTACTTTCGAAAAACAAAACATTGCGTACAAGATTAGTTATAACAAAGTGGGAAAGGAGTAGGAAGTTGAAAGGATCCGCGTATGAAGATTGTCCCATTTGACAAACGAAACGCCAAGTGCGTAACGCATATATCCCCATTCACGGATAATTTCGAGGAAGGGGGAGGGTGATAATTGGGAACATTTGAACGAAGAAAACTGCTGGGGACTCGGCTATTTCCGAAATTCGACCTCTGGGTGGAGGTGAAACAAGGTCTACAGCAGTCATCCTGGCACATTACAATAATGACAACTGGGAAAGGAGTAGGAAGTTGAAAGGATCCGCGTATGAAGATTGTCCCATTTGACAAACGAAACGCCAAGTGCGTAACGCATATATCCCCATTCACGGATAATTTCGAGGAAGGGGAGGGGTGATAGTTGGGAACATTTGAACGAAGAAAACTGCTGGGGACTCGGCTATTTCCGAAATTCGACCTCTGGGTGGAGGTGAAACAAGGTCTACAGCAGTCATCCTGGCACATTACAATAATGACAACTGGGAAAGGAGTAGGAAGTTGAAAGGATCCGCGTATGAAGATTGTCCCATTTGACAAACGAAACGCCAAGTGCGTAACGCATATATCCCCATTCACGGATAATTTCGAGGAAGGGGAGGGGTGATAGTTGGGAACATTTGAACGAAGAAAACTGCTGGGGACTCGGCTATTTCCGAAATTCGACCTCTGGGTGGAGGTGAAACAAGGTCTACAGCAGTCATCCTGGCACATTACAATAATATTTGGTAGTGTTGGACAAAAGAATACACTGACATAAAAGTCTAATCCTCTACGTGTATTGGGCAGAAGATTAGGGGTCGTTTTATTCTCCTACTTGTTTGCGAGAAATGACAGACCCTTGCTCAAATCTCACAAACCTGGGGATTTTCTTTGTTCGTCTCCCAGACAACGAGTTAGGTGTTTTTTGTGTCCATCAACTTAACTCCCACGACACGATGCCCCATAATCATGAGTGAAGCGTATGATTAGTCCTTTTGAGATAGTAGATAGTTCCTGGGTTCTTGTGACAGGAAGTCCACGGGCATATTAATGATTACAAAAAAGGGGTGTGGACTACATTGAGTAGTTCACACATAAAGGTTTGATATTATTTCGTTCGCACGATTCATGGTGAGTATTATAACGTCTTCACGTATAGCGTACAAGATTGCAAAATCAAAAGATTTGCAAGTAAGTTTTATAACGTCTTCACGGATAACAATGAACGAATTACAACTGGGTTGCCCAGTATTGAAGGGAGGTGCAAAAGACTAGGTATTTATGACATTTCTGACAAAAACCCACAGAGTAATTATAACGGGCTCCCCGTATCGCATTTAGTAGATATTCTGAGATTCCCATCTATGACGGCAGATTTTATAAGGTTCCCACCTATGATGGCAACAAAGGTTAACGTTCATATAAAGGTACCTATTCAATACAGACGGCGAGACATACTGATGTACTTAGTACAACAATACCGTAGCATAATAAATCCATATTAGCGTACGTTAAAGACTTGCACAAAGGCAAAAACATATTTGAAGATCTGGCCAAGATTTTATACTTCAACAATTAAGGGACAAAAAAATTCTGGCGTGCTGATGGAATGTGAATTTCATCTAAGCTTACCGCAAAAGAGATCCTTTGTGGTACAACCCTTTTGGTTACGCACAGAGTATCGTATCGTGATGGTACAACTTTTGTTGTACTTACACGTACGATGGTAGCAACAATACAAGACATGCGCTTATCGTTGTTTGACAAGGAAAATTATTTACATTGATCCGATTTGAGTGTTTAAGACCTTCTAGGTTTTACTTACTTAAACAGACTGCGATGAACACACCTTGGTGTTATGAAAATTATAATAATGGGGTGGGTTGTTCACAGGGTGGTTCACTTGGAGACCTGGCTTCTTGTTGTGACCTCGTACTTTGCACGTGATAAGTCACAACAAGGCAACCCCAAAATTTCAGTTTGAGCAGTTGAGACCCAGGGTGACTCAATGTTGCTGAAATGTTGTAAAAAAATTTATCGTTAATGAAGAGGCACGTTGAAAGTTGTCCCTTTTATAACGATACTTTCCAGACTCCACATCCAGTTCTGGGGAGAGCTAGAGCAATTTGGGTTATTTATTGAGCGCCATTCTATTTTCTTAAAAAACAGAAAAAAACTTAGAACGGGTAGCAAACATCTGATACGGCCGTGGGTTTACACAGGTTTGCTTACCTAATTTAACTACATATGACATAAGGGTTAGATGCACTTTGGCGAGGACCCGATATTTAATGTACAAAAAAGATTTTTCTAACATTTAGAAAGGGGTGACGAGGTATGACATGATGATGTGAAAATATGATGCTGCGAGTTGTGACGATGCACAAAACCTTGGGCACGTAGTCTCTGACTACTTGCAGTAAGCCACAGGGAATTCCTTTCTCCGAAGTGATCAATTTCAGGTAGAGGTGTGCATGCTTAGAAAAAAAACGATGTTTCCAAGGTTTGACACCTGGGGCAGCAATTAGAGGCGAATGACTGATGATGACGAGATATTTATACAAACAAAAATAAAATAAAATGAAACGAAACCACAAGGGAGAATTATAATTTCTTCCATGACTTTGGCTACAGTTGACACCACTGTGCCAGAGCTAGAAAGGTTTCGTTTGAGTGTCCCAATGAGTGACAATCGTTTACGAGAGGCCGCTCATTAGGGGTTATACGGGCGTGGCAATGGAGTTTGTTTCCATGTTACCACTTTTTACAATGTCCTTTATATGGTAGTTACCTATGTGTTTACCAGAGATGTCGGACAATCGGTAAACCAGGTCTGAGATTTTCTTTAGGACTTTCGTCTTTACAAAACGGGGTGCCAATTTGGCAGAGAAGTACAGCGCACCTTGTGACAGAGTGTTGTTTCTCCTCCAGACGATGTCTTCTTCCTTGAATGTGACGTGCCTCCTGCGAAGGTTATACCTGTCGGCGCTCTTTTGGTGGGCCAATAGTAGAGCGTCTGTTACTTCACTATAGATAGCGGAGAGTTCCTCCAAGCGGTGGGCGTAATTTGCTGCGGGGTCTGCTGTGGAGGAAGGGACGGGTGGAAGGCAATTGTCAGGGTGTAGTGAACCGTGAACTACTTGTTCCATGCCGTGTTTGAGAAAAAATGGTGTATAGCCTGTAGCGAGGTTCACCGTGTTGTTCATGGCTGCTTGTATTTTGTCTAATTTTTTGCACCATGTGCGTTGGTCTTTGCCAACCAAAATTGCCAGGGCCGTGTTTATGGTTTGGTTGTATCGTTCAACGGTGTTGTTCTGTGGGGTGTAAAGGGTGTTGTAGAATACATCCTTTATACCATATTTAGACAAAAACTCTTTAAATTCCAGAGCTATAAATTGTTTACCATTGTCGCATATTATAGTACGAGGGGTACCGTAGGGTATGAAAATATGTTTTTCCAATAGATTGGTTATTGCTGCTGCAGTTGCCCTTTTCAGAGGAAACAACCAGCAGTATTTGGAAAAGATGTCCACTACGCTGAGTATATGCATGTAACCGGCGTAGCTTCTAGGGAAGGGTCCAATGAGGTCCATAGAAAAGGATTGAAGTGGTCTATCGGCACGCTTGGGGTTGCCCATTAGACCAGACGGTGGTGCCGTACTGTGCTTGTATGCCTTACAGATGTCGCACTTGGAGATGTATAAACGTACTTGTTTGAATAGACCCGGCCAATAATATCTTAAAGATATTTTTTTGAATGTTTTGAAGGTTCCAGGGTGTATGGAGTCTACGGCACTGTGGTTATCAATAATAACTTGTTCTCTATTTTCGAGAGGGACTACCTTTTTCCAGGCATAGTCCTCTAAGATTGACAGTGGAGGCTTGCAGTTGCGATATAGTTGTCCGTTCTTAATCATAAAATTCGGGAACTTTTGTGGGTTGTCACTGCATCCTCTAAAGATTTTTTGATACCATACGTCTTTTGTGGGGAGACTAGAATTGGGTAATTCGGCATTTAATGTTGCTATCTCGATCCTAGAAAGGGCATCCGGGACGATATTATCCGCGCCTTTACGGTGGATGACATCGAAAGTATATTGAGATAGGCGGGACGACCAGCGAGCCAATCTCCCGGAGGGGTTGTCTAGCGAGATCAGCCATTTTAGGCTGCTATGGTCTGTGACGACGGTAAACTTACTGCCCTCAATGTATCCGCGGAAATGTTGAATGGATTCCATGACTGCTAACAATTCTCTCTCGGTAATCCCGTAGTTTTTTTCGTGTTTATTTAGGGTACGAGAGAAGTATGCCACGGGGTGTTCGCCGTCCGTAAAATTTTGAGTGAGGACTCCTCCGATTCCGACGTTTGATGCGTCCGAATGGATCGTAAAGGGAAGATTGAAGTCGGGGCAATTCAGTACTGGGGCTGATTGAAGAGCCTCTTTCAGGGAGTTGAATGCTGACTCAGTCTCTGCAGACCAGGAAAAGTTACTGGTACCTTTACGGATTCCCGTGATTTTGTTGAGCGGCGCCGCGAGAGTTGAGAAGTTTTTTATGAATCTTCTGTAGTAACCGGTGAGTCCGAGGAAGGCTTTTACCTCTTTTGCATTTGTAGGTCGGGGAAAATTTGTCATAGCCGCTACTTTTGTGGGGTCTGTTCTTAGGCCTTCTTCGTCTACTATGAAACCCAAGTATCGTAGGCGGTGCCTGCAGAATTCCGATTTCTTCAGGTTGATAGTCAAACCGGCCTGTTTGAGTTGTTGAAAAACCTTTTCTAGAATAAGTATATGTTTTTCAAAGGTATCGCTAATGATGATCAGGTCATCCAGGTAGCAAAATAAATTGTTATCAAACTCTGGGCCAAACAATTTATCCATGAGTCTTTGTAGTTCTGCTGGGCTGTTTTTTAAACCGAAGGGTAGTCTTTTGAAATGGAACATACCCCTGCCAGGCACCACGAAGGCAGTCTTTTCGCAGGAGCTGGGATCCAAAGGTATCTGCCAGAATGCTTTGCTTAAGTCTATGGATGAGATGTATTTAGCGTTTCGAAGTCTGTCCAGGATGGAGTTGACCAAGGGGAGCGGGTAGGCGTCTGATATTGTACATGCGTTGAGGCGTCTGCTGTCGAGGCAGAAACGGGCTGAGCCGTCTTTCTTTGAAACTAATAAGGTGGGGTTGGTCCATGCGCTGCGGCTGGGTACCACCACTCCCAGTCTTAACATATCGTCCAATTCTTTTTCCAGCGTTTTCAATTTTTGTGGAGCTAGGTTGTAATACCTTTGTTTGATTGGGGGGCCTGTTGTTTTTATATGGTGTTGTACTAGGTTGGTTAAGCCTAAACCGCACCTTTCGAAGGAGATGGATTCATACTTGTTGATCATTTGATTTAATTGTATTGTTTGTAAGGGGTTCAAGTTTTCGTAGGGTATTACCGTACGGATTTCGTTTACTTGGGGAGTGACGGAGGGGTTGTTAAACAGTTGCGGGGCAATTTTGAAAGCCATCCAAAAATCCACTCCCAAGATGAATTTCTGTGTGATTGTAGGTACAACTAGAAACTTGATCCAAACTGTTTTTTGGTCACAATTGATCGGTAGGGTTAGAGAACCGATGACGAGTTGTGAAGTGTTGTCTGCCGTGGTAACATGTGAAGAATGTTTTCCCATTTTAAAACCACAGTTTGTGAATAAGGTGTGGGCGTTGTCGCCCAGGCAGCTGACAGAGGCGCCGCTGTCTAGGAGACCTGAAAAAACCACGTTGTTTATGGAAAAATGCGCGAAGGGTCTACCGTCTATTGCCTGTTTGCAGCAAACTGTAGAGAGGGGTAAGGCCTGTTTAAAAAATTTGACGTGTTCCAACCACTCCGACCATTCCTTTGGCCTATGGGAGGGATGGCCCGGGGGGTTGGGGTCTAGTTTTTTGTCTTCCTGGCTGTCCAATTGGGAGGGGGTCTGGAGAAATCCATAGGGGGTTTGATGAATCTGAGATCCGGGATGGACGTTTCGGTATTGTCTTGGCGTGGTCTTTTGCCAAACTTCCTCCCTTCATCTCTTCTTGGAGAACGATCGACGGATCGCCTTTTGTTAGAATGGGTGTCTTTGGAGGATAAAAGTTTTGCTTGTTTAAAGCAGGCGGCTTGGGAGTGACCAATCTTGTGGCAAAAGGAGCAGGATTTCTTCTCGTTGTGCTCCGGTTTTATGCCGGACGAAGTGCTTGGGCGAAAGTTTTCTTTGGGGAATCTTTCGTCTCTCTTCCGATCCTGGTATGCCTCTAGTAGCTGGCAGACATCTTTCAGTTGCTCCAGCGTGGCAATTTTCTGAGAAGTAATGATGTTTTCGTATCTGGGGAGAAGACCGTCGATTAAAACCGGGAGAAGTTCCGCTTCAGGGACAGGTTGGGTGAGCTTTATATTGATGGCCTCTGCCCTCTGTGTGAATCTAGCAACAGGCTCTCCGGAGTGCTGCTTGATAGCGAGTAGGGATAGCCTGACTCTATGTTGGGCCTTTTTTTCTCCGAAACTGGATAAAAGTGCCACCTTGAGTTCCCTCCATGAGTTTGTTTTTCTCTTATGTATCCTGTGCCAGGTAAGCATTTCAGGAGCGATGAGGTCTATGAAGTTCCTGTGTAGAATACTTTCGGGTATTCCTCTGACTTGGGCTGTTTCTTCTATTCTGTTGATGAAATCCTCCACATCCGTGAGTCCGTTGTATTTCGTCTTCCAGGTTGTCAAATCATATATTTTCGTCTGTTCCTGGGCTTGTACCACCAAGGGTTTTGCTTCGGAGACTGTGAGGGAGGTAGAGATGATCTCTGAGGTGTCTTCCTGTTGAAACTGCAACTTCCTGATGTACTTTTTGTTGTAGAAAGAAGCATATTGAATAAGGCATTTTTTGGATTTATTCCTGGGAGAAATCTTTCTACTTCTCAGGGCCTGTAGTAGTTCTTCCTTTTTTGACGTAGAAATGTGGGGGATTATACCCAGCGTGACTTGAGGGACTTCCATAGTGTATAGGGTCGTGTCAGGGTGACCTTACGTTGGGAGAAAAACGAGAACTCGACTCTTTATCCGTAATTGGAAAGAAATTTTTGCCAGGGATTGACCACTGGGGACGTATATATATTTTTTTTTTTACAAAATGCTTCTGCGAAAAAACGCGTATTTGTAAGTGTTTGGGTTATTTGAAAATTTGGGCAGAGGTTTGCCTCTGGCCACGTGCTTTTTAGGAAAAATCCAAGCGTTTTGGAGAAAAAAAAAAATTTCGAAAATTAAAAAAATCGAAAAAAGGAAAAATCGAAAAAAATTTTCAGAGTCCGAAACTGGAGAAAATTTGGGCAGCGATTTTCCTCTGGCCATGCGTTTTTAAGAAAAACTCCAAGCGTTTTGGAAAAAAAAATATTTCGAAAATTAAAAAATCGAAAAAAGGAAAAATCGAAAAAATTTTCAGAGTCCGAAACTGGAGAAAATTTGGGCAGCGATTTTCCTCTGGCACTGCGTTTTTAAGAAAAACTCCAAGCGTTTTGGAAAAAAAAATTTCGAAAATTAAAAAATCGAAAAAAGGAAAAATCGAAAAAAAATTTTCAGAGTCCGAAACTGGAGAAAATTTGGGCAGCGATTTTCCTCTGGCCATGCGTTTTTAAGAAAAACTCCAAGCGTTTTGGAAAAAAAATTTCGAAAATTAAAAAAAATCGAAAAAAGGAAAAAATCGGAAAAATTTTCACAAGTTTTCGTGGAAGTAATTTGTTTGAGAATTCAACAATATCTTGGGGGCATGGTTTCATTACGCGGCTTCCTATAGCCTGATTTTATACAGCACCAATTTTTTGGTATTTACACGCGAATTCCCTTCGTCTTTTCGACAAGATATTACCTTCTTTGTCAATTGACAAGGTATTATAGTGTCAGATGTCAAGGAATCCACGTCAACGCGAATTTAGTATTTTTTGCATTATTCGAATGTGATTCGGCATGATCCGGTTTCATCAGACGACAGAGTCAAAAATACTTAATTGTCAAATGACAGAAAGAATTTAAATCCACTTGTTCCCTAGGTGTCAGCAAGTGTCCGTTTAAGAGACGTACCAGCGTGCTGCAATATAGTATATTATTAAAAATATTTAGCACTTTCGAGACCAAGCGGATGATTTGTTTATCATGTACATGATTTTAATTGTTGAATAAATTCTTCTTTAATTTGTGTTTATTTCCACTATTCACTTGTATTGAAAATAGCAATTTTAATCGGCCGACACTTTGTAATCACTGTATTATTCGCAGCGACAACTTCCTAGGTTGGGCACCTTGCGTTGGAATACCGGTAATATTTTGTCGAGTGACGAGTCACAAATGATAAAATCGCGCCCGTAATAATTTAAATTGTGATTCGAAATTACGTTCGCGCCGAGATTCCTGTTGGAAGTGCTAGACAATTGGGAATAAACAATACATCATAATAACATTTCAGAGTTTACAATTGTTGCTTGGGAACGAGGCCGTGGTGGAACAGAAAAAATTTAAATGGCCCCACGTTTAGCGCCAGTGTTAGCGTCAGCGTGCGTGCTGATGCTATCGGCAGGGTTGGAGAAAGCTCCCACATATTTAATACAAATTAGTTGCTGTATCTGCCCCAAATAAAAACTAGCTCAGGTTCGGTGCAAGCAGGGTTTCTTTTAACCTCAAGGCTAGTGCTTGTGGTTCGGAACTTCACGCTTCTCCATCCCCCCAGGGCCTCTCTCGACAAGCAAAACACGGTAGGTTATCACATAAATAGTTTATTCAATTCTAGGAGACACAATAATACATAAGAGGAACGATCCTAGCTGAAAGTTAGTTTGAACGTCAGTCTCTGCTCTCTATCACGCGTGGTTAGGGCTAAAACATTTAGTTGCACACAAAGGGTAACATGGTTATTGACTCACGTTTGGTTTATGGGCCCACAGCGGCTTTACGCGCTTGTTCTCTCGGTCGCAGCAGCGTCCATGCGCGGACCGGAAGTGCACAACCGGCGAAACTGAACTTGTGTCGCACATGTTCGCGCGGAACGTGGGCCCGGGAAGCTCGCTTGCTGAAGACTGGCGAGCTGCCGCTCGAGAGTTGGTCTAGCGACAGCTCGGTTTGTCGCTCGCGGGAGGGGGTAGTGCGCGCGCCTCTATATTGGCGGTCTATTTGTAACGTAACAGTACCTTTCCAGGCAGCACCTCGGGAACCGTTACCTGGGACATCGTGGGGTGGGGAACTCCAGTGTGGAGAACTCTTCTCTCCGGAGGCCGGCTACAACAGCGTGCTGTGGGTGGACGTGCCTTTCTACCAAGAATTGTCTGCGTTTGGGAACAGTGAGTTTATTTTTTGAAATGTTATACCAGGGGCTCTTCTAGCATAGTGAAATCCATAACTTTACAATATTGGATAGATAGGCGTAACTTCCAATGGTTGAATATTAATATACCTAGCACAGTTTCACTGTTGGTATATTGGCAGGGAATAAGCGTAGAACTTAAACTTTCCACGTAAAAAACATACATTATGTACTGTAATCTGAAACGATACAATGTACCTACATTCTATGCAAGCAAATATGTAGTTGCTAACGTAGAAAGTCTGAAATTTGACCTTGTTTTTGGCCAATTTTTGTGCGATAGTAAGATCAGGTGGATATTGTAGAATGAGACACGCCGAACTCCTTCGCTAAATAAGTTAAGTACCCTTTACACACAGAGTTCGGAGCGGGACGTGCCCCGCACCACTTCAGGCCGCCGCACAGAAAAGTAAAGACCGAAAGTAAGATAACGGTTTACAGCGCAGTTCACTGTGAGACTTTTATGCATGGCGGCCTGAAGTGGCGCGGGGCACGTCCCGCTCCGAACTCTGTGTGTAAAGGGTACTATTCATTGGATTCACCGTCTTCTAAACGGTGTAATACAGCACTTTTTTCTTCAATTGAAAAAACACTTTCACTTCACGGAAATCATTGTGTCGAGCTTTCTAGTCACAAGCGAGGCGCGGGGCGGTGAGATATTGGTGCGTGGGTTTTGTAAACAAAACACTGCATGTCATTCTAACCTGACGAATTGTCATTAAAATGGGTTGCTTAAAACGGAGTCATACTAAACGTATACGTTTTCCTACTAAAAGCTATGAAACCTAACTTGAGTTTACATTATCGTCGCTTAAAACGGTAGGCAGTTATATGCAAAGTCATTATATCCGAATTCTACTGTAAATTTGTGTTTTCTATTATTTCAGAGTCAGACATGGGCAGAACCAGCAACGTGGACGAGGCAGCTCTCTATCAAGAAGAGTCAGTACCGGGAAACGTGAGTTATTAAACTATCTAACTTACCTTCACGCCATTTCTCAGAAAGGACGAACCGCCAGACAACTCGGTCTTGGCACACACACTCTTTTCGTTCATAACCATTTCTTTTATTTTTTCCACGATTTCATCGGTTTGTTGATGCGCTGGGGCATCCGGGGCGTTCGTCATCTTCAATCTTAAATTTTAAAATTCCCGTTACTTTTTGAACAAACCTCGTATTTGATTAACTTGATCGTACCAAGAGTTAATTATTTTGAAACGTTTTACCAGAGGCAGTAGGTAATCGTAATACAGACACGTTAAAATTAATTTGGGTTTTCTGTTGTTTCAGAAATGGACAGAACGAGCGACGTGGACGACGAGGCAAGCGACGTCGACCACCAAGAGGGCGTTGAGGATGCCTTGTGCATGCCACCGATACCTTATAATAATATTAACAACGTTTCACCTATTCCACTAACGGCCATAGACTTTAGTAGACAAGACCAGTTAGATCGTGAGGCAATGTGTTCGATTCTGCCGCCTGATGGTTACTCTTTCGATTGGTCCAGCGAGGTCTCACGTTTTACTGGTATAAGGGAGACTTTCACAGGTACACAGATGCCAGGACCAACCTTCAATACCGACGAAATGGGCAAACCTGTGGATGCCTTTTTAAAAATCTTCAACGCAGATTTCGTTGAACTAATCGCGAGAGAGACCAACAGGTATGCAGATCAATGCATTGCAAAAAACAATTTCAGCGCCATGCGCGTACCAATAAATGGGCTCCCACGAATAAAGAGGAAGTGTACGTATTCTTGGCAATTTTAATGCATCAAGGTATTTGTCCCCTTCCCGTTGAAAAAGGCTACTTCTTTTCAAAAACAATCACCGCCATGCCTTATTTCAGCCAAGCCATGGATTATAATCGTTTTCTTCTAATGACATAACGGAAGACATGACAGAAGACATGACGGAAGACATGACGAAAGACATGACACGGGCCAACTTTTCGGGCGGTCACGATATCTGCCCAGTTGGGGCCACTGCAAAGATAGTATACGACCTGGCCAGCCCTCTGTTTAACAAGGGGTATACGCTAATAATGGACAATTTTTATAATAGTCCATTATTAGCGCGATGCCTCAAAAGAAATGGGATGGACTGCATGGGCACATTGCGGTTAAACCGAGAATTTGTGCCCTCTGCATTGAAGCCCAATGTCCGAAAATCACTGAGGGAAGGTGAGATGGGATACTCGAACTGCGGGGACATCAATATTTTGGTTTGGGTGGACAAAAACGTGGTAAGTATGTTGTCTACCTACCATTCGGCAGAAATCGGGTCAGCTCAAAAATTTGGTACCAGTAAATACAAACCCGAGCGTGTACTTGACTATAACAGATTAATGGGGGGAGTTGACCGAAAAGATCAGCTTTTGGCAAGCTTCCCCATTGAACGACAGCGAAACCTGGTCTGGTACAAGAAACTTTTCAGGAGACTACTAAATGTTTCGGTGCAGAATGCGTATATAATGTACAGCTCAAAGCTCCACAAGGAAAATAAACGCATTTTGCACCGAAACTTCAGGAGTGAGGTTGCGGAGGATCTCCTCCAGCTGTTCTGTCGTAGTCGAATTGATACGACTGTAAGGACCATTAGCCTAATAGCTGAAGGAAAGGCTCTGCGACCTATCCTGAAAGGCAACCACTTCGTGGTCCGTAGTTGGAAAGAAGTGAAATGTGCGTGGTGCAATTTAAATAACATTTTTAAAAGGACCCTCACAAAGTGTGATGTGTGTGATGTGGCTTTATGCTATGATTGCATGAAGCCATATCACACTACAGTATTGAATTGCTGAGGGTTTTTTTTAATTTCAATTTTTTTCTTTTCTTGTTTTTTAGTTGTGAAATTCTAATTAATCAATTTAATTAACTTTGTTTGAACATCAAGACCCTTCTTTCCGCATACTCACACCTCATGTTAAGTTGTCCTCAAAGGTTTGACTTTCGCTTCTATCTGATAAGGTTCGGTGGACATTTAATACGTATATTTCAATTCTGATCATTGAAATGTGCGTGTTAAAAAATGCACAGGTATTCTCATTTTTCCCTGTTTATTGTACCCATTAAATAATAACTTGTTTTATTTTTATGTCTTAATTATATTTTGCGAAATTGAGTGATCTGGAAGTATGTTGCCTGTTGTATGCTGATGATGCGGTGCTGATTTCTAACAGTATGGAAGATCTACAGTCGCTCGTGTCTAGGATGAACGAAGTATGTATGAAGAATGAGTTAATGATGAATGTAAGTAAGTCTAAAGTGATGGTATTTGAAAGAGAGAGTACGAAAACAATGTGCCACATAGTTGTGAATGACGAATACTTGGAGCAGGTGGATGAGTTTGTATATTTGGGAAGTATGTTTACGAGAGATGGAAAGACTGATAGAGATATCGAAAGACGGATAAATACCGGTAACTCCATTAATGGAGGACTGAACGCCGTAGGCGCCAACAAAAATCTGTCAAAAGAAGCGAAGCTAGCCGTCCATAATGGAGTGCTGGTACCTACCCTGATGTATGGCAGTGAGGCATGGAACTGGCAGAGAAAGGATGAAAGTTTTTTTTTTTTTTACAGTTAATACCGCACAAGAGTCCCAACTGCTCCCGTCTGGAGCAAGTGAGACTATGGCATCCCCAATCGGGGTATGTTGTGAGGCTGAAGGTAGTGGGGAGGGGAAGGAGATAGGGAAGAGGAAGGTGGGAAAGCACCTGGCTATTCAGATCTGGTCACTAAACACGGCTAAAGCCATTTCAAGCAACGTTTCAATTCTGAATGGTGGTCTTACACCAGGGCGATACTGATAGTATCTTCCACTCTGGAACGTGCCGAAATATACTATATATTATTTTAAATGAATAAATTGTGAAATAACACAAATTAATCAAATAAAATTTATTTGCGCACGCCGGGTTCGAACCCGCGACCTTCGGATTGTGAGTCGAGAGTCTTGCCTCGGGACCACGGAGGCCAAGTAGACTGAATGCTGTAGAAATGAGATCCCTGAGACGTATGTGTGGTAAAACCATGTATGATCGTGTGAGAAATGTGGAGATCCGCAAAGAATGCAAGGCTGATGTAAGCGTTATGTGTAAGATTAAGAAAGGGACGCTCAGATGGTTTGGGCATGTAGAGCGAATGAATGAGGAAAGGAGTATAAGGAGAATATATGACGCAAATGTGAATGGTAGACGAAGTCGGGGACGCCCGAGGAAGACATGGCACGACCAAGTGAATCAGATACTTGAGTCGGGCGATGTCAAGAGTCAGAATAATAGAAGAGCATGTATGAGACGATGTATGAATGTGAACGAAGCAAAGAGTGTGTGCCAAGATCGAGTTGTTTGGCGGTCTGTCCTCTCTGCCTACCCCTGCGGGGAAACGGCGTGATGGTTAGTTAGTTAGTTAATTATATTTTGTCAATTATTCTGTAAAGAGGCTTTTTCAGATCTAGTCACTAAATATAACTAAGTCATTTCAAGCAATGTTCAATTCTGAATGGTGGTCTCACCAGGGCGATACTGAGAGTATCACTCTAGAGCGAGGCACAATGATATTATGTATTGATTTACTTTAATTATGAGAAAAACCAATATAAATTGAATACATTTTTATTATGACGAAGGGTGTAAACAATGTTTCAATCAATATACTGCTTTTCCAATGTAACTATGCAACTCTAATATTAATTTAATTTGTAAAAGCCTATTAGGGCTTAAATAAATAAATAAATCATTAATTTGTTACATCAATTATTTTCCTCCCCATTTTTTTCGATATCCAGCTTTTAGAAATAAAATAATAATTATGGTTTTATTTTGCCAAAAGACACTCCTACAAAAGGTTTGATATATACGGTTTTATCATCATCATCATTTTACGTGGTCATGAGAGACCCTGTGTGCATTGACCATTATGTCGCTTGTCAATGACATTTTTGTCGAAAATTGACAAATGGCGACACGATTTCATCAACTTTCAAACTATCACGCTGAAATATTGGCAATGTGTATATCTATGATATATGTTTTATTTTAAACCTTGTTTCTTGTTTTATC
The DNA here is from genome assembly GCA_936435175.1 of Glyphotaelius pellucidus. Taxonomy (NCBI): domain Eukaryota; kingdom Metazoa; phylum Arthropoda; class Insecta; order Trichoptera; family Limnephilidae; genus Glyphotaelius; species Glyphotaelius pellucidus. The sequence goes on from OW386546.1 coordinate 33,599,196, forward strand.
ACGTAATATAAAAACAAGGATAAAAATTTCTAGTTCTAAATCACAATCGTTCAAAAAGAAGCACTATGATTTTAATATTGTGAAAAAGGTAATCTGTATAATTCATCAAATGATTCAAATAAACCAAACACGGCAATTATTCTCATCGTTAATTGTAGGCAATTGATGTATCTTCCTAATGTAATGCCAGTTTTTTGTGTTAAATTTATTAAATAGTATAATTTAGTGAATTCAATTTTGACATCGTCACGCACTAAAATTCTAAAATAATTTTCGAAGTAAACTTTTAATCAGACTTTAGCATGTAAAAAAATCGTTTTCTGAGTTTATTTTTGCATCTGTGGTTATTGAACAGGCCATAGAGAACATAGAAACGTAGAAAATATTCAAAATAGATATTTAAAACTGCCACTGGCGGCGATTTCAAATCACTACAACACAAATTTTGCGCATTTATAAAGTTAAAGATTTTTTAATTATTTATCTATCAATTCTAAAAATATAAGAAAATTAGTAAAATATAGGTAAATTTATTGGCTATGTAGAACTGTAATCAGTTTTTATGTCTCCATATTAAAATTCGGAGGTATGATTTTTTTAATGTGGGCGGAAAATTTTCAAAATCGTCACAAAAAAACAGCGAGCAATCGGAGGGAAAAATGTTTTATCGCGCGATCGCTCCAGTGGCTAAGATTTACAAACAGACATTAACAACTTAAAACTACTGTATGGCTCAGAGAGCCTACTTACAATAAAAGGTCTCCACTGGTTCACTACTATTATGGATAATTTGGGGGAAAGCCCTTACAAACACCTACTTGTACACAAACATACCACAAGATTTAGAGAAGGAAAGGGCCTAAAAACTCCTCGAATATTAAATAAATATGGAAGCCGTACTCTTGAATATCTAATACCAGTGATTTTCAATAAAATCAATAAAAACATAAAATTTGAAAAAAATGAGAGACTAAGTCCTAAAATGATAAAACTATGGTTAATGAACGAAAACTCCACGTATCTTTGAATATCTTAATATAGCTGCCTACATATCTTTTATTTAGATAGGTATATTGAAATATCTTATATATCTTATACACCACAACACGGGCATGTGCCTAGCATGGTGGTCGAAAAATTAAAAAATTTATGTAACAAACAATTTCAATGAATAAAGAAAACTTTAAAAACTAAAAAAAAAATAAATTATAGTTGTAAGTTAAATTATCTAATACTACTATGTGATCTATTCTAATGTTTCCTTAAAAATATAAATGTATTTACAATATTTTCTTAGATATTATATTAAGAATGTTTAAATTGTTAGAACCTGCAGACAAGCTGCCATATGACAGCTTTGTGGGTTTACTCTAATTCTTGTTCAAAATGTTCTCTGTAATTTTAATAAAAAAAAAATAAATAAATAAAAAAAAATAATATATAGTTTATTTGCGGCACGTTCCAGGTGGAAGATACTATTAGTATCGCCCTGGTGAAAGACCACCATTCAGAATTGAAACGTCGCTTGAAATGGCTTTAGCCGTGTTTAGTGACCAGCTCTGAATAGCCAGGTACTTCCCCACCTTCCTCTTCCTCATCTCCTTCCCCTCTCCACTACCTTCATCCTCACAACATACCCCGATTAGGGATGCCATAGTCCCACTGGCTCCGGACGGGAGCAGTTGGGACTCTTGTGCGGTAATCATATAAAAAAAGGTCCAAATTTCCCTCCTACCAAGGAGTAACGTTATAAAAAACCTATGTTTTAGGTTTTTATCCTCACTTCCTCTTCTCCTCACCATACCTTCTTCAAGAGTAAAACGTAAACTCCTGGTCTGTCTTGGGTAGTTTGGGTCTCCTGAATATTCACAATGTAATTGGGAACAGAGCAAATAAATTTACGAGTCCTTTAAAGTTTCCTGAAGATGCGTTATCATTTAAAAGTTTACTTCCTCCAAAATATTACAATATTTTTTTCACGTTCTTTGTGGTAATAAAGTTGCAAGCTGAAAATCTAAGTGTTTACCGTACTTAAAATAACACCAAAGCTGTTCAATAGCTTTTATTATTTCACATACGCAGATTTCTAATGTTTGGTTGAGACATTTCAGTGAACGTCTGCCAAATTTATATCCTCACTGAGACTCATCGCCCATTCCAGCACGGTATTTCGACTTGGAAAATGCCCACTTATTTTACGAGGCAAGTAAATTTCTCAATAAGGCTACTAGAAATTTTATAGCCCCCGGGCGTAGTAGGCGCTCCTGGGAAAATTCATAATAACAACGCAGTTTCAGACCTAACCCTTCAGTCTTAGCTGCGCCTACCTTGACCAAACTTTACTGCCGGATCTCGTAGGATAATCTTCTTCGGGTAGCTTTAATTTGAATGGATAACCTCTTCACTCCTTTCCCCCTGGTATATTCAACTATAAAGTGTGCGCCGGATCCGTATTTTAAGCGAGCCCGGGCCAAAGCAGTTGGAGTCAATGCATACAAATTGTGTTGAAAGTTAATCTTAAAACCGGAGGCGCTACAACTTTATCAAATATACTTCATTACAGTTTTACAGCGTTTCAAGGGGGAAAACGTGGTTTAGACACTGCACAAATGTTTTTTCAAAGATAATTTGGATAGTTTTCAAAACGTAGTAAATATTTTCACTTTTAGGGCCAATTGTTTCACGAAATTTAAGCAATTCATTAAAAAAAAAATTTTCAGGTTTTTTGAAAGTTTTGCAAACGTTCTGTTTTATTGCAATGAGAGGCGGGTGTGGGTCTCTGTGGTGAATGCGTTTGTCTACCTACTGCGTGGTGGGACGGATTGGGAGAAACAGGTTGAGGGAGACCTAATCTGGACCTCTTCAGTCAGATTCTCTTGAGCCACGCCTTGCACCGCAGTGGGAGGGATGGATTCATACGTCTGTCATTCTTGGATGCATTGAACCCAAGATTCCTACCCACCCATCATACCTTTTTTCTTCCCATTATTTCCTCTCCTTCCTTTCCCTAATAAAGCCCACACAGCACCCCCAAAGATGACATTGGCCCTGAGGGGAATTTTTTTCCTCAAGGCCTCCTGTTGGAGCAAATATAAAAATTAAAAAAATCTAATTTTATAAAACATCTGGCCAATTCTCAATTTCAGTGAAATTGCTTTTCAAGTTCTGTTATTATATCCGTTGGGCCAATTGTTTCACAAAAATGAAATAGTAACAGAACTTTATTGGAAATTTCACAGAACTTGAAAATTACCTTCGAAGTTTGATAAATTGCTTGAATTCCGAGAAACAACCCGTCCTTAATATTACAGTATGATATTTTATCATTAAGTTATTCCATAAAAAAATATTCGACCTCTTCTATCCATTGATAAATTTATACTTGTCAATTATTTGAGAGATAACTCTTTAATATATGTAGTATTTTTATAACCAGTTTAATTTAATTATAATAAACCTGTGCAGTTTAATTGCCACTTGACAGATATATTGTGCAAAGTTATATCGCTATTTTGAAGTTAGAAAATGTTTTAAAGTTTTCCTTGATTTATTTCTAAATGGAATTTATTCGTACGTATTTATTGTTAAATTCGCTTGATTTATTCAAAACGAATGTTAATTAAAATCAAATATATTGTATATTATACGAGTACATTGTGATTATATTACGTGCAAGGTCCTTTGATAAAGCAAATGAAAAGCAAAGCCTTTTAAGTCAAAGCTCGGATGCTTTTTTCAATTTATAAATAGACCATGTGTTTGCCTCTTTTAGTTTGTAAGTATCTACACGGCGCTTTACAATTGTTGGAAGGTTGTTCTGAATAAGCCATTTTAATATGTAGGTCGGTTGTTCTAAGAGTTTCGATATCAAATATGTTTATCCTTATAGCTTTTGATATAAACAGTAGACATCTGACCTTCCCTACAAGTTTAAAATTATTATGCTTAATATGAAACTCAAAGAAAAAAGGATACGGTATATTAAATAAAAATAAACAACTTCGATAACACCGCTGTTTAAAAAAATATTAATAACTTTTAAAATTAAAGATTTCTTCATCAGCATACAAGTACACACAAAATTAGTTCTTAAGAATGGACAAACATCTAACAATGATTTTATAGGTGAGATATGTTACAGCTTCAACATTAGCTCACTTCAACACCTATATAATATTATTAGAATCTTGATTCCATGACAGTTTATCCCCCGACAGTTGGCCCTACGGCATTTTTGTATATTATATGCAGTCGGTTTCGGGAAAATACGGTATACCTACTTACACAAAATATAACTAAATGTTTTCGAAGGGTGTGCTGAGAGAGTATGCCGCCAAATAACTAAAATATAATATTTTTTTTCAAATGCATCGAGGATAAAATTACTTGTCTATATTTATCAGAATTAGAAATATTCTTAGACTAGAAAACCTCAAAAAAGTGTACTATGCAATTGTTCAATCTATATTACAGTACGGTATTATAGGGTGGGGAGGAACTTATGATGTTATTTTAAATCCTCTGAAAATAGTTCAAAGATTGATAATTAAGGTTATCTTGAAAAAACCATCTACATTCTCTACTGAAAGAATCTTTTCAATATTCAAAGTATCTACAACAGACAATATATATAAAAAAATATGCAATTCTACAGACTTTTAAAGAAATACAGCTAAAAAAATTACAATTTAATATATCAGCAAGATTTCAAAACAATATCAAAATCCCTAAATTTAATACCAAGCACATCCAAAATACCTATCTGTATCTAGGTATAAATTATTTCAACAACCTCCCATTAGAACTAAAAATTATCGAAAATATACATACATTCCAAATTAAATTGAAAAACCACCTGAAACAACTGTAAGAGTCCATTTCTACCTTTAATATTTCATTTAAATCTTGAAATTTATTTATTGTTATATCTCGAGTTTTCTTACATATCTTTTGTTATTAGATGCAATATTATTATTTTCTACTAAATTTTACATATACTTGAGCTTGAATTCCCTCACCAAACACAAGAGCCTTGTCTCTTTATGATGAGGAAATGCTATTGTTATGTTAATTTTTACAACTCTGTTTAACATGTAAAAAAAATGTATACTTATTGTAAAAACATACAAATATTAAATAAATAAAAAAAATATATATATACTATACGTGGCGGCATATAAGTAAAAAAATGGATACTATAAAAAAAGTCTTAATTTCTTATAAGCGTATAATTGAAGTAGATTTTAGGTTTTAAATTGGTAAAATGCTAATAAAATTTTAAGTTTTATTATATTTGTAAATTCCGAGGGCCAACTGTCGGGCTATCTTCCTTGGCCTTGAGAAAAATGATTTACCTCCATGACTCCTGTGAGAAGTTAAAATGTAAAAAAAAAACTCATAAAAAATGCGATTCTCCCTTTCCTTTCCATAATAGGACCGTCCGCATTGCATACATTAAATTAATTACATAAATTTCACCTTAACAAATGAAACCTTCGTTCAACCACGAGCTTTGTCAAGACAATTCCCATAATGAACGTGAGCCGCTCCCCTACTAGCAAGAAAGTTAATAAATACTTTAATAATAGTGGGAAGGCTCGAATGCATTGCACTTCCACTATCCATTAGACATAACTCAACTTATTTTAAACATAAATCACACATCAAGTCTTGGATCATCAGCTAAGACGGATCTAAAGTCAAAAATTTTATCGAAACCGATTTATAAGTATGCATTACCAATAGTACGATGCTGATTTCCTTAAATCTTAAACTTAACGTTGGGTTGTTATTCGTATTTTTGGTATAAACTACGCATTCACTATTAAAAAAGCATTTCTAATGGTACGATAATGGTTGTCTGTTATTTTTATATTAAACTTTATGTCCCATACAAACACAATTGGTAATAAATGAAAGAAAATGATTGGCTTGATTCTTCGAAACTCCAGAGGTTTTAGGAATATTTCAACACTAGAAATTTTGTATACATCCCTGCCGTAGTCAAGTCGAATATAACTCCTCGATCTGGTCCCCCCATTTTAAAGGTCATTCAGATTCAATCGAGAAAATTCAACATAAATTTCTAAGACACAATAATTTTGTACTCGGTATTCCCATTGAAAACATAAACTATAATTAATTGATGAAAGAATTTAATTTATTGAGACTCTCAGATCGAATAATTATTTCCGACTTAATATTAATGTTCAAAATTGTAAATGGTATAATAGACAGTCCTAATTTAACTAAGCTTATTGAATTTTATATAACCACGAGAGCCACTCATTCTATAATCCTATTTAAATGCTACAATAACCGGACTGAGTATACTCGCAGTATAATCTTCGTATAATCTAGGTACAACTCGCTTGTACCTAGATTAAGATATGCAGATGTGGCAGATCTATGCACAGATGGTAGGTACAAGAGGGCTATACTATCAAATCTTTTCGATCAATATTAATTTTATTTGAACTATAGATTTTTTAATGTAATTGCATCTCTGGTGTCATTTTTCTTTCAAACGCCACAATTATCCCGAACAGGCCTTCCATTGATATGCTTGGTGTAACTCTAAGTGACCAGCTCAGGTACGGGGGCTCCATCGAGGCCAGAGTTAAGTTAGCCTCTCAGAAACTGAGCGTACTGTACAGGGCCCGCAGATACTTTAATAGTACACAACTGCTAACCCTGTACAAATCGCAAGTGCGCCCCACGGTTGAATTTGGCAGCCACCTCTGGTCTGGAGTCCCAAAATACCTGAAAAAAACCCTCGACTCTGTGCAGAAACGGGCGGTCCGTTTGATAGATTCTCCTAACTTAACAAATGGACTGCAATCTTTAGAGCACAGGCGTCAGGTGGGAATGCTGTCCTTGTTCTACCGGTATTACAATGGAAGATGCTCCGAGGAACTAGCGTCACTGATCCCCTCGGCACCGGTGCATAGTCGGGAAACACGCCAAACACGCGCTCAACATTTGTACACGGTTGACATTAGTCACATGAGAACGGGTCGTTTCTACGACTCGTTCTTGAGTTCAACAGCCCGGCTGTGGAACGATTTGCCGACTTCTGTGTTTCCTCCCTCCTACAATATGGGTCTCTTCAAGACCCATGTTCACTCCTTCCTCTCCTCAACAGCACCCTCCACACAGCATCTTCAAAGATGACATAGGCCCTGAGGGAAATTATTTCCCTCAGGGCCTCCTGTGTGGAGTTAACATAAAAAAAAAAAAAAATAAATTATCCGAGTCTTTATTTATTTACTCTTTATTTAGTGTTTCTAACATGTTTCCTATGATTTTGTGACATGTGTGCTTATGGTTTATTTATAACGTTGATATTAAATAAACAAATTAATACATTTTAAACGTAGTACTGTCTTGTAAAATGATAATGTTTTAAACTCCGACTGCTTTCAATACAGGAGCTTCTAGTAAGACAGGCGTAGCACATCGCTGATTGTAATAGAAAACAACTAAGAAAAACATACTTTATCATAATCACAATTAATTCATTTTGCCGTCTTCACTGCTATATTATTTATTTTCTGGTTGAGAACGTTTCACGTGTATTATTACATGGATTGTCGGTAGAAAGCTATTGACTTCTATGATACAAAATTACGTTGTTAGACAATATAATAAGCTTTAATTATCTTCGGGTAGTCAGTGTTTTAGACAATAGGGTAACATATCGCGGACTATAAACATATTTAAGGCATTTGGGGGTCGGGAATATTTAGGTTGATGGGATTTTCAGACAACAGTAAAATATAATGGAATATTTAATGTTCCATCAACGGAGAGATGCTGCGGTCCCGTGTTGTTCCCCCGATAAGGTGCTTCGTGTGAGGGAATATATTAAAATAATTAAATAAAGCAATGTTGGATTGGTTTTGAAAGCGTTGCGTTTGCAGAAAATTAACACAGTATTATTACAAAATTGTTTCACGTTCTTTCGGTTAACGTTTTGTTTTGAAAAATTATTAAAATAAAGCCAATTTAAAGTAATTTTGATTACATTGTTTGTACAACTAAGCAGGATTATGGTCATTTATTTAATTTTAAATTACGAATTTTGTGAGATCGTCTTGTTTCTACTTTACGAAAACAGGTAAATTTACGCGGAAAACACTTTTGTAATTTGTTTATTATACAGCTCAAACGCAAATGGTCTAGTTTCCATTCATCCTGCTCATACGTAACTTTGTGTCCACGTGTAAGCTCCAAAAAAGGGTATAAACTAGTTGGTCTGTAAGGGAGACCCGACAATTGATCCCCCGGCAATAAACCCCCCGAAAATATTGTAAAATTATATTTTTTGTGCATTATTTACCGATCTCAAACTCAAAATCAACTTTAAAATACCTTTAATAGTATGTTGGAATGGATATTAAAGGAAATAAGTTACAATATCGACTTTTTGTACCTATCCAACAGTATATAGAAAAGTAGTTTTGTTCTTTGATGCCTTTAAATGAAAATATTTTTCACACTTTTGTTATTCGGTGGTACATCCTCTCTCTTCACCCCTTCGGGAACATTTAGTTATATTTTGCGTAAGTAGGTGTACTGTATTTTCTCTTAACCGACTGCATATTGTAAATAAGTACGCCGGGGGGGGGGGGGGGGGGACAGGTGTCGGGGACTAATTGCCATGGAACCGTCTGCGTCTGTAGGTACGTATATACCTACGATCCCCACGACAACTGTCCTCAATATTCTGAAAATATCTTGCATTTAAAGTAAAACATACAAAGATAAAATATCACCGTTACACAAATACGTTACAGGGAATTTCAACAAGTTTCCTGTTCATCCCGCGTTTTGATTTCAAATCTTTCTTAAAAAACTAACCTTCAAAAATTAAACAAAAAAACAAACAACGGGGACATATTTACAATATAAATTGGGATTGATTTTAGCGGTATTAAATGTACGATGACCGGAAAACTCAGATTGAAATCAATTCAGAACCTCCTTCGAAAAGTCATTGAAAGTGATGAAAAAAATATGTTAAAAATTGGTTAAAGAGGCTACACTAGGTTAGGGTTATGGGCAATTTTAAAATAATTTTTTTCATTGCTTTTAATACTTGGTGAGTCGATAAGAGGTGTTGAGTCGACTCGATTTTAGGTTGCCATGGAACCTAACGGTACAAATAATTCATTTACAATTTATTTGCTTTGCTGCACTTGTTGCTAAACTATTATAAAAAAGAGTAGTTTTGTTGGTTAGGTACCCACTCTTAATGGACAGACAGCAAACACAACTTCTTGTGAACAGAGCTGGAAGATTCTTTTCAGAGTGGAAGATATCTCCATCACCCTGGTGTAAGACCACCATTCAGAAAAAGCCGTGTTTGCGGTATTATGACAGATTTGAATAGCCACGTACTTTCCAACCTTCCTCTCTCACATCGTTTGGGAGGCGGGTATGGATACCGCAATCCCATATTGGATAACCAACACCTCTGCCATAGGTCACCCCGAGTGGTTCGCTACGTTTGGTTGCTAAGTAGGGATGCCCGGGTTCATGGGATGAGGTTTGTCCAGGTGCGGCGGATATGTTTGATCATCAACTGAATAGAATGCCGGTTCGGGAGAGAATGGTAGAGGGAGTCCCTTTGATCTCTCCAGCTGCACCGCAGTGTGGAGAATGGATTCGTAAGTCCGTCACTCCTGGACACACTCATTACTCGATCTCCACCCACTCCTAAAACCCTTTTCCTTCCCATAACTTCACCTCCTTCCTTTCCTAAACTTCGACTCTACTATCTTCAGCCTCACAACATACCCCAATTGGGGATGCCACTCACCGGCTCCAGATTGAAGCAGTTGGGATTCTTGCGTCGTATTTACATTTAAAAACATGGTTTTAATATAAGCAAGAGGAGTCTTAAGATGGGTCATTTAACAAAAAATGTTATTTTTAAATTCTAAGAGCGATAAAAGGGTGCCAAATGGGTTCAAAACGACATGTTTAAAATTTTTCAAATTTCCGATACGATCTTCTTCCTTCGGATTCACTTCAAAGTTTTGAAAATTTAAAAAAAAAAAAATCTTTTTTTTATTACCAAACCAATACTTTTTGTAATTTTCAATAGCAAATGTAGTATGTTTTGACGAAATCATTTACAAAATGTCCCAAAATTGAGTTTCGCAAAATAATACCGAAATTTGAGAGTAAGAAGGATTTTGCTGGTATTTGAATACACTGCTTTGAGATGATTTGAACTATATTCAAATGTATTTTTTAATAAATTAATCTTAATATTCCCTCTTTTTCGTGTTTCATTAAAAATAGTTCTTTTTAATGGTTTGTCTAACATTTTATAAAAATTTCAAAAGGGTGTGTTTTTCTCTATTATGTGAAATTTCAAAGTCAATCCGGAGAAAGAAGATGATATCCAAATATTATTAAAAAAATTACGTGATTTTATATATCCATTTAACACCCTTTTATCACTATAAGGCAAATCAAAACAAGAAATTTTTCCCCATACAGTCTTGACCCATCCTACTCTTTATGCTCCAAGTCAAAATCATTTAGGAAATGTTGCAGTGGTAGTAGAACTAGAAAGGCAAAGAGATTTTTTAAATAAGATAATAAGAGTGTCTAATCAGGAGATCTTGGAAGTGTCCTGCATTCTGCAACAAAACGTAGATAAATACGATTATTTTAGATTTTGTAACGAAGGCAATTTTGCTACTTTGACGAAGAAGTTGTCATTGAATGTGTACTCAATGACAGCGAGCTCACTTTATAGCCATATTAATTATTTTTTTAAATGGTATCACTAGGTACATCGCAGCGCCCGGCGACTTTGATCGACCGGTATGAAAAATCATTCGCTCTCTCGTGTCCCGCCGAGCCGCTCGCTTGCATTCTAGCCATATTTCTAAATTCCTTCTGATAATTCTTGTCGTGTCGCGTTCAATTATTCAAATTGTAAAACTTTATTTAATGAACTTTAAGTCTGTGATCTTAACCTGTGAATGTATTACTCACCAACACACATTTAGCTCGCATTACCCATTGGTAAATTGGTACGTATGATAAGGCAAAATTGCCTAAATGCTAAAAATGCAACATAAAATTCATAGCACAAATTTAAGAACTCACCCCTTGATGTTTGACTAATTTTCCCCGATGGATCGTGGTCCGCCCGCTTTAACTATAGCAATTAAACTAAATGCCAAATTTCATGTTTAGTGGGAGATCGTAAATTCAACGTCAGTTCCCATCCAAACTTTGTTTATGGACGAATGATAGTTAATTTGTTTCAACATTAATCCACTGTTTAACGTTTTCACAATAAAACCAAGCTTAGTAAAGAGACCAGGATTATCTTCACTGGGAAGTTAATAATACACGCTCATTCGACTTAACTTGTAATCTCTTTGAACTTAAACTTTTATTTTTTATACTCCTGCTTTAACTTTTGGGCCTTAAAACTTCAGGAACGCACTGTATGTACTTTTCAGTAAATCTAACAAAATACAATCTTGAGAACATTTTTTTATCTGGAAACATTTCGATGCTTGGAACACTTTGATTTATTTTCAAACACATTTAAATACACGTTATTTGTGAAAAAATGACAGTTTGTGTGTTATGATTAATTTTTATGTGTACTAATAATATATATTTATTGTATTTCACCCCTAACTTTGTGTTCCGTTTATTAATTTGTTGTTCATAGAATGAAACTATGCTCAAGCTCTTGACAAGTTGAATAACGGACGGTATAATGTAATAATTATTGTTTTTCATTAAATTAATGATGACACCCCAAAGTAAATATGCCTATTTTGAAGAAATAATAATTACGGTTTGATAATGGGCAACAAAACGTAAAAGTGATAGATTATGAACATTATGAGGTAAACTCAATGCTACAGAATCCAGAGCAACAGATCCCCGAGGCGTATGTGTGGCAAAACCACATATTCTCCTATATTGACGAACTGATTGCAATCTTCAGAGCACATGCGTCGGCGTCGGGTGGGAATGATGTCCTTGTTCTACCGGTAGTTCAATGGAAGATGCTCCAAGGAGCTAGCGTCATTGATCACCTTGGCACCGGTGCATAGCCAGAATGCACGCCAAATGCGCGCTCAACATATGTATACGGTTGAAATTTGTCACATGATATCGGGTTGCTTCTACGGCTCGTTTTTGGGCTCAACAGCTCGGCTGTGGAACGATTTGCCGGCCTCTGTATTTCCTACTTTCGGCAACATAAGTCTCTTCAAAACCCATGTTCACTCCTTCCTCTTCTCAAAAAACCCTCCACAAAGCATCTTCTAAGATGACGTAGGCTCTGAAAGAAATTGTTTTTGTCAGTATTTACATTAACTCCACACAGGAGGAGTTAATGTAAAAAAATATCGTGTGAGAAGTGTGCAGATTCGCAAAGATTGCAAGGTTTTTGTAAATATTAAGAAGAGTATGATTCAGAAAAGGAAATTGTAAGGTTTGGGCATGTAGAGCGAATTTATCAAAGAAAGGTGTGAAAGGGGAATGGTATTTGACGCGAATGTCAATGGCTAAAGAAGTCTGGGATGCACTAGGAAGACATGATACCAGTAAGTGCACCAAATACTTAATTCGGACCATTTCAAGAGTAAGTATAATAGAAAGGTATGTATGAGAAGATGTGTGAATGCAAACGAAACAAGAAGTGTGCCAAGTTGTTTAGCGATCCATCCTATCCGCATATCCCCACAGCCGCACGATGCTTGGTTAACCTTTTCGTCCCGGAATGAAAAAAATCACACATGACCCGAAGGGGGGTCACTCGGGGACCCCAATTTATTTGCTTATTAAAGGGTGTTAATGACATATTTTTTTTGTAATTTGTTATGATAATAATTAGCGGGAAGTATATTCATCGTATTTCAGTAGTCATTTTTAAAATCGTTTCATAAATAAAGTCATAATTAATATTCTAATGAATTTAGACCATAGCGTGTATTTTTCCATAGAAAACAGAAAAGGCGGGCCGATAGCCAACGTAACACCTTGTTTCCGAATCTCGACTGGCGATTGGCGTTCACCGGAAACGACTCAGACCGAATGATCTTTGACCGTCAAGCGAACATTATAGCATTGTAAAAAGAGCAAACGAGATGCGCAGTGTAAACGAACGCGATCTAGTCCTTTCCACTAATAACTTAGAAATTACTTGCTTTCGCTTAGAATTATCCCGATACATTCAGCAGATAGGGACGGGGTACGCCCGAACAGAGGGGAAGGGGGGCGGGTGGCACAGATTATTCGCCGGAATTTGTTATAAACTATTTAATTTTAAGAAAAGTAGTAATGCGATATTAATTTTTTTAATGCAGATCGATAACCAAATATTTTTTCTAGGATTACCTAAATTATTGAGTATGTGGTTTAAAAAACAACTTAGATACAGCGTAAAACTCTCGTTAGTGTACGTGCGTTCCCCTGGTCCGGTACGGAAGTGTTAAGGTAGTAAATAGAAGCCCAAAAACGTGCTGCTCAATATACCAACAATATTTATAAAATGTTACAGGACATTGACATACTTACTAGTTATTCTTGTCATTATTTACATTAAAAAATGTTAATAAAACTTTGATCTTCGGTGACACTTTTGTTTTCAACAAAGAATAAAAAAAAATCTATAGGTAATAAACAGTTAGGGTTGGGGAGAGGAATTGAATGGTTACTTGACCAGTGACCAGTGATGATATGTGGAAGAAAGATTTTTTCATTTTTTCAAAATAGGCAAATTTACTTTGTGGCGTCATCATTAATTTAATGAAAAACAAATAACTTTGTGTACACCACTATTTAATCAACAATATCAACATGTTTCGAAAACTATGTTTTCTTCGTCAGGATAATAAGTTAATAAAAAATAACAAAAGACAAACAAGTATAGACTAATTAGAACAAAGACAAAATATTAGAAAGGAGAGGTGATTAATTACCTAAAATCTATCATAGAAACAATTATATAAAATAAAATATAAAAATTATTTTAGAATGGGTAAAAAATTACATTAACATAATAAAAAATCTTTTAAAAAATCTAAATAACAAAATAAATTATTATAAATATAAGTATTAATACGAAAATAAATTTAAAAGATGGCTATTTTTAAAAAACGCTTGGTTATTTATAATATTTAATTTACTATTAACACTTTTTCTAATTTCTAAAATTTCTAAATTATCTAATTGTATACCCGTTGTGTTAGTGTGTAAAATTTTTTAAGCCTTTATTAATATCAAAAGAATGACCTGTTTCCAAAATGTGGTTTGCAAATTCTGAATAATTATTATTATTTAAACATCTTAGATGTTCCTTAACTCTAATGTTAAAATTTCTAGAAGTCTTCCCAGTATAAAAAAAGTTACAATCATTACAAATTAATTTATAAACCTCTGATTTGTTCAAAAACACACCTTTGTCCTTGTTATTTAATTTATAATTTTTTAATTTGTTATTGGCGTAAAAATCTGGTTGGATAATATCTGGCATTTATTTTATTTAATTGTTTTTATGATATATATTAGGTAATTAATCACCTCTCCTTTCTAATATTTTGTCTATGTTCTAATTTGTCTATACTTGTTTGTCTTTTGTTATTTTTTATTAACTTATTATCCTGAAGAAGAAAACATAGTTTTCGAAACATGTCGATATTGTTAATTAAATAGTGGTGTTACACAAAGTTATTTGTTTTTCATTAAAAAAAAGGATTTTATTTTTGGTTTTGAAGAACAAAAACATTTTAGATCAAATATTATAAGACAAAAATTTCTTTTACAAATTTTACTCCAAATAATATCAGGAATCACTGGTTAAAGTAAGTTGAGTATGTCCTGTACAAATACACATTATTTTAAGAAATCAATGAAGTGGGACCATGTTAATAAAGTATTAATAGAAGAGTGAACAAATGGAATATTGAAGAGTTATTATTGTGTCTTTTACGCCAATTTTACGTTAATATGTTATTAAATTGGTAATATATTCTCCTCTGTAGTTATTTTTTTAGCACGTAAGAGTTTATCAAAGGTTATCATCTTTTCGAGGATAATTTAGTTATATAATAAATTAACTATGGATAAAACATTTGAAAATAACCCAAAAAAAGAATAGAG
The DNA here is from genome assembly GCA_936435175.1 of Glyphotaelius pellucidus. Taxonomy (NCBI): domain Eukaryota; kingdom Metazoa; phylum Arthropoda; class Insecta; order Trichoptera; family Limnephilidae; genus Glyphotaelius; species Glyphotaelius pellucidus. Next base: position 33,614,349 of record OW386546.1, read on the forward strand.
ACGAGGAAAATATAATTTTATCTTACCAGAAACATAATACACATTATTAACACGTGATTCATAATAATAATTTTGATTTAATCGTTTTTATTAGAAATTCCCTTCTTGATTTTCCAACGTAACTTTTCAAGATCCTTTAAGAAAAAGTTCAAACTACGTTACTAAAACTTGGGCTCTTGACCGTATTTAGGCAAAAAGGAACAAAATTCAAATTGAAGTTTATATGGAGGTGGTCAACAGTTGAGCCCTTGCTCGGAATAATGTCGTATCCAACAAAACGATTAATGTTAAGTCATTGATTAAATAATGTTAAGCATTTTATTATACTTCTAAAGATAGAAGATTACGACAATGAGAAAAATTTTGGTCTAAGGCATCATTTTAATCATTGTTTTGTGGAGGAACGTTGTATTGTGTTGTTTATCGAAATCAATGAGGATGGTTTAATTCATGAAAATAAAGGAAGAAAGCGAACATCTTATGACTTTTACTAGACATACTTCAAAGTCAAGAGGCTGAAGGATTTAGGAAAGTAGTATTAATTACGAAAAAAATTATTAGGCCTTCTTTTCAGCCATTTAAACAGGCACGTGGAATAATGTTGTAAGTTGATCTTATGATGATATCTCAAACGTAAATGGTTTATTTTTTAAGCATCAATGACACATGTTAATTTATGTTAGAAGAGCGTGTTGCTTTCTGTAAGTTTTTTTTTTTTACATGAGCTCCACACAGGAGGCCTTGAGGAAAATAATTTCCCTCAAGGCCTATTTCATCTTTGGGGATGCTGTGTGGGTAAAGGTGAATGAAGAGAGGAGAATTCTGGGAAGGAATTGGGTTCAAGGAATGGGTAGGAATCTGGGGTTCAGTGTGTCCTGGTCATCCGCCTCCAAGACCTAGACAAACCTCACCCCATGAACCCGGGCACCCCTGCTAAATCACCAAACGTAGCAAACTACTTTGGGTGACCTATGGCAGACGTGTTTTGATTATCTCATAAAGGTTCCCGGGGCGGCGGTATCCATTCCCTCCTCCCAAATTGAAAGATGTGAAAATTGAAAAAAAAAAACATTTTGTGGAAACACAAAATTATTTGACCGTTAATTCTGCATAAATTCTTACTTAAATGCTTATAATACCTTTACTTCTCGTTTCATTTAAAAATTTTAAGAACTGAATTTTTAATGAATTAAAGTATATGATGTGATGAAATAACTTTTTTAATTTTTTCTCGGAAAAATAATATCGTTGGATACAACCTTATTCCGAACAAGGAATTGATAAAAATATATTTAAAAATATTCTTAAGTACAAATCAATTATGTATTTTAATGTTAAAATGATTCACGCTAACAATACCAAGCTCTTTAAAATAATTTTGCGTCAAACACAAAACCCTGAATATTTTTTACAAAACCCAGCATCCGAACATCTCTTGTTAATGAGTTTGAGTTTAAAGGCAGCCTACATTAATTTAATCCCTTAAAAAAGCGGTATTAAATCCGAATACACTTATTCCGAAACGCACAAATGCCAACCATTTATTTAGGGGTAGGGGGTAGTGATAAAAAGCCCGGCTACATTTATCCCTGTCCAGTGCTGAGCCCTACAAGCACGCCCATGAACACAGGCGGGGGTCGGTATTAACGTCAGGCATTTGTGGCCATGGATACTGGATACTGGAAACCTACCCCCGGCTATGTACCGACTTGTTATAATTTGGAATATTCCGCCAGTATAATATATCTAGGCTTAAAGACCACAAATCAGAATTAAAACGTTGCTGGAAATGCTTTCGGCCTGATGTTAAGTGACAGGATCTTAATAAGTAGCATGATCCTGACCTTCCCCTCTCTCTCTCTCTGTCCTTTTTTGACATCCTTGGCTTCTATTTCTTCTAGAACAAAGGGTGTCACGTGATAAAAGAAAATACATCAAAAGATTTTCTTTTATTTGTGGTAATGTGGAAAATATACCATCGATTTAAATGGATACCACCGTTACGATTCGAAACAATGATTGAAAAAATATTTTTTGTGAGAAGATAGAATGATTAGGTTCTAGGCCTGGATGCTGTGTGAGGGTATTTTAAGGAAATGAAGGAGAGGAGGTTCTTAAAAGGGAAAAAGATTGAAGGATCGATAGGAATCTGGGCATTGGTGTATCCACGAGTGACAGACGTATGAATCCATCCCTCCCACTGCGATGCTAGGTTCATATAGTTCGGCTGAAGAGACGACGGGTCTTTCTCAAACAGCCTCCACTTATCCGGCCCGCCACGCAGTTGGTGGGCAGACGTGTATTCCGCCAAGACTTAGTTTTAATAACTTCCCTCTCGGTGTCTTTACTAATAAAACAGATGAAAATAAAGTGAACTAGGTTGATGCCACATAAACGGGGAAAACCTTTTTTGTCTTTTCTTACCAAAATTAATATTATAAACTACGCCAAGCTGCAAAATGACTTTTTACTCCTAACGAATGGTGTCGACTGGGGACAACGAAGGTCTAAAATGCAAACGTTTGTCCATCGGTTAATTAAGCTTGCTTATCCAGGACAGTATTTTATAAAATACTAGCTGGTACCCGGCATGCGTTGCAATGCCATTCAAGTAAATAAATTTATTCTCCCTGCATGTCCTCTCCAGTGATTCCCCGTTCACCTCCCGAATCCCCTTTTCCTCCCGCGTTTCCCTTCCATCTTCCCCTTCCACTTTCCCCCCCCCCCCTCCGGCGAACACCATCTCCCTGTTCCCTTTCCCTTCCCCCCTGCCACTAAAATATATGAAATACATAAATTTTCATTTATACAAATTTCATTACGCCAGAGCTCACCACTATATATATATAGTATATAACCTTCGCGTGGGTGCGCACAACATATCACCAAAGTTTTAATGCAATCGGATGAACGGTATGGCAGCGCATAAAATACGAACAAACAAACAAATATTGATTTTTATATGTAAGACTAGCTGGTACCCGGCATGCGTTGCAATGCCATTCAAGTAAATAAATTTATTCTCCCTGCATGTCCTCTCCAGTGATTCCCCGTTCACCTCCCGAATCCCCTTTTCCTCCCGCGTTTCCCTTCCATCTTCCCCTTCCACTTCCCCCCCCTCCCGCGAACACCATCTCCCTGTTCCCTTTCCCTTCCTCCCTGCCGCTAAAATATATGAAATACATAAATTTTCATTTATACAAATTTCATTACGCCAGAGCTCACCACTATATATATAGTCTATAACCTTTGCGGGGGTGCGCACAACATATCACCAAAGTTTCATTGCAATCGGATGAACGGTATGGCAGCGCATAAAATACGAACAAACAAACAAACAAATACTGATGTTTATATGTAAGATTACCTGAAGCTTAGTATTCTTATATTTTTTTTAACGGTGTGATAATTTATAAAATGTGTTTCTGAAAGATAGGAAGAACTTCCCCGAACCCAACTAATGGTATGAATCTAATCCAATTGTGTTTTTCAAAGTCGCAGATTCAGGTCTAATCTCACCCATCCCTTAGGGGCTGCCCGGCCTCTTTTTGCAGAGGGTAGTTTTTCTTCTCGGGATATGTCTAGGCGGAACAACAACGTCGTGCGCTGCTTTACGCATCTGTCTTTACTTAACCAGCAAACAAATAAATTATAAGTCTCAGGCTTCATCTAGATTCTTAAGGTTTTACAGTACAGGATGTATTTAAATGTATGTAAAAAAAGAAGGCATTTAGGACTCCGGTAACTTTTTCACTTAAAAAGAAGATTAAAAACTATTTAATTTCAACCAGTTAGTCCCCATCTTTTCGTCGACCTATACGCTGTATAATTTGTGTACCATGGGATGCAACTAGGTCACGGTGTAAGATCATCATTCAGAAATAAAATTGCTTGAATTAGTTAAGTAATGTTTGGTGACCATGTTATGAAAACAAACTCACAATATTATTTAGGAGGTATTTTAAATAGTGTCACAATATGGCACTATTTAAAATACCTCGGATTGCTTTGCTGCCAATTTTGGCAAATTTTCCCTTATTTGTAAGTAATTGAGTAGAAATTTACGATTTTATAATAATTTTTTTTATAAATCCTACGAATATGTGATAATCGTCAAAAGATTATAATCAGGTTGTATAACTCAATATTTAAATTTGGAGTTATGATTTTTTTTTTAATTGGGAGGAAAATATTCAAAATGATCACCAAAAAATGTCGAGCAATCGGAGAAAAAAGTTTTGAATTGCGCTGTCGCTGCAGTGGTAGTAAGATGTATTTACTTCATTGAAAATAGATTTCAGGTCATTAGAATGAAGAAATGCATATCGCTACACACTAATTGTTTTCTTTACGTAGTTTAAAAGTTAACAAACTGATTGAAATGTTGTATAATGATGGCTCAATATTATTTAATGCTTCGACTCTAATAAAAGTGAAGTTTTTCCGCCATTGATCGAATAACAAGTGACTGACAAAAGTATTGTACCTAAGTATTGTAATGTCATTGACCAACATACACTGAAATACGGCAGTGACAGTTTGGGCTGTTTTGGTGGCATTAAAGTTGGGGATAAGTAAGATTGATGGAATTCGTAGAAAAGAGAAATATCTTCAAGTACTAAAGAAACACGTGATTCTTCACAGATTGAGACTTTTCCTTACAAAGAAGATATAAATAATGTAATTTGTTGAATTTCGAAGTGATGATATGGTGTTAGGTTCTTACCTTGATGTCTTCTTCCTACCTACATAAATTATTACTTTGTTGCCATATACAATAGAAAAAGAAGACAGGTTTTATAACAGTGACAACACGAACTCTTTTTTTTTTAAATGAATAAGTTATTTGTCCAATAAGGGTATAAAACGTAAGAGAGCACCACTGTTGTTCAAATGGCAATACTAATCATGTACTCGTAACTCATGGTGTTAATGTAAAGCTGTGTAATATACCTTTATACATATCAAATTTTCACCCACTGATCTCAAAATTGGAAATGTATAAAGGTATATTTTTTTTATAAATTTGCATTTTTGTGTTAAATTAATGAAGAATCACGATATTGTAATCTTATATATAAAAATCAATATTTGTTTGTTTGTTCGTATGTTATGCGCTGCCATACCGTTCAGCCGATTGCGATGAACCTTTGGTGAATTTTTGTGCGCACGCCCGCAAAGGTTTCAGGCTATATATAATAGTAAATTTTGGAGTTACGAAATTTGTATAAATGAAAATGAGTGTATTTAATATATTTTAGCGGCAGGGGAGAAGGCAGAAGGGGAAGGTTAATTGAGGAGGTGGGGTTAGCGGAAGGGATGACGAGGGAGGGAGAAGGCGTGGAAGGTAAAAGGGGAACACAGAGGAAGCGGGGGACGCATGGGAAAGGAAATGCAGGGACAAACAATTTATTTCTTTGCATTGCAACGCATGCCGGGTAACAGCTAATAAAATATAAGACAGTTTAGAAATTGCTTCCATTTATTTAATACTTAGTACCCAGCGTTGCCCGGGATTTAGATCATGTCTCTAATTTTAGATCTGAATATATTTAACTCATTCAGATCTAAAAGTGATTTAACTAAACTCACCTTTAGTGATTCTTCCTTTCTGTCTTCTTTTAATATCAAATTTATATTAAATTTAACAAAAGCAAATCACTTTGTAAAATACCATTTAATCAAATTATATCATTAAGTGGGTACCTTAAAAACAGTGCTTCGTAGATTTTATTTTTTTACTGTGTTCTACACTTCCACTATCATTGCACTTTAAAATAACATTTAACAGGTAATTTAGTGTTGCCAGCCTATAAATTTTGTAGTTCCATTTTTAATATTTTCTATTCTTATTTAACAGACTCTAAATCACTTTATATACATCACCATCAAAATAATCGATATATTTTAAAATCGAAATATTGATTTCACAGAGAGAATTGCGTTTATTGAAAAAGAAATTTTGGACTGGGTTTTTCATTGGGTTTTCACTGTGAAACAAAATATTGTTTTAAAATATTTTCGCATTCGTTATTCGAAAACGAATTTCAAATTACGTCGGTGAATGCATGGTTTCCTATTTTTCCTTCAATTTCATGAATTTTCCAGTTTCGGGATTTTCCTGTAATACTATTTTTATAAACATATTCGTTAAAAAATTTAATAGTTTTTAGAGCCCATATTAAAATTCAGTTTTCGATGCTCAAAAACACAGTTTAATTCTTACAATTTCGGATTCAATACAGACACTTAAATATCTTTAAAAAATGCTGTACTGAAAATAAATTTCACGCATTGATTTGACCACCATTTTCGTAAGATAATATTTATCTCTAATTGCGCTACTCGAGGATAAGGTGGATTGAGTCGTCGAACTTGAAGAAGAACAATGATTCTATCTCGCCCCAAAGACCCTTGTGAGAAACAACGGAATATTTGAGAAAAAAAAACACTTAATAAATTATTTGACCGTTTGCCAAGAACGTACTTGTTCCGCCGTTATCAGTGCAAAGGGTAGACTGTTCTAGATAAATCGATGAAAAAAATGTGATCAATCTTGTTGGTCAATAAATCTAAGCGTACATGTAAACGTTGATCATGGTGAGATATTATTTATATGTACGCAATATTTATACGTATTTACGTGATACGGAATGTAATAGAGTATTGTGGGTGGGAGATATTGGAGCAATGATAGGTAGAAGGAATGAGATGGGAATGGTTGTAAAGAATTGTCTTATTTAGATGTCTTTCAGAAATAAATTTAATTCTGTAACGTGGCGCCATAATCGAATAGTATTATTAGGCTTGCGTCTGCGTGGTTGAATTTCAGAACCCAGCTTCGAGTGCATATCTGACATCACGCCATACTGGCCGCGCCACAAATATCATCCGTGTACGTGGAATTTCAAATAAAGCTACCGGTGTAATTCGGTTTTGAATTCAAGAATTCGTCACAAGATGTCGCCACTTCCGTCGGCAGGACGCATAGGGACGTGCCCTCCTTAGGTATAAATTCTACGAATTTGTGAATCTGGTGTATCTCTCCGGATGTGGAAAGATTGACGGCAATACTTTGTTTTATCAAGCGGTTGTATATAACATAAGACCTCATTGCTCGTCCCGGTGACTATCCATCACTGGTTGACAGTGGAAACGACGTAAGGACTAATTTTAGAACCAGTTCCTATTGGATCTGTTAAATGGTCATCAACTGGGCGAGGCCGTACCAACAACCGCTCGCAGGGCCTAGCAGTAAAAACCTACGGAGAGGGTTTTAACTGCTAGTTAGTACTAATAAACAGTTTATTCAAAATGTCATAAAGGTTAATCGGTGTTAAATGCTCGTGTTTCTATGGACAGCCAGACGCACAAATATGTCTATTCTGGAAGAGATATCCTCATAATGCTTTCAACTTTCTGCCTACTATGTATTATAAGATACTTTGAACGTTGCTTGCCAAACGGAGAACTCCAACTTGGAGGACTCCACAAGAAGCAGAAGAAGGTATCCAACACGCTGGAGTAACCAAGTATCGCTGACTTGGGTAAGTCGGTGTCATTGGCTTTACAGATCCGCGAGGATTAGAGGAGTTTTATCCACCGTGGACATTGGAGTAGGGGTCACGATCCTCAGCAATGCGGAACCGATTTAAAAAGAAATATGTTTTTCCTTGTTTTGTATCGAAACACATAGGGGCAATGTCAGGTAGGTGTTTACATCAAATTAATAATCAACATTACAATTGAGTCGTTTAATTTCTATATCCGCTGCATTAACTTTTACTAATTCAGTAGTAAAAGTTGATATAGCGGATATAGAAATTAAGTAATTAAATAATCGGATTTTTATTTTATGTGTATGTACGTATTAATGTATAATGAGTAGGTGTTCATTTTTCAATTTATGTGTAGCAATATTTAAGTATTTTTTTTTTTTTTTTTTTTTTTTTTTTTATTTCTTTTATATATTTAATAATATTATTATTCAATTTATAAAAACAGTTTATTTATAAACAAGTTCTGCTAGGTAATTATTTTTACACGTGACAGCTGTTTCGCCTTCTGAAGGCATTATCAAACTGTGGTCTTGCCACATACAGACGAGGTATTTATGTTATTTCTAGATAGGATTTTGATGACTAATTTTAATTATGAGTAAACTGACTAAAATTATTAATGGTTATTACCCTTTTAAAAGATACCCAATTACTTATATTGTTTAAATTCGACTGAAGGTCGTTAAGTCCACTAATCGTTATTTCTAATATGAATCATTTCCAAATGATGACTCATGGTTTTATTTTCTGTATAATTAAGTTTAAGGTCGTTAATACTCTAAACTTATTCCTAATGTGAATTATTCCCAAATGATGACTCGTGGTTTTATTTTCTAGTAAAATTATTATTATTATTGTTTTAAAATTGGTTTGAACATATCTAACAACGGTGAGTGAATTATATTGGTCTGTTCATTTATTAAAATAGCTTTAGGATTATTAAAGTGCTTGTTAATTTCTAGTTGTTCTAAAAGATTTAGTTTATGTCCTTTATTTTGTATATGTAAGGGAGTTGGCTTATTATCGCCGCTAAGTGAGTGATTATCATCTAGGAGATGTTTGGCAAATTGTGATTGCATTTTATTATTATTTTTAAATGATCGCATATGTTCTTTGAACCTAGTATTAAAGGACCGGCCAGTTTGTCCAATATAAACAGCGTTGCATTCGTCACACTGGAGTTTATAAATGCCGCTATTTTTTAGTTTGGGTATTTTATTTTTTGAATTTTTGAGAGATGATCCCAAATTATTATTAGTGCGGAAGGCAATATCTAATCCACAATTTTTGAGAACTTTAGCAATTTTATTGGATGTCGGTCCGACAAATTCTAAACATCCAAATTTATTTTCCGTTTTATTATTAATTGCTGGGTAAATTAAGTTAAGGTTATTTTTATGTTTTTTATGACTAATTATTTTATCAATGTCTCTACTCTTGAAGCCGTTATTTTTTGCAATGGATAAAATTGTACTTTTTTCTTTCTCGAATGCTTTATTGTCAAGTGGAATAAGTCTGTGTATCATTGAGTGATAAGCAGACAATTTATGTGACCATGGGTGCAAAGATTTAGAATTGATGGTCGTGTCTGTAAACGTAGGTTTACGATAAATTTCAAATGCGTGTTTATTATTTTCTCTACTGATTGTTAAGTCTAAAAAATTATTTTTATTATTACATTCTCTTTCAACCGTAAAGCAGATTTTACGGTTAATGGAGTTAGCAAATGTAACAAAAAGGTCTAGTTGTCTGTTGGTACCTTTCCAACAGATCAAAATATCGTCCACATAACGTACATAGTAGATTATGTGTTTACTAAAGACTGAGTTTAAAATTTGATTTTCAATGTAGTCCATGAATATTTCAGCAAGAAGGGGACTCAGAGGCGACCCCATCGGTAAACCATCGTTTTGTTGATAGAATTTATCATTAAATAAAAAGTAGTTGGTTTCCACGCATATTTTAAAAAGGTCAAATAAGTCTTTTTTAATAATTGGATTTATGTTAGATTTATCTAATTTATCTTCAATGATTTTAAGGCACTCTTGGATAGGAATATTGCTAAAAAGGCTTACGACGTCTAAAGATAAAAATTGGCAGTTGTGCGGGAGATCTAAATTTTGAATTTTAGTTATGACTTCCAGAGAATTTTTAACACTGTGTTTTGGAGAAAATTTAGTATATTGTTTAAAAAGAAAATTAAGTTTTTTGGCGAGTAATGTCGTTGGGGCATTTATAAAAGAAACGACCGGTCGGATAGGAATATTTTCTTTTATTATTTCCTTACATATACAAAATAAAGGACATAAACTAAATCTTTTAGAACAACTAGAAATTAACAAGCACTTTAATAATCCTAAAGCTATTTTAATAAATGAACAGACCAATATAATTCACTCACCGTTGTTAGATATGTTCAAACCAATTTTAAAACAATAATAATAATAATTTTACTAGAAAATAAAACCACGAGTCATCATTTGGGAATAATTCACATTAGGAATAAGTTTAGAGTATTAACGACCTTAAACTTAATTATACAGAAAATAAAACCATGAGTCATCATTTGGAAATGATTCATATTAGAAATAACGATTAGTGCACTTAACGACCTTCAGTCGAATTTAAACAATATAAGTAATTGGGTATCTTTTAAAAGGGTAATAACCATTAATAATTTTAGTCAGTTTACTCATAATTAAAATTAGTCATCAAAATCCTATCTAGAAATAACATAAATACCTCGTCTGTATGTGGCAAGACCACAGTTTGATAATGCCTTCAGAAGGCGAAACAGCTGTCACGTGTAAAAATAATTACCTAGCAGAACTTGTTTATAAATAAACTGTTTTTATAAATTGAATAATAATATTATTAAATATATAAAAGAAATAAAAAAATTAAAATGGAGTTCTACAAATTAAACTTGATAACAATAAATAATATTTAAGTAATTTCGATACATAAAATGAATAAAGCGGATTTTGATAGTCACTTCGCGATTTATTCAAGATGCAGAAGCTTTTGAAACTCAACTCACCTGGCGCGCAAGTTTCTTACCCGCCATCTTGGCGAAATAACTGCTCGTGATTGGTTGAATTCCGATAAAGCGGGTTTTGATACTTCTTACACTGATACTCCTTTTTTTCGATGCTTTTGAAACTTCTTGAATGATATAGCGGGTTTTGTTTTTCATTCGCAGTTTTAACATGATTTTGATCGTGATAAGGGAGGTTTTAAAACTAATGTTAGGTTCATCTTGTTCCTTGCAAAAATGTGAACAAGATGTCATAATCCCAAATCAAACAACTTCTAGCCCAACCCAACATTAATTATAAGTTTTAATTTCATAGAACGTATTTTTACATATATTATGATTGCATGTACCTATCAGTAGAAATTGATGGTGTAAATTATAATATGGCCTTCTAGTACATACAGTAACAAAAAATAAATGTAAATTTTTCTAGAGCATATTCTCTAAAAATCATCAGCTTTTGAACTGAAACAAAAATACATCGCGTTATTTGTATGCACTCTTTATTTTGATGTACTTTTTATTATTTACTTTTACAATATTGTCAGCTCTCCCATTTCAAATATCAATATCTTTAAACCAACTCTATGTACTTTCCACCTACAAATTAATGAAATTCAATAATATGCTTTTTATTTCTGCCACATCCTTATCTGTTTTATCTAAGCTTTATATCTAATTTAAGTTACTTTTTATCAGTTTTATCTTAACTTTATATCTAATTTTTATCAAGTTCTTTGAGTATATAAGTTTATAAATTTGTAATACAATTTTTTATTTGATCTTTAGATTTTATGTCCGGGCTAAATCTTCCTCACAGGAAACACTTAACCCTTCCACAAACATTTCCACAAATGATCATCTAGTCAAGCCACGCTATGCATTTGCACTGTATAAGTATAATAAATACTAAACAATACAAGAACAAAATGTCAACCTACCAGAGACCAAATGGGAAAATAATTCACCGACTCCAGATATTTTCATATCAGAGGGTTCGGCTCGATAGAACTCCTAACTGGACCAATAAATTCTACTGATCCCTCAATATAAATATTTAAAAAATCTTTCGTAATTCTATACGTATGTAATATGACTGATTTTTGCATTTTTATATATAGATTCTTCGACAAATCTAATAAGCCTAAATTTTAAATGAGAGAGCTAGGCATAATGCCAGTAGCCGAAACAACAAATGGTAATATTTTTATAGTCCAAGAAAGCCAAATTCTTTTAATCTCATTTCCTTAATCTGCATATTTTCTAATTGTTTCAAATACAGATTTTTGAGTATTACAGGAATTTGGAAAAGCGACATCAATGATGTAAGCTATTTATTTACTTCTAATATCATAATTTCTGAACCTATTTTACAATGGCACTACTCAAAAATTCAAACACGAGAAAGTTTTCTCTATTGAGTTGGGTATTTTCGTTAACAACAAATTAATGCGTCGGAATAAGTTTTAAGATCCAAATCTTTTTTTTCAATCTGTTATATGTATGTATTTTAAATAATAATAATAATAATAAAGTCCTATTCAAGGTACAAATAAAGTGCTTCTTAAAAAACAATAAAAGTCATGTTTTAGAAGCATTACTTAAAAATTTATTGGTTAAAAAATTAGATATATGATTACAGAACAGATTTCAATGATAAAAGTAAAATTTGAAACATTTTTCACAATTTTGTTGTTAATATTTCATATGAATTTCAATTCAGAACAACCTGTATTTTTAGCTGCTGAAACGTTGGTTGTTATGAAGGTCTTACTTTGTTTTCATTAGATTTTCTCTCAGATTTTCTTTGAATGCCGCAAAATTAATGGATTTTACTAAAGATATAAAAACTGGCTAATACGTATAAAAATAATTTATCATTTTTGAAAGGGAAAATAGTACGATGCCTCGGATATTATTTTATACTTATTAAGACCGAAATAACTTTGGTCTAGACTTTATTTTATACGTACGTGGGTCTAGTACAAATTAAAAAAAAAACTAAGGTCTTAGAATTAGTAAATAAAAGAACAAACCTTAATAATAATTTTTTAATGTTAACCAAAACAAGTCTAGACACTTTGACATTTGAACTATAACAATACCTTCTAGAGACAGTGTGGTATAAACTATTATGAATTGAAGTAATATTTTTAGAAAAGGTGTTTTTTTCTTGTAAAGAGTAGAAGAGATTTTTTTAAGTGAAAACTTCTTTAGCACCGTTGTGATTTGGAACTCAATGAAATGGAAACGAGCGACACTAAAAAGAGACAAACACGTACATTTATAGGATTTAGCCTACGAGAGAATGAGATAGACTAATGTTAAATCATTTTTAAATTTTGTTACAATATTATAATAAATAAAATATAACATTATTCTACTCTGCATTCGTCTCATTCTCTCGAAGTTTAGTTTTCTAAAGGTTTCTAAAGGGTTCATGAGAACTGCATGCATTTTTTCTTTATTGTAACAGGCAATCAATGATTATAATTTTACAGGAGTAGGTCACAAACACTTCAGCCGTAGGTCACCGTAAATGGTTCGCTACGTTTAGTGCACTAACTGTGTTGCAGGCCGAATCGGGAGAGACTGGTTGAGGGAGATCACCCTTTGACCTCTCCAGCAGAAATATCACCTTATACTCCTGAACACACTGATCCACAGATTCTTACCATCCCCCATACATTTTTTCTTCCCAGAACATCCTTTCCAAAAAAGAAACTCTACACATCGTCGTCAATGATGAAATAGGCCCCGAGGGGAATAATTTTCCCAGGGGTTACTGTGTGGAGCTAACGTAAAACAAAATATTGACAAACTTCCGAATATGATGTCATCATTTTAGAGTACGAGGTTTTCTTCCATTTTTAGTTTATATTTTTGTTTCATATTTCGTTTTAAAGGCAACGAAGGAGAAAAAGTGCAAAGTCTGACATTTATGAGAAATGCACACCATTTAACAAAGTGATGAGCAAGCCGCGGTCTGCAAGCCCATTTCGTGCGGCCCCGGCTTTGACTAAATAAAATATTAAAAAATTTGACGTAAAAAGTATTCAACGGCTTCTGTTCTGTTTTGCAAAAGGGTTTAGAGGAAAACTTAAGTTTTTCTTAAAAGTTTTGTCTCAGCAGCACAAGTAATACGGTTTTTTTACATGTTCTTAAAAAGACAGAATTTTGTGGTTACTTAAGATTAAGGATAAAATGAAGCTGTACGTGATATTTATTTAGATCATATTTAGATACATATTTACGACGAATCGGTTTACATTATGAACAGCAAAAAATATATTACGGATAAATTGAAGATTAAACTAACTTTTCTATGTTTTGGAATCACAATAAAATTATTATGAGCGTAACAAAAAATGTTTTTTCACATTTAAAATTTTTATTTTTATAAACCACAAATTTTTTTTTTTCATTACTTAACTGTGAATTACATAATATAAGAAACGATTTCTGAAAAATACCCCCTTATGGCTAAGACTGAATCATATTTTTGAGGTTTAGAATGTTCTAATTTTTTTCATTCTTATAAAATTATGTACAAAATAAATAAATAAAAACCAAAATTATGCTTACTTCCCTCGTGCAAATACAAAGCGCGATTTTAAATTTTTTAGGCGTGAGTATCGAAATATTTCTAGCGTTTATATTCCTCTTAATATTCGACCTTAATTGAAGAAGATTTTGACTGCTTTTATTATTTTTAGTGCGAAGCTTTTTTGTTGAGATCTATGTTTAATATACTAAGGGTTTTCGTTTCATGAAATGCCAAAAATGACGAATTATTTAAATTTCTGAATTATTATAAATCAATAAGTTATTTGATCTTAAATGTAGTAAAATATTTTCATTTGCCAATTTTTGCCCGCTTTTCTCGACAAACTTTCTTTTTTCTCCTTTAAATCGGCAACCCAAACTTGCAAGTGCTTTTCATACGTTTTTTAATATTTCAGAATGATAAAAATTGAGGCATTAATTGTTTTGGCTTTGGAGATACAAAATTTTTGACAGAACCGACTGCAAAGTTAACCACGACGTGCATCTACGACCCGCACATAAACTGATTACCGATAAATTGATCTTCCGGCTAAAAAGGATGATCATCACTGAATTGACACATTAAAAAAGCTGGGGGTTATGAGGCAGCAATTTTTTTTATTTTTTTTGATAAATGAGGATTTCGCCTGTAAAATTTTTATTTAGTTTTTTATTTCATGGGATTGCTATTTAATAATCAGATAGATGTATTGAACTCATGTCGTAGTATTATTTTTAACATTTTGTTATTCAGTTTATCTTCTTGTATGTTCATTCGCTAAGATGCAGTGGTAAGCGATTGGTCATCCCTTTTCCTTGCGTACCTTGTTTTTCCTACTTTTGCCCACCCAATTCGAGCAAACACCATTTCTGTAGTTCGTTATTCGTAAGCAGTTTTGGAAGCAACAAATACTATCCAGAAGAATGAGAGATGATTAATGTATTGACTCACCGTTCTGTTGCCCATGTGCTTGACCCGGCAATGCAGCACGGTGGACTGACCCACTATAGCGGTCACGTTGCGCGGGGATACGTCGTCAAAGAAAGGTCGCTCTGGCAGCGGCTGGAACCTCTGCCGGGACTGCAGCTCAGAGGAGAGTCCCGTGAGGCTCGCTGGACCTGACAAAAAACAAACATTTTAATTTGTATATTTTGAAGTAAAATGTATATTTTGATGTAAAATGTATGTTTTGATGTAAAATGTATATTTTAAAGTAAAATGTATGTTTGGATGTAAAATGCATATTTTAATGTAAAATGCGGAAGTTCATTTTCATGTTTATTTTGATGTAAAATATATATTTTAAAGTAAAATGTATATTTGGAAGTAAAATATGTATATGTTAAAGTAAAATTTATATTTCAAAGTAAAATGCATATTTTGATGTAAAATGTATATTTTAAAGTAAAATGTACATTTGGATATAAAATAAATATTTAAGTGTAAAATTTGTAAGTTCATTTAAAATGTATATTATGGTATGATATAGAAATTTTCATTTAAATTGTACATTTTGATATAAAATGTACAATTAGATTGAAATTGTATTTATTTATTATTATATTGATGGAGAAAATTTTAAGATACAGAATTAGGCCTAATAATATAGACAAGAATGTATTAGGTATATGCACAACTATATTGAGGTGTGTAGAAGCAAAGGCAGCATCTCCACTTTCGTTTTTTGAAAAAAAGGCAAAAAAACACATTGATATCTTTGCCTTCGATACATATTTTTAAACTCTGATTTTGATGGGAGAAAGCTGAGTTTGTCAGCTTTCTGTTATCAAAATTAGAGTTTGAAAATATGTATCAAAGGCAAAGATTTTAATGTGTTTTTTGCCTTTAAAAAAAAAACGAAAGTGTAGATTGCTGCCTTTGCTTCTGCAAACATTATAATAAATAATGACAAGTAAAATGTAAACAACGGAAAAAATATAAGTTCTAATGGCCGAGTTGAATAAGGCGTAGTGTCCCGGTAAGACGAGACATCCTGGATTTGAGTCCTATTTGCGACCGTTACCTATTTATTGTTCTTTCTGTTTCATATTTCGTTTAGATTTATTAGTTTTTGTTTTCTTCTTCTTCAATTAATTAAAAAGTTAGGTCTCAATGGTCGAGTAGGTTTTTTTTAATGTGAATATCACACAAGAGTCCTAACTGCTTCCTTCTGGAGCCGGCGAGACTGGGGGGAGGGGTAGGAGAGGGTGGGGAAAATGAAGGTGAGAAAGTCCCTGAATATTCAAATCTGGTCACAAAACACGGCTAAAGCCATTTCAAACAACATTTCAATTCTGAATAGTGGTCTTTCACAGCAATACAGAGAGTATCTTCCACTCTGGAACGTGCTACAAATATACACATCATTATTTTAAATTGATTAACTGTGAAGAAATAAAACAAAATAATCAAATAAAATTTATTTGCCACGCCAGGTTCTTCCCAGCGACCTCCGGATTGCAAGTCGATAGTCTCACCCCTAGACCAGGCACTCTGTCTCGATAAGACAAAAGATCTTTGATTTGAGTCCCAGTCACGACCGTTAACTTTTTATAAATACAAGTGTTGTTTTGTTTCGTTTTGCGTTTATATGTATTTCTTTTATCTTCTTCTTCAATGGTATATTTTATTGATGGGTAGAATCTTCAAACGTTTTTAAAAAGTTATTCTAATAAAAATTTAATAATTTATTCATTCACCGCAATTCGAATTTCTTCATTAGTTCCGAAACATAATAAAGCTATAAAACTCTACGTTTAAAAATAATTTAAGTACATCTTATTTTTCCTCGTGCTCTTAAAAACTTCCATACAAACAGTAAGTACAAGATATACGAGAGCGAAATTTCCTTGAGCGCTCTGCGGATTCGTTCTAAAGCCCTTCAAACCGAAAATAATGGCCACGAGCGGAGCAAAAAGACAGCCCGGAAGACTTGCATAAAGACCGGAACGATAGAATGAAAAACAACATTACAAGCACTGGACCGGAACGGGGCGGGATTCCGGAAATTGAGACGCAACGAGAAAGCCGGCCACCGGTCAGTGGATGCAGCTATATAAAATTACAGTTGGACCATTCTATTGAGATGTGTCTCATTTGCGGAGAAGATGCGCCGAAGCAGGAAATCGCCTTTTATTCGTGTTAAGATTTTAGAGTGGATACGACGTTTTAGTTTTAAGTTTTAATTAACGTTAAAGCAATGGGTGTGTAAAGCCTCGATTACATTGAGCGAGTTAACAAGCTACTAGCCGGTAGTTTTAAAAGCGGGTGAATCGGCGAGAGCGATTGTCATGATGACACACAAAATCGTTTCGACAGCGGTCCAAAATGGGACCACACTTTTTTAACGATTATTACGGTTTCAAAGTTGACGATTTTATAATAGTTTTTCTCTAAATTCTACGAATATGTAATAATTGAAAAAAGATAGATGCATTTATTGGCTATATAGAAATATAATGATTTTGTGTGTCTCTGTATTAAAATTCGGAGGTACGATTTTTTTTATGTGGGCTGAAAATGTTCAAAATGATCTCCAAAAAATCACAAGCAATCGGAGGAAAATGTTTTAAATCGTGCTGTCGCTTGAGTGGTTAAATTAGATAGCGTATTCATTTTTAAAACAAACAGGATTCAATTTTTTATGAGAAAAACTCTCTTTTTATAACTTTTGAAGGTTATTCCCATCAACGTAATATATCATTGGTTAGACGAGAGGTCTGGGTTCGAGTCCCAATTGCGACCATGGTTTTTTTCTGTTTTTCTGTGTCTTGTTTTCTTTCATATTTCATTTAGATTATAAGTGTTATCTTCTTCTTCAACAAAAAGGATTCGTTTATCCAAATGGTTTAAAACCTAAAAAGCATCCATGAACCCAACAAAATAAGTTCACAGAGCGATGTTATTCTAACAATTTAACGGGGGTTTTGTTGACTTATTTATTTTATGGCTGAAATCATTTCTGAGTTTCCTCATATTTCCTTTCAAATGTTCTCTCCACGTTAAAAGCGAGGAAAACTTCAGAAAATTTATAACTTCCTCTCAGAGAACTGTTACAGACATACATCTGCGATTTGAATCACTGGGATATTTGCAATTGCTTGCAATGTGAGATATAACGTATTGATCTGTTAAGAATATTTCATATGAGATTTATTTTATGTAAACATAATTTGAATGAGACAGACATAAACCAGATTATTCCCTTCTTGAACATCTGATTTATATGCAAAAAAAATGCAGCTTTGTGAAAAGGTCAAAATAATTGATGAATCGTATTAAAAATATTACAATTTTTCGACCTAAACGGTTCCGCGACTTTTCATTCCGCGACAAAATACCCTTCTTCTACTTCTTTTTCTTCTTCTTCCCCTTATCTATTCGATTGCATCGACAAGGCTCCTCCATATGTTCCTGTCTTGTTCTGAGTGTACGGCCTCCGTCCATGGCAGTTCCATCCTCTCTTCGCACAGTTTCTGGAGTTGCCTCACCCAACTGTGTCTGGGGCTGCCCACTGGAAATTTACCCTCTCGAATCGCACTCAGTATTTTCCTCGAAATTCGGTCATCAGACATTCTTAGTACGTGTCCAAGCCACCTCAGTTGTGATTTTTCTATGATGAGTAGCAGTGATCCAATGATCAGATCGTCTCGGATCGTCTTGTTTCTTATGTGATCACATTTCGTAACCCCTGCCACTCCTCTCAAGTACATCATTTCGGCAGCTTGAACTCTAGAGCGTGTTTGTTATTTTAGCATCCATATCTGGTGGCCGTAAGTGAGCGTCGGGAGGTATACCGTTTTGATTATTGCCATCTTTGTCTTAATGCTGAGCTCGGCTTTCCTTATCACGGAGCAGTAGAGAAGACGCAACACATCGCTTGCCGCACTAATTCTTTGGTCAATTTCTCCGTCTTGCGGTCCATCGCTGGAGAATTTGACCCCGAGGTATTGGAATCTGTCCACCTGTTTCTGCTAAGTCCCATTAGCGAGTATGTTGCACAGAGTTTGGTCCCTTCCTGTAACCATCACCTCTGATGATGATGATACGAAAATCTACTAAAACCTAACCTAACCTTACCTAAACTAACAAAAAATGGGAGAAAAATACAGACAACCTTTAAAGTCAATAAATTATACTTCAAAAATAGTTGTATGTAAAATAAGGTTATGTTAAGTTGTGTTAGGTTAGGTTTAAGAAGATATTTTGTTGAAGGATATTTTGTCGGTAGGATATTTTTTCCTTGGGATAATATGTGATATATATTACCTTGGGATATTTATCAGAGTATATTGTGTCGGGGATATTTTCTCGCGGGATGACGCGCGGTACCGACCTAAACACCGATAAAAACTAGAAATCTAGAAAATTGCTTTCAGAATTTATTTACTTCGTTTGTGTGAAAGCACTATGAAACAATACAATTTAATTAACTGCATTCCATTATTTCAAACTGCACTATCACAGTTATGCAAAATACGAGAATAGAACAAGATATTTTCATATGTATACATATACTACATTCCAAAATCCAATGGATTGCATTGCTGAGAGCAAGACAAAATCAGTTCGGAAATGCCCGAATTTTAAAAATCTTCTCTAAATAAAACATTCGTAGTTTTATTTTACAAAAATGGGCTGGGTGAATATAAACTTTCTGGAATATTAATTGAATTCACAGATGGAAAATGGTTCACGCCAAATATTAAATCTTGCTAATTTAAAATCTTAGTAAACAAACCGCTGAAAAGAACAAAATCTTCTAACACAATAATTTATTTCTTCGGTATATTTCGTTTTATTTAACTGTTATACAAAAAGTTTTAGGTTTTTAAAATTTAATCGAGATTTTAAACTAAAATCACAGATTTGTACAAGTTTATATATAAATATATATTTTTTTTTTCTACGTGAATACCTTACAAGAGTCCCAGTTGAGACTATGGCATTCCCAATTGGGGTATATTATGAGGCTGAAGCTAGGGAGGAGGGGAAGGAGATGGAGTAGAGGAAGATAGAGAAGTACCTGGCTGGTATGTTTTTAGGTTTTCACGGCCAAAAAGGATTTTTGTTATTGTTTTTGGGGTGTTATGCCGTGTTTCGCTGCCTCCTTCTTTAGCCAACGTTTCGGACAGCGTTACAGTGTCCATCATCAATAACAATAACCGAAAACAATAACAAAAAAAAAAAAACAAAAAAAAAAGTACCTGGCTATTCATATCTGGTCACCAAACACGGCTAAAGCTATCTCAAGCAACGTTTCAATTCTGAATGGTGATCTTACACCAGGGCGATACTGGGAGTATCTTGCACTCTGGAACGAGCCACAAATTATAACTTTATATTATTTTAAATGAACTCTTAAAATGAAATAACACAAATTAAGCAAAAAACTTTATTTGACCACTCTGGGATTCGATCCCGCGACCTTCAGATTGCGAGTCAAGAGCCTTACCCCTAGATCACACTGGCCATCGTAATAGTTTTATGTCTAATTTATTGAACGCCATTTCAGCTTCATAACACACTTTCAGAGTCAATTGTAAAACTTGACTGGAGTAAGGGACGACAGGTCCTGAAAATTAGTTCCCGCGTCGGGTCATTCCGTTGTTTCGATTCTGCTGTTGTCATTGTTTTATTCCGTTTCCAAATCGACAAATAACCATTGGACCGGATATTGCAATTCAATCCGAACAATGGGAATCACGAAATGGCGACTTATTGGAGAGTTTTTTTCAACTAAATTGGTTCTTTTAGAGTGGTACTGGACATGTTCATTGTTAGATAAATATTTTTAGAAGTAATGGATGACAGGGATGATTTTAATTTTGCTTTCATTCTTTAAGCGTGTTTAGGCCATCATTTCAAATTATGGATAGAGGAAAGGTGAATTAATATATTTTTTTTAAATGGGCAAATTTCAAAATCACACGAAATATCAGAGTCGAGTTCAGACAGATATAAAATGTTGAATGGAAGGTTAGCAATTTTAAATAAGGCCTGATAGAAGTCAGGATATCTGCTTAGAGAGGGACAGCCGAAAAAGTTCTAAAGTTTGTACTTCTAAACCCCAGAAAGTACAATCAAAGTAGTCAAGCTTATGAATTTTAAAAAGATGAGTTGGAACATTATGTCCATTTCTCAGTGAGGAAATTTATTTTCGGAAAAATGGGGGAAATAATCAAACCACTGTTTTGATGGGATGGTCCTTTGTATTGAGGCATAGCAGGCTTTCTTGGATTGCCTAAATACTCTTTCCAAACAATTTGGTATCTATTTGAGGATGGACACAATTTCAGAGCGGAGCTTTATGCCAAATTCCACCATTAAGTATTGCTAATGCTCAGGTGGTCTACCAGTCCTAGTTTCATTCCTACGTCTAGCCATGTTCTCCTCAGTGCTCAAGAAATGTTTACACTCGTTATGAATGGTTTATTGGCTTCTTCCAAAAAGCTTCCAAATAACTTTTTGGAAGAAACCAAACCAACCTAAATAAACCGGATATATTACATTTAAAAATCAGCACCAGCAACAACACAGAAAACATATTTTTCATCTGTGGTCTCTCAAAATAAATCGAATTTTGAGTTTAGTGCCCTGCATGTATTAAATTGCAAGAGGAAATGAAAAAAAGCTAATCAGATACAAAACTTCTCATTCCAGTACCATTCTAGAACAGTAATGTTTTATGTTTCACCTCACCAAGAGCACCCCTGTTGGCACGGTGTAAAGTCAGTGAACTATATCACCACCAGGGCGCGGGCAGCGTTATAAGACGGGATAAGGTAGGAGCTATAGGGAGAGATTTATTAATGTAGGAAGTGGCATGGATTATATTACGAAGGAAGAATAACAGATGATTCGCGTTGACGCGTTTCACAAGCAAACCGACTAACACAAAACGAGTCGAAGAAACGACGCGTTCGACGCGACGGGTCTTCTACCCGGGTCTGTCGAGTTTCGTGTACGTGCACTGGTGCAAAGAGTTTATTCAAGCATGCTCCAGATCAGTCTCAGCAGGCCTTCATTTCGTCTGTGCATTAGAAATGGCAATCGGTCTGTTAACAACTGATTGTCAATCAGACGAACCACCCTCCTTTGCACATTATCAAGTAGATTTAACAGGTAGTTTGAGACTCCATCACAGAGTTGGCTCCCACATTCAGTTGTTGGACGTAGAAGTTGTACAGAGTTAGCGGCGGGTCACTAATCAAGAATTTGCAAGCCAAATGCAAGACAAGTAGACCAAAAAGAAACAGGAGGCAAACAAATCGCTTTTTCTTAGATTCTCAAATAACATACGAGGGTCAGTCAAAAATTCTGCCTAAATAAAGTTAGTTTAGTGATAATTTTGAATTTGGTGCTATTCCTCAAACCTTCTTCTACAATCTATTGCAATAGTAACTTTTTGCGTAAGCAGGTGACAGCACTGCAGTCGCTTGCAAAATGGCCAACATCGATGTTCGTAATAGACAGCGTTTTGTGATTGATTCTTGACTGTGGAAGGTGAAACACCCATTCGCATTCATGAAATGATGCAACAGTGAAAATCAGCACAGCTAGATTATGGGTTTGTCGCTGTAATGAAGCTGAAAGACAAACACAGCTGGCTGACGAAAAGCGGAACGGCGCAAGCCGTTGATTGCATGCGAGTTGAGGACATCATTCGCGGTGACCCCAGATAACTACATATGTCGCATTCTCTCCCTCAGTAAAACCAGTGTGATGACAATTATTTGGCAACCGATTATTCAACAAAAGTTTGAGCAAGGTGAGTACCAAGAAACCGGCCAGAATAAAGAAACAAGTAAAACGATAGCCTCACAACACTGCAGCGCTCGATTTCTGGAAAAAATCGTGACTGGAGACGAAATATGGGTTCATTTTTTTAACTTGAATCAAAGAGGCAGTCAAAAGAATGACATCGCACAAACTCACCAAGGACAAAAAAAAATCAAAACTGTGTGATCGGCGGGGAAAGTTATGGCGATGGGGTTCTGGATGTGATCGTGCTTTTTACAACACTATAATACATGCCCTTGTTTAAAGATGGACCAAAGCTGAGGAAATGGATGGATATCATATTAAAAGGTAACAAATTAATCGTCAATAGTGCGGTTTTCAACCCACGTAATTGCATTTTTTATTTCTTGACAATTAGAGGAGAAAAAAATAGCAGGCAATACTTTTTGACTGATCCTAGATTTTTTTTGTAAATGAATCCTTCTTGGTGGAACGTTTGTGCCAACATTGCAAATTTATTGTTTTTTTGTTTACTTTGACTTCTGGAAGAAAGGTAAATAATGTTATTTCGCGTAATTTTTTAGACTTCTCTCTTCCTTCTTCTAACTGTACTGATTCCCACGGGACTTTTGTATAATACATCTTCTTTCGCTTCCTTTAAATAAACCTAAAAAGCAGGGAGGTTAAGCAAAAATTCTACTACTTGAAAAGGATGCAATAATATTTTTTATTATCTAAATAATACTATAAAACTCTTTCATCGAAATATTATTATGCAGGGATTTATTTTACTCGCATTTCGATATTAACACAAGTTTTCGCAGATTTTGCAATTTCAACGTGAGCTTGTATAGATTGACTGACTCTTCCAATGCATAACCAATTAAAGAATTCGAGGACGCCTGGTGAATACCACAGGAATACACGGCACGATCAAGTTAGAGGTAAACTAATTAACAATTTTTAATTCTGTTTCACGATATCAAATATATATTGGATTAAGATGTCATATTTTTACGACGTCATTATCACCAGAAAAAATTAACATTTGCTCTGAAGTAATAATATTTTTTTTCCGTTGATTTGTTTAAAAAGAAGTTACGTCAAAAATAAAAGAAATCAAACAGATAAACAGAAAGATACTTTTTCATCAATTATTCTCCCCTTTAAAAGTTAGTTTTCGACTTTTGTGAATGTCTTTGGGAACATTTCGGAAACTGAAATATAAAAATACAGCGACGTCAAGCTTTTTATACGATCAAAGACACAGTAATTTATCGAACTTTTATGTCAATTTGATGATCCCAATCTAGAAGGAAAATCTCGCCCAGGACTCCTTGTGAATATTTGATACTTAGTTTACTCTACTATTTCGTCGTAAACTTTTTGTTGCCCCATATAAAATCTCCTTAATAACAACCGAAAAACTTACAGAACCATTTGGTAAAACATTTTTGTGATTTTTTGGGAAAAAATTAGAAATATATTCGTCTTATGACGTCGTCATTTTTATCATAATATTTTATCCGTAAACGGAGGTAAAAACAAGAATTTTCTGAACTGTTCCATTATAATCGTATTTTCATTGTAAGCACAAAATTAATTATTTCTTCAAAATAGGCATATTTACTTTGGGGTGTCGTCATTAATTTAATGAAAAACAAATACCTTTGTATAACACCACTATTTTATTAACAATATCAACATGTTTCGAAAACTATGTTTTCTTCGTCAGGATAATAAGTCAATAATAAATAACAAAAGACAAACAAGTATAGACTAATTAGAACATAGACAAAATATTAGAAAGGAGAGGTGATTAATTACCTAAAATATATCATAAAAAACAATTATATAAAATAAAATATAAAAATTATTTTAGAATGGGTAACAAATTACATTAACATAATAAAAAATCTTTTAAAAGGAAAACAAGAAGTCTAAATAACAAAATAAATTATTATAAATATAAGTATTAATACGAAAATAAATTTAAAAGATGGCTATTTTTAAAAAACGTTTGGTTATTTATAATATTTAATTTACTATTAACACTTTTTCTAATTTCTAAAATTTCTAAATTATCTAATTGTATACGCGTTGTGTTAGTGTGTAAAATTTTTAAACCTTTATTAATATCAAAAGAATGACCTGTTTCCAAAATGTGGTTTGCAAATTCTGAATAATTATTATATATTATATTAACAAACGAGTTGATCACACACCAATGATACAATATATCTAAATTAGATTGTTAAATTTGGCAATCCTCCATACCACGTATCATTTTATATATTTTCAAATCATCAGCGATTGTATATAATACAGTAGAAAAGAGTATTGAATCGTGTTTTTCTTGTTGGTATGTGTAGGTATATCAGTGGCAGGAGTTCGGAACTATCCAATTTAGATTTTAATATTTTAGATATTATGAAAGTCAAATCATTTTTTTTGTAAATCTTCTGACATATAATTTACATTAAATATAGCTCATTTCTAATGAAACAATAAAATTTAATAAATTTGTGAACAAAAAAGAAAGAATAGCCTCTTTTGAAAGTCGGTACCATTATTTATTTAATTAAACATAAATGGCAGGATGGACTTCGTGTAAATGAAAAAATTTGGTATATTTAACTCAAAACTGACAAAAATGGATATTCGCCACTTTGGCATTGGAACAACAAAATATTATTTTAATTTAATAAATTGTGAAATAACACAAATTATTTTTAATTTGATATTAAAATAAAAGTTTTTGGCGTACGCTCTTATTCAAACCCACGACCTGCAACCGGCGAAAGCCTTATCCATTGACCATTTTAGAACAAAAAAGAAAATAATGTCTTTTCATGTGACCCAAATAAAGTATTTGATTTATTTAGTCCTGCCATAACGTCCCAATAATACTTAAAATTATGTGTTCCAAAATATTTTTTTTCAGTGGCAACGTCCTTCAAATTTCCCGTATGAATAATACGGAGTAATAAAAACGACCCCGTTCTTCAAAGGAATGTTTTCTACACTTAGAATATTCCTTTTATTATTACTCGTTCACCTTGAAGCGCTGAAAAGGAAATATCCAACTGATATTCCACGTGATAAGACAGAAAAATCACCTTGGGTCTCTGGGCTGTCAGCATTTTGGGAAACTTACTGTGATAATAACGTGAGTCGTATTCATCCATTGACATAGAAAAACGGCTGTGGTGTTAAGCATACTAAAGATATATATTTTTTAAGGTTCTGTTTTAATTTGAGAAGGGGGTACGAGTATTACCGCCCCGGGAACTATTTTTTGGATAACCAACACCCCCGCCATAGGTCATCCCAAGTGGTTTGCTGCGTTTGGTGACAGCAGGGGTGACCATGTTCATGGAGATGGGGGTGAGGTATGTCTATGTCTTGATGTAGCACATACTGCATGGAGGGTCAGATCGAGAGAAACTGAGGAAGAGTTTTGATCTCTACGGCCGGACTTTCTCGATCCATCGCCTTGCACCTCAGTTGGAGAATTCATACTTCCGTCACTCCTGAACCCGCTGACCCCCAGATTCCGCCCCTCACACCTTATTATACTCAGTATCGTTCTGTTGTAAGACCATAGTTCAGAATTGAAACGTTGTTTGAAATGACTTTAGCCGTGTTTAGTGACCAAGTCTGAATAAACAGTTTATTTGTTGCGCGTTCCAGAGCGGAAAGTAGGTATTTTGCAAGTATCGCACTATAGTGTAAGGTCGAATTACAGGAGGCAAGAATTGAAACGTTGCATGAAATGGGTTTAGAAATGGTTTTAGCTTTTAGCCGTGTTTGGTGAACAGACAGGTACTTCCCCAACTTCCTCCTCCTCGTCTCATTCCACTCTCCACTACTTTTGGCCTCACAACGTTCCCCGATTGAAGATGCTGTAGCCTCACTTGCTTCAAACGGATAGAAGCTCAAAATGAACTAAAAAAACAAGTAAGTTGAATTTGTTATTATGTTTGGCTGGTCGATATTAATATCTAGCTAGACGTATTGCCTGTTCTAAGAAAGTCAATATTAGTGATTGATAAAATCTGTTTATAAAATACGTCCCTTAGCATCATAGCATACACAGTTTCGATCCAATTGAAGATAGAATATCACGTATATTATTTAGACGGTCATTATTTTTCGGGGTGTCTATCTAGTGGATTTTGTATCACTTCACACGCACTATAATATTTTTAGGGTTGTAGAGTTGTTTTGGACCGTTATGTGCTGAAAGGTGTTGTTATATAATGTATCCCGCATTTATATACAGTGACATCACTAGCGTGAAAGCCTTTGCACCCCCCAAGGGAGCGAATGGCAACCGGCGATAGAAGTGAAACGCAAAAATTACACTTTATTTACATTTACACAGTGAATTTAAATTTGGAACAAGGGCTCAGAGGTCACGCGTACTAAATCAGCAAAGTGCAAATAAATTTATTTTAAGAAATATTGACTGTATTTTCGCACCCCTAAAATTATGATTTTTTTTTTAAAAGAAAGACAAACATTCTCGGGTTACGAATAACCCAACGATGTTTGAAAATCTCCTACTACTACCACAGAAAGCCGAAAATGTTGCTTGTGTTGTGATGGAAGACTTAGCCAGCCGAGGAATCGAACACGGGACG
Organism: Glyphotaelius pellucidus; assembly: GCA_936435175.1. Lineage (NCBI taxonomy): Eukaryota > Metazoa > Arthropoda > Insecta > Trichoptera > Limnephilidae > Glyphotaelius > Glyphotaelius pellucidus. Next base: position 33,641,880 of record OW386546.1, read on the forward strand.
CCCGGGTGGAACCCAAACGCGATGCCCACTCAACCACCGACCAGACAAAAAGTAAGGTTTGTAAGGTTGCTTGAAATGGCTCTTATGATGAGTTGGTTCAACCTTTACAAACTGGTAAAGTCTGATGGGTCAAATGAACTGGTTAAGTCACGTCGCATAAATGGCGCAAGGATTTGGGACAAAGTTTTCAGCGCATTGGGTTCGTATCCTTGGAATAATCTGCGGTCAGAAACTATTTTCTAAAACTTTAAAAGCAATTATTGAAAAACAAACCAAGGAAAGCAATACTTAAAAAGCAATACTTAAAAAGCAATATAAAACTGATTTTTCTATTGTCCTACTGGTTTCAAACATGCTGCATTTTTTTATATGAATACCTCATAATTTTTTTTTTTAATGATTACGTTGAATTTTGTTAAAATGTAGAAAAAATATCAATACGGATACACAGAAACAAATTTTTTTTATGTTTTGGGAACAAAATTTATTACCACAGTCTGGTTATGAACTCGGAACCTTGCGATTTCCGGGGGTCATCCTAGTCTCCGCTTCAATCTTCAGACCCATGATTTTCTCAAAAGCAAAAAACGAAATGCTTAACTTTGTTTCAATGTGAATAATTATATTTTTAAGTGAAACTTCTTTAGCACCGTTGTGAATTGAAACTCGATGAAACGGAAATGGACAAACAAAAAGAGACAAACACATACATCTAAAGGATTTATCCTGCGAGTGAAAGAGATTTTTTTTATTTATTTATTTTTATTTTATTTTGCCGGCAACCCGGACGTCTATTAAAATAATACTATATACAAACAAGTAATTAACCCGCCTCACTAGACTATGTCTGTTCTGAGACGGGTAAATATATATGCATGTAGATGCATATACACACATATACATATACATCCACATACATACATGCTTACACATACGTATACGCACGCATGCACATAAATATAAATATGAAATACAATATAATGAAACCTTACCTACAAACAGTACCTACGAAGCGTCGCGCTGGCCGCTTTGATTATGAACTCACTTTTCAAGGCTCCTATTGGTTGAATTTGTATGGGCTAAGTTTAACTTCTACCGCGTATGAACTGCACTCATTTTTTTTTTATTTATTCAAAGGTATTTAATTAAAATAAATTCCTCTAGGAAAACGAAAATAATGCTACATTTTCTAGAATCTGATATTCTGTTTTAGAATGTTAACGATGTTCTTACATCAATAAAAAATGGTTAAGGAAAACCTTGTGGAATAGAAACCAATAGATGTCCTGTTAGGATTTGACAAAACGAAAAAACCCGCAGTGATTTTTCCAACCCTTTTATTTATTGGCTTCTGAACGGCGTCATTGGCTCAGTCTATATTTATCAGCCTATATTATATAGATGTTCTGTAAGGATATCCCAGATGGCCTTTGACTACCAGTTTAGGATATCAAAACATCCGGACATCAGTAAAACGGATATTAAAAGATTTCAACTTGTGTAAATAATAATTTAATCTATTTTATTTTACATGGAATTACTTTAAACTAAAGTAAAATAAGAACAACACTTTTAAGAAGTTATTTGTTTATAATTTAAAATAATGATAGTTAATTGAACACTTCCATAGAAAACATGACTATGAAAGTCGTGGCTCTCAAATAAAAGTGTAAATCTCGAATTTTTGCTCAAATAGAGTTAATTTTTACAGATCAAATGCTATTTTTTATGTTTATTTGAGTGAAAGGAAGTGTCGGTATTACTTTCTATAAGAGGAATGCCGGTAGGTGAAAGGGGGGTTAGAAAGAAAAATGTGATGTTTTGAAGTAAAAGGAAATAATTCGAGATATATATGTACATATATTTTTACGCAAATCGCTTGAAAAATGTAAAGTTACGTTTGAGCTAAGGGAAATAATTAAAAATATATCTCATTGAAGAAGAAAACACTAATAATCTAAACGAAAATACGAAAGAGACAGAAAAGACACAGAAAAATATAAAAAGACAATGGTCGCAACTGGGACTCCAACCCAGACCTCTCGTCTAACCGGGACGTGCGTGTTAACCAATTTCGCTATTGCCACCTTCCGTCAAACTTCGTTATATTTTTCTGTGTCTTGTTCTCTTTCATATTTTCGTTTTGATTATTAGTGTTATCTTCTTTTTCAATGATTTATAACGTTGATGGGAATAACTTTAAAAAGTTATAAAAATAGAGTTTTTCTTATAAAAAATAAAAATATATCTCTTTGCTCAAAACAACAGCTTAAAAGATTCATATACAAAATAGCTTTTCAAATGTTTCTGATCAGATCTCTGATCACAATCACGGCAGTAGTATATTGATTATTTACGTCCACCAGATAACATTAAGATTTGATTTGCACGACTCGCAATCCGAAGGTCACGGGATCGAATCCCGGCGTGGGTAAATAAAGTTTATTTGTTTCTTCAAAATTCGCAAATTCACTTTGTGGCATCATTATTTAATTTAATGAAAACAAATAACTAAATAACTTTTTTTTACCCATCCTAAAATAATTTTTGTATTTTATTTTATATAATTGTTTTTTATGATATATTTTAAGTAATTAATCACCTCTCCTTTTTAATATTTTGTCTATGTTCTAATTAGTCTATACTTGTTTGTCTTTTGTTATTTTTTATTAACTTATTATTCTGACGAAGAAAACATAGTTTTCGAAACATGTTGATATTGTTAATTAAATAGTGGTGTACACAAAGTTATTTGTTTTCATTAAATTAAATAATGATGCCACAAAGTGAATTTGCGAATTTTGAAGAAACTTTATTTCATTTATTTCTATTATTTCACAATTTATTCATTTAAGAAATAATATGTAGTATATTTGCGGCACGTTCCAGAGGGGAAGATACTCTCAGAATCACCCTGGTGTAAGACCACCATTCAGAATTGAAATGTTGCTTGAAATGGCTTTAGCCATGTTGGTGCCCAGATCTGAATAGCCAGGTACTTCCTAACCTTCCTCTACCCCATCTCATTCTCCTCCCCACTACCTTCAACCTCACAACAAACTCCAATTGGGGATACAACAGTCTCACTGGCTCCAGATGGAAGCAGCTTAGACTCTTGTGAGGTATTCATATCAAACTCATAACTAAAAGCATATATAAAATTTCGATTTAGTGTCAAGGCGCGTAGCGAGCGATTTAGTTTGTCTTTTTAATATTTCGAATGGCAGACTGGACGCCCTTGATTTAATCAGTAAAATTAATTTGAGAATACCCACGCGCGATACTCGCTCTAATGCGATTTACCTTGTAACTAATTCTGCTAGTAATTATTTAGTTAACTCTCCTCTGCAAAAACTTCATATACTCGGTAATAAATATTCCTCTATAGACGTTTATCGTCATCAATCGATGTCAAAATTTAAACTCAGTGTATTAGAACAATTAAAATAAATCTATTAATATCGTGCACTATATATCACCTTAATCGAAATATTATGGTAGCTATGTTTCGATAAACACGTAATAAATACTTTAAAAAAGTTTGCTAATTACAAACATAAATATTGACAATCCTATCGTATTTCCCTCTATAATTAAAATAACAATCTCACATTAATTTACTTACCATATATTCTATGTTACCTGCTTTGTATCAACTATTATATTTGGTGTTATCTATATTTTGTATATCTTATATCTTATGTTATCTTTATTTTGTTTCTTATATTTATATTATGTTTATATTATATTATGTTATTTCTTATATTTTTTCCAAACACATGTACTGCACTTTATGTAAAAGCCCTATGGGCGTTTAAATAAATAAATAAAATAAATTGGTATGACAACCAATTCACATTCAATAAGCATCATTAGAAAGGAGATTAAATCTCCAAGAACTACATTAGTACTTTAAAAGGATCTTGGAAAATTTTGTCTCAGAAAAGGATTTAGGAAGAATTTATCTTAGAAAAATATTTTGGTTTGTTTTTCGTTTCCTGAACAATTCACTTTTACTGATGTTTTAGTATACCCTATTACCCCCGAGAGCAACGGAAAATTCAACTACAATAATTACAAAATTATTTCGTAATCATAAAATAAACTTTTTTTTTCTTACTAAATGCAAATCGGAAGATACCTGTTATTTGTTACGGGTATAATGTTACATCAAGGGAAAAGATAAACTTAATATGTTACGACAGGCTATTTCAAAATCCATCGCAGTACAGTATATATTTCGAAGTGCGCACGCGTGGCAACGCGGTAACAGGGTGATTTTTTTTTTAAATTTGTTGTTAGATAGTCGCCCAACTGTGGTCGTTGTACGCCTTGCCTTAAATTTTGTCAAAATTGAAATTCCCGGCAATAATTTTTTTAATCTAGTAATTATAATAATTGTTCTTGGATTTTTTTTTTTAGAAATATTGAAATCTTAATTTTTTGTTTGTTAATTCTAAAATTATATTTATTTTCTTTTCGGAATTAGAAAGTCGAAATGAACATTTTTTATTTAATTTCTATTCGTTTGATGTTTTTATTTGAGCCCTTGCCCGGAATAATGTTGTGTCTAACAAAACTATCAAAAATAAGTTAATGATGTAATAATATTTGGCATATTAATACACATTAAAATAGGAATTACGGTAATGAACATTTTTTTAAGGCCTTTGGCAGCCTTTTAAAGTTTGGTTTGTGGAAGAATGTTACATAAGGACATTTATGAAAATCACGGCGCATGGTTTAATTTATGGGAATAAATAGAGAAAACGAACGTCTTATTGCTCCAACTAGAGAGTCGTCAAAGCCAAGAAGCTGAAAAATGCAGGAAAGTAGAATTTGTCCTGAAAAAATATTATTAACCCTCTTTTTTAGTCGTTGAAACTGCTCTGTGGAATAATGCTGTATGTTGATGTAATAGCACCTATTCATGTCGTTTTTTTTTCTTTTTAAGCTCAAAAATATCAATGACATGTGTACATTTGTCTTAAAAGAGCATGTTGCTTTCTGTAAGGTACGAAGAGTAAAAAAAAAACGTTATGTGGAATAACTTTGTACGTTAAAGTGTTCATATAATACACATCCACAAATTTAGCGTGAATAATAGTAATAAAATCTAATTTCATTGCCTTTCTAGACGACTTTTATTAATAAAATTAAAACCATTAAGAATTATATGTCTTAAGTATTTAAATATAAAATGTTATGAAAAATAACTGTGTTCGTTTTTTCAATTTTTCACGGAACTAGAATTTATTTATTTATTTATTATGTACATCTATATAAAATTTTTTACATATATTTTTTTGTCCTTGCCTGTCTCACTAGGAGATCCTGTGTCGAGACAGACTATTTTACAAATATTTTATAGGTATTAATAGGGTACATTTTACAATAAAACTAAAATATTTGACAAATAATTTTTAGATTGGTGTTGTTGGATACAACATTCTTTCGGGCAAGGGCTCAATTTATCTATGTTTTTTGTAAAACGATTGGATAATGGGAAAAAGTAAGGAATATCCAAGCAAAACGCCAAAGAGTTTTTATTAGTTAAGTATTAACTAATAAAAACCTAATATGGATAAATTAAATTGAATATAATTCCGAGAAATACATACGACTTCAAAAATATTACAAAAATCACACAGATTAAAGTAAATAAAATCATATTTTTCATGGAAATAGACGCTGACCACTATCGTATTATTATTTCCATTTTCCAGCAGTCCCACGAGGAGACCTCATAGGCGACTACCCTCTCTTACTTTGCTCCCTTTATTTAATGGACCCGGATTACATGTAGGTACTTCAACTTTTCTGTTGTCCGGGGATTTTTCTCCCGTTTTGTTCTTTGATGTTCTAAGCCGGAATTATTAGAGAGAATGTTCGGTGCGGACATAGGGTATTTGATACCACGTGGCAGTTGTGAACGGATTGTTTGTGTTTTTATGTTCGCGTTTATTTATTTGTTTTGAAGTGATTTGGACCTTCATGGAAAAGTCAAGTAGCCCGGATTTTTACTGAACATCACATCTTATTATTACGCTACTACAGGAAAATTAATCTTTTTTCTCATTGCGTAAGCCCGTGAAGTAAAATGATAAGACTTCCTTTTCCAAAATCGCATTTTTTATTAAAATAACTTGCTAATCGGAAAATCATTGCTGAATCGGACAACAGATGGATGTATGGTCATACTTCCTACGATGACTCATCTTAACAAGATTCTTATCACTGTACACATATTGTGTTGCCTTTGCAAGGTTATTACTCATATTATGTTATTTGTAAAAAGCGGATCTTACTCCTACTCCTTTTTTAAATCGATTACTCCCATAGAATCCGGTCCAGGACTCTGACCTCGGAGCCCGGAACTCGGAGCCGGACCCGGAGTCGGAATCCGAATGCCTCCAAGATCGGGTGGGTTCTTGTCGTGCGTCTCGGTAGCCGCAACAACACCCAGTACTCGAACCCGGGACCTGCTCCTAGAACTCAAGTACTTTTAAAACGAAGCACGCCGCGGAGGCCTCCAACGAAATTCAGAATTCATCCGTTTCTAGTCCTCAGTAAATAATTTTCGGCGCTATGACGCATGTATTTGTCCTATCCAGTGACCGCAGGCATTTTTTTCAGAAATAAGAATAACTAATCGTATAACGCGTACAGGCATTTTACACTTTTAGCCCAGTAAACAAGGAAGCAATAGTCAGCTGTCCGACGGCATTCGCGAATTCTGTGTTTTATTTGCAAATCCTTACCCAGGGTACCCTGGCAAGCCGGTAATTTACAGTCGATATCACAGGCGTGAGCATCCAGTACAATTGTCTTGATATTTTGACGTCATTGCAGTCGGTCAGTCATAAACAAACAAAAAAAGCAAAGTCAAATAGAAAGCAAATATAGAAATTTCGAAGAGACACGCTGCACATGAGACACCCTGACATTTATTATGGCAACTCCCATACATTTTTGTTTTCCATAATTTTTTTTTTTCATTTTACTTTGTTTACTTTACTGGTTCGCCAACCTCTTGATAGATTTGTAATGTGTTGTTATGGAAGAGATATATAAAATTTTATTAAGTCAATTGACTAAATACTTATTTATAGGTTACACAAAGTTATTCAATAAGTGATATTAAATATTAGTATTAAAATAAGTAAGAGTTTATTTGGTTCGTATTCGAAATGTTGCTCAAAAAGAAGAGGACTCGCGCCAAAATCAAACTCATTTGTATGAATTCATCTTATATTCCTCCAGGCTGATGTTCGATGCCGGGCGAGCGGAGGCTTTTGAAACGTAAGTCGATTTCGGAAAGTCATCGCGGGGTAGAGCCGGTGACGTGAGTGTCGCAAATCGTTGTGTTGAGCACAAGATTGACTAGCAGCCGTGAGACGCGGCATTTATATAGAGACTCTCACAGTGTGGTATCTTGCAGAACGTCCCCAAAAACTCTCCAGACGGCAAAGATCACTGCACGTTTAGAAGTTGCGAGTCGGAGTAACTTGATGCTGTAGTATATTCTATGATGATTCACCGCGCCTTTGCAAGGCTGCCACAGCTTATTCATAAGATAACGTACATTAATAAATAAACTAATTAAAACTGGCAACAGTTAAAAAACTCGGCTAAATTATCCGATATATAGTCACCATTCACCGGTTTGAGTTATGAACAGTAAACTCGGACTCGGAAGAATAAATCAATCGTAAATCAAAAATATACGTTATCCCACAAGACGACGGTAAAATGCCCCCCTTAGTTCGTTTATCAAAATGTTAACTACATTAATATGATCTCTGATCTGTATTGTTTATATATTTATGATCACAACTGCTTGTAAAACCAGCAATTTTATTGTTGCGGGCAACATCGCAATTCTGGCAACCATTTTGGTTTACGTCAGTTCATTTTCTGTTACCGTGGAGTTTGCACGTGTTAGTTTTATCCTCCATTTATTTATTTTAGTTAATTTAAAGGGAAGTAGTTACAGCATTTAACTGACGACCCGTGTTAATTTATTATTTTTTGTTAATTTTATCCTTGGGAATGGGTAAAGACCTGATTCTGAGAAAAATCCAATGTGAGTACACTATTGAGGGAAACGTCACGTCCTTAAATGTTATTTGAAAAAGTATGCCTAAAACTAAGAGGGAAAGTATGGGTGGCCATAATACACTGTCAGGGGACTGTAACTTTGAATATTTTATAAAAATGCGCCAAAGGGTTTTGGCACAACGGTACTAGGGCGAGTTACGCACAGAAATGCTCAAGTGTATTTCATGTGTAATGCAAATGTATTTCAAGATTTTTGAATGTAAAGAAAAAAGATTGCAAAAAGAACGCACCAAATATCGCATTTCACTCACTTTGTTTCTGGTATTTTACAGAATTTATATAAATATCGTCAGATTACTTGCGTTAGTGGTTTTCTTGATGAATTATGAGAGAAGTACCAAGATTACATCCATCTTGTAATGTAATCTTGGTACTTTGATGGAATTTCAATGGCTTTGATTTTACAACACACAAGGTATTTACATCGAAAAATAGTCAACTAACTAACTAACCATCACGGCGTTTCTTCGCAGAGGTAGGCAAAGAACGCTCCGCCAAATTACTCGGTCTTGGCAGACACTCCTCGCCTCGTTCACATTCATACATCATTTCAAACATTTTTTATTATTCTGGCTCTTGACATGACCCAACTCAAGTAACCGATTCACTTAATCATGCCGTGTCTTCCTGAGGTGTCCCCGACTCCTTCTATCATTCTCCTTTCCTCGTTCATTTGCTCTCCATGCCCAAACCATTTGAGCTTCTGATTCTTAATCTTACTCATTACGCTTACATCATCGCATTTCACTTACTTTGTTTCTGGTATTTTACGGAATTTATATAAATATCGTCAGATTACTTGCGTTAGTAGATTTCTTGATGAATTAAGAGAGAATTACCAAGATTGCATTCATCTTGTTGATGGAATTTCAATTGCTTTAATTTACATGGAAAAATAGTCAACTAACTAACTAACCATCACGCCGTTTCTTCGCGGAGGTAGGCAAAGAACCGACCGCCAAACTACTCGATCTTAGTACACACTCCTTGCCTCTTTCACATTCGTACATCGTCTCAAACATACTTTTTTTATTATTCTGACTCTTTACACGCCCGACTCAAATATCTGATTCACTTAATTGTGTCATGTCTTCCTGGAGTGTCCCCGACTGCTTCTTTCATTCACATTAGCGTCACAACCTCCTAACACTATTTTCTTCAATCATTCGCTTTAATATTACTCACTGTTAAAGCTTACAGCAGCCTTGCATTCTTTGCGGATCTCCACATTTCTCACACGATCGTACACGGTTTTACACACATGCGCCTCAGGGATCTAATTTATGCAGCATTCAGTCTACTTTCATCCTTCCTCTCCTAATTTCAAATCTCACTGCAATACACCAGGGTAGATACCAGCACTCGATTGCGGACTGTTAGCTTCGTTTCTATGGACAGTTTTTTTTAGCGCCAAATGCGTTCAGTCCTCCATTAAAGGCGTTACTTAAAAATGGACAATTTATAAGTTTACCTTTTCAAAAACGCTTTGTTTAAAAAATTTTTTTGGAGAATAATCTTCATCGTAATAGAACACAATCATTTAATTTCGTAGTTTAATGTTAATATATTGACTGTGTATTTTCGAAAATTATACAGCCTCTTCCACTATTGCCTATCCCTCTTTACAGAATTTATTAGTCTAGAGTCGAGTGTAAACCTAAAAACCGCTACAGACGTGAAAGTTTTCATTTGAACCGTTAAATAAATCCCAAACAACCTTGTTACCACTCAGTGGAACTCGGGAACTATTTGTCTGCTTAAAGACCGACAACTAATTACCACTTGGCGAAACTCGAACTTCAGGGGCCTTTGTACCACTAATATCTAATTCATAGCTTGCCAATAGTTCTCCTTTCAATCGATTTCAATTTGGCGCTAAAATAATTAGTTAGATTGTTACAACATGGTTTAGCAAACGATTTAGCCAAATCAGTTAGTTTCACATGGAAAACATGAACCTTTAACTTTGATTTCAACTCTGATGAATGTATTAGCAAAATAAGAAACTTCATAAATTAATCCAAAACTTCTCTATTCGCAGAAGTGACATCTGAAATATTACCAGTCATAAACATTCAATTCGGAAGGGTATCCATTTACTGGATAACTAACACATCTGCTGTAGGTCACTCCAAGTGGTTCGCTAAGTTTGGTGACTTAGCACTGGTGCCCGGTTTCATGGAGTGGGCGGCTTTCTGGGTCTGTGATTTTGACCTGTCCAGCAACACCCTCTACTAACATCGCTTTGTACCACAGGTACTAATCTATTCCTCCAACATCACTTTGTTGGAGGAATAGATTAGTACGTCCGTGATTCCTGGACAAACTCACCCCCAGATTCCAACCCGCCACTTATTCCCTTTTCTCTCCGACAACTTCTAATCTAATTTCTTTCCTTAAATTAACCTTCACACATTGACCCCAAATATGACATAGGCCATGAGGGAAATTTAATCCTTAGGGTCTCCTATGCGAGCTAATGTAAAAAATATATATATTTTTATATATGTATACACGCCTTTAAAGTGAAGTAGTAAGATATGTTTTAACCTTCGAATTAGTTTTACATCATCTACGACACTAACATACGTTTATTTTTAAATGCGAACTTAAAGATACGGAGAAATGAAAGCATATCAATGATGGAAATTTAAAATGCTGTAAATGCAGTTTTGAAAACATAATTTTAAAAATTTTTATTCTAAATTGAGTAGATCTTTGAGAAAACTTAACATTTTTTGCAAATTACTTAATTTATTTTTAATTTTTCAAAAAAATAGTTATTTTTATGCACGTCGTAAAATCCCTGAGGCGTGAAAATCATATACGATCGTGTAAGAAACTTGGAGATCCGCAAAGCATGCGAGGCTGATGTAAGCGTAATGAGTAAGATTAAGAATCAGAAGCTCAAATGGTTTGGGCATGGAGAGCAAATGAACGAGGAAAGGAGAATGATAGAAGGAGTCGGGGACACCTCAGGAAGACACGGCATGATTAAGTGAATCGGTTACTTGAGTTGGGTCATGTCAAGAGCCAGAATAATAAAAAATGTTTGAAATGATGTATGAATGTGAACGAGGCGAGGAGTGTCTGCCAAGACCGAGTAATTTGGCGGAGCGTTCTTTGCCTACCTCTGCGAAGAAACGCCGTGATGGTAAGTTAGTTAGTTGACTATTTTTCGATGTAAATACCTTGTGTGTTGTAAAATCAAAGCCATTGAAATTCCATCAAAGTACCAAGATTACATTACAAGATGGATGTAATCTTGGTACTTCTCTCATAATTCATCAAGAAAACCACTAACGCAAGTTATCTGACAATATTTAGATTCAAATTCCATAAAATACCAGAATGAAAGTGATTGAAATGCGATATTTGATGCGTTTACTTTTCAATCTATTTTATTTACATACAAAATCTTTAAACATTTCTGTGCGTAACTCGCCCCAGTGCCGTTGTGCCGAAACTCTTTGGTGCATTTTTATAAAATATTCAAAGTTACCTGACAGTTTATTATGGCCACCTATAATTTACCTTTTAGTATCAGGCATACTTTGTAACTATTTTAATTCTTTTAGCAAAAGTATTACTCATTCCACTTCCCAGCGACATCCATGTGCGCAGTAAAAATAAGGGACATGTGAATGAAACAGTAGTTCAATTTTTAACATTTATTGTAATCATTAACAGTTTGTAGAGCATGAGGCTATCATCTATTTAAGGATTAATTTTATTAACATCGAAACTCAGGACATGGTCCAGGGTTCCTTGAATAGGAATCTCCTGGGATAATGAAAAATATGCAAGTCACTTTAAAAGTAATAAGAATCAGCAATGTGTGAACATAATAATCTCAACAAAAACTAACCTTCAAACAGTATGTTGGGCGCCTAGGCCAGTCTCAATGACAAGGCCATAAAAAAACAAGAACTCCTATTTAAAACCAGTATAAAGGAAACTAACGCCAATCCACGATGTCCGCATGCCAGTCGGAGACCAGACCCTCCTTCCTTCACCAGTAAATCCGTAGAGTGACCGCTCTTCCGTCTTCCTCCAGATGTCGCCACTGTCCCGTCCAAAGTCAACAACAACAAACTCATAGAGTAAGGTGTTTTGTATCGTCAACATACAAATAAACGGGGTAACAAGTTAAACTGTTACAACTTTTAAAAATAACATTTACGGAATATGATTTTTCCCTCAATAGTGCACTCACATTGGCTTTTCCTCAAAATTAGGTCTTTACCCATTCTCAAGTTGAAATTAACAAAAAATAATAAATAAACATGGGTCATCAGTTAAATTCTGTAACAACTTCCTTTAAAAAACACTAAAATAAATAAATCGAGGATTAAACTAACACGTGCTAACTCCACAGTAACAGAAAATTATCTGACGTAAAACAAAATGGCTGCCAGAATTGCGATGTTGTCAGCATGATAATAAAATTTCTACTTTTTTAAGCAGTTGTGACTATATATATATATATAATCAATAAAGAGCATAGATCATATTATTTATTATTTAACATTTTTGTGAATGAACAAAGGGGGCATCAAAATTCAACGCCAAAAATAATTTTTCCCTTAGCAACTATTTTGTAACAATCTCGTGGGATATTATTTAAGCTTGCCCATTTTTTTACCATAAAGATAAGACGACAAGAGAACAAAACCCCCAGAAAATCATACTTTCTCCAGCCATGATGCGGGACAGACAGACTTATTAATAACGGCTTGTTACTCGATGTCGGGAGCTTCGTCAGCCATGAAATTATATTCAGAAACAATGAAAAACAAAGATTTTTCTCAACTATTCTTTGTAGAATTATTTCTCGGCTTACCGGATGAAAGCTGGAACCGTTTCCAAAGTGATTATTTATGTTTTGTTTGCGGCGTAAACAAGATTATAATAATTTCCTCTCGCTGCTAAACCTTCCGACCTATTATATCTTTCCGACACGATCTTATTTCGTTATATTAAAACGTACAACAACCTTCAGAGAATCTGAGCTTGACCTCGAGAGATAGTATTTATTTTTCTTTGAATTATAAGCCTGAAAAATTGGCAAACATTTCTAAATGGCAGAATGGACCCACCCCAATAAATTTTACAGGAAATTAAAAAAAAAATGTTTTTATAAAATGTTTGATTAAGATATTTAAAAAAAAACTTGGTTTTATAATGTTTTATTTTTATTCTTACGGGAGGCTGTAGCGAATTTTAGAATCTAGAGAGAAGAAGTGATAGATATACAGTTGATCTCCCGGCAGTTGGCCCTCGCCATACTTATGTTCAATATACAGTCGGTTTTGGGAAAATATGGTGATTTAGCAGGGGTGCCCGGATTCATGGGATGAGGTTTGTCTTGATTAGAGGCGGATGACCAGGACACACTGAACACCAGATTCCTTCGCACCCTTTAAACCCTCTTCCTTCCCAAAACTCTCCTCCTCTTCCTTTCGTTAAAAAAACACTCCACACAGCATCCCCAAAGATGACATAGGCCTTGAGGGAAATTATTTTTCTCAGGGCCTCCTGTGTGGAGCTCGTGTAAAAAAAAAACCTACTAAAAGAAAATATTACTCAATGAGATGTGCAGAGAGGATGAACCACAGAATAACAAAAGTATGAAACACATTTTTACTCAAATGCATCAAAGATAAAACTACTTGTCTATAAACCGTTCATACGTCGTCATAAACCGTTCAAAAATCGTCAGCCTAATTCGTTTGATTTTCGTACTAACTTATTATCAAGGGTATTTTGGAGTCGATTTTACTTTAGCTAATGATTTTAAAATTGCTGGCCAACTGTCATTGATAAAAATTAAGTAATTTTATTACACCTTTATTATCATGTCACATTTACGTGTAAGCGACGTCATTCAACTTGAATTTTAAACTCGCGATTAGCCGCAGCGTAGCTCACAAAGTTAAGCCAGGGGTTAAGGTTAATCTAGGGTTTAACCAACGGGAATAAGTATCCATATAATGTTGAGCAACAAGCAACCCGAAATGCACAACCAACATGTGCATACAAAACTGCATATAAGCAGTAGCTAAATGCATTATCGTGGTACGAGACTACTGGAACGAAATTTGCAAGTCGTGCATTTCGCTAATTAGCTGTATGTTGTACGAACTAACAACATACGGTATATGCAACGTTTAAACTAAATACGAGAATGTTACCACATTGTATATTACGAAACTAAAGTTCTGCTAACTGTACGAGTTTTTGTGTTAAATAGTTTCATAATTCTGAGAGTTCACGTACAATTTGTTTTTGTTTTTACATATGCTGTTACCAACTGCGCAGAGTCATTTCGATAATTGCATCCACAATTTTGGATAATGTTGTTAAAAAAAAGGATAAAAAAAGAATTTAAAAATATGACTATATAGACTATATATTTTTTTAAATTTCAGATATCCACAGTACCATTTTCTCTGGAAATTATTAATCAAAAAAATAAGTACTGCAATTCTTTATAAAATATATATTTTTTCAAATAATTTTTTGTCAATCACCCTTTTTATTGAAAACAATCATTCTAAGAATTGGTTTGTGACCTGCATAGCGTCTCAGATAAATATATATTTTCGTTTAGATTATTATTTGTATTTTCTTCTTCAACGCATGTTATCTTCTTCGGGAAGAGGGAGAGGGGAGTGGGGACAAGGCGGAGAAGGCGGAGAAGGCGAAGAAGGCGGAGAAGGCGGAAAGGCGGAGAAGGCGGAGAAGGCGGAAAGGCGGAGAAGGCGGAGAAGGCGGGGAAGGCGGAGGGAAGGCGGAGAAGGCGGAGAGGAGACGCCTGAGGTGAAAGGGAAGCGGAAGAGGAAGGGGAGGCGGAACGGACGAATGGGAAAGGACACGCAGGGAAAAATCATTTCTTTGTAAGTTGGTATAGCAACGCATGCCTGGAACTCGCTAGAATAACAACACAAACACATAATGAAAAAGATCGCGTCCATCCGTTATAGATGTTTTCCAATCGCTTGCTTTAAAAAATATTTGTTTTATTGCATATTTTGGACTCGAATACAAAATTAAGTTTTGTATAAAAATGCTACGCTGCCGTTCTTCTTAAGATGGCAAACCCTAAATTATTATTGCAGTTATTTTTATGTGTACGTGCAGTAAAAAACTCGAGAAAAACTTTTTTGTTTTTAAGAGTTGTGGTTACGGACCATTTCTCAGTTATCAATTTCACCTCCCCTCTCGGATATCCATCAAGTTTAGCTCAGAAGTGCGGAAGCAATTTGCTTCAGGTTATGTTCGCGGGAATGTAGACTCCCCTCCTAACACTTTGTCAATAGTTAACGCGCGTTACGCATACAAAATAATGCTCCCCAGAGTCCCCCAAAGAAATAGTATATCTTTAAAATAATATCATTTTCGGAGCCCATAAACATAACCATAAATTTAATGAAATTTAAAAGATGAAATAAAAGATTCATCTCAGTGCTACAAAAACTTTAAAAAAGAAATTGAAAAAAAATAAATCCAAAACGTCTTTTTTTTTTAAAGCCATGGAGCCTATTTTGTAAGGATCATGAAGCATTATTTCCATCATCCATTTTTAATTCAATGAAACATACAAACAAACCGATTTATTGGATGACCAACGCTCCTGCCATAAGTTGCCACAAATGGTTTGTTTAGTTTGGTGACTTAGCAGGTGTGCCCTGGTTCTTGAAGTGATGCTTGTCTAGAACTTGGTGGCGAATGCATTTGGCCACCTACTGCGAGGCGAGCCGGATGGGTAGGTACTGATTGAGTGAGACTTAACCTGACCTCACCAGCCGGACTCTCTCAACCCATCGCTTTGCACCGCAGGGAGAGAGATGAATTCATACGTCCGTCACTCCTGCACTCATCGACCTCCGGATTCCTACCCACCCCTCATGCTTTTTTTCTCCCTAGAATTTCCTACCCTTCGTTACCTTTTTAAAAGACCCCCAACACAGCATCCCCAATGACGAAATAGGCCTTGAGAGAAACTATTTTTATCGTACGGCGTTACATTCAAACGAATGTTATTATTCAGTTTAAATGATAGGTTATAAATATCCGTTCCATCTTGGCCGTCATTTTTATATAACCGTTCGGCCAGAATATTTTATTGGTACGCCAAATTCTCTCTTAGGGTGTTTTATTTAATCATAGAAATAAGGCTACTTACAAAACAAAACCTTAAATCTACATTCTTTTTAATGTGTTTTTACTTGATGTAGTGTACAAATGTACTAGTTCTACAATTTCTTCTTCAAAATTAGTTATGTAAAGCAAAATGATGTAAAACAGTTAAAATAATAACGTGTTGTTAAAAAATCTACGACATATTTAAATTTTATTCCTCTCCAAGAAAATTATCTTTTCCAAAATATTTATTGTATTATTTTTGGGCTATCAAGGCACAGAACATTTTCTTTTCAAAATTAATTCGTTAAAAAAAAACAAAAATTTTCATTACACCAGACATATAACAAATTCGCACATATTTTAATGGTTTCTCAAGTATCACTATCACTGTATTTTAGAAGCACTGATTTTTGTTTGTGATGAACAATCATCAATTACAAGTAGGTATCCTTTCTCAATATCCCTTCAAAAATGAAATTGATACAATTTCTTGAGCCATGTTTTAAAATGCCGCAGCAATAAAGCTAATTATTCAAAAAAAGTATTTACTTTCAGTGAAAATGAGATTATTTTATTTAAGTAAGTAGTAAAAAGACTGTCAGAAGATAAAAAAAGAGAAGCAGAGGTCACCCATAAATAAGTTAGGACGTATGGGTCGAGTATTGAATGATGTTGTTGACATTGTCAAAACAGCGATGGCCACGAAATTCGACCTTTATTATAGTTATTTTTGCCTCTTTGTCCTGGATGAAACTCCTCTACCTCTGTAAATTATTATTTTTTTTTACTATCAAAACAACTCGTATTGTGTTCTTATCAACTCGTATTATTTCTTATCGGAGACAGATTGCTGTAAAAATCTGAGATACGAGTACTTTCAGATACCAAAAAACTCTTTGAACTTGACGAATTCGAATACCCTGCTCCATTATACCTAAGAAAAATATATTTCGGATTATGCAACTCCATCTTAACGTATGGTTGTATTGGTTGGGGAGCATCAGGTAAAACTATTTTAGATCCGCTTGTGAAGGCCCAGAAATCAATAATTAGAGTCATATTGCGTAAGCCCTATAGGTTTTCTAGCGATCAGCTCTACAAACAATTTAATGTACTTGATGTTCGTCAAAACTACATAAAAAGGGTTATTATCCATGTACACAAAAATCTAGAAAATCTTCATAAAATTGAGCATAAATATATCACAAGAAGTCACACTAGAAAGGATCTCGTGGTCCCAGAGAGCAATACGGCAAAGTATCAAAAGACATATACATATCTGGGACCGAAATTGTATAATAAAATCCCCCCAGAATTAAATATTAAGACATGCAAAATGTCCTGCATCGGTTCATTAATAACTAAATGGTTGATTGACTTGGGTAGGATGGAGTCTGAAAAACTATTAAATAATGTCACTTAAAGTTTTACATGGTTACCTAAAAATGGCACATTAAATATAAACTGAGTACATATTTTATTAGAAAAAATAAATAAAAACAACATTTTTTTACAAAATACATGTCTGACTTTTTCATCAGCAATTGGTTCCTTAGAACAGGCAATCTGCCTAGCTAGGAACTATGTTGACCTACAAGACATAATAACACTTGTACACATTTTTAATATTTACAGTTATCTTTAAATATATTATCATGTTATTATGTTATTTTGCTATTTAATTGTATATAATGTAATATAATAAATAAATAAATAAATAAAAATTTAGAATACAAAAAAAGCTCTTAGAAAATATTGACTGACAGGTCTGCCTACGTGCTTCTATTTTAATCCAAACTTTGAATTCAATGTCAATGATGACTTAAAAAAAATAATTTGACCGGTTAATTAGAAAAAGCAGATAAAACATTATGGAAAAACCAGCGGAAACTTATAAATTATTAAAATACTGGTTTACACAGGTGTAAGAGCACGTACCGAAGTATTTTCACCGAGCATATTTGGAGTAAAAAATTTAGACGTTATTTTCCTGTCCAATTGTATTATTTTTAATTAAAAACAATTAAAAAAAAATTGTACCACACGTCGCAACTGAGTAGACAGATATATCCTAGTGGGTAAAATCATTTGTTTTACCTAACCTAACCTAACCTTGTGGCGGTTGGTTATTAAACGAACTTTTGTAGTTAGTACAATTTGATGTGATTATATAAGCATCCACCTGAAACACATATTAAAAGCCTTTCAAAAGACAGCCAATGAGGTGGTTTTCGAAATTTTAATCTGTTTCAGTTTGTTGACGTAATTGTGTACATTTACCTTCCTGCATTTAAGTGGTTTATCGGTGCCATAATAGCAATAACGCAATAACATAATAACATAACATGTAAGTGCTAAGAGAAATTAAGGTGAAAGTCTCTACACACCGTCCAATTTAAAGCCACTGTCTGCAGAGCCAAAAGAAGTGCGGCAAACTGGAGGTTGCTAGACCATCCGATTTGCAGTGTGCTCGTTGCTTTAGCGCTATGAACATGTATTCGTAGCGCTCGCGCTGTGCGTAAACGTGTCATGGCTCCCGCTCAGTCGATTTCGAAATTTCAATATATTGGATTACAACGAATGATATTCACAACGTGTTCGTTTTGTTGACAAAAGATAATAATAATTGAAAGGATGTTCTCATGTTTTCGTTGTTTTTAAAGATTGAGACCGTTATTTCCGCGTCGTTTACTTTATATTTATCAAGTAGTAATTCCATTGCTGGATTTCGGGTATCTCGTGGCTAATAATATTTTTGGGAAATATCCCACAAGCACCACAGGTCCTTCTAGAGATCGAAAATCAGTATAAAATTATAATATTTACACCGTAAATCGTGTAAGTTGCTGTCAACAACCGCACGTAACGTTCCCGTCGAGAAATTGCGAGAAATCGGGTTGGAGACAAATCTGAACACGTCGGTCTTGCTGCAGAATGAAGTCAAATTGGAAGTGATGGCCGGTCAAGAGAATAATAATAATACGGCAGGCAGTTGTGTCTACTAACTATCCGATTTGCAGAGGCTCTGCATGCAGATTGGGGGAAATCGGAAGCGAGACGGCCCGGCTGGAGAATAATGATAATACGGCAGGCAGTTGTGCCTACTAACGATCACAGAGGCTCTGCGTGCAGCCCAACAGGCAGTGCTTTTTATCGGGTCGTGTGTAGAGTCTTTGTCAGATTCAATGTGTCCATTTTTCACATATTTCCATAGTTGAGTCTCATTGAAACGCAACACTTTTGAAGCGAAACTTCTGCAGCCCCGTTGTGATTCGAAATTCTGATGAAACGGAAATGATGCATTTTTTTTTGTTTTTTATATATGAATATCGCACAAGATTCCCAACTGCTCCCGTCTGGAGCCAGTGAGTCTATTGCATCCCCAATTGGGGTTTGTTGTGAGGCTGAGGGTAATGGGAGGGGAAGGAGATGGGGCAGAGGAAGGTGGAAAGTACCTGGTTATTCAGATCTGATCACCAAACACGGCTAAAGCCATTTCAAGCAACGTTTCAATTCTGAATGGTGGTCTTACATCAGTACGATACTGAAAGTATCTTCCACTTTGAAACGTGCCGCAAATATACTTTTAATCATTTTTAAATGAATAAATTGTGAAAAAACACAAATTAATCAAATAAAATTTATTTGCCGCGCCGGGATTCCATCCCACGACCTTCGGAATGCGAGTCAAGAGCCTCACCGCTGGACTACGCCGGCCGTCAAACGCATGCAGTACCTAAGTCAAATCGCGCTCATTGGCCGGTTTGATTATGATCTCACTTTTCAATGCTCCTATTGGCTGAAAATGTTTGGCGAAAGTTTCGCTTCAACCGCGGGCACTGATTTTTTTATTACAGTCTACATTTTTTTACAGTCCAATTGATTCGCAATATATTTTCGACTACACAGTAGGGTGGGTCACGACTGAATGGGGAATTTTTTTTCTTGTTTTGATTTGTCTAATAGTGGTAAAAGGGTGCTAAATGGAGATATAAAATCACGTAATTTTTTAAAAACTATTTGGATATCGTCTTCTTCCTCCGGATTGACTTTGAAATTTCACATAATAAAGAAAAACCTACCCTCGTTAAATCTTAAAAAAATGTTAAAGAAACCATTAAAAATTAACTTTTTTTAAGACAACACGTAATATAGGGAATATTTTAAAAAATAAATTTGAATATAATTCAAATTATTTCAAGGCGGTGTATTCAAATACCAGAAAAATCCTTCTTAATCTAGAATTTCGGCATTATTTTGTGAGACTCAATTTTGGGACTTTTTGTAAATGATTTCGTCAAAATATACTACATTTGCTGTGGAAGAGTACAAAAAATATGGTTTGGTAAAAAAAAAATTTTTTTTTTCAAAAAATATTAAAATTTTAAAAACTTTGAAGTGAATCCGAAGGAAGAAGATCTTATCAGAAATTTCAAAAATTTTAAACACATCGTTTTGAACCCATTTGGCACCCTTTTATCGCTCTGAGAATTTAAAAATAACATTTTTTGTTAAATGATCCACCTTACTACACAGCTAGTAACCAGAAAACACCATTAAAAAAATACCACGGCGTCTAGTGGTTACAGTGTAAAACTTGAAATAATAAACTCCTTTGGCTAAACATATTTAAAAAAAAACATCTGCTTTATAATATAACAATAATTAATCCTTTATCTACCCCTCTTCGCTTTCTTTTCTTTTATCGTTATCTTATTGTATTATATTAAATTCGTTAGCTATCTTCTTTAATCCATAAAGGTGGGTATTATCTTTCTAACCGTATTCAATCTGCTTTAACTGTAAACACCGCGTTCAGACGGCACAATATCTGGTGTACCAGCCTTAGATATACATCGCGCTATATCCTCGGGCTGAAATGGTAATCGTCGAGGGCTTTATTGTTGAGGGACCCCCTTTATAGGACT
This sequence comes from Glyphotaelius pellucidus, assembly GCA_936435175.1. NCBI lineage: Eukaryota > Metazoa > Arthropoda > Insecta > Trichoptera > Limnephilidae > Glyphotaelius > Glyphotaelius pellucidus. The sequence goes on from OW386546.1 coordinate 33,663,077, forward strand.
CGTTATATCTCGCAAGAATACCAAGTGCGAGCAAGTGGAACGCTTAGTGCATTTTCGCAAAAATGTGCATTAATCTGGAAACTTCGTTCGATCAGAAAGAAGGTAATACAGAGGGAGAGAACTTTCGCGTTTACCTGCTTTAAGTCAAGTTAATACATTGTTATAATTTATAATGCCATTTTTCTCTACAAATAAATGTTTCATTTTTCAGAGAAAATATTGTGTAGAATTTTAAGGGTTTTCCATTATATTATTATTGTGGACTGTTTTGTGAAGAGTACTATGCATTTCCTGACTTATTGTCTAGAATTCTGTCACCAAAGCCCAATTTTTTTATGCGTATTTTTGTGAATACCGCACGGTAGTCTCAACTGTTCAAAGCCAGTGGGGTTCATCCTCGTTTGGGGTACGTGATGGTGAAAGGAGTAGGGAATAAAAGAAGATGGGAAGGAAGAAGGAGGGAAAGTACTTGGCTATTCAGATCTGGTCACCAAACTCGGCTTAAAGGTTTTAAAGCAAATGTTGTTTAAAATATGCTTTAATTTAATATTGCAAGTAGAATACAAATTATTTTTTGTTTGGTACTACAAGCTGAGAAAAAAATAAAGTATCAGTCCTACAAAAAATGCTTCAAAGTGCTTTTGAACTGATTTTTTGTTACGGTTTTATTGCATAATATGAAAATTTTAATTCGGTGGATAATAATTGTAAAAAATTTCAATATTCGTACCGTTTCCTTGCAAAATAAAATAAAACAACCCTTTTGGCAATGTTTTTTCTTGAAAAAATCAAAAAGTGCGGCTTATTTATATTTAGATAAGGAGCATTATTGTCAGCGGCTCAATCACGAATTTTACACGACGTGCAACTTCTTAACCCCTAACGTGCCAGGAAAAAACGAAAAAACGTCAACTTTAACGTAATATTTTGCAGGTTAATTTTATGCTATCTAATGTAATTTTTACTGAAACACATTCCTTGAATACTAAACTATACATAAAAACAATATTACTTGCGTTTATTCAATGAATTTATACTTTTTACTACGTTTCAAATAACATGGAAAAAACGAAAAAATTTCGCGATGTTTTGACTTTTACGTAATATTTTGCAGGTTAATTTTATGCTATCTTATGTAATCTTTACTGAAACACATTCCTTGAATACTAAACTATACATAAGAACAATATTACTTGCGTTTTTTCGATGAATTTATACATTTTACGATCATTTCGTCGACCGCGACACGAGACTTGACAGCCGCCATTTTGTCAGCCGAGCGGCGCGAAAAAGTTCCAGGCCGTGTCATAAACAATTTCAAAGAAAATATACCGCTGCTCTAGGTGGGTTCACGGTATCTTATACCTTATGAACAAGAATGCCCCAAGCGATTCTGACCTTCTTCTTCACACGTTTTCTTTATACATAAGGGTTAAAATCGCATAACAAAATTATTTTTTAGTGATTATTTTGGCTTGCGTCGATGGTACACCGGCGGACGAATGGCAAGGGGCAGGTTTTAAGCAACAAATTCTTATCAAATAAATAAATAAAATAATTATAAAATAATTATAAAATAAATCATTTAATTTTCGTGAACTAAACGTGCATACCTCTAATAAACGTTCAAATTGTTTTATGCAAATGTATCTATTCTTAGTGATGCTTATAACCCCCCGCAGATAGTAAACGTTCTTTGGTATCAAAATATTGTTTAGAGTGTTATGTTTTTGACATGGTAATTTCGTGATCATCTCAGCGTGTTGCTTTAATACACCTAGCAGCTTCCCTTCACCAGTTTCACATAGTTACACTCGTATATTATATTATACTCTTAACCGAAAACAGGCGACTTTACTTAGAGTAAATTAACAGACCCATTTTCCTTCAAGATATGCCAAATTAATTCACACATTACGCATAACACGCCAAATTGTACAAAATAACATCATTTTGGCTATAAACCAGGGTCTTAGCATATTAACACTTTCTAAGGGCAAACTCAACGTTGGATAAATGTGTTCTTCGTTTTCTTATGTAAGATAAATCGCACTCACGAAACAAACTGCCATAAGTCAAAATATGTCTGACGGAGATAGTGGACTTTTGAAGTTTTTCATCTTTATCTTTTTTTTTTATATGAATACCGCACAAGAGTCCCAACTGCTCCCGTCTGGAGCCAGTGGGACTACGGCATCCCCAACCGGGGTATGTTGTGAGGCTGAAGGTAGTGGGGAGGGGAAGGACATGGACATCTACAGATAAACATGAATCAAAGATTTAAAAAATATTAACATCGAATAATGACATAACCACTCGAGCGATGGAAATCAGGTTATTGATTTGGCAATTAGATTTCATTAATATCTTTCATCAAAATATTAATATGGAATCTTTTTTTTTTTAAAGAAAAACAAGCATTCTACGAATAGCCTAACAACATTTGAAATTCTCCTACTTCCATCATAGAAAGTGTAAAATGTTGTGATGAAGGACTAAGTCAGCCAAAGAAGCCTGAGTGGGATCCAAACATGACGCCAACTCAGCCACCGACCGGTCAATATGAACTGCTTAGAGCTGTTTAAAGCCAATAGTACCCCGCACACGGCCACTTGGAAGCGAACAAGTCGCGTGCAACTTCAGCTCGCCGAGCAGAAAAGTCTCACAGTGAACTGCGCTGTAAACCTATCAATATTTAGTTTACTGCGCGGCGGCCTGGGAAAATATATTTTCCCTCAGGGCCTACGTCATCTGAGATGCTTTGTGGAGGGTCTTTTTGAGGAGAGAAAGGAATAAACATTAATCTTGAAGAGTGTTGAGGCAAATCATTCCACAGCCGAGCTGTGGAATTCAAGAACGAGTCGAAGAAGCGACCCGTTCTCATGTGACAAATGTCAAATTGCGTGTTTCCGGACTATGCACCGGTACCGAAGGGATCAATGACGCTAGTTCCTTAGAGCATCATCCAATGAAATACCGATAAAACAACGATTATATACGCATGAGAAAAAAATTATTTCAAACATTTACACATAACTTTTCGAATCTTATTCCCTAGATAAGCCAGTTTAATTAATCTATTCAAAAAATTGTTTCATTTTATGAAAATTTTTGCTCAATTTTACGTGAAGAGATATAAAATAAAAATACAATAAAGCTTATTCATTTATTTAAACGCCATAAAATGGCTTTTTCATTAAAATGATGGAATTATAAGTATGCAGTGGTATCACTAGTATTAAGGACAAAAATAAGAATGAATTAGACAAAAATAATATCATCAATGATAGTTTTTTTTTTGCACAAAATAAAATTAAAAAGAAATATGTAGGTACTCGTGTAATATTTATAATAACAGATAACATTTTATATAAACAGAATGAAAATAAGTAAAAAAAGGGTAACTTGATACATGAGTCGGGCCATGTCAAAAGTCAGAATAATAGAAGAGTATGTATGAGAAGATGTATGAATATGAATAAGACAAACAGTGTGTGCCAAGACCGAGTTGTTTGGCGGTCCCTCCTCTCTGCCTTCCCCTGCAGCGAAACGGCATGATGGTCAGTTAGTTAGTTAGGCAACTTTATAGCAAGTACAATTGTGCAAAACATCAGGTTCGACATTCGCATTTTATTTGCAAATCGTTGAATTCTAGTGACTGACTTTATACCGGTCACACAAACACGCTCACAAATCAACTGTCTAGTATTTTTTTAGTGCAGAATTTTAAGAACCAAAAAGAAATAACTATTTACTCAAAGCACCGATTTAAGGCTTTTGGTAGTATAGTTGCGGGAGTGCGATATATTTTGTTCTTCGTTCTCTCATGTCAGATAAATACGCTGAGAGGAGGGGTGGTGACTGGAAACGCAATATACTGTTCCCCTTTACTTTGTTAGCATTAGAAAATTCTCAAAATATTGAGGTGGTTTCGCTTGAAACTTTGAAATTGACGATGCACTGGCACTTTTTTTTTTATTTTGACTAAGAAGCATTTTATTCATTGTAATATATGCTTGTAATATAAAGCTGTGGAAGGTGTTGTCCAAGTACGGAGTGAATACGAATCTCATACACGCAATTGCATCTCTATATGAGGGAAGCGTTGCATGTATTAGGGTGAACGGCGATTTTACGGGGTGGTTTGACATCACAAAAGGTGTTAAGCAAGGCTGCGTAATGTCACCGTGGTTATTCAATCTATACATGGATAATTGTATGCAAGAATTGAAAGAGATGGGATTGGGCGCGAAATTGAGTGATCTGGAAGTATGTTGCCTGTTGTATGCTAATGATGCGGTGCTGATTTCTAACAGTATGGAAGATCTACAGTTGCTCGTGTCTAGGATGAACGAAGTATGTATGAAAAATGAGTTAATGATGAATGTAAGTAAGTCTAAAGTGATGGTATTTGAAAGAGAGAGTACGAAAACAATTTGCAACATAGTTGTGAATGACGAATACTTGGGCAGGTGGATGAGTTTGTATATTTGGGAAGTATGTTTACGAGAGTATGTTTATGTTTATATCGAAAGAAGGGTAAATACCGGTAACTCCATTAATGGAGGACTCAACGCCGTTGGCGCCAACAAAAATCTGTCAAAAGAAGCGAAGCTAGCCGTCCATAATGGAATGCTGGTACCTACCCTGATGTATGGCAGTGAGGCATGGAACTGGCAGAGAAAGGATGAAAGTAGACTGAATGCTGTAGAAATGAGATCCCTGAGACGTATGTGTGGTAAAACCATGTATGATCGTGTGAGAAATGTGGAGATTCGCAAAGAATGCAAGGTTGATGTAAGCGTTATGAGTAAGATAAAGAAAGGGACGCTCAGATGGTTTGGGCATGTAGAGCGAATGAATGAGGAAAGGAGTGTAAGGAGAATATATGACGCAAATGTGAATGGTAGACGAAGTCGGGGACGCCCGAGGAAGACATGCACGACCAAGTGAATCAGATACTAATCAGAGTCGGGCGATGTCAAGAGTCAGAATAATAAAAGAGCATGTATGAGACGATGTATGAATGTGAATGAAGCAAGGAGTGTGTGCCAAGATCGAGTTGTTTGGCGGTCTGTCCTCTCTGCCTACCCCTGCGGGGAAACGGCGTGATGGTTAGTTAGTTAACTAACTGTTATATATGCTTTGCTCTCTCCAAAGACATTTGTTAAGAATAAGTTCTGGTATTAGTATTCTCCAGTACTATATTATGCTTTTTGAAAGACTTAGGTTCCTTAAATCACAGTGACTAAAATAATTATACTTAAAATAAACGTCCTTTTATTTTGACAATCAAGGTTTTGTCAGCGGAGCTCTTGAATTATAATGATTCAGCAAATCTGTGCACCTTTGGTCACCTTCGGCACAGCTCGGCAACTAGACCACGTGACCCAAAGAACCCGTAGTCAACTAAAGTAATGTGGAAAATAAATCACTTACTAATATGATATATTAATAAGTACACTGGTAAACACTGCATCTTACCTCTAATCATCCCAAATTATTTTAAGTAATACCATTTCACACACACATCTGGCCAAAATTTTACTTTCTAAAAGTTTTAAGTAGAGGGTCTTTCATTAAGCGCTTCTTATTTTTAAATTTAAATTTAAAGTGTGGCTTATCGATGCCATTATGAATGCAATATAACATCGTTCAAATGTTTGCCGCGGTTTCTCTGGGTGGCGCGCATCCGAAATGTCCAATTTTCCATAACTCTTGCGCATAAATCAGGCTGAATTTGATATATGGTATGGGTTAGATTGGCTTCAAGGACCGTTGTAGTTTGTGGCTTATTTGCATAGATCTGCGACTTAAGAAAACCCAGCAAAAAAAATCTAACGGGGTCAAATCGCACTATCTCGGTGACCAGTTCACATCACCTCCACGTGAAATTTTACCATTAAACAATTTTAAACAAACAGTTAATTAAATTTTAAACAATTATATTATTTGCACGTGTTGTTGAACGCTATATCCGTCCATGGTGATTTGGTAAAACAGGCTTAAAAAATGATAGCCAATTCAACAGATGTCACCTCAACAATATGGCCGTTATCAACTGTCAAAGTTCGGAAGTCCCTATTGGAAGACCCTCTATAAGCGAATAAAAATTTGAAGATTTTCAGGGTTTTATTATAAAATTTCTCCAGACCTCAAGGGTCTTAAATTCTCTAGCCTTTCAAAGTAAATATCATTTCTAATTTTTCCACTTATCTTCTCATTAATCTATTAAAATTGTAATAGAAGGTAGAAAATGTGAAATCATGCAATGTCAAGTGTTTTTAATACAGCGTGCAAAAAGTCATTTCCAAGCGTCAACTTTCTAATAAATTTCGGAAATGACCTACCAAGAAGTATGTTGTCTGTATCTATTTGATTGATCTTAAAAAAAAATAGTGAAAGACAAAAAATATTTTTAGTTGAATAGGTCACTGAGAAAATACGATGTCACTAATTAAAAATAAAAAAAATTCTCTCTTTGAAAATCGGATCGAAAATGAATGTAATATTTTAACATTATCATAATTCGTTTTGCATCATCGACCGAAGAGCATTTAAACCTTAGCTGTTCATTGTGGAGGTATTGTAGATCATGATTGATCCAGTTCTAGAGTAAAACATTTTAAGGGTGTCCAGTTATTCCGAAAGTTTATACCAGTTTTTTTAACATTTGCTCCACACAGGGGCATAATTTCCCTCAGGGCCTATACCATCTTTAGGAATGCTGTGTGCTTCCTTTTTAAAAAAGGAAAAAGAGAAAGTTTTGGGAAGGAAAAAAAATATAAGGGGTGGGTCAGTGGGTCCAAAAATGATGGATGTGTCAATCCACTCTTTCCACTAAGGAGCAAGGCGATATGTCGAGAAGGTCCTGGTAGAGAGAGATCAAATGGTCTCCCTCAATCGCTTGATCCGAATTCCACACCTAGACAAACATATATATATATCTCAAAAACTCGGGCACCACTTAAAGTCACCAAACAAAAATGTATTTCCAAACCAAAAATGTATTAACCTTCCTCTTCCTCTTACTTCCTCACCCGCCCCATTACATTCAGATTCACAACAAACCGTAATAAATTATTGGTGATGCCTTATTCTCCCTGGCTCCATGTGGTTGAGAGCTTTTGGAACTTCCGTGCCATAATAATTATTTAAAAAAATGGTTTGAAACTGTAATGATTGCCTACATAAAAATATTAAATTACATCAATTAATTACCCAACTTGGTACCTATTTACATTTTTCTATCACCGTAGGACAAGACACAAGAATGAGATGTCGTTCATCTATTAGTGGAAGTCTTGTTCATCTCACGTGCATCAGAAAGAGACGAATACGTTACTGCTCGTTCACTGCTTTAAACGTACATTATTTAAATTTCCCCTTGATGAGACCACATGGGTATGGCCGTAGAGTGCAGTTTGTCGTGTTGCAATTTGTACGCTTATCTTTACGATGCATTTGTAAGACTAACTTCAAAATGCAGCTCCGATGCAATTTCTGTTGAAAGCGGTTGAAGCTGGTCGCATAGTAATAAAGGACTTAGTTGGAAATAATAATGGTATATGGAGATTGCTCGTTGATTGAATTCGTAATTACAGGACAATTGTTCTGTTTTTCTTTTTTTTTTTTTTTTTTTTTTTTATTATTTCCAACAAAAACATACTTAACAAATACAGATAAAATTGGCAATTTAAATAGGTAATCCCGCGAAGCTGCCACATGGCTGCTTGTCTGCAGGTTCTACCTCAATATACATCCATTACCATTTGAAATAAATAAAAAACATATTTATAAAATTTAAAATTGTAAAGAAGAAAGCAAATAGAGACAATCAAATTCTAATGAACTGGTTGGTGCAACCTACTTTACAGTTAATGAAAATAAATACAGTAAAAAAAAAAAAAAAAACAACATTTTATGTTTACAAAGGCATACAATATTTAACAGATTTGTATCTATCAATCAAGAAAAAGGTAATATATTCTTAATAATTAGAAACCATTACATCATCAATCTTTCTTTTTCATCTTTGAACATTTTTTTACAGATATACTGATTTTTCACTCATAATCCACATCTTCACAATTTTTATATTTATACTCTCATTTTCCTCAATAACAAATCTATTTTTGATTTTATTAAAAATCACCGGTACACAGTACTGCAGCGTTCGGCTTCCATACTTATTTGATATTTTAGGTATATTTAGGCCTTTTTTTTCTGTGAGTCGTGTGCTGTGACTATGTACCAGTGGTTTTTTATAAGTACTATCTCCCCAGTTATCCTTAATGGTAAGTAACCAGAATAAACCTTTTATTGGGAGTAGGTTCTCAGCACAATATAAAAGCTGCACATTGTGTCTTTGTCTATATAAATTAGGTGATACAATATGTTTTATGATAGAGGTTTGCAAATTTTGTACATGCTTAATATAAGTCATGCTTGTATTTCCCCAGCTTCGAATTCCATATCTAAGAATAGATTCTACCAATGAAAAATATATCAATTTAAGTGTGCAATGAGGCAAGACAAATTTTAATTTATAGAAATTGTTTGCTAGAGCTCTTAATTGGTTACATATTTTAGTAACTTGCTTATCCCATTTAAAAGTGTTATCTACTTTTAATCCTAAATAAGTATACTCATTGACAAAGTCAATATTTTCACATTGGCAATTTATTGATATTTTTTTATGGATGCATTCAAAGTTGTGTGCGATTAGTTTCGGAATATTCCATATTTTCAAACTTGGTGATCTGATATACATGCATTTTGTTTTTTTTACATTAATGACTAAACCTACATCATGTGCCCATTTTAGCAGTTCATTAAAGTCGGTTTGTAATTCTTGAATCGCTATTTGAGGATTTTCATTTGATACTATAAGTGCAGTGTCATCTGCGAAAATAAATCTACGCGCTTTACTAAATAGTTTTGACATAGCTATAACATAAATTATATATAATTTTGGACCCAAAATTGACCCCTGTGGGACACCAGATCTTATAAATTTCGATTCGCTCATCGCATTCAATATTTTAACATTCATTTTTCTATTTGATAAGTAGTTATTAAAGAGAGTAAGCAATTTACCTCGGATGCCAATGGATTGTAGAACGTTAATTATTTGTTTATGACTTAGTGTGTCAAAGGCTTTAGAGAAATCAATAAAGAGTACAAGTACATGTTTTTGAGAGTTGAGCTGGGTGTTTATGAAATTAGAAAAATCTTTTAATAAAGTGTCGCAGCTTTTTTTTTTCTGGAATCCATACTGACATTCGTCAATGATACCAAATTTATTTAAATATGCATCTAAGTATGTCGCTATATATTTTTCAAGAATTTTTTCCAAAGCAGGTAATAAAGAAATAGGTCTGTAATTATTTATAATTGAATGATCACCGCCTTTAAAAATGGGTCTAACAATACTAGTTTTTAATCCTTCGGGTATTTGGCAAGTATCAATTATAGTGTTTATGAAATGAGTTATTACTGGGCTCAGTATTTTACCATGTTTTTTAATATCATACATACGTATTTGGTCCAATCCTGGTGATTTTGAGTTTTTCAGTCTTCCGATAATAGATTCAATTTGTTTAACGCTAGCTCTGGGTAGGTACATAGAGTGCGGTGTATCGTCAAGCAAGTACGAAGACGCACGAATATCACATTCGTGTAGTAACTTGTTTACTCCCTCATCGAAGAAATTCGCAAAATTTTCTGTTACAACATCTGTCGAGTTGGTCTTCAAGAAGTATTTAGATATAACTGCGTCACAGCTGGATTTGTTTTTTCTCCCCAATACTTTGTTTATTTCGTTCCACGTTTTTTTAATGTCCTTAAAACAATTTTTGAATTTGTTATTGTAGTATCTTTTTTTAGTATCCAATATTTGCTTATTTAAATTATTCCTGTATTTCTTGTAGTCCTTTTCATATTTCTTGTTTGTTGGCATGTTTTTCCATTTTTTCCATAATTTATCCTTTGTTTGTATATTTTCCATGAGAATATTATTCATCCAAATTTTTTGGTTATTGCGATACGTCTTTTTTATTAATTTTGTGAAACTACTTTTTTCGTATATTGTTTTGAAGTGTGATTTAATATCTTGATATACGATATTAGGATCAGTATGAATTTGAATTGAGTTCCAATCAGTTTGTATAATCATTTCTTCAACTTTTTTTTCAGATAGTGCAGTATTATATTCATGGTGCGATATTTCGCCATTGTCCTTAAGGTATAAAGACACTGCAGTTAAATAGTGATCTGCTATCCTTGTTTCACATACGCAAGAGTAAATTTCAGACTTCTCTTTTTCTCTAATGTATATGTGATCTAGACACGTCGCCGTTGTGTAGGTATTTATCACTGCCTCCCTCGTTATGTCATGTATACATTTCACTAGTCCGTAGTTTGCCATAAGATGTTCGTATTGTAGAATTATTGAGTCGTTTTCACTTAATAAGTTCAAATTAACATCTCCGAGTATTAAAATGGTTTCCTTGATATCAATGTTTCCTATTATGTTTTCTAACTGTTGTAGGAAGGTTTTTTTATTCGTGTTTGGAGGTCGATATAATGCTATTAAATGTATGCGTTTGTGTTTGTTCAGGGAAAAGGTTCCGTAGACGCACTCTAATGTAGTAGCCATTATATCCTTTTTTTCGAATATGAAGTTTTCTTTAATATAGACTATAATCCCGCCACCCGATCTTTTTGTACGGCAATAATGAAATGAGTTAAACCCGGATATTTTGTACAGATTTACACTGTTTTCGTCAATAGAAGTTTCACAAAGTATGATTATATCAATGTTATTTAGTTGAGTACAAATACTTAGTGAGAATGTATCCCAGTACTTGGAGATAGATCTAATATTCAAACTTACCACAGTTATCGTTTTATATCCTGTTACATGTTTGAATTGGGACCAGTTTTCGAACTTTTGAATCCGTTCATATTCTATATCTGAGGACTCAAAATCAATATCAGATGCCATATTCAATTTTAGCTAAGTCCTTTTGAAGGGCTACCTTGTAAGCCGGACATTCTTTATCTCCGGATGGGTGGTTTGCGGGCTTGTGAAACTTCGTACATGTCGCGCAGACGGGCTCTGCTGCAGCAGAAGGGCATGTCTCACGTGTATGTCCTTCCCGAGCACAGTGTCCACATCTCGTCGTCTCCTTGCAGAACTTATAAGAATGTCCTATCATCTGACACTTTGAACACACAGTTAAACCAATAAAGTCTCGAACACCGCAGACTGTCCAATCAACAAATACGCGTCCTTGCTTTACTAGCGCATGTCTAACGTATGTGGGGACCACGTAGATTCTATGGCATGCAGGTCCAGTGCGAGGGCCAGCTAGATGACTAAACTTGCATTGTTTGATGGCTTCGTTAGTCTCCTCGATGTTTGGAAGTCCATTTAGTGCGCACTCGAGAAAAGTTTCATCAGACAACTCCCTTGGAACGTTGAAGAAGATGACCCTTGGTAGCCTTTTTGTTGGGAGTCGGGCGGTCAGGGTCCCAGATCCGGTTACGATTTCCGACTTCAGTAGCCTCTCTTGTTCCGCAGCACTAGCCGTATGTATGATTACTCCTTTGTTTCTAATGCTTTTCACTCCGGTTATTCTCACTTTAAGCTGAGACGGCTTCAGTGCTTCCCTGATCATTTTTTTCGTTTCTTCACTGTCTTCCACCGATGGTAATTTAGGAAAGAAACAAACGGATGGCCTCGGTTTTCCTATGGGGACGTCCAAACGCGATAATGGTGGAGGTACATTCACCTTTTTACTTGCAACCTCTGCAAAAGAGAGACTCGCCTCTGTAGCATCTGCCACTCTTTTCATCACTGGTCCAAGGTCTAATTCTAGCTGAACTATTTTGGATTTAAGCTGCTTATTTTCCTGCTTTATTGTCATTTTTTCTGCAAGAATCACTTTGTTTTTTGCTTGTGCTAATGCAAGTTCCCCACGGAGAGTTTCTCTCTCCAAAACAAGTTGCCCAACAGATCCCAAGACGCAGGCTATATTATTGGCAATCTTTAGTTGTTGCTCTTTGGAAACCTTTGTATTTCCTAAGGTATCTTGTAATGTTTTGAGGGCATTTTGTGTTTCTTTTAGAATTCCAGATGAGTTCAAGGAAATGGGTTCGCTATCATCATCAGAACCCTCAGATTGCGACATTTTTGACAATTTGCGCGAGATTCACAACACAATTTCAGCCAATGGGAGCCTATAGAAATGAGCTCATTTTTAATCGGCCAATGAGCGCACTTAACCGTTTGTACACAACGTCTCGGTTAGATTAATAGTTTTTAACATTAAAAAAAACAATACCGAATGCCAAAGAAATCACAGGAGAACAGTTTCACAAGTAAAACTTTCGGTGCTTTTCACGATGATTATCTTTTTTGTACCGGTGGATTTGTTAACTCGTATTTTTAACCGTTTAAAGGACAGCTTGACAGAGCGCGACACTTTGTAGCTGGGTAGGTAGGTTGAATGTTATGTTTTTTGAGTTATATTTTTTTTTAAGTTATGTTTTTTGATGCCATAAATTCCCAATTTAACTGCCGCTCCCGGAAACAATTATTGGATAACTAACACCTCTGCCACAGATGACACTCACACCCTAAGAGGTGTGACTTAGCAGGGGTGCCCAGGTTCTTGGAATAAGGTTCAGGATGAGAAAGATCTTTTGACCTCTCCAGCAGGTCTCTCTCGGTACATATCCTTGATCCGCAGTGTGAGGGTTGGATTCATACGTACATTACTCCTGGACACTCTGATCCCCTTTCTACCCACCCCTCATACCATTTTCCTTCAACTTCCTCCTTCATTTTCTAAAAAAACCTTCCACACAGCATCCCCAAAGATTAGAGTAGGCTTTCAGGAAAGTTGTTTTTCTCAGGGCCTCCTATGTGGTGCTTATGTATAAAAATAAAATAATATTTTGGTTCTTTATTTCCGCTAATGCGTAGTTTTTACCCGTAATTAAAAAAAGAAGTCAAACTATGTTCATATTTTTCCGTCATCTGTAGAAATTACCAAATTTTTAGGTGACCAAAATCAAGAATTTACTAAATTCGACCGTAAGTATGGGAAACGGCAAAAAGGGGTAGGATTTTTTTAAATTTCTAGTGAATAGAACACTTTCCACTTATTTTGATAGTCAAGTGTGTAAAATTGGAAAATTCTCTGAATAAAACTATAGTTTTTTATGAAAAACAAAACCACATCCTCCGCCACATACACCATATGAACATATAAATATACTAGCGAGTACCCGGCATGCCTTGCAATGCCACTCTAAGAAAGAACATGTTTGTTTTTTAATTCTGTTTATTAAAGTTCTTTTCGATACATAATATTTTTTTTTTGCCGTCTGATGAGGACACAAACACTCCCTTCTTCCCTGTCTGCCGCTAACCTACATGGAAGACAAAAATCTCGTGCGTCATTTATTGTAAAATTTTTATACAAATTTCATAACGCCAGAGTTCCCATTATAATATTTAATATAATGTAATATATTTTACTTACTTTATACCTATCATTAAACATTTTCAACGTACCTTTTAAGTTGAGTTATTTGCAATTATATCATATTCAAATATATTTTTTCATTGTTGCAATATTGTAATATTTAAATATACAAGCTCACTTGAGCTTTTTTTTCATGTTGTTGCTATACTTTTTTATGTAAAAGCCGAATGGCGTTAATTTTATAAATAAATAAATATTGTGTTCTGTCATTCTGCTGTATTCGCTATTTCCTGTTTTATTATTAAAATTCTCATATTTTGCAAAATACAAAGTTGTTCAGAAAGACCCTTTCTGTTTGGAATATAAACATAATGCTCAAATTGCATGTGACATTGTGAAATTTTCACAACCACCCTTTTCGCAGCGGTTATTATGAAAGTTGACACCAATTTATTTCTGCATAAAATGTAATGCACGCCTCTTTCCTATGAAAACACGTTGAGGGTGTAAATCCGGCTTAGGTGGACTTTCAACAACCTACCTGTTCCTGTGCTTTACTTTTGTACTCCAAACTACCTTCACCTAACTACCTCGCCTCTATTATTCGTGTTGTACGATGGAAAATTCCAGAAAACTTGCAAGTAAAGTCGTAATACGTTATTAGTGAAATAGATATAATGAGCTGTTTGTTATTTATTTCGTGCAGTTTGTGCCAGTAATTAGTTAGATGAGAAATGAACGTTGATAGAAAAACTTATTTAACTCTAACTTATTTAAGTGATAAATGTATAGAAGACAGATATGGTACACCTCAGGCATAGGTAACCCCAAGAGGTTACTTAGCAGGGAAGCCCGAGCTCATCGGGAGAGGTTCGACGAGGTCTTGGTGGCGGATGCGCCTCTCCACCAGCTGCGTGAAGGGCAGGATCAAGGCTTGACCTCTGCAGCTTGTCTCTCTTGTCCTGCACCGCAGCGGGAGGGAGGGATTCATATGTCCGTCAATCCTAGACACAATGGCACTTAGATTCTTACCCATCCTATACCTTTTTTCTTCTCAGAATTTTATATCCTTCCTTTCCCTTTTAAAAGACCATCCACACAGCATCCCCAACGATGACAGGCCCTGAAAGAAATTGTTTTTATCTTATGGCATTACAATCAATATACAACGATTTCCATGGTTATTATTCAGTTTACAGATATCTAATAAAAATCCTATTATAAAAATAACAGTTATAACAAACGAAAATATTAGGGAACAAAACACAGGAAAATAGAAAAAGATAATGGTCACAACTGGGACTCGAACCCAAAACCTCTCGTCTAACCGGGACGTGCGCTTTTACCAATTCCGCCATTGCCACCTTCTGTCAAACCATCATATTAGTCAATCTCTTATTTTAAATTTTAGAATAAACAATATTATTTTCAAAAAATTATTTTGCTATAAAATTTGAAATATGTGATTGACTAATACGACGGTCCCACTTGCGACCATTACATATTTCTATTTTCCTGTGTCATGTTCTCTTTCATATTTTTGTTTAGATTATTATTGTTTTCTTCTTCTTCAATGATATATTACATTGATGGGAATAACCTTCAAAATTTATAAAAAGAGAGTTTTTCTTTTAAAAAATGTAAATAAACTATTCATAAGGAATATCGTCTATTAAAACTAAAATCACCTCACAATATATCTCACTCGCAAAACAGTAAACACTGAAAATGAAATATAATTTGAAATGTTGCCTTACGGTGTGAGTTTTGATATGTAATGACCATGCAAAGTTCACCTGCTAAGTTGGTACGAGCCCACTTAATATAGTGTCATTTTTCCATAAATATCTTAAAGATAAACTACGCTAGCTTACAAAGTTAAGTCGTTAACACGGGGTTAACGCGATAAGATTGAAAGCACCGCTCTCAAATGTAATCTAGCGCTCTCGAGATAATTTAAAGTGGCATTAGTCGAAGGATCAACCCTTATTCAAAATCACCCCTGGTCTACGGAGCCATGGTAACATTTTAGTCGACCGCTCCGGGAAACTTTGTATGGAGGTGGACTTTGGAATAGATGTTTTGCTACCGGGAAACATATTAGACCGCATTTAAGGACCGTCACATACAAGAATTGAGATCTTTGCTGACCGAAAGTATCAGGAGACTATAGTGAAGCGGGGATAATGGGCTGGCCATACAAACTTTGGTCATAGAAATCGATGGGTTGGGGGCTCTTTAAGAAGCTATTGCGACCTCTTAAATGAAATGCTCTCCTGGGAATTATAAGCGACTCTAATGCGCGTGGTGCCTGTTTTAAATTAAGTTCAAGTTAAACTTGTTTATGTTGTGTTGGTTATTAAGTACTTATTTATTCTGTGTTTGAAACACAAGCAACCCTATTATAAAACAAGCGGTGATGTTAGCAATATTATTATTTTCTTTAATTAATAGTGAGAGAAGTACAAATACAGTTTTGAAAAAGAAAAAATTGAAAATCATGGGGGGCCAGCAATCCACAGTGGTGTTATTTTATGAAACCTTTTTTGATGGTGACTTAAATCGCCGCTACCCAAATTTCTACCGATTTCTTACATATCTCCCTTAAAAATTTGAAGTTTTTGAACTCTGAACTCTGAATTTGAACAAATAAATGTTATTTTTGAAGATAATATCTAGACTTTTTGTTATTGTTTTTGGGGTGTTATGCCGTGTTTCGCTACCTCCTTCTTTAGCCAACGTTTCAATTCACTTTAGTCAACGTTTCGCTCATCTGCCCTAATGATGGACACTGTAATGCTGTCCGAAACGTTGGCTAAAGAAGGAGGTAGCGAAACACGGCATAACACCCCAAAAACAATAACAAAAATACTTTTTGGCCGTAAAAACCTAAAAACATACCATAATATCTAGACGTTTCCCATGAATTATATGAAATTCCCTCGATAGAAAAAAATTTGAAAGTATGCTCCGAAAATTATTATAAACCCTTTTTTTTCGTTATTTGTTTTAGGGGTGTTCTGCCGTGTTGGGCTACCTTCTTCTTTAGCCAACGTTTTGCACAATTAAACACTTACCCTATATTGCTGTCCGAAACGTTGGCTAAAGAAGGAGGTAGCCCAACACGGCACAACACCCCAAAAACAATAACTGAAATACTTTTGGCCGTGAAAATCTAAATCCGAATCATAGCTTTGAATTAAAATTCAAAGGTATGATTTTTTTAATGTTGGCAAAAAATTTTCAAAAGATTAAACAGGTTTTTTTAGAAAACCGGTCTGCGACTACCTACGTGATTATAGTGTGATAATAAATAAATAATAAGAGTCTTTTATTATAAATAACTCTTGCAATACAATATGTATTACGGTTGGTTAGGCCCATACACGCACCTACACTTATACACACCTACTCTTACACATACATACTGTCACTGCTTGGGATTTGGTAGTAATATTGTTGCCAATTCCTTTTTCCTACCTATCCATTGCCTACCCGTCAATCCTTGATTCAGTAGTCTGTAATAAAACGCCCGCCGCATCATATAGCCATTTTGTGCTCCGCTCCGCCTTTAAACTAATTCCGCTGTGTTTTATAAAATAAAATAATTCGCGCCTATCACTGTGTGTGCATATGGATGGAGAGAAAGCAGACGAGGGACAGCCTACAAATTCTTTCTTCGGTGAGTCCTTTCCTTTCCATGCCATTATTTTTACCTTTTTTTCAGGCAGTGATAGTAAACACAATCAAGGTCCTTCGCCAGTCATTTTTAAAACACTTTTTTAATTCCACTCTGCACAACCGCATATCTCACCCAACGGTTTCAGTCTCAATACTTTATTTCAATAAAAATCACGACTTCAGAGGTTTCACTATTTTCATCCACACAAAGATATATACACGGCATGTTACAAGCTTTTTTACCCACGGCTTTGCTCGCATGATATTAGACGAAAATTATTTAAAGCGTTTGCACATATCAATTATCCCCCCCCCCCCTCCCCCCTCCCACATTCCATACATTCATTATCGATACATTCCGTTTTTAAACAGCTCACGTGTTACGTAAATTTTATAATGCCAGAGCTCACCAGTAGTTAAAAAAAAGAATTATCCAATTTGGTTCGGTCGTTCGGAAGTTATGCGAGTACCAACATTTCGAAGATTCATTTTTATGTATAAAACTAGATAGATATTAACTACCTTTGACGCCTGAAATAAAAATAAATATATCAACAACGTTTCCACGGCAACGATTTGTTTTCTGACGTTAGCAATAACTCGCTTTTGTTAGCGACAGAAAACATATAAAAAATATAATAAATTAATATTTATAATTTCATAACGCCAAAGCTTACCATAATATATAGCCTATAGTCTTTGCATATAATTTAGCTTTCTATTGGTGAAAGAATTTTTGAAATCGTTTTATTGTTTTATGCGTAAAAGCATAACAAACAAACTCTGGCAGTTTTGCATTATTATAATATTAGTATAGATAACATTTTGTTTTTGACTATAGCCGGAGCATTCGGCATTCAAATAGCAAAATTTTGTGGATCGATAAGTTGGCTGTAGAATCAAACTACGTACTGTCCCATCCCAGAATGTGAAAAGGGGAATTGTTTACCAACATAAAGATTATAGAAATAAGAAGGGATGAGGGCCTAGAAGGGTCTTATATAAATGGTTAGATGGAGAAAAGAAAAAAATGGACACAGGGGAATGAAAACAAAAGCTGACGACATGGCAATTTGAAGGGGCTGCTCCGAATAGGCAAAATACTTTTTCGGAGCGTGAATTCGGGACGTAAGTAGCTTTGTGTTTGTTTAAAACTTGATTATTTTCCACTTTCTCATATGTTAACTTTGGTGACCGGCCAACTCGGAATGAAACCAACTCAGAACCATCTCAGATAAGTCATTTAGAGTGATTAAAAAAAATATATAAAAAATTGGTTAAATAGGTTATGTTAGGTTAGGGTTATCGGCTAATTTAAAATTATTTTTATCAAAGCTTTTAATGACTTTTCGAGGAAGTGTTGAGTTGACATTATTCCCAGTTGGCATGGAACCGTTAACTTTAATGCTGTGAGCTCTAAAATATACTTAAAATAACAACGCATATAATTTGATTATTTGAGAATGAAATTATACCGACTCTGTAGTCTTGAAAGTGACTTCGTATTTTATGACATTCCAAGAATAACAAAGGTGTTAGGTAATAAAAGTGATACACTATCATATTACAAATTTTTCTACCAAGCACAATTCATTTTTTTTAAATTTCGTGTTTTCTAATTGTATTGTAATATGCAAGCCTGGGGCGTGTAAAAAATCCAAAAACTCTTTGAGCGTAATACTCAAAAATATGATTGTGAATTTTCCTTGCGAGGATAATATATTACAAAAAAATAGCAATCTGACAAAATCTCAAAGGAAAAAACGGATTCATGAACCTTGATTGTCGATGTGTGCGATGTGTGGTAATAATTTCCATTGAATTAAATTAATTTTTGTAATTTTGAAATAAGCGCAAGTCAGTTGTCAACTTTACACAAATAAAGAAGGAACCACAACGAATTGCAAGATATTACGTAAAATATTACGTTATTATATAAAAAAAATTACGTTATCCTGTGGCTAAGCTTTCAAGATGGTGGTGAACTATCCGTAAGTCTTTATTTTAAAATCTCTTGAATTTTGCAATATGTCTAGATGAACTTACGGTGGTTTTTTAAAACACATGACTCGAATAAAATTGTACAAAAAACCTTATTCTATCAACGTCATATTTTTTGTTGCTTGCCCAATGATCTTTTTTTTATCGCAATGAAATCTGTTTTTCGTGAAGTCAAAGGGTTTATTTACGTTCATCTTTCTTGTAAATTTACCGCACTTAATTCATTTTTGTGATTCGTTCATTAAAATTCGAAAATCAGGTGACTGTCAATAATAAAAAAAATATTATTGAGGTCTTCTACCTACTCTAAACCAACAAAAACATCAGATATAATATGCAATTGCCCATTAAGCAATCTAGTAATAGATAATTGAAAAAACGTAAATCAAATAATTGTTGAACGACAACCTCCAATCCATTTAACATTAGAAGGTAGTATGCTTAATTCAGAAATAAAACCTTCTTAAAGCATATTTACGAGATTCCCTTAAAAATCTAGGACATAAGTTTTATTTCTGAAGCAGTCTATGGTCTATTTGTCCTGGAAATTTAAATAAACGCTTATATTGTTGGGAGCTTTCCCCGGCAGATGGCAATGAGAAAATACTGTAGAAAACATTTTGCCTGCTTGCTCCATTAGAATAATTACGTACAGAAGTTCGGTTCCGTCACGACGTCTTGGCCCGACCAGGCCAGACCCTTGTGTAAAGGATGCCGAGGGGATAGTATTGCTTGAAACTCCCTCTCAGCCAAAGAGAGCGCCGGTCTTAGCGGGGATTTACTAACAGTAAACTATCCAGTTGTCTTCTCCTTAAGTGAAAAAGTTTCCGCGAACAAAAATGATAAGGGTAATTTACAGCACCTTTTCTGCACTCCTTGTCGTAAATTATGAATTCTGAAGAATTACGAAAACGTCAAGCTTTTTTTAAGTAAAATCTTTTCTTCTTTAAACCGTGTACAAAAACGTTTTTGTTTTGACGACGAGATAAAAAGTTTATGATGAACTTAGGCATTTTGACGTTTTTTAACCTTGCGTAAAAATAAGGCGTAGGATTTAGACATTTTCAAATAATTTGCCCGTCATGATATTTTTTGTTGTAACAAGATAATTATAATGTTTTTTAAAATAACTTCAAATTAGCATTTATTTCACAAGTGTAGAAACCTGGTTATTTTTGTTAAAAAACAGTTCTTTAGAACCCGTTGATTTGGATACTACATTCAACTTTTTAATAAAAAAATCTTGTATTGAAATCGATAAAACCTTAATTAAATCATTAAAACCAATCTTTACCTCTTTTCACAGCTCAAAATTGATATAGATTTTTTTTTATTTTTTATGTGAATACCGCACAAGATTGGGGTATGTTGTGAGGCTGAAGGTAGTGGGGAGGGGAAGGAGATGGGAAAGAGGAAAGTGGGAAGTACCTAGCTATTCAGATCATATTACCAAACACGGATAAAGCCATTTCAAGCAACGTTTCAATTCTGAATGGTGGTCTTACACCAGGGCGATACTGAGTATCTTCCACTCTGGAACGTGCCGCAAATATACTATTTATTACTTTAAATGAATAAATTGTGAAATAACACAAATTGATCATATAAAATTTATTTGCCACGCCGGGATTCGATCCCGCGACCTTCGGAATGCGAGTCGAGAGCCTTACCGCTGGACTGGATACAACTAAGTGGCAACGTAGTAGGTATTTTTTTCGAAACTAAAAAGGTTTACTACAATAGCCTACGTACGTGTTATTTGTATTTGACTAAATAAGATTCACAATTCATTCTCAACGAAGAAATCGACTAGGTCTAGAATAAAATCTTATTCGCGTGCTTTCCAAGATCGTATCTCTATTGAGAGAAATTGAGCCACCAATAATGTACCTCCAATCTCTAAGATCGCCCATGTAGATACTTACATATTAATAATCTTTACAGATACAGCATACTCACATTTACACAAACCAAGCATTCAATTTTCGTCATTAGCAAAAAATAAATATAGGGTCCGCCATCTAAAGTTTTTTTTTTCAACTAGTGCTTATTTCGTGAATGGTAACACTTAGCTCATGTCTGATTTGACAGATAATTAGTTTTATCCTTCCGCTGAGCGATAATATTGCGACATTACTTTGAAAATCATGGTAATGTTGCAGAATGTGTGCGAAAATTGCGTACGGTTTTTGGAAGAAGAGAAGCACCGTCAGCTCCGTATGTTCGTTATCTTGTGAAAAAAGTGAAAGAAACTGGCATCCTCATCGATAAACCAAAGCGTGAAAAGCCAAAAACAGTGCGTACACCCGAGAATATCGATGCTGTGGCAGAAAGTGTGCGTGAAGCGCCATCAACATCAATTCACCGTCGTTCTCAACAATTGAACATTTCGGAGACATCATTGAGACGAATTTTGCATAAAGACCTTGGTATGACGCCATACAAAGTCCAATTGGTTCAGGAGTTGAAGCCGGATTAACCGGAAGGATTGTACTTATAAATAAAAAAGAAATTTGAGAAAATATTCAGTAGTTTTTTTTTTATAGCATTTTCAAAAAAAAAAAGTTATTTGGCGGACCCTTTAGAAAAGAAGTAGACCTCCAGGTCGTCCCATATACTAGTTTCTGATTGTAAGAGTTTTCAATAAAGACGAAGTGATTTGTCGTCAAGAAGGCGTTAATTGTTTCAAGAATCATACACAACAAACTGGCGCAGCCGGTGTGGATGGCGTGGATGTTAAGTTATTTTATATTTATCTACCACTAGGAAAAATAAAATGCTAAAACGTTAAAGTTCTTTTCTGTTTTCCGAACCGCAAGCATTTTTTTTTAATGCAACATGCTGTTATTAAATATTTACGTTTTCCTTAAAATATCACTAAAATGAAGGCTTATAATAATAACATTCAAAACTAATAAAATATTGATCCGTGCTAGAAAATTTACATCACAAATTATGTTTATTTTTGTATTGAATTCGTTATTGCTTTCCATTCATTGTCCCTGGTTTGGCTGATATAAAAACTCACGAATTTTTTATAAATATAATAAAAAGCAATGTAACCCACAAAACCTTCCGGAACAATTTCAATATAAAACAGCTTCCGTGACGGGAACCAAAACGCAAACTAGTTTTGCTTACCTTTGATAAAAAAATCTTGGGAATTCGAGATGGGAATTTGAGCCGATCAATTGAAAACCTGTCAAAAGCGAACAAATTTGATTCAGAATGATAACTGGTTTGACAACGATAGACGTAAAATCGAAAGTTTATCTTTGCCAGACCCATATTGGTTCCAACCTATACAGACATACCACAAACTAAATTATAGCGTAGTCATTATTTTTTTACCTTGTTGTCAAATTCATAATTCATAAAATAAGGAAAGCTTATAAAATTAAATCATTTCTACTACCGACGTTTCGTTTAAAGATTTATCGGTAGGACATTTTTGAATAATGGGTTGTTGCAATTAAATTTGAAAAATTTTTCAAATTTTTTAACTTAATTTTCGCCCTCTGTAAAAGTTCCATTCAAGTTCTGTGATTATTTCAGTTTTATGAATTAACTGGCTTTTACAGATATAAAAACAGAACTTGAAAATTATCCACAAAAATTTGATGAATTACGGATTTCCACACTGGATTACGGAGACAAGTGAAATCTACAATTTTTCTAAAGTATACTGTAATACCAGCTTGTAGTGGAATGGAGCTGGCAACACGGTATTGCTTCCAAGTTCTTAAGCACACATTTCACCACTAACAAATACACATCTGCCCTGATGATGAAAACTGTAACGCTGTCCGAAACGTTGGCTAAAGAAGTAGGTAGCGCAACACGGCATAACACCCTAAAAACAATCAACGAAAATTTGATGAATTGCTCGCAAATTTTTTTAACAACCCATCTAAAGAATTTGGATCATATTATAAGTGGTACTGAAAATGTAATAATTGAAATTTTTTCTTTTGTATTTTTAATTGGACCGGACCAGTAAAGTTATAAAAATTTTCACAAAAATCAAGGGTGAGTTTTATTTATTTATAACTTCAATAGATGAATGAAACTACGTAACTTTTATTTATTTATAATGGATAAACACAGAGTAAAATTCGAATTTTTCGTGTGAAACGGTTTCAGGTAGTGTTTTTATTATTAAAAACATTTGTATTCCATCACAATTTTTTGTACACTTAAATCTCTTTAGTAAAATATGAAAACATTCATTGTGGTAAGTAAAAAGGAAATGACTTAAATCAGCGTCGTATCTACGGCTGCGCCAGTTTGAAAGTATGATTCTTGAAATAAATAACGCCTCCTTCACAGCAACGCACTTTTTTTATTTATCTTTGAATTGTATTGATGAGAAACGAGTGTATAGGGCAGCCTGGAGGCCAACGTTTTCTTCGTGGTACTTTTAAAATCTCTCTGCTGCTCCGCTGCTACTGCGAGCCCACCTCAGTTCTAAACAGGGAGAGGCAAACCTATATACTACCGATATCTGTCGGATAAATATATAACCAGAGTTAAAATAGAGCCACATATGACGTGGAGCTTGAACTCTTTATCTTTTACTTTTACAGAATTTTCCGGAGAACTACTAATAAAATATTCTATCCTTGTAAAAGCCCGAAAATTGGTTAATCTTAGGCTTTACTAGTAAATCTTAGGATATGTTCACGAAACATATCCTAAGTAATACCTATTAATAACCTAGTAATACTAAACAATACCTATCCACAGTTTCACCTTCACAAACCTACCTTACACCCAACATAATAAAATTACAAAATATATTATGTAAAAATGTTTTCAAAATTGATCTATAGGTAAATACTGTAATACATAGAAATAAATAAATAAATAATTCACATTCAAAATGAACGATGATTACAGAACAGTTCGGACTTTTGACATTAAAAATTGGTAAATCTTAGAATTAACTAGAACATTTTAAGATTTGCCGTAGTACGGGCTTTGACAATAACATACACAGGCCAAAAAATCTAATAATAATGACAAATAATAACAAAAATCATTATTTTTTTATTGTCTTACACATTTTCAACAAAATTTTACCGTAGAAATTTACCGTATCACGGGCTTTTGAATGCAAAGGCCAAGAAACCCAATAACAACAATCATTATTAATTTATTGTCATCCACATTTTCAACCGAATTTTACCGTAGAGTTTTACCGTAGCACGGGTTTTTACAATACTAAGGCCAAAAAATCGAACACAAATAACAACAATCATTATTAATTTAATGTTTTCCACATTAACAACCGAATTTTACCGTAGAAATTTACCGTAACACGGGCCTTTACAACACAAAGGCAAAAAACCTAATAACAATAACAATAATCATTATTAATTTATTGTCTTTCACACTAACTGTCTAGCACGGGCTTTTAAAGAAACACAAAGACCAAAAAATCTTATTGTAAAAAAATAATCATTATTAATTTATTGTCTTCCACATTGACAACCAAATTTTACCGTAGAGTTTTACCGAAGCACGGGTTTTTACAATACATAGCCAAAAAAATTTTTTACAACCCAATTTTACCGTAGCACGGGTATTTACAATGCATAGGCCAAAAAATCTATTAAAAATAACAATAATCATTATTATTTTAATGTCTTCCACATTTACAACCAAATTTTACCGTAGAGATTTACCGTAGCACGTGTTTTTACAATACAAAGGTCAAAAAATCAAATTATAATAACAAATAATAATTTTAAATTTATTGTCTTCCACATTTACAACCAAATTTTACCGTATAATTTTACCGTAGCACGGGTTTTTACAATACATAGGCCAAAAAATCCGTAAAAATTCCACCAAATTTTGCCGTAGAGATTTACAAAGGCCAAAAAATCTAATAATAATAACTAAAATCATTATTAATTTATTGCCTACCACATTAATAACCAAATTTTGGTAGGAAGGTGTTAAATAATATCACAGTTTAAGTTCGGACAGAAATCATTAGAATACATTGCAAACACTAACTATAACAAATTGCCTGAAGAATTAAGACAGGTATACATACGCCTCTAACAAATCTCGAAACGATATATTGAAATCCTATTTTTTAAAATGTTATTTGGAAAACGAGTCATAAGTAGGTACAAACTCTGTTCATGGGCGCAGTTTATATATATTTTTTAAATCTTATCATGTATTTTTTTATGTAAACATCTTGTATTAGGTCTGTGTATTTTTGAGCATGTACCTTTGTATTGTATTTTTCCTGATTTGTTTTTTATGCATTTCTGTAGTCCATCATGGAGGATACTTTATTTTAACTTTGTGACACCAACAGTACATAAATCAGATGAGTGGTTATAATAAAAAAATAATCATTATTAATTTATTGTCTTCCACATTGACAACCAAATTTTACCGTAGAGTTTTACCGAAGCACGGGTTTTTACAATACATAGCCAAAAAATCAAAAATAAAAATAACAATTATTTATTTATTTATTTATTGATCAACGCCCTTTTTCAGAGCTTTTACATATGAATGTTGAGAAAAACAATATTTATTGTACATAACTGAACTCCCTCAGTAACAATATTTTATATTTGTTTCAAGACAAACTGAAGATGTCCACGGACTTGGTGTAATTGTTTCCTTCCATTAGTAATCATTATTTACTCATTGTCTTCCACATTTACAACCAAATTTTACCGTAGAGATTAACCGTTACACGGGCTTTTACAATGCATTTGCCAAAAAATCTTATAACAATAACAATAATCATTATTAATTTATTGTCTTCCACATTTACATCCAAATTTTACCGTAGAGTTTTACCGTAGCACGGGTTTTAACAATACATTGGCCAAAAAATCGAATAAAAATAACAAAAATTATTATTAATTTAATGTTTTCCACATTTACAACCAAATTTTACCGTAGAGATTAACCGTAACACGGGCTTTTACAATGCATTTGCCAAAAAATCTTATAACAATAACAATAATCATTATTAATTTATTGTCTTCCACATTTACAACCAAATTTTACCGTAGAGTTTTACCGTAGCACGGGTTTTAACAATACTTGGCCAAAAAATCGAATAAAAATAACAATAATTATTATTTATTTAATGTTTTCCACATTTACAACCAAATTTTACCGTAGAGATTTACCGTGTCACGGGCTTTTACAATGCATCGGCCAAAAATCTAATAATAATAAATATAATCTTTATTAATTTATTGTCTTCCACATTTACAACCACATTTTACCGTAGAGATTAACCGTAGGACGGGCTTTTACAATAACATACATAGACCAAAAAGTCTAATAATAATAAAATAATCATTATTAATTTATTGTCTTCCACATTTACAACGCAGCACAGGTTTTTACAATAAGTAGGCTAAAAAATCGAATAAAAATAACAATAATCATTATTAACTTATTGCCTTCCACATTTACAACCCCATTTTACCGTAGAAATTTACCGTAACACGGGCCTTTACAATACAAAAGGCAAAATATCTAATTATAATTGAATAACCATTCTTAATTTATTGTCTTCCACATTTTCAACCGAATTTTACCGTAGAGTTTTACCGTAGCACGGGTTTTTACAATACTAAGGCCAAAAAATCGAACACAAATAACAATAATCATTATTAATTTAATGTTTTCCACATTAACAACCGAATTTTACCGTAGAAATTTACCGTAACACGGGCCTTTACAACACAAAGGCAAAAAACCTAATAACAATAACAATAATCATTATTAATTTATTGTCTTTCACACTTACTGTCTAGCACGGGCTTTTAAAGAAACACAAAGACCAAAAAATCTTATTGTAAAAAAAAATCATTATTAATTTATTGTCTTCCACATTGACAACCAAATTTTACCGTAGAGTTTTACCGAAGCACGGGTTTTTACAATACATAGCCAAAAAATCAAAAATAAAAATAACAATTATTTATTTATTTATTTATTGATCAACGCCCTTTTTCAGAGCTTTTACATATGAATGTTGAGAAAAACAATATTTATTGTACATAACTGAACTCTCTCAGTAACAATATTTTATATTTGTTTCAAGACAAACTGAAGATGTCCACGGACTTGGTGTAATTGTTTCCTTCCATTAGTAATCATTATTTACTCATTGTCTTCCACATTTACAACCAAATTTTACCGTAGAGATTAACCGTAACACGGGCTTTTACAATGCATTTGCCAAAAAATCTTATAACAATAACAATAATCATTATTAATTTATTGTCTTCCACATTTACAACCAAATTTTACCGTAGAGTTTTACCGTAGCACGGGTTTTAACAATACATTGGCCAAAAAATCGAATAAAAATAACAAAAATTATTATTAATTTAATGTTTTCCACATTTACAACCAAATTTTACCGTAGAGATTAACCGTAACACGGGCTTTTACAATGCATTTGCCAAAAAATCTTATAACAATAACAATAATCATTATTAATTTATTGTCTTCCACATTTACAACCAAATTTTACCATAGAGTTTTACCGTAGCACGGGTTTTAACAATACATTGGCCAAAAAATCGAATAAAAATAACAATAATTATTATTTATTTAATGTTTTCCACATTTACAACCAAATTTTACCGTAGAGATTTACCGTGTCTTGGGCTTTTACAATGCATCGGCCAAAAATCTAATAATAATAAATATAATCTTTATTAATTTATTGTCTTCCACATTTACAACCACATTTTACCGTAGAGATTAACCGTAGGACGGGCTTTTACAATAACATACATAGACCAAAAAATCTAATAATAATAAAATAATCATTATTAATTTATTGTCTTCCACATTTACAACGCAGCACAGGTTTTTACAATAAGTAGGCTAAAAAATCGAATAAAAATAACAATAATCATTATTAACTTATTGCCTTCCACATTTACAACCCCATTTTACCGTAGAAATTTACCGTAACACGGGCCTTTACAATACAAAAGCCAAAATATCTAATTATAATTGAATAACCATTCTTAATTTATTGTCTTCTACATTTTCAACCGAATTTTACCGTAGAGTTTTACCGTAGCACGGGTTTTTACAATACTAAGGCCAAAAAATCGAACACAAATAACAATAATCATTATTTATTTAATGTTTTCCACATTAACAACCGAATTTTACCGTAGAAATTTACCGTTACACGGGCCTTTACAACACAAAGGCAAAAAACCTAATAACAATAACAATAATCATTATTAATTTATTGTCTTTCACACTTACTGTCTAGCACGGGCTTTTAAAGAAACACAAAGACCAAAAAATCTTATTGTAAAAAAATAATCATTATTAATTTATTGTCTTCCACATTGACAACCAAATTTTACCGTAGAGTTTTACCGAAGCACGGGTTTTTACAATACATAGCCAAAAAATCAAAAATAAAAATAACAATTATTTATTTATTTATTTATTGATCAACGCCCTTTTTCAGAGCTTTTACATATGAATGTTGAGAAAAACAATATTTATTGTACATAACTGAACTCTCTCAGAAACAATATTTTATATTTGTTTCAAGACAAACTGAAGATGTCCACGGAATCGGTGTAATTGTTTCCTTCCATTAGTAATCATTATTTACTCATTGTCTTCCACATTTACAACCAAATTTTACCGTAGAGATTAACCGTAACACGGGCTTTTACAATGCATTTGCCAAAAAATCTTATAACAATAACAATAATCATTATTAATTTATTGTCTTCCACATTTACAACCAAATTTTACCGTAGAGTTTTACCGTAGCACGGGTTTTAACAATACATTGGCCAAAAAATCGAATAAAAATAACAAAAATTATTGTTAATTTAATGTTTTCCACATTTACAACCAAATTTTACCGTAGAAATTAACCGTAACACGGGCTTTTACAATGCATTTGCCAAAAAATCTTATAACAATAACAATAATCATTATTAATTTATTGTCTTCCACATTTACAACCAAATTTTACCGTAGAGTTTTACCGTAGCACGGGTTTTAACAATACATTGGCCAAAAAATCGAATAAAAATAACAATAATTATTATTTATTTAATGTTTTCCACATTTACAAACAAATTTTACCGTAGAGATTTACCGTGTCACGGGCTTTTACAATGCATCGGCCAAAAATCTAATAATAATAAATATAATCTTTATTAATTTATTGTCTTCCACATTTACAACCACATTTTACCGTAGAGATTAACCGTAGGACGGGCTTTTACAATAACATACATAGACCAAAAAATCTAATAATAATAAAATAATCATTATTAATTTATTGTCTTCCACATTTACAACGCAGCACAGGTTTTTACAATAAGTAGGCTAAAAAATCGAATAAAAATAACAATAATCATTATTAACTTATTGCCTTCCACATTTACAACCCCATTTTACCGTAGAAATTTACCGTAACACGGGCCTTTACAATACAAAAGCCAAAATATCTAATTATAATTGAATAACCATTCTTAATTTATTGTCTTCCACATTGACAACCAAATTTTACGGTAGAGTTTTACCTTAGCACAGGTTTTTATAATACGTAGGCCAAAAAATCGAATAAAAATAACAATTATATTATTTTCTTATTGTCTTCCACATTTACAACCCCATTTTACCGTAACACGGGCCTTTACAACACAAAGGCCAAAAAATCGAATAACGATAACCATAAATAATCATTATTTATTTATTGTCTTCCACATTTACAACCCAATTTTACCGTAGAGTTTTACCGTAGCACGGGTATTTACAATGCATAGGCCAAAAAATCTATTAAAAATAACAATAATCATTATTATTTTAATGTCTTCCACATTTACAACCAAATTTTACCGTAGAGATTTACCGTAGCACGTGTTTTTACAATACAAAGGTCAAAAAATCAAATTATAATAACAAATAATAATTTTAATTTATTGTCTTCCACATTTACAACCAAATTTTACCGTATAATTTTACCGTAGCACGGGTTTTTACAATACATATTCCAAAAAATCCGTAAAAATTCCACCAAATTTTGCCGTAGAGATTTACAAAGGCCAAAAAATCTAATAATAATAACTAAAATCATTATTAATTTATTGCCTACCACATTAATAACCAAATTTTGGTAGGAAGGTGTTAAATAATATCACAGTTTAAGTTCGGACTGAAATCATTAGAATACATTGCAAACACTAACTATAACAAATTGCCTGAAGAATTAAGACAGGTATACATACGCCTCTAACAAATCTCGAAACGATATATTGAAATCCTATTTTTTAAAATGTTATTTGGAAAACGAGTCATAAGTAGGTACAAACTCTGTTCATGGGCGCAGTTTATATATATTTTTTAAATTTTATCATGTATTTTTTTTATGTAAACATCTTGTATTAGGTCTGTGTATTTTTGAGCATGTACCTTTGTATTGTATTTTTCCTGATTTGTTTTTTATGCATTTCTGTAGTCCATCATGGAGGATACTTTATTTTAACTTTGTGACACCAAAAGTACATAAATCAGATGAGTGGTTATAATATTATTCATAAAATCTTATAAGACATGTTTCTGTGAAATATTTGTAGTGATTCTTCATATGATTGTGTCTGTACGTTGCTTCTGCAAAATGTTTTGTAAATTTTTTTCTTCATTTATTGTGTCTGCATGTTGGGTTGGGTTGGGTTTATCTTTTCAAATGTACCAATTGGTGATCCCTTAATGAGTTTTGATAACTCATGGAAATGCAACTTCGTTGTATGTTTTATTTAAAAAAAAAAGAATATATTAGATATAAATAAAATATTCTTTAATAAAAAACCAACTTTCTTCTTGACCATCAAAATACCAATATTTTTATCTGGGCTTGTTATATTATGTGTGTCCCACATTTTGAAATGTATGTGTAATATACGTACAAAGTTAAAACGAAAACCATTACTGCAAAAGCTTATTCTCTTTAAATGTATAAATGTTAGTTGATACTATTCAGCAAACTTGTACTAACAAACAAAGAAGTAGGCTTAACTTAAAATTTGTTTTAATTTAAATTGCAAACCTTATTTTTGAATAAAGTCATCTAACGATCGAAGAAAGACAGGACATTTTTGAGCAGAATATTCCTCTATTTGGTCTTAACTGTCCAACTCCTTTCGGTGGATACGCTCCAGGTTTAGATACTCCGTTTAACCACCCGCAATATCTCGTCCTTTACAAATGGCCGACATTATTTTCTAAGCCAGCGGTCCTCGGGTTGAATGTATGGGTTTAGTCTCTACGATGGCAAACTGAAGAGGACTTTGATGAAGGATATGCGAAACATAATACAGGGTCAATAAGGTAATAAACTTTATAAATCCTTGAGACTAAAGTTAAAATTAAGGGTCCACTATTCGAATTTCAACCGATTTCTTACATATCTCCCTTTAACATTTGAAGTTTTTAAGCTCTCAAAAAAATATATATTATTTTTGAAGATAATATCCAGATACGTTCCACGCCAAAACGCAAATTATATGAAATTCCCTCAATAGAAAAAAATTGCAAATTATGCTACGAAAATTATTAAAAACGAGTCTATTTCTATTATTTTACAAGTTATATTTGTGAAAAAATTCACAATTTTTCTTTAAATGATACTTAAGATACGTTCCACCAGATTTTTGCTCTATTTTAAACGAGTCATGTTATTAAGCTTTTTCGCCATTTTCGCTGCGATTTCATCACTTAAAATATTAGCGCGCTCTGTCCAACATTCGTAATTACATATCTCTCCATCTTCTTCTTTTTCAGCCGAAAAGTGCCGCCTTAGTTAATAAAATATTTTTTTTATCCTTAGACAAATTTAACGGTATAAATTCGATGCGTGAGAGTTTTTCTCTGAAGATGGAGCAAGGAAGATCGAAGGATAAAGCTGTTGAATAGCAAGCATTCTCCTCAGGCCCTTCTGTATCGAGTTAAATTAAAAAATCAGTCATTAAATCTTCCCAAATGTTAAGGATATTGTAACAATATATTTCGTACGTAAATTGATATTTTGATTCAATGAGAACTCATATAGTGGTATTTCAACACATATTTGAAATGTCATTCACGGTGGTGAAAAAATAAAATTGCCCATTACCAAACCTAACATAGGTAACCTAATTTTTTCTTTTTAAAATTTTAATGATTTTTCAAAGGAGACAAATTATGAAACTGGAATTCCGTCAGAATACGCCAGTTTTTGTCATTTTCACAGTAAAATTTTTCAAAGAACCCGAGTTCGTGATGCAGATCACGGTGTCAACTTAAATTGTTTCGTTAATTATCTTATAAATTCTGCATTTTTTGTTGATTTCAACAAAACCAGAAATGAACGTTTGACACTTTGTATATGTTAAGGATTATCCCTCTCTTTATTGCACCTACCCAAAATTATTGGCATAAAATTACAATATCATTAAGTCATGAATTATTTTCCCCAGGTCCTCCTGTGTGGATCTAATTAAAAAACATATAAATATAGATATTCGCAATATAATATAGTGGGTAACGTACATTAAGGTGCGTCATTAAACAAAATGTGTTATTTTTAAATTCTAAGAGCGATAAAAGGGTGCCAAATAGGTTCAAGACGACGTGTTTAAAATTTATCGAATTTCTGATACGGTCTTCTTCCTCCGAATTCACTTCAAAGTTTGGAAAATTTAAATATTTTTTCTAAAATTTTTTTTTTTTTTTACCAAACCATATTTTTTGTAATCTTCCATAGCAAATGTAAAATAATTGGACGAAATCATTTAAAAAAAGTCTCAAAATTGAGTCTCGCAAAATAATACCGAAATTTGAGAGTAAAAAGGATTTTGCTGGTATTTAAATGCACTGCCTTGAGATAATTTGAATTATATTCAAATGTTTATTTTAGTTAATAAATCAAAATATTCCCTGTTTTTTGTATTTTATTAAAAATTAGTTATTTTTAATGGTTTATCTAACACTTTTGAAAGATTTCACAAGGGTGGGTTTTTCTCTATTATGTGAAATTTCAAAGGCAATCCGGAGAAAAAAGATGAAATCCAAATATTTTTTTAAAAATTGCGTGATTTTATATCTTCATTTAACACCCTTTTATCACTATTAGACAAATCAAAACAAGAAGTTTTTTCCCCATACAGTCGTGACCCACCCTAACGTACAAACATGTAAATATATTCACCACTAAAGTGAATATATTTATATGTTTTATTCGTTATGAAACTGATTCCCTATGAAAAATATAGCAAAAACTGTGTCGTCATCTTCCCCGTCCTATGTCATTACTTCTAATTTTTCAACACAAGTCCTAATTTAAAAGTATAGAATATCCTCTGTAGTTTTAACATTTCTGCTTAGTCTGGATAAAAAAAAAAAAAACTACACAACGGTTTTAAACATTAACACATCTAACGATAGGAGTGGAGCGGCAATGGGCCGATAGCGAAACATCGAAGGCTCCAATGCCGCTTTTTATGCCTTTGAAAAGCGCTGATAAGTTTTATTCCCGCTCCTTGTTGTTTTGCTAAAACAGCGAAACCTGTTTATTGTATGGCGATGTGAAGTGAAATAAAGAAAATGTGGCGAGGGAATTTAAAGCTGTAATTAGGTTGTCTTGAGTTTAAAGTGTTGGTTCTTACAACACAATTGGGACTGAAAGCTGAAAACGTAAATAAGGTTTTGTTTTAAAATAATAACAAAAGTTAATAATATAATTAAAACAAATGAAACTTATTTCCATTTAATTTATTTTTTACCGTAACAGGTTTCAGCTTGTTTAAACCATCTTAAGACTGGTACAAATTATTCTTAATGTAGAGTTTATACACGTAATTAAATACAGGGGAGAGATAAGGGGGTAGCCTACAAGGATTTTATTCCATTTATTTATTTATTAGCAAAAATAACATTACACCAATAAATTGCAAAAACGGTTATACATCAATATATTGCAAAAACAGTTATATAGTTATATGGTATGACATGGCAACAAATATGAAAAACCATAAAAATTGACCCTATAATACCCCTTCCTCTCCCTCACATGTTATGTATATAAACTCTAGATTAAGAATATTTTGTAATAATGTGAAGATGGCTTAAGCAAGCTGAAACCAGTAACGGTCAAAAAATAAACTAAGTCCAATTAAGTTTTATATGTTTTTATTATATTATCATAATGAATTCTACTAATTTTCTGCATCAAAATATTAAATAGTTGGATAATTTATAGAATGCCGTTTTCGTGAAAAATCGCATCACAGGCAAATTTAATTCTTTACAAACGGATACAAAAAATGTACTAACTTGGCACGCCACTTCCGATAAACACATTATTAATTCTGGAAAACCATTAGAAAATTGGTAAAAACACACTTGTAAAAGATGAGATGTGGCACGCGGGGGACACAATATTTAAAAAATTGAACTCTGCGTAATTAGTTATTCGCAAATTCGGAGGCTGTGATATGTAGAGTCTTGTATTACGAGTGTAGATCCGTGAAAAATCACGGAATATTATAATAATAGAATCCGTAAACTAGAACAATTATGGCATCTATTCAATGAAATTAAAACAAAACAAGACACGTTATATTCTCAATAATCGAACACAGAATGTAACATCGCTTATAAAAAGGGTAGCCAATCAGATAATGTGTTGCATATAAACGAGCTGCTAAAGCATGTCCACCGGACCTAGTTCAATCAGACCACGCGCGTTGTCTCATTAACGTATTTTGACAGTAAAATAGCAATAACTAATTTTTCTAGCAAGTAGCAAATATTATGCCTATTCAAAAATTACCCTAAATAACAATTTTTTTGTAATATTTTGCAAGATTAGCATGGTAAAGTTTTTGAGGAACCGTAACAAATTAATTAAAACAAAAATTACTCACGATTCGGGCAAAAAAAATTTTTTAGACTGTGATTCAGGGCATAATCAAAATTAGATTTTTAGAATAGGCATGTGTGTGGTAAAACCATGTAAGATCGTGTAAGAAATGTGGAGATCCGCAAAAATGCACGGTTAATGAAAGAGTAAGAATGAGTGAATGGATGAGGAGAATATATGACGCGTATGCGAATGGTAGAAGAAGTCTGGGATGCTCAAGGAAGACATGGTACGATCAAATGAATCAGATACCATGCTGGACCATGTCAAGAGTCAGAATATTAGAGGAGTATGTAAGAGACGATGTATTACAGTAAATGAGGCCAGGAGTATGTGCAAAGCCCGATTTGTTTGGCAGTTTGGCGGTCTGTCCTGGTGATAGTTATTTGGTCAAAATACTGATTTTGTAACTGTAACAAAAAACTGATCTAATATGTCGATTTTTACGAAAATCATAAATGTGCCAGTATCTCAAAAACTAAGTAAATTGCGAAGTTCATGTTATGATATTCTGATCAGTCATGAGTTGGCTTATCAATCTATAATGGATAACGTAGACTTTTCGGACACCTTGTATCAGTGGAAGATACTCTCAGTATCTCCCTGATGTAAGACCACCGTTCAGAATTGAAACTTTGCTTGAAATGGCTTTAGCAGTACGGCATCTCCTTCCCCTCCCCTCTACCTTTAGCCTCACAATATACCCCAATTGGGGATGCCATAGTCTTACTGGCTCCAGACGGGAGCAGTTGGGACTCTTGTGCGGTATTCATGAAATAAAAATCGTGTTTTATTACTATAGTGTTGCAATTCTTTATATTTTATTTATTATCATGTTCTACTGTGTAAAATAACTTCACAACAGCTCGGTATGTTCCACATTCCTATGCCTTTTAAAGGCAAAACAGCTACATAATACTAATAATTACATAGCAGAATTTATTCACAAAGAAACAACTAGAAAAAGATATTTATGAAAACATTATTAAAAATAAAATTTTCATGTAATTTCATGTTTTCGTTATTTGTTTTTGGTGTGTTATGCCGTGTTGCACTACCTCTTTCTTTAGCCAACGTTTTGGACAGCGTTACAGCGTTACAGTGTTCATCATCACGGCAGATGTGTCAGATGTGATGTGAAGCAAAATCAAAAATCGTACCTTTATCCCAATGTATTATAAAGAAGGTAGGTACTTACAGAAAAGTGAAAATACAGCAGAATGTAATAGGTATTATAAAAAAACAATTGAAAGATAGAATATTTTTTCATTTCGTTTTTTAAAAATCATTTTAAGGGCACAAAAGTACTGCATGTACAAAAACGTCAGAGAGTTTCGCCAAAAAAATTACGATGTAATGTGAACCGGAACCATAAAAGAACCATTAAGAGCAGATTATAGTTAAGTATGCAATGAAAAATTACTCTCCACATTAAAAAAAATAAATAATTAAAAATGGCGTCCACACCTTGTTCCAAAAAGGGACTTCCTATTTTGTTTTTCTATTTAATAATCTGCCCACGCCGGGAGTATGAAACGCTCCATGGTCATTCGTGACATTAATATTTATGATGCGAATGTTGTTCGTAGGAACAAGGGTTTGTGTATTTTAAAAGGTAAAAAATTACAGCCCTCACGTAAATACGGAGTTTTGCAGGGATTTATATATGGAAACCAGCAACTTTGCATTATTAATTAAATGGTTTTAATTATTTACCTAAATACGTATTTTTATAATGATCATATTCAAAGCATGCATTAATAGCTTTAACCCTCCGTGTAACAAGTGACTAAAAATCTCGTCTCATACTAGGTGGGGTATGATATACCCCAAAATTTAAAAGTGTTAAAATTATCATGTTTATTTTTTTCGGCGGAATCAAACATTTGGTATTTATAAATACATAGTAACAATTTGGTTTAAGTTAAACTCTGAGTATAAAGTATGTATCAAAACATT
Organism: Glyphotaelius pellucidus; assembly: GCA_936435175.1. Lineage (NCBI taxonomy): Eukaryota > Metazoa > Arthropoda > Insecta > Trichoptera > Limnephilidae > Glyphotaelius > Glyphotaelius pellucidus. The sequence continues at coordinate 33,700,169 of OW386546.1, forward strand.
TTTATGATGAAAGAACAAAAAAACACAACTTCAGTAATCTTTGTAACTTAATGGCACTTTTAATTATCACCACCGTTTTAATTAAACAAACTACAATATACTTTCTTATAATTAAACAAAGGAAAGATACATGCTTTTTTATCAGCGCAAAGTACGAGGTGGGGTATGTGATACTCATACATACGTTAGGGGCATGTTTCTCACTTGGTAGTCGCCGCCGGGCTGACTTAGCGGACTGATCGGAGCGGCAACGTAGCAATTCCAACTACTGAGAATTCGATCTTCGGCACTATGGCTGGGTGCATACATCCGAAGGCCTTCGCGCCATACATTTCTATGAAAGTCCGCACTCATCCGATTCGAAAACCTAACCGGCAATAAAAATAGGCCACGCCCTTCCACGCCGGCCGTCCAATCCGACCGTCCGAAGGGCGTGGCCCTTCGGTCGGCCGGTGTCTGATCAGACGATCGGAAAGCCAAATCGGATGTTTGCGCCCAGCATATCACAGTTTTGAAATTATTGCGACTTTTGAAGAATTGGGGGATGTCACACCCCAACTGTACACTGAGGGTTAAAAATTCTATAGACGTAGATTTGAATTGAAACCAATCTGTTGTCTCTGATTTAATGCCTACTAGTACTAGCCCATTTAGCACGCGCTCTGTCTCTCTGATCTCATCATTGTCTACCACCGTGTATCGCCGTCCCATTTGTATTTTATAATAACAAAGTTTTCAATACAAAATACTGTTTTGTATTGGAAATTTAAAAAAATGATTTGCCGGATATTTGATTCACGAAATAAGCATCGCATTTCTTGCTTTCTACTTTATTTTGTGTTTGAAAGTTAGAGGTTACTAAAAGAAGCAAAAAACGCCAAGAGAGTAAGAGTTTATGACGAGAAATTAGATGGATGGATGAAGAAGTTTGGGACACCCAAGACAGACGTGACATTACCAACTTTTAACATATTCAGATTTTTGCAGAAATGTTTGTTGAAATGGGAAAATAGGTGCAAGAATGGGAATAAATGAGTGATAATTAAATTTTTCTGCCTATCTACTGGAGTGATTATGGTAGAAAAATGGAAAAAATTTCCTACCATTCATAAAACATTTATATTAATTATTTAAGACATTTCTATGGCCAGCTACTGAAATGCTTTATCTAATATGACCATCGATGTCGCAAATCTGAACTTCGTAGACTATTTTAGAACGATGCTAAAAATAAATTTCTAAAATATTTTTTTCATGTAGAATTTCTGATCAGCTGTTAACAGTTAAAGTTAAGTCCTTTTTCCATAAAAAATGCACACTATATCACAGACAACATACACAAATCTATGTTGACTCGAATAAGTACCTCTCACGGAGTTTCAAAGTGACAAACACGCAGGATTCACGCGGTTATGAACTTTACAATTTTTTTCATGTTTTTTTATAAATCCTGCAAATATGTAATAAACGATAAAATAAAGGTAAATTGATTGGCTATATAGCAATCTAATACGTTTTTATGTCTCCATGTTAAATTTCGAAGGTATGATTTTTTTAATGTTAAAGAAAAATTTAAAAAAAATTATCATCTGGAAATCTCGAGCAATCGAGGCAAATTTATTTATTTCGCGTGGTCGCTCCAGTGACTATCTCTCCATTTCTCTCAATATTTGGCCATTCTTTGATGAAGTCCTTCTAATTAAACACTTTTTACATGGAGCATTTTGATAATAAGCCTTTTTATCTATTTTTAAAGTTATGTACTAAAAATACAGGTTTTGGCATTTGACAGTGGGTTAAAATATTGTCTCTTGGCTTAGAATGGTGTTTCGATAATGGTAGGTCCCTAAGTTCAAATCTAGGTTGACACCGGTACCCTTTATACAACAGCTATGAAATATGTTATGTTCTGCGACAAAACCAGTACAAAATTTTCTGTGAAATAGGGTTTACCGTCTGCCTGCCTTTCAAAGAAAAAACATTTCTTACCTTGATGAATCTATATACGAAATCTACCTTGTATCTTATCTGTAAAATTAATTTAATTGTGGTGTTCGTAAATTTATATGTAGTTTCAATGTCTCAATAGATGTAGTTAGAGTATGTGGTTTCAACGTCTCTCAACAGATGTCGTTCGAGTATGTAGTTTCAATGTCTCTCCATAGAAGTGTGATTGGTAGTATTACATGAAAGGTACATTTGTCTCAGACGGCCTCCTTGGTTGCGGAGTAAGGGTATTGACTCGCAATCCAAAAGTCGCGGGATTGAATCCCGGCGTGCTCAAATGAATTTTATTGATTAATTTGTGTTATTTCACAATTAATTTTTTTCCAATAATATATAGTATTTTTGAATAGTAAAGTGAAAGATACTCTCGGTATCGCCCTCGATCAAGACCACCATTCAGAATTGAAACGTTTTTTGGAATGGCTTTTAATGGTTACGAGACCTGAATAGCCAGGTACTTCCTTATCTTCTTCTTCCACACCTCCTTCCCCTCCCATTATATTCAGCAGCACAAAATACCCCAAATTAGGAAGCTCCAGCTCCAAAGCAAAAAATGGCTCCAGTCGGGAGCAGATGGAACTTGTCTGTGTAATTCAAATAAAATAAAAAAAAAATAAAAATTGTCCGACGTTTTGGTCTAATACCAGAACCGTTATGAAGGTAGTCGATCACATACGGTTTGTAGGCGGGCATCTTTAGTGAGCGGTTCCTCCACTATAGATTAACAGATAGCATCCTTTAGAACGAACGTTATGCCTAGTTAGATATTCACTGAAAATACTATTCGATAACGGAAGTACGAGTATTATTGAAAACTCCCGATCATCATCACTGTATTGCCAATCAAAGAAATTAACCGTTCAAAACAATTAAGATAGAATAGTGGCCTTGTTTTACTTATGCAAATGAAATGATATTGATAAATTAAGCGCACTTGACCTTCAAAACAAGTGGAAGGCGACTCTTTACGTGAGATTCCAGATAACTATCCCACCCTTTTATGCAGTATTTTTTTAAAATTTTTTTTATTTAAACGCTCTGACGGGCTTTTACAATATTATATATCGTGGCAGGAAAGCAATTCCGTTGTAACCACCACTACGTATAAAATTATTATTGTATATTATTTTGTTCTTTTTTCTGCGTCGATCTATCTATCTATCGACGTTGGAAAAACTTGCCGTTTTGTCAACAATACGTTTTTTAACTGATGTTCTTTTGCTCGCACCTCAAATCAACAATTGAACAATTTTTTGGCTGTTACAGCAGTATTGCTTTCTTGCGACGATATATAATATGCTAGCTTTTCCCCGCGGCTTCGCTCGCATGGTGTTACGGGAAATTACTGTAGCGCTTGCACTTATCAATTATCCCCCCCCTCCCCACCCCACCCCCATCCCCTCCCGCACTCCATTTATTCATTCCCTTACATTCAGTTTTCAAACATCGCGCCTACCACCTAAATTTCATAATGCTATAGCTCAAAGAAAAAAAGAATTACTTATCCAATTTTGTTCAATCGTTCGGAATTTATGCGCTTACAAACATTTCGGATGTTTATTTTTAATTAAATATTTGAAAGTTTGTGAATATAATAAAAATTTATACTATTTATTCATTTCATTTATTCAGTCTTTATAATCGTTACGAATTATATTTTTAATGTAGGAACTGACATTTATTCCAAAACAGAAGCTTGTCCAAAAAAATAAAACATATTCTAATATTTGAATTTTCTGAAGCAGTAGCAATCGTTTCCATGGAAACGATTTTTTTCTGACGTTAGCAAAAATTTGCTTTAGTTAGCGACAGAAAACGTATAACAAATATAATATATTAATATTTATAATTTCATTACGCCAGAGCTTACCATCATATCAAAATATAGTCTGCGCATATAATTTAGCTTTCTATTGGTGAAAGAATTATTAAAGTCTTTATATTGTGTTATGCGTGAAAAGGTCATAAACAAACTCGAGCAGTTTCGCATTTATAATTTTAGTATGGATATGGATAGTACTTTGTTACTAAGTGATAAAAATTTTCACAATTGGCGTTCAAAATCAAAAGAAAATGACTGTTCATATTTAACGAAAAATTCTGAGAAAAAACTTCGGTTGATAATGTTATAATTGTCTTGCTTAAATTAAAGATAAATTCATTTTTTAAGAACCTACCTATTATTTATTAATAAAATGTATTCTCATTTTACTTCAAACCTGAAGGGTTTTACTGTTAGACTACAAAATATCGATATATTTGTAACTATTTTTCAATTAAAATGAATATTTAGATAGTTCTTGAGTTTATTAGCCCATTCCAAAATTTAGTCAGCACCAAAATATGCCACATATCAATTTGAGTCATATTTCAAAAGAAATAGACACTTCACTAAAATCCGTTACCTTTCAAATTCATCGACAAAGAGAACATTAGGCATAAATCTGGTCTGTTGGATAGAAAATCATTTAATTAATTACTATTCATATCACTTCGGAAACAACGTTCATATCTGTGTTGGACGTTGAACAGGAATACCATACCAACAAGAGTCTATATTTCAAAAGAATTATATCAGTTTACATGTCAAACAGCTCATGTTCGTATGTCATTGGTACTGCCAGTCAATGCCACAGCCATTGATGATTATAATTTGGTTCAATATCTAATTACCGAAATCCTTTTAGGGATTTTTAGTACAGAGCTTTATTATGGCGTCAGTGGAATGTGTGCGAAATATTAGTTAACCCAATTCAGAAGGTGGTTTACCGTTATGAATATTACATTTTAAATTCTTTGTCAGGTGCCAATATATATATAATATTTATTTTATAGTACACATCAGAATATTTGCATCAGAAATCTACGCTTAAAATTTGTAATTAAAATCGCAAAAAAATACCATCTGAATTTGATTTTTTAGAAAAAATATATCCGCCTTAAAAGTTATCATACAGACCAAAAATGTACAGTTGGTCAAAAAAGAGTAGAAAACCTAAGAGAGCGCCACTGTTGTTCAAATGCCAATACTAAAAATATAACTCATGGTGGAAATGTAAAGCTGTGTAATCTACATTTTTGTAAAAAATTAAAAAGGCATTTTGATTTACGTATTTATCACAAGTTGCCAATGTTTAATTAAAGCTAGTTCACATTACGCTATAAATCTGCGAGCAGATATCTATTGATTCGCGAGCGCTTATCTTTTGTCTTTTTACACGAGGCTATCAGTCAAATTAGGGAGTGGCAACGGAATGCATATTTTTTGTACTGAAATCTGTCAACTTGACATCTGTCATCCACGGGTCTAGGCAACTCCGTAATTACAATGACTCCCTCTCCTGTTTTATTCGGAGAAGGGGAGAGATATTTTTTGGGATATCGCGTCTGGAGCGGTTACGTCTGAGATGTGTATTGTTTATGATTGATCTGCGCTTAAAAACGCTTAGGTGTGAACGGTCTGAAGGGATTGTATGGAGAGCGCTATTTGGCGTGCTATGATCTTTTATATTTGATAGCTGAGTGTGAACCAGCTCTTATTCTATTGCTTATCGTGGTGCCAAATTATTTTAATTTTATGACAAGCACAATATAAATACTACGACTTACCTAGTAGTTGGCACCCCACTAAAAGTATCAACCAGCGCAACAGTACCAGACACATCAAGATAAATTAATAATTTAGATATTGGATACAAGATACATGCAGTAATCAGTTTGAAGTCGACAAATAAGATAAGTAACGTTTTAAAAATACATACATTAAAAGCTGGTTCACACACAGCTATTAATATAAAAGATCATAGCACGCCAAATAACGCTCTCGATACAATCCCTTCAGACCGTTCACACCTACGCGTTTTTAAGCGCAGATCAATCATAGACAATACACATCTTAGACGTAACCCCTCCAGAGGCGATGTGTCCTGAAGATGTCTCCCCCTCTCAGACTAAAACATGAGAGGGGGTCATTTAATTACGGAGCTGCCTAGACCCGTGGATGACAGATGTCAAGTTGACAGATTTCACTACAAAAAATGTGCATTCCGTTGCCGCTCCCTAATTCAACTGACCACCTCTCCTACCACAGGAAGAAATATGTGATAGCCTCGTGTGAAAGCACAAAAGATAAGCGCTCGCGATTCAACAGATATCTGCTCGCAGATTTGTAGCTCTGTGTGAGCCAGCTTTAATGCTTCCAAACAAGGTTTACGAATAAAAGTAAATTCAGTGCAATGTGTTTGACATTGTTAAATATGATTAGATTTGTACACATTACACGTTCTACATCACTGTAAATATTTAAAATATTCAAAATTCGCTTTGATTTGGAAACAAAACCATGTTTTGATGGAGTGGAGTCGTTCTAACTGTTTATCTGTTTATTCATGATTACCTACTGCTTTGCACACAATATAGGAATGAAAAGAAACTTCATTAAAAAGAGAATGACGAGAAATATATTCCAGTCTAGACACTTTGACATTCAAAATAGTTGCTAGTTATTAAAGGCAGCAGAATTTACTTTGCAATTATTTTTGTTTGACATGTTGTTAATCGTATGTGAATCCGCAACGCAAACAAATTAAAAATACTAACTCTGAAATTAAAACACCTGCTTCTCGTAAAATTCAATTTGAAAAGAGATAGATTTTCTAATCTCAATAATAATGTATTCAATTGATTACATGATAATAATAAATTAGTTTGGGGTTATTGAAGGTTAGATACTAATAAAATTAGATCAAATTATTTACTTATAAAATTGATCAAATTGTGATCAGCCACAATGCATAACTTAACGACCATGTTTTACGGCTGATTAAATTTAAAAAAAAACAATCAAGTATGTCAAGCATCGGACATACAAGCAAGGCCCATAGTTTTACAATGAAAATGACAATGTAACTTTTGTAAAATATTACCTCGGTCAGCATCTAAAAGCTACTACTAAAAATCTACCTGAATAATGGGTAGTTATTTTCGAATACAATAGTTAAGCTAATTATGTAAGCGCCAACAACAATTTCAAAAATTATTGCAAGATTTGACAGGTACAGTAATTAATTACCCCTTTAACTAGAAATTTCAACAATATTGAGTTAATTAAGCTGTTATATTTTGCCTTTGTCAGAAGTCAACTTGACTATGATCCTCCTGTCTGGAACACAAACTACAGCATTTATTTACAAGCTATTGAATGAACACAAAATACATTATTTTGCTTTCTTAATTTTAATATCGATATTCCAGCAATATTGATGAACTACAACACTTATTTTAAACAATATGAATGTATTAAATAAGTTTGCTTAAATTGGTGATCAGAAGGATCATCATGACTTGGTATTTCTGTATAAAATTCTAAAAGATGCATTTGGTAGACCAGAAATGCTTGCATTGATGAGATTTCGGTTTCCACAACGTAACACTAGAAGTCAAGATTTATTTCAGTGCAGAAATTCTGGGACTAACCATCGAATGCATTCCTCATTGCCGAGAGTACTAACGGCCTAATGGTACTAATGTAATAGTACTAATGCTGTCTAGTCATTGGACATCTTCAATTTATCACTAAATAAATACAAAAGATTGAGACTGCTCAGTTTTGCATAAATCTGGATGATTTTTACTTGTCATTCCTGTGTAAAATCAACCCATATGGGTATTTAAGTATATTTTAAAAATATTATAATTTTTTGTAAATAATATACTAATTTTTTAACAATAAAAGAAAATCATAACAATTACTCCCAACGCCGAAAGACTCCTTCGTGATTGAACAAGCAAGTTCGTTCGCAAATAATTAAATGATAAATCAATACTCCAGATATAATGGAATCAATCTCACGGCAACAGCGGCAGAATCCGCACAAACCCACCTTTGAAGATCCACCCGACAAATTAGCACGCCTCACTTCTCCACACAGCAGGGCACAGGGTATAGAGCCTCGGCCTACAGACTATAGCCTCCTCAAGCAAGGAATCTCCTGATTGATAAAGTGAAAACGTAGCCCCAGTGGTCAGGCTTGATCCAATTAATTCAACCAGGACTCCATTACCTTAGACAAAGTGACAGGGAACATTTCGGCCGGTGACTCCGTTGTGAAGGTGTTACTTTAAAACAGAGGCGCGCTGTGGTATTTTTTGTGAGCTTATTAATTGTTTGGATTGTAAGGGTTACTTTATAATAAAACTCATTGAGCTGGTTTTCTTCTTTCACTTTATAAAAGGTTTGACCTTATTCTTTTAACTTGCAAAGAATAATTACATTGACAATGTATTATTTTATTAATTAGTCTCTTAAAGCAAAGGGGGTTTGATGATATTGAAATAAATGCAATCATTTTTAGTTTTGAGTTTTAGTTCAGAAATGTCATAAATAGATAATATTAAAGTATTAGCAAGTAGTTGATGATTTACCAAAAAAATGTTTGAACCCAAAAGTTTGTTTTTTTAATATAATTTCCGCACAGGAAGCCCTGAAATTAACAATTTCTCTCATGGTCTATGCTTTAGGATTGCCGTGTGGACGTTGTCTTTAGGAAAGATAGGTAAGGAATTTTTGGGAATGAAAAATTTATGAGGGATGGTTAGAACTCTGGGGTTCAATGTGTTCAGGAGGGACGAATGTTTGAATCCACCCCTCCTACGGCTGTGCAAGGTGGTGGGTCGAGAGTCTGGCTGGAGAGGTCAAAAGGTTCCCTCATTCAGTGTCTTCTGGTCCGGCACGTCTTGCAATAGGTGGTCAAAAGCATCCGCCGCCAGGACTTTGACAATCCCGGAAATCCCATGAATCCGGGCACTCCTGCTAAATCATCAAACTTAAGAACCACTTAGGGTGACCTACCTATTGCTGGGGTATTGGCTATCCAATAAATACTTCCCGAGGCGGCGGTACCCATACCCAACTCCCAAAAAGTTTATATTTCAACTTTTGTTTTTATTTCATAATATGTTCAACGATATTCCCAATCTTTTTTGTATGAAATAATAAATTTACATTTAATCACCCGAGTTTAAATATTGCCAAAAAATAGTTCGTAACAAAATTTAGAAATTTTAATTTTTTCAAAATAAATAACCGAAAGTACAGATTTCTTCTTAAATTCATTAAAAAAAATGGTTGTCTGTACGGACGGGTCTACGGACGATAATTTTACGTGATAACGTCATAAGAAAACTTTTACATAGAATTTTAGTCTCAAGCCAAACGCTTAGGCCGATCGTGCCTCTCTATCGCTTGTTCCGCGCTTTCACCGAACGCTTAGGCTGATCGTGCCTTTTTATCGCTTGTTCCGCAATCTAGCTTGCACGCTCAGCTCAGGCAGAACGTGACAACGTGACGACATGACAAAGTGACAATGAGTCATACTTTTTCGTGAGTGCTGCCGGCGTTAATCGATTTATAAGAAGTCACGTCAAAAATAAAATTCGTCAAGAAATGCCACAGCACGCCACTGCTGTTGGGGCTCTAAAAGGTCTTACGTATCGGCGCTGGGTGTTAGGTCAGCGGGTGATGGATTGAATGTCAAGTCTCTATCAAAGGTTACTTGGAAGGCTCTATGAAAATGACATCGCAAATTAACAGTTTAGAGGAACTTAACTAAATGCCTCAATTTCATTGTTGTTCCACGCCACGGATTTTAGGACAAAACGGCATAAGCCTGGAAATTATCTGATGAAACTGTTGATGTAATAATAGTGGCGAGTTAATTCAATGTCTTGGAATTGTAGGAACCACTGAATAAAGAATGCTTCTAGAGAAGTAAATAATACTAGCAAATACTACTGAGAAGAACGGCTGCGTTGGTCTTTTCACCCAAAACTTTAATTTGGATTTGAGGCAAAAATTCCCAACCAAACTGAAAAATTATTTTTATCTATAACTTTACGAGTAAAACCTCAAATTCGAGTCCCAGATGTGCCCACATCTTTTTTTCTGATTTTCTGATTCCAGATAGAGTATTTCAGAAAATGCCTAATTATTTTTCATATTGGAGTAGATGGAATAGATCAAGCACTTATAGGAATTTATCTAATATTAACATTTCTCAGGACTATAAAACCCCGAACCCTTTCAATTATTCAACTCATCAAAATTTGGAATGACTAGTTCGAGTAAATGCGTTTTAATAACACAACCTTATTTTAATTAACGCAGATAATAATATTAGGTACAAGTTTTTGCCGGCAGAGCCTTCGACATATAAAACATAATCTAACAGGCTTATACAATAAACCTCCCCGCATAACAGGTTAGCTTACCAATGCCACCAAACTATAAATCTGAACATGAGTACTGACCATACCTTCTTATAATATACAAACACACGTAAAGGTAGGGTAGGTTTTATACCCCAACACATATAAAATATACCCTGATAGTGATATAAATTTTACGCACAGTGACATTTCGGAATTACATTCATTTCGAACTGAGAACCCTTAAGCCCCGTCTACAAGAAGATGAATATTTAAGTACCCTACGGGAATTTTCGGGCTGCGTGCAAAAAAGTGATAATAATAAGATTATTTTAATTATAATGAACAACTTCGACGTACTACCGTTTTACTCGGTGGAAGTTAGGCTCTTTTGCTTGTGGGGTATTCGAGTTTGGAATATAAGCGACCTAGGTTTTGTTATTAGGTACTTTATAAGTCGGTTTAATATGATTATCGTGGGTTATTTTATTTCGTTTGGTTGGGGAAGAAATAATATTTGTTTGATAGTAAAATGTTTGTGGAATTGAATTATTTTGTTATGTAATCATGTTTTATTTCGATAGACGATGGTTAATATACCACAAATTGTGAGAGAATAATCTATTTGTATTTTTCAAATTCAAAGTTACAATTTTTTTTAGTTTTGATGTTAGTGAAAAATTTGTATGAATTGTAGAGCGCATTTCAAACTCTGGTTTGCTCATGTACCTGCGGCTGTAACAGTGTAAAAAGAAAGCCGAAAAATCGAATCGGATGTTTGATTTATTTCCACTAGACTTTTACTACTGGCGGAACATTAATCAAGCTTTTTATAAACTTCCAAGCTTTTATGTATCGACTATTTATACAATATGGTCAAAGCAGCGTTAGAGTTCTTGAAAACAGAAGTTTCAGAATATATGAAAAACACGTTTTGTAAGTTCATAGAATCTATAGAAACACTTTATAACAATTTTATAACTCGTCAGTAGCCAAAATAATGTAAGAGGTGAACAAACTAACTAACCATAACGCCGTTTCCCCGGAGGGGTAGACGGAAAGGATGGACCACCAAACACCTCGGTCTTGGCATACAATCTGCCTCATTCACACTCATACATCGTCGCGAACATACCCTTTATATTAATAAGTCTCTTGACATGTATCTGAGTCATCCTTCGTCTGCAGTTCCTCGCTGCCATATATCAAGGTAGGTACCAGAACTCCACTGTGGACTGATGATTTTGCTTGAATGGAAATCGATGTCGCCACTGACTTAAACTACCTCTCTTACACTTGCTTGGACACCTATATCGCCATCCCATCCCATTGAATTTCATAACGATGGTGAAACACAGTTCTGAATATATTTAGGCAAATAATGGTCAGACGTTTGCTTCACGAAACTCGCCCACATGGCATGTCTTGTCATTGCGTGGCTAGCCGGATGGGGAGAGATTAGTTGAGGAACACATTTTGATCTCTCCAGCAAGATGCTCTCGGAACGCCGCCTTTCATCGTAGTGGGAGAGTTGAATTACAACCTCTAGAAATCTACCCACCCCTCATACCTATTTCCTTCCCAGAAGTTCCTCTCCTTCCAATTCTAAAAACGCCTCCCACACATCTTCCCTTAAAATAACATAGACTCTGAGGTGAATTATTATTCTCAGGAACTCCTGTTTGGATCAAAGTAAAAACAATAAGCATGTAGGTAATCGAACTAAGTATTTATAATTCATCGCATGCAGCGAAGAGTTCAATCATTTTAAGCTTTTGCGTGGGTACCTACTAGCTTTCATTTCATTATTCATCACTCACATTTAAAATAACAGAAGTTCGTCACAAGAAGCTGTTTGAGTCATACTGTGACAAAGAAAGCGGCCCGGCAGATCGGATGAACCTAAGATATAATTAATTCACTTCACTGTTATTTTAGAAGATAATGTTCCTCACCTCCTCATAGCGCTCGTTCAACAACATCTGTCATCAGTATTTTAGATGGATGGATAACAGTAGAGTACATTGGATTTTTTGGATTTTATCTGGTGGTCTCAAATATAAAAAAGGGCTAAAAATAACTGGACAGTACTGTTTTTATTAACTCTAGAAAGATAATCTTATTTTGACCTAGGAAAGAAAATGATACGTCTTTAAGACGTACTGAAGTTTAAGAGTTAATTTGTTACATATTATTATAATTTAACAGTTTAAAGTTAGTTGAATGTTTAGTTTAGGGTTTTGTACTTTAAATAATTAAAAAAAATGTTGTTATTAAAAAAAATATAAAATGCTGTTGACCTCTTACAAATCAACTGAAAAATATTTCGTCATTTTTTAAATAAAAAATAATATTTAATTTTTGTCAAAATTATATATTTTTATTTGCTATAAAAGTTTAAACGCTAACCAGTCGTTGTACTTAAAATAAAATAAAATAAAAAGTTGGTTCGCTAAATCGCTTTTTATGTTCACATAAGAAAAAGTCCAAAAGTTACATAAAAGATAGTCATACGTCTTTCGAACGTATGGTGTATGTATTTCTCCCAAATTATTGTACTTATCGTGATGATAGAGCCGCCCCACGCAAGCTCTGTTCGGCAACAGGGCTAACTGAAATAAACAGCGTGCTACGTTGCGAAATAAAAAAAAGACAGCAATTCTTGAATCTCGCTTACGTCGCACAGACGTAGATTATCTTCCTAGGATTCAATTTGGGAGGCTGGAATGGATACCGCCGCCCCGTGAACCTTTATTGGATAACCAACACCTTTGCCATAGGTCACAAGTAGTTCGCTACGTTTGGTGATTTAGCAGGGGTGCCCGGGTTCATGGGGTGAGGTTTGTCTAGGTCTTGAAGGCGGATGACCAGGACACACTGAATCCCAGATTCCTACCTACCCTTTAAACCATTTTCCTTCCCAGAATTCTCCTCCCCTTCCTTTCCTTAAAAAACCCACCACACATCATCTCCAAAGATGACATAGGCCATTTTCCCTCAGGGCCTTCTGTGTGAAGCTCATGTAAAAAAAGTAGCCATTTTTCGTGTAGATACAGATTGTTCAGGGTTTTTGTCTAACAGGGAACGAAGAATTTTCCAGTTTCTGGTTCTGTAACAGTTGGATTGTGAAAATCACACTTTTGTACTTGCCCAATATTTATTTATTGATGTTTGTTTTTTAGCTAACCACACTTGCCAAAATAAACTCAAAATGGCCCTTTTATCTTTCGCCAGTTCTTTCCTAAATTTGATCAAAATATTAAGTTAGAAATTTCAGCGTGACTGAAATGAAAAATGGAGTACTCTCATTCATCATACTGTGTCGACTATTCGTTGGCACGCTGAAATCCATTGGCTCGCTGCCCGTGGTAACACAAATATGTTTCATACTTCTCTTCCAATTTCAATTGCACACTCCTGCTGCATACTGAATCCAGGCGACTGGTATACAAATATCAGGAATTTAATATGACGTGGGGGATCGAATTACCTGGGCTTTTTCGCAGGTTAAAAGCAAAGGGATACTTTGAAATTCGCACGAATTCAACAAATGAATGCTTACTGCTGCAATTCAAGGGAACATTTTACAGGAACTGGTGGTTTTCCTGTGAATTTCTTTTAGCTTTAATGCTATAGTTGCGCTGTAAAGTATGAAATATTGATTTAGAACAATAGTTGTTTGCTGATAATATATTGGTTTTACTTATTAACATATGAAAATCTGTTACCGTCGAAGTATCCACTCATTGGTGCAATGGACACACGACCATATTTTCTAAATACTGTTTGGACTGTGAGTTGAAGTTCTGAATTTATTTTATACTAGCTTTTCTCCGCGGTTTCGCTCGCGTGGTATTAGTGGAAATTATTGTAGCGCTTGCACTTATCAATTATCCCCCCTCCCCCCTCCAACATACCATACATTCATTCCCGGTACATTCAGTTTTCAAACAGCTCGCGTGCCATCTAAATTTCATAATGCTAGAGCTAAAAGGAAAATAAGAATTATCCAGTTTGGTGCAGTTGTTCGTAATTTATGGGCTTACAAACATTTCGGAGTTTGTAAATATAATACAAAATAACACTACTTATTTATTATACAGTCAATCGTTAAGAATTATATTTTTTATGTAGGAACACATATTTGACCTTTTTTCCAAAACATAAGCTTGTCCAAAAAAAAACAAAACAAATTCTAATATTTGAATTTTCTGGAGCAGCAACCGACCAGTAGATAGGGGGCTACCAGCATAGAGCCAACAAATATATAACATTGTTAAAATCGTCGAATGTATAACATATAACATCGTTTCCATGGCTCCGATTTGTTTTCTGACGTAAGCGATAAATATTAAAACAAGTAAATATTACTAAAACAAGTAAATATTATTTTTAATGTATTTACTGTTTTTTGTTCATGATGTTGAGTGCTCAGGTTAAAAAAAATAATTTAAACAATTTCTCGAATAGTGTACTGTTTTCTCGAATATGAATTCTCCGTACTTGTTAATCGGTTTACCCGGTAATAAATCAATATAGATACCTTCAAAATCTGACATTTAAAATATTATAAATAAGTCGTCTAACAGTGGATTAACCACAGTTAATGAAAATGGTCTTGCAAACCAAAACAGCTTTAACAAAAATACATACTAAAATACTTGCAGAGCTTGATAATAAAAATATCAAATTTAATTTTAATTAAATTTAAAAAAAGTCAATTAAGTTAGTTAATTTTTTTCTTTCTTCTTTGCAAACTTCTCACCAGATAAATATTTAAAATTATTTTTGTGCTTGAAACCTTAAAAATACTGCATTTTAGCTTATGTTTTAGCGATAAAATTGAATGGAAAAGTTAAAAAGTTTTTCACCGAAAATTGTGAGCTGAGCGCATTTTTTTTAATTTAACCAAAACATTACATACCGTAAAAATAAGATGTGCATATTGTAAAGTTTACAACGCCAGAGCTTACGGTTCAATAGTTTTTCTAGTTATGCACAAAACCTACCGTCTTCTATAAACATCACAATATTAAACGAAAATACGATTATCAACCATCCGCTGAATGAAAAATCAATTAATGTTAAAACCAATATCAAGAGTAATAACTTTGAGCGTTTAAAATGAAATTTATTCCATTTTCCACGTGAAAAAATCCTATGACTTCGGATTAAAGCGTTCGTTGAAATGTAGAATATTCATGAATATTCATTGAAATTCCTTTGTCCTGAACGTCATTTCCCTTCTGGCCTGAGAGACCACTATCATCGACATTAATCAGCCCTCACTTACTTTTTAAACTATGCGGCTTTCCATATTCCAAAAGGCCAACTGATTAAATTTTATCATTTTTAACATTATGCTTCCGCTGGCTTACGACAACGATACATTTTAATGTCAGTTTTTAATGTTTTTGCCATCAAAAAGTTGGTCCTGTAAAAGTCCGGTGAATTATTATACAGTTTCAAGTAAAACGTAAAACTTCTTACAGTTTTTTAATCATGTAATGATTATTTTTGTCTTTAGTGATAACAAAGTTTTAAAGGGGTCTTTTATAATTTTGCATGCCTAACCCTAGAAAGATAACGTGCGCCTTAGGGGCGCCCGCGAAACCGATATACGCTGTCTTTTTTTAACCGATGCATGTACAAGCGTGTATTTTTGCTACCGCTGCTGTTCGGTAAGTACCACAGTTTTGTTGCTATGACAACGCGTTGCGCTCGAGAGGCACATGTTTATCTTCTGTGTAACTTTTATGGCTGTTTAAAACTGTATGTAACATTAATTTTTTTCAGTATTTTTTGTAAGTTGATACTAATCATATTGCAGTCAAATAGTTAGTAAGACAATATACTAAAAATGTTAACTATTTTTAACAAAAATATACTTTTATGTAGTTACTACTATAAATACCTCTAAGTTCTCTTACTTTTTGTAAAACCTTACATATTTCCTTAAAATTAAAAATAAAAAAATATATTTTTGTGTTTTATTTACTTATTAAAAATGTGACACTTGATTGAAGTTATAAAAATAAAGTGAAACTGTTTCATTTTGTTGATTAATCGGTTTTTTAAACTGTTCACCTCTCAGGCGCATGTTTATCATTTCAATACTAAAAAATAAGGTTATCTTTCTAAGGTTAAATCCATATTCATCCGTGAATAATAATAAAGACCCGTTATTCCTATAACTACCTTTTTGCATTGCCTACTTTCTTTACCTACATAACATATATGGATTGGAAATGCCATAGATCCACTAGCTCCTGTTAGGATCAGTTGGGACTATGCGAGCTATTCACAAAAAAAGGTACGTTTTCATTGAATGATTGACGGCCTTTTAAATGAACTGATAAAACTTTTCGTAGGATTTTGCATTTAAGATTAATCAGTATATGTTTATTTCTGCCTGCAAAAGCTTAATCGACATCCAAAGCAAAATTGCCCACGTAATAAAATTGTATGAACTACTGTTTTAATTTCCATTTTAAAATGACGATGAAGATACTCCCCACTCCTACAAAATGTTTCACCCCTTCTCGTAAAATTAATGGGGCAATAAAATTAATTTAACATCCTTTTTTTCATTTTTTATTACCAATTTGATGAAAATTATGCACGAAGCCTCCGTGACATACCTGCTTTTCATAAGTTCTTTTGCCGTTGAATATTTATAAAACATTTTTTTAATCATCATTTCAAGCATTTTTTCTTTCTAAATAACGTAATTTTTTTTTTTAATCCGGGTTCTTGTCAAATTTTGACCAAATCACAAGACACATTTACTGGCTCTATTTTAGGTTGATATTGGAATATTGTGCAAAGTTGTACTCTTTCATTTCACTCTTTCATTGCAATACTCAGTATGGGTGTAGATGGACAGGACCGACCTGATGAAGGAAACATTTAAAACCTCGATAATCAAAAAGTATAAAGATTTCCCGGACTTGCAAATATACTAGTCCCAGAGCGAGATCGTATGCGCGTCATCGACGATCGTCCTAAAAGCCTAGTAGGAATCTTCCTTCTCACACGTCTTGTATGAAAACGAAAAAGATGAAGGTACTAGAACGTCGAATTTGTGATCACGAAATTGCACGAATATATGTTTCTTTCGAAATGTAGAACTATTTTATGGTATTGCCAGTTGTAAAAACACCTAAAAAATTAATGCTTTATATCACAAAAGGCGAACTTTGGTTATAAAATTCGCACAGGATTAAATTACATTTAAGATTATTTTTTTACGTATATTTTGTTTATATGAATACCACACTGCTCCCGCCTAGAGCGAGTGAGACTATGGCATCCCCAATTGGAGTATGTTGTGAGGCTGAAGGTAGTGAGGAGGGGAAGGAGATTAGTTCCACACAGGAAGCCCTGAGGAAAATAATTTCTCTCAGGGCCTACACCATCTTTGGGGAAGTTGTGAGGAAGGTATTTTTAAGAAAAGAAGGATAGGAAGTTCTGGGAAAGAAAAGAGCATGAAAGGTGGGTAGGAATCTGGTGATTAATGTGTCCAGGAGTGACGGACGTATGAATCCATCCCTCCCACTGCGGTGCAACTCAATGTTCTTAGAGAGTACGACTGGTGAAGTAAAATGGACTCCCTCAACCATTCTCTCCCGCCAAAACTCGGACAAACCTCACCCCGAACCCGGGCAACTCTGCTAAGTCACTAAACGTAGCCGATCACTTGGGGTGACCTATGGCAGAGGTGCTACATTCTTATTCGTTAATAATTTTGTCGTGAAGCTAGTAAAACTTACTAACTCATACCCGGCATGTGTTGCAATGCCATTCAAAGAAATAAATTGATTCTCCCTGCATGGCCTTTCCCGTGCGTCCCCGTTCCCTTCCACCTTCCTCGCCTTCCCCCTCCCTCATCTCTTCCCTCTCGGCGAACCCCACCTTCCCCCTGCCTTTCCTCTCTGCCGCTGAAATATATGATATACACACATTTTCCTTTATACAAATTTCATTACGCCAGAATTTACATGTATATATAGCCAATGCTACTTGCTGATAATGTAGCTTTCTATTGAAGAAATAATTTTAAAAATCGGTTTAGTGGTTAAGGCGTGAAAGCGTAACAAACAAACACACTCACTTTTGCATTTATAATATTAGTTTAGATGGTCATTATCACTCATCAATATTATAAGAAGCAAGTTAGGACTTTCGTTCCTTCCGAATGCTCCATAAAGACGTGAAGCGACCTCTGCCTGGTTTTACTTACCAAGTATTGTACTAAATGAAAACAAAAATAAATATTTTATTTCCTTACCCAAGTAGAAATTGATTAAGTTTTTAGTTTTCATACTTTTGTTTCTTGGAAAATAATATAAATTTCCTTATTTAATTTTAATGGTTTGTAAAATCAATACGAAGAAAACGTGTACAATACAGAAATTAACTCTAATAAACAAAAATGTTTCAGGATAGACCTAAGAGCTTTATGAATAAATGTTATTGAGTTCTCCCTTAAAAAGGGGTGTTTTTTTGGCACTTAGACAGTCCTAGTAAGAAGGTGAGAGAGGAGAATGGAGAATGTATGGATAACGACTCAGAAGGCCATAGAATTTTGCATGAGTGAACCGAGGAGCCTGCAAAGGGAGAAGCTTGATTTAGGGCTCTATTATTCTAATGGATGGACACTCTAAGAGGAAGGTTTGATATTTCCAAAATTTCTAGGGGAGGTTTTCGCCTTTGTTGCCCCCGAATATTTCTTACTTTTTACGTAGTTTATTATAACTTTGGACACTTTCAACGCTCTCCTAGTGACCAAGCATTAATATTGGAATTTTATAATGCTAACTTAAAAGATGAAAAAAATCTTATGGAAATTAAAAACTCTTACAAGAACTACCAAATACAAATCAGATATAAATTTTAGTTTGTGTTTTAGTATTACTTTCGAATAAGAGTACGATTCCAAATAGAATTTTTTATTGTATCACCAATTACCTGACACTTATTTCTGATTCTAAATCGGCTAATACTTTGCCGAAATGGATCTTGCCGAAATTTACTACCCTTTTACTTAAACAACACCACTCTTACCAAAATTTCCCGAAACAAATATTCTGATCAAGGAGATGTATTTCACCTTAAGATTAACGAGTGTAAATATTGTTTATTCCTTTATAAATTAATTAATTAATAATTCTTTTATAAATCTAGACACAAATGGTCGTGGGTAATTTCTGCTATTTTTGTTTATATTGAATATATTTTTATGTATGACTTCTTATCATTTTTAACAATGTATTTTATTTTGTTTTACATGCTATTGTTGTTATATTTTTCATTTTATTATATTTTCTTTTTTGTTTTTGTTTAAAAGTATTTAAAAGTTCTATGTTACTTAACTTATAAACAAAGAATGTAAAAGCCCATTAAGGCGTGTAATAATTAAATAAATTTCCCTTTCCCTTCACTTCCTGCCATCAAATTATTATCAAATTTCTTGCGTGTAAGCGCACAACAAATCACCAAAATTTTATTGCAATCTGATGAATGGTTTAGAAACGCGTAAGGAACAAAGAAAAAAACGTTCATTTTTTGTATAAAAATTTGTATTATTTCAGTACAATTATATATTTAATACTTTGCCACATATTATATATTTAAAATACTACAATTTAATATGTGGCACTTTCCAGAGCGGAAGATACTCTCCAGATGATTGGCAGCAATTGGGATTCTTGTGCAGTAGACAAATAAAAAAAGAAGCATTCAAAAAATATTTTTATCTTACAAAAATGGTAGTAGGAGCCTATGGGCCTTAGGAGGAAGTTTAAATCTTTATTTAATGTAGAATGAATGAATATCACCCAAAAAAACATTTATCATTATGTGAATATTTATATATGTACATTAGAATGAAAATATGTTTGCTTTTGTCTATGTTTGTATGCTATGCGTTGCTAAACCATTCATCCGATTGCGATGAAACTTTGGAGATTTGATGTGCGCATGCCCGCGATTCTTATTATATATAAAAGTGAGTTCTGGCATTATAAAATTATGCGTTGCTAGCAGTTCATCCGATTGCAATGAAACTTTGGGTATTTAATGTGTGCCTGCCAGCGATAGTTTCTTTATATGCTGGTGAGCTCTGGAATTAAGTAATTTGTTTAAAAAAATTGCAATAGGTGGCATGCGAGCTGTTTGAAAAGTGAATGTACCGGGAATGAATGTATGGAATGCGGGAGGGGAGAGAGGAACTCGGGAGGGAGAGTCTTGGCAGTGGGGAGGGAACTTGGAAGGGGGTTCGCGGGACGGGGAAAGGGGCGAGAGGAATGGGGAGAGGGAAGGCGGAGAAGGCGGAGTGGGAACGCGAGAACTTTTATTTTCACGTCTGTCTCTATTATTTAACAAGTTATATGTATGAAAAAATTCACAGCGTTTGAATGTTGTTTTAGACAACCCCACGAGATTTTTGCTCTTCTCTAAACGAGTCTAATTTTATTAAACATTTTCACAATTTTCGCTCCAATTTTATCGATTTAAGTATTGGCGCGCTCTCCAACATTCGTAATTACATATCTCTCCATCTTCTTCTTTTCGAGAGCGGATACGGGGCCTTAAGCGTCATAGCAACGCATGCCGGGAACTCGCTAGTTTTGTATAAGAACTATTTTCTGAAAAGAACAATATTAGACACATTTAAAAAAATAACTTCTAAATATAAGAACGTTTTTATTACGTCAAATTCTCAGCAGTTCTCTGTACCTTGCATTTGCATTATTATCTCTTATAATTTTTGATCGCATACTTTGTGGATATTCACAATGATTTTTCTAACGTTATTTTTTGGTGCACTTTTTATAGATTGTTTTAAATTATGTGAGTCCGGGAGACAGTCCGTTTTTGTTGACATATATTTCCTAAATGGCCTAGATTTATTTTGGAGAAATACAACAGGCGAAGATTGCTTACTTCCTTTCGATGCTAAGACAGATGACTCAAACACCCTGAGGTTAGAAAGACATAAGAAAGTCCTGAAGATCGACAGACTTGGATTCATATGGACTGAAGTTAATGTGAAGGGAGGAGCTGTTCTGAAGATGGTATATCGTCCGGAGTCAATATTAAATGTTGGTCTGAAAATTTCCATGGGTTCGAAAGTATATGAAAATGAACATATTTTGCTACGTAAAGATGATTTTACAACAACCACCATTACATTTCTAAATATTAATGGACGTTTTCCGGTAATATTACTTTGTATTATATTTATTTATTTAGTCAATATACAGGAAAGTGCGACACGGCTTATTTTACGGTTTTATTTTAAAAACACTTGTACATCGAATCTAAGTCTCAGAAAGCTCTACAAACTTCTTCTCATCATCTACAACCTTCCTCTGTACTCCACACTGAGGTGAACTGAACACAGCCTTTTAATATGATTCAAAAGTCTAATTATTACTGTATATTGTTTACGTCGTCGTTCGTGTTTAACTCCATTAATTATCACTAATTATATTCTATTATCCCTTTTCTAATTTTCTTGCACTTTCCTTATTTATTTTTTATACTTAAATTTTTCTTATAAATTCTGTAAACATATTTCAAATTATTTTATTTCCCATGAAAATGCTGTTAATCGGCGTTAATTCTTAAAAAAAAAAAAAAAAAACAATTAGCTCCACGAAAGAGGCCCTGAGGAAAATAACTCAGTCATGGAATATGTTACCTTTGGGGATGCTATGAAAACCAAAGAATCTAAAATGCATGCAATAACTTAAAACCTATTTAAGGTTCTTAGGTTCGTACTTTGCGTTAAAATAGAGAGAAAAAAAACTATCCCTAAAACTTTCATATCCTAAGCCCATTCGTACATGGAGCAAAATTCGTACTTGGAGCTTCATGCGCATAGCAAACGCGCCGCTCGTGAGTATCCGCCCAACGATTTACCATACGATGCGCGGTCGTGTACGAACACCAGCAAAATAGTATGGCGGGTACTCACGAGCGGCGCGTGTGATATACGCACGAAGCTCGAGTCGCTTGTAAGTAGCTCCATGTACGAATACGCTAACAATGACTGCCAAGTGAACGGTCGATTTTAGTTTTAACCGACTAACTATTAAAATGCATTATTTTCAATTTTTGGATACTGGAATACTTTTATCGAACTAGTGTAATGTGTTTTTAAAGTTCGAATTCTGTGTCCCACTTTTCTAGATATTTACCATTTAACAATTTTATAAAAATTAAAAACAAATTGAAATGCGCAGTGGTAAGCGCATTTACCCGGAAAGTGAAAGGTCCCGCGTTCGAGTCCCACAGTTGCAAATATCTTTTTCTAATTTTTTTTATTTCCAGATTTTCGATTGAGCTTCGCTCATATTGCTTACATTTAATTAAACAAATTGAAATATTCACATTACTACTTACCTCCCTTACCCCAGAATATATAGTAATATATAGTCACGAACATGTTGTCCATGGATAAAAATCATTCCCACATAAATTGATTAGTGGCTCTAGCTTGCTAAGAAGCATTTATGTTCCCATTTTTCTTATCATGTGAAAAAAAGAATCATTGTAATATTATTTAAATATTCAATCCTAATCTAATTTAGTAATCTTTTCTTAATTTTGTAGTTCATATTTGAAGTAACATCATTATCTGAAAACGCAGTGTTGGTTTTAAGAGTCCTCAAACTGAAAAACATTGATAATTCTGAAGAAGATTCTGTTGATTATTCTGAAGAAGATTCTGAAGATAATTCTGAAGAAGATGAAGATTCCGAGCCATTTCAGGAATATAAAAAAGATGACAAAACTGAACAAGTAACTATTCGAAGACAAAGATTAAGAAGAGAACTATTAAATCAGGATTACGGTGATGAACATGGTAAATATTTTACACATTGTGATACATCGTGTTTGTTGGAATCTTGGCATCAATTTTTAAGTTTTAGAACATAATACAAGGTGTCTCAAAATAAAGTTTAATATTTAGTAAATCGATTTTAAAAAAAGTAAGGGTTTTATCGAAAAAATGTTTATTAGATTTTAAAAACACAATTTGGGAATTTGTTTCTTAAAAATAATTTTGTCCAAGTGTAAACCCTCGCGTTTGCAGCATTCATTTAATCGAATAGTAAAATTTACGGTAACGGCTCGGAGGAAGGCTCCGTGCTGGCTGCCATTTTGTGACTCATATTTTCTTTTAATTGCGTCAAGGATGTCTGATTATTGATGTACACTTTTTAGATTTAAGATAACCCCACAGAAAAGAGTTCATAAGAGTTAAATCAGGACTACGAGTAGGCCAATTTATGTCACCTCTCCTGGAGATCAATTTGCAAGGGAATTCGTGGCAGAGACATGTTGGACATATGTGACATTGCTCCGTCTTGCTAGAACCATGTCCTTTAGTTATAGCCAGTAAAGTTTTGCAGTTGAGGCACCAAGAAATCGTCTAAAATTCACTGTAACTGCATGTCCCTTTTCATCTTGAAAAAGTAAGGGCCGATAATTCCTCGCGCCAACATCGCAGCCCATACGATCACTTTAGCCTTTTCACTTTTATTTTGGTTTTGCCAGCATTGTACCGGTCTCTTTAAACTTTTTATATATTTAACATGCTAACTAATTTGTCGTATTTCCTTAATAGAACTGAGTTCTGTCACACCACATCTCTAAAACAACGTCAGTAGACGTTGTGTTCATGAGTGTGTTAAAAAACTTTTATAAGAAAATCAAAAATATATTTTTTTCTTTTTATTAGGTGGAGACAGGGAATTGGCAGATTCGAGAAATGCCTCGACTAACACAAGTAGTCCTGCCCATGTAGTCCGTGCACGTGATCCTATTTATTATGACGAAAGTCTTGCCCGTACGCTCTCCGCAACGGCTTTTCTGATGGCTATGATATTGATGTTGCTTATTTTAATAATCATTTTTGGGTTGTGTATTGTAGATTTGTAGATTTTTTTTTTAATTTTATGAGTTTGTAAAAAAACTTTCCAACCGAGGATGTCAAAATAATTTCACCAATTAACCAGTATATGAAAGAAATAAAATGAAAAGTGTTTCTTGAATGTAGGGCTTTTCTTTACAAAAAAATCTCATTGATTGATAATAAAATAAGCTGCAAGTTCGCTTTGTTTTATTAATGAATGGAAATTTCAGAAAATAAAGAAAATAATTTTGGCCTAATATTCTAATTTTCTTTGCTGCTGTGTTCGAGTAGGTACGAGTAGCAAGTTTAGTAAGATACCCAAACCATTTCAGCTTCATAATTAAGATGATTGCAATGTATTTAATAACCACCACTTTTGCCACAGGTCATCCCAAGTGATTCGCTACATTTGGTAACTTAGCACGGAAGCCCGGGTTCATGGGGTGAGGTTTGTTCAGGTCTTTGTTGAATATATGTCCTCTGCGTGGCGGGAGAGGGTGGTTGAGAAAAACCCTTTGATCTATTCAGACGGACTCTTTTGACCCATCAGCTAGCAGTGCAGTGGGGATGGATTTATACGTTCGTCACTCCTGGACGCACTGACGCACAGGTTCCTTCCCAACCCTCGTACCCCTTTTCCTTTTCAGAACTTCTTTTCTTTATACTTTTTTTAAAGACCTTCTACACGGCATCCTCAGAGATGACATTGTCCTTGAGGGAAATTATTTTACTGAGGTCCTCCTCCTTCGTAGTAAAAAGTATAAAATTCTCTGGATACCGAATATTACGAAGTGTCTGTGATCGCCCCTATATGAGATGATTATGCGTTGCTAAACCATTTGAATAAATGAACGAGTGAGTAAGTGAGTGAGTGAGTGAGTGAGTGAGTGAGTGAGTGAGTGAGTGAGTGAGTGAGTGAGTGAGTGAGTGAGTGAGTGAGTGAGTGAGTGAGTGAGTGAGTGAGTGAGTGAGTGAGTGAGTGAGTGAGTGAGTGAGTGAGTGAGTGAGTGAGTGAGTGAGTGAGTGAGTGAGTGAGTAAGCGAATGAATCAGTGGTACTTCCACCTAATACCATGCGAGCTTGAATGCATGACAATCGATCCCTGACGGTTGGCCCTCCAGCATACTTATGTATAATTTTCAGTAGGAAAAATAAGTTATACCTACTTACACAAAATATAACTCAGTATCCCAGAAGGGATATCCAGATGGGAAGTATCGCCGAGCCAAAGTATATAACATTTTCATTAAAATGCATCATAGATTAAATAATCACCCACCATTCTACTCTTGGTATTCCGTGTTTGCTGCCTCAACAAAAGGCCACTTGCATCACAATTTAAAAAAAAAATTCCGGTTTAAACAAATGTTCTAAGACATTGCGTATTTTTTTTTTTTAATCGTACTTTTGAAACCCTGGCGGTTTTTTGAAACTTTCAATCCGAAAAATCGGACCATTTTTTATAAACCGGAAAGAAGGGAAATAATTTTATGGGTGCGAAAAAGAATTTAATTACATAGCCGAAAATCATTAAAAAAAACCGACTTATTCCACATGAATGGCACAGGAGCATAACAAGGCATTCCAAAAATATTACATCTCATAAATATTTTTTTCCTTGATCCATCTTATTGATCAATAATCATTATAATGTTCAACGTCTACATATGACTAAATCCAATGTAATACATTTGTACTTGTAATATATATTATAAAATTTGATTTTGTTAAAATCAGCACTGTTACCATTATACTCCTAAGTCAGCCGCTGCGGAAAGCATCTGTACGATGTTCACTTTATACCATCTGTCAAAACGTCAAACCAAACAAAAGTTCACAAGGTAACAAACAATAAATCTAGTGAATTTTAAGTTTCAAATTGAAAAATTCGCCGGAAATCAAAGTGTTGCTATATAAAAAAAATAAATTAGTGTGGAATTTTACAAAATTAATTGAATATTTCGGGGACGGAACATTTTCATATAGTGACGTCACGAGCCCAAAAAACGGATTTATTTATTTAAAAAAGAAAAAAACTATAAATTTATAAAAAAAATATTAATATTTTCGTAATCTCAGTAGAAAAATCTATCCATACGATTTTATCCAAGTCATTATGAAATCCATGCAAGTGGCCTATTCTCGTGTTTTTTCTGTACTATATAAGTTCATAGACTTGAATGATTTCAATGTTTGATTTGTCCTCTTCTCTTCTGGATTATTCTCATAATAATTATAACCATCCACTTTAAATTTAATGGCGCGGAGAATTTTTTTTTGTGAATTGTCTAATTAAAAAAAGCATGTTTAAAATACTTTATTTACCTACCAGCGTTTAAGTACAGAAAATCGACATTGTATTTTGTTTTGTTTGTCAAACAAGAGTAGAAAATATAAAAAAATGGAACTAAAAAATTTGTAGGCTGGCGACACCAATTTACCTGTTAAATATTCATTTAAAGATGACAATGAAAATACAGATCGCTGTATACACATTTAAAAAAAATATTTATTTGTTCTTAAAAAAAAACTGAAATCGAAGAAGCACTGTTGTTAAGGTTCCTACTTAATGACATAAATTTTATTAAATTGTGTTTTACAAAGTGATTTGCTTTCATTTAATTTGACATAAATTTGAATTTAACAGAGGTAGAAAGGAAGAATGGTGAGTTTAGTTACACTACTTTTAGATCTGATTGAGTTTAATATATTCAGATCTAAAATTAGAGACATGATCTAAAGCCCGGGCAACACTAGGTACTTACATTAACATTAAATAAATGAGCAATTTCTAAAGTGTGGTTTATATTTTATTACAATATTGTTAGTCTTCATTATGTTAACACAAAATTTCAAATGTATAATACTAAGGATGGGTTGTTTCAAAAAAATTGATGGATTCATCAAATATTTGAAGTTGATTTAGCAAACTGTAAATTCGTTTGATGTTAATATCAACTTATTTTTATAATTTTTTAAATCGATCTTAGATTTGAAAATTGTATACTGAAAATTATATTTTTAATTTCGCAAGGCCAACTGTCTGGAGATTAACTGTCCGGTTACCAGAGTTTTTGACCATTGTGTATCATACCTGGCTTTCACATGTGGATACCTTAAAACATATTATTTTAAATACCTAATTACAAAACGATATCTCTGTACAAAAATAAATAAATAAAATAAAATAAATAAAATTTAAACTTAATAAAATCTAAATAAAATTAACGTTCACGCTTCAGTTCTGAAAAACAATCGTGCATTACTTATTTACATTACCACGTTAAAAATAATACGGTGCTAAATTAACCCCAGGACTTGAAATAATTAGCCATCCCAAAAGTGCTGACGTATTTAACACTTAGTACCAAGAACAGAATTAGCCGGAATAGGGAGTAATATTCCCGAGCGTTATGCAAATCCTCGTTGTATTTATTTCCGCCGTCTAAATGGCCATTACTCGGGAACTTTTCAGTTAATTTTAAGCGTCCCCTAAACAAATATTCGACTGTAACCCCTGAGGCTTACAAACGATGGAAGTTTTTTGTTCACACACATTAGGAACGACTGTTGCGAGCGTGAGTCTGCAGAGTTCTCCCTTGGTCTGTTTGCGAGGGTTTCTCAAGAGGTTTGGTCTGATGTTATTTTAAGGTGTGGTGCGACGTTGGCGGCTGGTTTGGAACACCGTTCACTTTTATTATGTAAACAATGAAATCAATTTTTTTTTTTTTTTACATGAGCTTCACACAGGAGGCCCTGAGAAAAATAATTTCCCTCAGGGCCTATGTCATCTTTGAGGATGCTATGTGGAGGGTTTTTTTGAGGAAAGGGAAGGAGAGTTCTGGGAAGGAAAAGGGATTAAAGGGTGGGTAGGAATCTGGGGTTCAGTATGTCCTGGTCACCCGCCTAGACAAACCTCCCCCCATGAACCCGGGCACTCCTGCTAAATCACCAAACGTAGCGAACCACTTGGGGTGACCTATGGCAGAGGTGTTGGTTATCCAATAAAGGTTTCCGGGCGGCGGTACCCATTCCCGCCTCCCAATTTGTAATGCACTTATATTATCTCATCTTTGACGTGTTGTAAAGTGGTTCATTTATATTTTGTTACTTTTGAAATAAGTTTGTAACGCGTTTCACTTGTATTTTGTTATCTTTGACGTCTTGTTAAGTGATTCATTTATATTTTGTAACGTTTGAAATAGGTTTGTAACGCGTTTTACTTATATTATTTTATCTATGACGTCTTATTAAGTAATTCATTCATATTTTGTAACGTTTGAAATAAGTTTGTAACGCGTTTCACTTGTATTCTGTTATCTTTGACGCCTTGTTAAGTGATTCATTTATATTTTGTAACGTTTGAAATAAGTTTGTAACGCGTTTCACTTATATTCTGTTATCGTTGACGTGATTCATTTATATTACGTAATGTTTGAAATAAATTAGCAATGCGGTTCCCACACCTGTTTTAGGTTATCTTTGAAATCAATTACCATTGAAATCAATTTGTAATGCAGTTAGTTTATATAGTATGTTAAGGGACGTAAATGACTTCCTTTAACCATTGATTCCTGACATTTATTGGAGCAATATATTGAAATGAGATTTTGGTCTCACCTTTCATATTCATTATTTTTTAAGTAAAATAGTGATTTGGATTTCGGATGAAACGAAAATGACGATTGCTGCACCTGCGACGCATCAACTGCGCTTATCGGTCGCTTTGATAAATATGTCACTTTTAAAGGCTCTCCTATTGGTTACTGCGCTCATTGGTCGCTTTAATTATGACCTCACTTTTCAAGCATTGGTTGAGATTGTTTTGGTAAAGTTTCGCTTCTACCGCGTGTAAACTGCACTCGAATTTTTTTTTCATCTAAAAACATAAAAAATCAGATTTTAGACAGTTAGGGTCGGGTAAAGGATTTGACTGTTACTCGGCAGTGACCAGTGACGTCGTGTAAAAGCAAGCAAGAAATTGATAGACATTACTTATTGTAGAAGTAAGCTGACGCGTTTATACAGGAAACTCTATTTATGTCGGATTGAATGCGGTAGTGGCTGAAAACATAGTTGTCAACATAGTCTGACGAGTTTGCCCACAATGGACTGAATGCTGTTGAAACGGTATGCGATAAATCCAAGTCTGACCTATAATAATTGTGGAGACTCGGAGAGAATGAAATACTTGTAAGCTTTTTAACGATATTACGCAAGGGTCGCCTGGTAAATGCAGAAAGGAGAATAAATGACGCAAAAGTGAATGGTCGAAGAAGCGCCTATCACCCAAAGAAGACTCACGTTACGCTCAAGTTAATTAAATGGATGGATTACTATGAATCTAGAATAACCGGCACAGTATTTTTTTAGAGCCCAGGCGTCGAGAGAACATGTTGTCGCTGTTCTACCGGTATTTCAGTAGAAGGTTTAGCACCGGTGCATAGTCTAAAACATGTCAATGCACGCCACGCCAAAAAAAAACACGTCGTACGAGAACGGGTTTGAGTTCAAGGTCTCGGCTGTGGAATGATTTTCTGACCTCTGTATTTCCTCCCTCGTACAACAATCAAAGTCCAGGTTCACTTACAACTTTCCTAAAAAATACCTACATAATGATGTTTCCAAAAGATGTTTTAATTCATTGAGAAAATTTAAAAATAATACAAGGAAAAAACGAAGGATAGTTTGTGCGGCGAATTTTACAATTCGACAGAAGTAATGTGATTAGTTTATAACCAACAACTAATCGTTGGATTTGAAAAAAAATATACTTCGACAATTATATACATAATTCCACACATGGGTTCCAGAAATTCATTATACCTTTAACTCAAAACGTGCGGTCAATAAAATTACCAGAAGTAAGGAAAAAATGAGCTCACTTGGAGCAAAAGACCCTCCAACTTATGTCGGTTTATCTTTGCAGTACCTACTCGAAACTAAATTTTTCTGATAAAAGTTCACTATTTTTCATTTCGATTGTCGGTTCAGGAAAAAAATAGCTGTGAGAAAAAGTTAACGGCAGTAAGATTTTTTTAAATTTTTTTCTGAAGCCGCTCGGTCATAATCATTATTCATTTTTATGTACCCATTTAGCCAAATAATTATGAAGGAAAGGTGAGATTTTTTTTTTTTAAATATAAGAGTTTTTTTATTTTTTGAACGGGGTATTTTCACTATGAATTCCATTAAAATGTGTGCAAGATTTGAAGTTTATTTTTCTGATTCCGATCATCGTACTAAAGTGTGTAATTTTTAATATTTTCATTCATAATTATTGATTTGAAAAACCGCACATTCCGAAATAGTTTCGCCTGGCTACAACGTCGATTATTTTTTTATCATTATTAATGATTTCTTCCTCCTACATCATTGGTTTCTTCAATTCGTCCAGGTTCACTACTTAATTTCCTCAAAGAGACCCTCCACTTAGCATCGCCAATGATGACATGTACGGATATAATTAAAATTGAAAAACTTATAATGCACAGTAAATTATACATATCAAAACATACCCCAAATTTGGGTTGATACCTCGCTCCTGATATTTGCACCTCTTGTGCAGTATTAACATAGTAAATAACTAATAATTGATTCACTTTCCATCTCTGTTCTGGAGCCCCACAATACCTTAAAAACCCTTGACTCTGTCCAGAAACGGGCGGGACTTTTGATAGATACTCCTATTTTTACAAACGCATTGAAATCTTAAGATCATAGGCGAAGTGTGCGAATGATGTCCTTGTTCTATAGGTATTTCAATAAAAAGTGCTCCAAATAACTAGCGTCATTGTTTTCTTTTGAACCGGTGCATAGTCGGCAAACAATCCGCGCCCAACATGTGTACACAATTGAAATTTGTCATTTGAGAAAGCGTCGTTTCTACGAATCATTCTAGAGCTCAACCTGGGTTTTCTCCCTCCTACAACAGGTTCAATCCTTCCTTTCCATAAAAAGACCCTCCACACAGCACTATAAAATATGTCATCGGCCGCGAGGGAAATTATTTTCTCTAGGGCTTCCTGTGTGGAGTTGATGTAATAAACAATCTCCAAAAAGGACTTAATATTTCGAATATTTTAGAAAACCTTCGACCAGATACAAAATGAAATACCAAAATAATTTCATCATCAGGAGCGCAGAAATTCTAAAGGTAATTTTTCCCTTTCCCATCACGTAATATCGTGATTCTGAAAATGAACAGAAATGAAGTGCAGACGACACAAAGGAATACGCTCCCTGAAATTATGTGCCCCTTGGAGACATTTTTCACATTGCGTGGGAGATGGCATCTTCCCCCTCCCTCCCTTAATCCACATTCTTTCTGCCCCGTTTTATGGTTCATAATGAGAGATACGCTTTGACTACAAAACTACATTCGTAGGTACACATTTTTATGTCCTCTTATATCGGGAAATCGTTCGTATTTTCCCCTTGTATTACGTTTCATATTTATGGGAGCGTGTGAAGGCTTTAAAAATTATTAAAGGTACACAGCTACCGTTTTTATTTTATGTGAACATTGCTCCTGCCTTTTTACAAATTTTTGTTGTTGTGAAAATCTTCCAATAAAATAAGTAGGAAAAGTTATTTCACAAACCATAATAATCAAAGTGGTAGATTCTGCCATTATTTCAGCTGAAAGACCACCATTCGGAATCGAATAGGTTTAATATAAGTTTAGTGACCAGATAGTAACAAGTTTCTTCCCAACCTTCTTCTTTTCCATTTTTTTCCCTACTCCGTTCAACCCGACAACATATTACAATTGGGAATGTTATAGGAACCCTTGCTCAATGAATACACTTTCATCTTTATTCCACATACTTTCATATAAAATATGGAGAAGAGAAAGGTGGGGGAGCACCCATAGAACTATTCATATCCAGTCACCAAACAAAACTAAATCCATTTCAAGCAACGTTTCAATTCTAAATGGTGGTGTTATACCAGGGGCGATACTGAGAACTCTGGAATGTGCCGCAAATATATCTAATATTATTTTAAATGTTTATTATGTGAAGACCCGGGATTTAAACCTGCGATCTCTGTTATTTGTTTTTGGGGTTTTATGCTGTGTTGCGCTACTTCCTTCTTTAGGCTAAAGAAGGAGGTAGCGCAACACGGCATAACCCCCCAAAAAAAATAACGAAAATACTTTTGTCCGTGAAAATCTAAAAACTTATCTGTGATCTCTGGATTGCTAGTCGAGGGCCTTACACTTCGACCTCGGAGGCCGTCTTCTTCTACTTCTATATAAATATTACCATTCAAACTTTAAAAAGAAATAATTATTTATTTCAAAATTTTATCATTGAAGATAAAATAACTTAACCACTCTCAGAGAAAAATGCAAAACACAAAGCAGGAAAAGACTCAGTCGCTTCTGGGAGTTAAACCTTTGCCTTGCCGTGGTAGTGCTGTAACCAGCGAGTAATTTTATATTTTTCAATTGTTGTTTTGGACCATTTGTAAAATACATGCTTATAAAAAAAAAAACAAATATTCACGCAATGAAATTGAAAATTTATAAAAAAAAAATCATTTTGCTCTCAAATAGACTTCAAAATATCAACACTCAAATCACTTCTATCAAAAATCATTTACGGCCCTGCTTACTTCCAATAAAGACGAAAGCAATCCATTTAATTTTTCAACAATTAATTATCTCTTTGAAATAGAGAAATGGATGAATAATTTTCAAATTTTACCTTTTCAAATTATTATTTAGCAATCAAAACAGAATTTAGCTACAAGGTGGAGTGGATTTTCTTTCGCAGAAATAAATATTAATGCGACAGTTGTTGAAATGAACAAAAGATTTTGTATTACTATTTTCGCATTTCTTAAGTTTTTTTCGAATTATTTTAAGCCTTGCTTTTGATTTCTGTAATACAACAGAAGAAAAATCGTTCGTTTTAATCTTTACTTCTATACTAATATTATAAATGCGAAACTGCTCGAGTTTTTTTGTTATGATTTTTGGGGTGTTATGCCGTGTTTCGCTACCTCCTTCTTTAGCCAACGTTTCGGACAGCGTTACAGTGTCCATCATCAGGGCAGATGAGAGACTCATCTGCCCTGATGATAGACTCATCTTCCCTGATGATCACAATTAAGATGGACGTTGGCTAAAGAAGGAGGTAGCGAAACACGGCATAACACCCCAAAAATCATAACAAAAATACTTTTTGGCCGTGAAAACCTAAAAACATACCTGCTCGAGTTTGTTACGCTTTCTCGCATTAACCAATAAAAAGATTTTAATAATTCTTTCATCAATAGAAAGCTACACAATATGCAAGGAGTGTGTGTAATGGTAAGCTCTGGAGTCATGAAACTATAATTATTAATATATTATATTTATTATACGTTTTCTGTCGCTAACAAAAGTGAGTTATTGCTAACGTCAGAAAACCAATCGTTGCCGTGGAAACAATGCGGAAATTTTATGTAAAGTCTATACTAATATTATATTGAATTTATATAAGGCGTCATATTTAGTCGTCATAATTTTTTTTAAGGCGTCGTAGTTAATATCCATCTATAAATAAAAATGAATCTTCGAAATGTTGGAACGCGCATAACTTCCGAATTCTTTTTCTCTTCTTGTAGCTCTAGCATTATGAAATTTAGGTGGCACGAGAGCTGTTTGAAAACTGAATGTACCGGGAACGAATGTATGGGTTGCGGGATGTTGGGAGGGGGGGTGTTTGGAAGATTAGGGAGGGGTACGGGAAAGTGTGGGAGTGGGGGGGGGAGTGGGAGGGGGGAGTGGTGGGGGAGTGGGGGGGAGGTGGGGGGAGGTGGTGGTGGAGGGGGGGGGGGGAGTGGGGGGGGGGGCGAGTGGGGGGGGGATAATTGTGCAAGCGTTACAGTAATTTTCCCATAACACCATGCGAGCGAAGCTGCAGGTAAAAATGCTAGTATTTAATATAAATAGAAACGAATAACTTTTTCATTTTAGAGTTTTTTCGTTCAATTTTCAATCTATTAGGAAATTCACCCACCAGTCCGTTTAATCACAGGAGACTGTGGTTTCCCAGCTCACGTTGTTCTTTTTGTTTTGTCTCCCTTTACTACCGTAGTAAGAAAAATGCTCTAAACGATATCCGAAAGAGAAAACGACACGCTTTGTATTCAAATCTAAAAATTAACCACAAATAATTTAAACACACTTTTATAAAATCAAAGTTTCCAACCACAATTTTTTTAAATTATATTTCCATAAATAACTAAAAGTGAGATAACAATGATAGCGTTTATAATTTATTTGTTCAAAAAATACGTATGTGTTTTTATTTTGTTTCATTATCAGTAATTTTAGTTAGAAAGAACGTAAGATGAGTTTTTTTAGAAAACTTTTTAAAATTTGCATTTATTTTTTATATTAAAAAAAATTACTTTGTTATTTTTAATAAAAACGTTTGAAAGCGTATTTTATCACCTTTTAAAAACAGTTTTTAGATTTCGAATACGTTTTCACATTTTATTTTTATTTTTATATGAATACCGCACAAGAGTCCCAACTGCTCCCGTCTGGAGCCAGTGAGACTATGACATCCCCAATCGGGGTATGTTGTGAGGCTGAAGGTAGTGGGGAGGGGAAGGAGATGGGGAAGAGGAAGGTAGGAAGTATCTGGCTATTCAGATCTGGTCACCAAACACGGCTAAAGCCATTTCAAGCAAAGTTTCAAATCTGAACGGTGGTCTTACACCAGGGCGATACTGATAGTATCTTCCACTCTGGAACGTGCCGCAAATATACTATATATTATTTTAAATGAATAAATTGTGAGATAACACAAATTAATCAAATAAAATTTATTTGCCACGCCGGGATTCGATCCCGCGACCTTCGGAATGCGAGTCAAGAGCCTTACCGCTGCACTACGCCGGCCGTCATATTCCATAAAAGTGGATAATATTGCAAAGCGAAAATATTTTTACCTTTTGACCAAATATGCCTGATTTTTGAAGGGCAAGGGTAGGTTAATAACCCCATGACTATTATTTTGTATAGAAACATCAAAACAAGGTATAAGAAAATAAGAACATTCAGGGAATGGTAAAAAATGCTGGGTAGCTCCCAAAATCTAAATAATTTATTACAATGAATCAGATAGGAATTCATTTCGTCTTTCATACAATGCAAAAGAGAAACACCATTTTACTGAATTATTATTTAATTTCCAAAGAAGAGTTATCCGTTAACATTAAACGGAAATTAAAACCATTTCCGAATACAGATGTTCTATTACATATAATATGAAGGTATCACAACCAATTCTGACGGCCTCCATGGTCGAGGGATAAGGCCTTCAAATTTAGTGGCGCCATTTTTTGGCTTGCTTTTTATTCATTACAAATATTGATTAGTAACAAACTTCATGTACTTTTTTGTATATGAATACCGCACAAACTGCTCCCGTCTGAAGCTAATGAGACTACGGCATCCCCAATTGGGGTATGATGTGAGGCTGAAGTTTGTGGGGAGGGGAAGGAGATGGGTAAGAGGAGATCTGGCTATCCAGATCTGGTCCCCAAACATGGCTTAAGCCATTTCAAGCAACGTTTCAATTCTGAATGGTGGTCTTACGTATTTTTCAGGGCGATACTTAGCGTATTTTTCCCTCTGGAACGTGCCGCAAATATACTAAATATTATTTTTAAATGAATAAATTGTGAAATAACACAAATTAATCAAATAAATTTTTTTTCCGGGATTCGATCCCGCGACCTTCAGAATGCGAGTCAAGAGTCTTACCGCTGGACTACGTCTGCCGTCAAACACGATCTTGCGTAAGGCGCAGCGACAGAGTTGTATTCGTTGACGGATTTTGAAATTTCAACCGTTGGCGTACAATAATTACACCAAATCATTTTCAATTTATCTTTTAACAAATATTTGATATTGTTTCTGAGGCAGTTCAATTACGTACAATAAATACTATATATTTCTTACTATTCATATGAAAAGCCCCGAAAAAAGACGTTGATAAATAAATAAACTGTTAATAACTTCAGGTACAATATGTCAGTTGAACTTTACAATAATACTCCAACCGATGGTAACCTGACATTTTTATTTAGACATTAAATCAGTAAAGATTTCAGTGATAATCAAAAAAAATGTTAATAATACAAGAGCCTTATTTAACCTACATGAAGAAAATACCAACTCTGGGTAGAGGATTAAAACGGTTAAGGTTTCGTATATCATTTTCACAAACGCTTCTTAGCCTGTAGTAGAAAGCTAGAGGGATGCGCCAAGACACGGATTCCACACCCCTAAGCTCTACATTGAGGAACGTGTCAGTGAGGTTACGCTCGAGGCCAGAGGAAACCAACAACAACCTCATAAAGGCTACAGTCGATTACAAGTGGTCATCGCCGCCGTTGCTTTGGGGACACAAACAGTAGACATAAGAATCGTGCGTTCACCACTCCTACATGACATGTAATTGGTGTGAACCGCAAACAAAATACTTGTTGCAATCAGGATTTCTTCTGACACTTATATTTAGACTTTTCGTTAAATTGAAATTTGTTTACGGTTTGAAGTTGTAGTTTCGCAATAACACTGCTTGTTATTGCTGTTAACTAAATTTGATAATTTGAACTTTCATTACACTTTCGTCCTTAAATGCTTGACAGTACATGGATGGTAACAAAACTTGAATAGGACTTTCACAGAACTTGAAAAATTATCTTAGAAATGCGAAGAATTTTTGTTAAAATTCTGTAAAACACACCGTTATACCCTTGTTTTTTTTTGTGAATACACCTTGAGATAATGTTTAGTTGCTGAGACGGCAGATGCCGTAGGATATAAAAATCATTGTTAGCACTCGTTCTCTCTCAAGCTAGCTCTTAGTTACTTCACACGTTTTGTCAATCTCGTTGTACAAATATAATATTTTATTCGACCACGGGCATTATCATTTAAAGGGAACCATGTACCATCCCAAGATCTCCTCCCCAATAAGAGTCCCCAACTGCTCCCAACCGCACGGAGCCAGTGTGACTATGGCATCCCCAATTAGTGTACGACGTGAGGCTAAAGGAAAGTGGGAAGGGAAAGGGATGGAGAAGAGGAAGACGAGGAAGTACCTGGCTATTCCACCATTAAAATCTACGCTTCAATTCTGAATTGTGGTCTTACACCAGCGCTTTACAAAGAGTATCTCCCGTTGAATTCTGAAAACATAAATCAATAAAATAAAATTCACTTGCGCGCGCCGGGATTTGAACCCGGGACCGCCGGATCGCTAGTTGAAAGCCGTTTTATGTTATTTATAAAATGTAACGTATTATTAATGCCTTGCTGGCGACAAAACGTTTTAAATTTTTGGCAAATACCGAATAGTTAGTAACGAATATATAAGTCGTCAGAACGTTGATACCCGTATTTGCAGCCGGCCAAAAAGCGTGCAAAATCGCGATATGTCGTCGGTACTACAGCTTTCACGAGACACAATTGCATACACTTTACCAATGCTCATCTGGAAGTTCGAATCTTTATAGAAAAACTAAATCTTCGGCATTTGTTGTAAAGGGCATAAGATAAGAACTATTTTTAGCCCTTCACACAAACAATAACTCTAATTTATATTAGGTATTATCTCTTTAAATACAATAAGTTTTTATAAAAATTTAAATAAAATTGATGGCAACCTCGTTAGACAAACTTTTTTTGATTGTTTAATAAAAGGTGTTAAGTATAAATTGAGCGAATAACGAAGATCTTCTACATTTAAAATGCTGATAGTACATGCGTTGTTTTTTTTTCATTTTAAGTGGTGTCGTAAAATGGTCCTATTATTTTTTATTTGTGAACTAAAGTTAAGCTAACGTCACTGTGAAGCGTTTATTAAAAGCTTTGTGCTTTAAAATGTAGTTATTTGAATAACAAAAAAACGTGTTATCTCCATTGATCCTTATAGAAAGGAACGGCAAATAAAGGAAAATACAACGAGTCATTTGAATATCATGCCCCCTGGCAAATTTCAAATTGAATGAGTTTTAAATTGCTGAAAGCCAAGCGAGTGAGAGGCATTTATCAAATTACAGCAGGAGAAAGCGAGAGTGCGAGAGATACAGGAGCCCGAAAAATGAAAATTTAGCTTCGTTTTGCTCAAATGAACGGACAAAAAGAACTTGGCTTGTATGTGCGAAGGTTAGATGAAGGATTCCATTCTACATTTGGTTTTTCTTTTTTTACGTTTTGTTTTATTATTTTTTCTTCCGTCCGTTTTAACAAAGATTTATACGGCCAGGAATAAGGCGGCACGTTTGTGCCTGGGTGATTTATGAAGGCAACTTTTGACGGATTTCTTATACAATAATTTTTGTTTTGTTATGTACCTATTTTGCATGATGCGCCATCTCTTATTCGGCGCACGCTCGGCGAGGGATGTGGGTAGATTTTCCTCGTACTTTCCTTGCCTATTTAATCTAATAAGCTCTGAGAAATTTGCTAAAGCTTTAATCATTTCTCATTCTTGAGTTAAACCGAATACGCAGTCAAATATCATACTGACACTGGCATTGCTACCCATTTGCTCAAGTATCAGTTAATAAAACTGTTTTTCTTTCATTTTCTTGCTGAATACGGGAGAATTCAAGAATAACAGTTTTTTTTAATAACAAGAAAATAATTTCCCTCAGGGTCTACGTAATCTTTAGGGATGTGGTGTGGACGGTATTTTTAGGTTAAAGAAGGTGAAGATGTTCTGAGAAGGTAAAGTAAGGTCTAAATTTGTATTTTTGTTTTGAGTGAGCCCGCTGAGGTCAGCATAGCTCGTGACTCAGTTTCGGTAATATCTTTTTTTTATGTTTATATCGAACAATAGTCCCAACTGCTCCCAGTGAAAACTAGTGGTTGGGAGTATATGGTATTTTTTTTTACGTGAGCTTCACACAGAAGGCCCTGAGGAAAATAGTTTTCCTGAAGGCCTACGTCATCTTTGGGGATGCTGTGTGGAGGTTTTTATTTTAGTAAAAAGAAGAGAGGAGAGTTCTGAAAAGGAAAGGGGTTAAGGGGTGGGTAGGAATCTGGGGTTCAGTGAGTCCTGGTCATCCGCCTCCATTACCTAGACAAACCTTACCCTATGAACCCGGGCACCCCTGCTAAATCACCAAACGTAGTGAACTACTTGAGGTGACCTATGGCAGAGGTGTTGGTTATCCAATAAAGGTTCCCGGGGCGGCGGTACCCATTCCCGCCTTCCAAATTGGGATGGCATCCCCAATTGGAGTAATTTGTGAGATTGAAGATAATTTCGAGAGAAATCAGATGAGGAAGAGAAAGATGGTACTTGGCCATTTATATCTAGAAACCAAACACGGCTAAAGCCATTTCAAGCAACGTTTTAAATCCAAATTGTGGTCTTACACCAGGACAGTATCTTCCATTCAGAAATATGCCTAATTATTTTATTTAAATGATTAAATGGTGAAATAATACAAATTTGCAAAACGAAATTTACTTGTGCACGCCAGGGTTAGAACCTGCAACCTCCAGAACACTATTAGACAGCCTAATCCCTCAACCACGGAGGCCGCTATAACAATAAAAGCGGTTAAAAAAAAAAGTTTTTTATTTAAACTTAAAATGGTGCAAAAAAAAAGATTGCTGCGCTTAAAAAGTAATGTACGAGTACCTACAACATTTTTCGAATACTTGTTGTTTGATTTCCGCCAAATTTTGATTTGATCCAAATGAAAATAGAATTACCTACCTACCTCTTGAAGGTTGAAATTTTTCAAACAAAACTGTACCCTAGTCATAAAACTAATAGGGAATATCAAAAACTTTAGTACGGAGCATTTCCAACATAAATTTATATCACGCCGAACACTTTGCACTCTAATGACTTAAATTGAATTTATTAGTGATATTATTATTCAAAATACCTGAAAAATACCCTCGACTTTGTGCAGAAATGGGCGGTCCGTTTGATGTATTCTCTCATCTTGACAGACGGATTGCAATATTTACAGCTTAGGCGTCGGGTGGGAATGCCATCCTTGTTCTACTGGTATTTCAATGGAAAATGCTCCGAGGAACTAGCGTCATTGATGTGCGTGCCCAACATATATGCACGGTTGATATTTGGCACATGAGAACGAGTCGCCTTTTCGACTTCGGCTGATATTTAAGTTTAATAAAAAGTATTGGCCTAGACATCTATCCAATGTCGTTTCTAAATTACAAGACTCGTCAAATCCATACTAATCTAATAAAAAATGTAGCGCCGCTTACGGAAAGGACATACATTTAAAGAATGTGTATGAACGGGCCGCTAAAATAAGTTCACCAGTAAAATCACGCGCGTCGTTTGAATAACGTATATTCAGTCTGTTAATTCTGAGTCAAGAATTGTATAAAATAAATTTGCACTTCGAGTAAAAATGATTAATTCATGAAATTAATTTGGTTATTTAACCTACTTTATGGCTTTTCTGATATGACAAGTAATTATTTAGTAATTTTGAATTAAAAGTTCATTTAATTTCCATAATGCAACTTATTACGTGGAAATATTTTACACTACTCGCCAATTTATCCATGCACAAACAACCGAAATTAGAATGATTAATATTTATAATTATACAATACAAGTAACATTGAATACATTGTGAGTAAATCAAATAAATTACTTGGCCAACTTTTATTGTAAGTTCAACCAAACTCTTCAAGAATTCTAATAGCCTAATAATTCTATTCAATTCGTTAATCCGTAGTGTTCTTGAGTACGGGTCTTAAGTATGGAATCCACACTTGAATCAGTCCAAAGAAAATTTACATGGATTTTGTCTTACCGATCAGGTGTCTACCATCTTCTAGACGGGTTCGAACAAAGACTTACACATTTCAATTTAGAGAGTCTAGTTAAAACACGTAACATTAATGACCTCTTAATGCTTTATATAATTGTGACTAATCGAGTATTTAGTAACTCAGTCAATGAAATCAAGTTATACGCCAGGCCCAAATCTACCAGAAAATTTTTTAGATTTTGGACCAAAATTTTTAGCAATAATACGGGATACTTTAATCCCACGTCTAGAATGTCTCGATCATACAACGATCTTGCTAAATCACACGTATAGATATTTTTGTAAATAATTTAACTTGTTTTAAGAAATATCTCCGTGATTTGTGCACCTAAAAAAAATTTTGCTTGTTGTGTTATTAGTTTTAACAAAAACTTTAAATATTTTCTATCTTTTATGTATTTCAAAATTTTCTATTTAAGTTTTTTAAGTTATGTATAAAAATACATTGTTTTTCATGTGTCTGTGTTTATGTTATTTTGATTAGTGCAGACACATTAGACTATGGTTATTTATATTTGTATTTTAATTTGTTTTACATTAACCAAAGTTATGTTCTATAAATATATGTATTCTATAAATTATGTTCTATAAATAATATATTCTATAAATTATGTTCTATAAATAATATATTCTATAAATTATGTTTTATAAATGTTTGTGTTTCAAAAAATAAAAAATAAAAATATACCTAGCCTACTATGTTGACAAAACGATCAGATTGAAATAAAACTGTAACTTGATTAATACGAACGCTATTCTAGAATAACATAGAAACTAAAAATACAGAAGACGAAAAATAGTGCTTTCAAGAAAACGTAGTTGAAAGCAAAGTGGAAGCAGTGAGAAGGTAGTGATTAATTTCCTGACTTATCACCGCTGTGGGTAGAAAAAGGCTTTTTAAAATCACTTAAACCTACGAATTAGTTCTTTATGGCACTAAATTAATTAAGCTTAATTACATTTTTATATTGCCGCGTGTTGAGAGTACACGATCCTTTTGTTAAAAATAATAATTCCGAGTGTTCTCTTTCTCACCGGTTTATTATCCTGAAATTAGTACATTTCCACAACACATTAATTACTCTTGCCTCTAACCAATCTCTTTCCATTGAAAGTTTTTTCTCAGGAACTTTTTTTTATCTCAATACCTGTGCATTACCTTAAGTAATCCATCATAATCAAAAATTGTTCAAATCTTTGTAAAAAATCGACAGAAAAATAAAGATTTCAAGAAAACAAGAATGAGAAAGAAAAAATACTGACTACTAATCCGAAGGTCGGGAAATCGAATCCCGAGTAGTGCAAATAAATTTAATTTGTTTATTTTGTGTTATGGTAAGTTCACAATTTATTCATTAAAATTA
The DNA here is from genome assembly GCA_936435175.1 of Glyphotaelius pellucidus. Classification (NCBI taxonomy): domain Eukaryota; kingdom Metazoa; phylum Arthropoda; class Insecta; order Trichoptera; family Limnephilidae; genus Glyphotaelius; species Glyphotaelius pellucidus. The sequence continues at coordinate 33,742,520 of OW386546.1, forward strand.
ATTTATAGTATTTTTGCGGCACGTTCCGGAGTGGAAGATCCTCATTCAGAATTGAAAAGTTACTTGAAAAGGCTTTAGTCGTGTTTGGTCACCAGATCTGAGTAGTTAGGTACTTCTCCACCTTTCTTTCCCTTCTACCTTCAGCCTCTAATATTCTCCAAATGGGAGTATGTTACTGGCTTCAGATGGGAGCAGCCGGGACTGGGATGTAGGTAATTCTATAAAATATGAACTTTACTGATTTCAAATAAAAATGATTTTTCAGGTCTAAAAATGTATTTTTGAACCAAAATTATTTGTTTGTTCCGAACGATTCTCGATTATTGAAAATGTACGTCAATTTCACCAGAAGTAAGAAAAATTGTGCTCTTTTGGGCACATGGAGACGCCATTAACATATTTCTGTCGGCTTGTCTTTGGTAAAGATTCATACTTATAACTGAATCTATACCTTCCACTGCAGTGCAAGTTGATGTTCCGAGAGAGTCCTGCTGAAGGGGTCAAGAGGTTACTCTTCCGTTGGATGAAACTGAAACAATGGCATACACGTACTATAATCGTTATAAGTTATTGTTACCTCTTGACCCCTTCAGCAGGACTCTCTCGGAACATCACCTTGCACTGCAGTGGAAGGGATAGATTCATACGTCCATCGTGTTTGGACACACCGACTCCCAGATTCCTATCCAATTTTCACACTTCTTTCCTTCTTAGAACTTCCCCTCTTTCATTTCCTAAAAAGATCCCCAAAGATGACAAAGGCCCTAAAGGGAATTATTTTTTCTCAGGGCCTGCTGTGTGGAGCTAATGTAAAAAAAAACAGGGTTAAACCTTACTACGTAGACATAAGTTAAATAAAAATTGTACCTAGATAAAATGAAGAATTTTGTAACGCTTCAATAACTCGAAATTATTAAATGAACAAATATCTCCTTTTTTTTTTTTTACGAGAAAAACTCTCTTTTTATAACTTTTGAAGGTTATTCCCATCAACGTAATATATCATTGAAGAAGAAGATAAGTATATTACTAGTTGAAGATAATATTAATGATTCTAAATATTTGAAATATGAGATTGACAAATATGACGGTTTGACAGAAGGTGGCAATAGCGAAATTGGAAAACGCGCCGTCCCGGTTAGACGAGAGGTCTGGGTTCGAGTCCCAGTTGCGACCATTGTCTTTTTCTGTTTTTCTGTGTCTTGTTTTCTTTTATATTTTCATTTAGATTTAAAAGTGTTATCTTCTTCTTCAATGATAAATATCTCCTTACTTATCTAATATGACCGAAAAACATATTAACTTAATTGAATCATTATAAAATTATTGCTAAGAAAATTCTAAGAAATATCACTTTCCTTAGACGTAGGCATCAAGAAACTTTTTAATTGGTAATCAAACCCAAGATTCAATTGATATTGTAATTATGTTCACTTGGCGTAGCGTTTATAATAGTATTCTAGGTTTGTATCGGGTTTGTTGAACTCCTCATACATGAATCATATTTTAAGTTACGTCATTATTAATTTCTGGAAGCTTACCAAAATTGTCTGAACTAACTAACTATCACGCCATTTCACCGCAGGGGTAGGCAGAGAGGATGGACGGCCAAACACACACTGCATGCCTCTCTTCGACTTGTTCTCCTCCTCCTTCTGTCTTCGTACATTTGGTCTACCTGCCCAAACCATCTTAGGGTCCCTTTCTTAATCTTAAACATTACGTTTACATCGGCCCTGCATTCGCATGCGGATCTCCTCACTTCCGACAAGATAATGGTTTTATCATACAGTAGCGAGTATCCGGCATAAGTTGCATTTTCATAGAAATAAATTGTTTCTCCATGCATGTCCATTCTCATGCGTCCCCGTTTTCCTCCATCATCCCCTTTCCCTCCCGCGTTCCCTTTTCACCTTCCACGCCTTCTGCCTCATTCGTAATCCCTCCCGCCAAACCTATCTCCTTCGTTACCCTCCCCCTCCAGTCTTCTCTCGCTGCTGCCAAAATATTTGAAATACACATATTTTCAAACAACCTGTAGTAATATTTTTTATAAATAAATTTCATTATGCCATGGCTTATCATTATACATAGAAACCTTTGCGGGCGTGGGCACAACAAATCAGCAAAGTTTCATCGTAATCGGATTATCGGATTAATTAAGTCAGCGCATAAAATATGACAAATAACAAACAAATATTGATTTTTATAGTCAAGAAGAAGACAAGATGTGCCTCAAAGATATCATTTTTATAGCATTCATTCTACTCTCATCCTTGTTCTGCCAGTTCCATGCCTCACTGCCATTCTGCATTGTAAACTGTCTGAGATTGTATTTTTTTTTAAATGTCTTTGTAGATTAAAATTAATGAATTCTACTAGTATTAGAAAAAACATCAATGACTCGCTTGTGATTGGATATCGCCTGATCAAAAAGTCATTTTATTTAGTTGCGTGCAATTCACATTATTAATCGTACCTTTTGCTATGGTATCCGCCCAGGCTACCAGGCCAAATCAACCGAATGGGAACTCGGTATTTCTTATGAAAAGTCATCGAATCGTCAAGACAAGTCAAGCAAACAATTTGAATCAAACGTTATTTCGCAAAGAAAACTTGCGAACTTGATAATAAGGAGACAATGAGTGTTTTCTGAAAACGCATTTAAATTCAAGTTGAAACAACATTTTGTAATAACTTAAATAGAATGAAAATTTTTTTTAACAGCTTAATGAGTAAATCTTCAAAATGTTAACAATTGAAGGCAATATTTCTGACTCTAACGAAAAAAAAAAAAAAAATCAGAAAAAAAATTGGTGGAATCTAGGAATTAGCCAACCAAGGAGCTTAGCTTTACCACGGCTCTGCTTTAAGGCGGCGCTTCCCGGATCAAAAAGAAGAAGATGGAGAGATATGTAATTACGAATGTTGGACAGAGCGCGCTTATACTTTAAATGATAAAAATGAAGCGAAAATTACGAAAATGCTTAATAAAACATGACTAGTTTAAAATAGAGCAAGAATCTCGTGGAAGGTATCTTAAATATGATTTAATGAAATATTGTCAATTTTTAAACAAATATAACTTGTAAAATAATAGAAATAGACTTGTTTTTAATAATTTTCGGAGCATACTTTGCGATTTTTTTCTATCAAGGGAATTGCATATAATTTGCGTTTCGGCGTGGAACGTATCTAGACATTACCTTAAAAAATAACATTTATTTTTTTAAGAGCTTAAAAGCTTCAAATGTTTAAGGGAAATGTGTAGGAAATCGGTTGAAATTCGGATAGCGGCGGCTTAACCACCGAGCTAATTTGACGCTTTGAGGTTTTACTAATTAAGTTATTCCAAAAATAATAAAAATATTCACCCTAGACTTGTAGATAAGTCCATAGATGCCTTACATTAAAATAAAATAACTTGTCAATCTCTAGTCATAAATGACAAAGAAGTAAAGGAACCAAAGGAGATTGCAACTGCATTTAACACATTTTTTCTTTCAGTTGGGGAAAGTTTAGCATCAGTCATAAAAACTTCAAAAACTGACGTAAATACAATCTACACGGAACCTCAAGCAAAACAATCTTTTAACATGATCAGGACAAATAAAAATGAAATCCTACGTGTCATATCTAACCTTAAGTCTAAAGCGGCAGCTGGTTCCGACGGTATAACCTCTCTCCTTCTCAAAAATTGCAAGGAGTAACTGGCGGATGACCTTGTATTCTTGATAAATCTCTCTCTAACAAAAGGTATCTTTCCAGACAAACTAAAAATTGCGAAAATAATTCCTATTCATAAAGACGAATGCAAGAAAAATGTCCAAAATTATCGTCCAATCTCTATACTTCCAGCTATATCTAAAATTTTTGAATGTATTATTAAAGAAAGACTATTGAAATATCTCGAACGCAACAAAATTCTCACGTCAAAACAATACGGTTTCAGACGACGATCTAACACTAAACGTGCAGCTTTCGATTTTATATCAAATCTACAGAAGCACACTGACCATGGGGACTTTACGGCGGCGATATTTATTGATCTAAAGAAGGCATTTGACACGGTGGATCATAACGTATTGATCGAAAAACTTAAACATTTGGGTATTGTTGGTACTCCTCTAGAACTTTTCCGATCTTACCTATCAAATCGCTTTTCGGCAGTAGAACTGGGAGGAGGAACGAGTGAGTTGGGTAAAATAGTATGCGGAGTGCCACAGGGATCAATTCTTGGACCGTTACTTTTTCTAATCTATGTGAATGACATAACAAAGTGGGGTATTAAAGGAACTCTTCAACTTTATGCGGACGATACAGTCATTTTTTACAATAAATTAAACCTGGCGGAGCTTGAAACGGAAATGAATGTTGATGTTTCAAAACTCACAAGCTGGTTGAGAATAAACAAACTAACTCTTAACTTAAAAAAAACTCATTATATACTTTTCGGTAACAAGAAAAAATTCAGCCTTAATATCAAAGTTGGTGATAATTGCCTCGAAAAGAAAATGAGCACAGAATATTTGGGCCTGATCGTAGATTCCCAACTCTCGTGGGATCTCCACATAAATCATGTAAAGGAGAAAATTACCTAGGTATACATAAGAATTAATTTTATGGTTCTACTACTCCATAAATTGAGCTCTAGGAGCTCGTGTTTATGGGAGGAGTATTTAAACGCATAAAAAAAACATATTGTTCTGAAAAGTGTGAATACAATGATCAAAGACTTAAATGTCTTGAATGAAATAAATATACAAATACTTTTTGACATAGATATAAAAATAAAATAAAAAACAATAAAAATAATACATTTTTTTAATTAGATGTTAATTAGTTAAGGGTACAATATATCATTATCCAATTTCAGGGACTTAATTTGATTTTTAAATTGTTCATATTTCATTGTTTCTGTTACATTTATTTTGTTTTTGGATAATAATATATTGTACCATCTCACACCTAAATATAATTATTCCCATAACTGGTGTACTTTATAGACTCCAAGGATTACTAACTATTCCTTTACTAACATCAGTCTACTATGCCATGGTACATTCACACCTTTCCTATCTCTGTTTTATCTGGGGATTTGCCTCAAAGAAATTGATAGCTGATCTGCAGGTGGTTCAAAATCGTGCTCTCAGAAATGTTTTTGGACTTCCATAGGACACCCATGTCAGAGAAACTATGTAATTTTCTTGTCATATTCAATTATGTCTTGTTTCCTTTTCTCGTCTTTTCTTTTTAATTTTGTTGGAATCATCCATGATGTATAAACTTGTTCCTTTTTGCTTTAATTGTTTTCTATTTGTTTGTTCTACCTAACCTGTCTTTATTTTTCGTCTATATTTTAAGTGAAATTTATATTTTTTTATATCTAAGTTCCTATGAAAAATTGTTATTTCCTCCCACCTATGAATTGTATGTTCCTCCTGTCCTAAAATGAGTTCTGTAACTCATCGGGGTTGCCCGGCAAGAAATAAAAACAATAAAAAAAAAATTAAAAAATGGATGTTTGTATCTAGATTGCATTTAGATGACACTATCTATAATAATATGTAAATAGTTCGCGAAGAGTCTTGTAATCATACATATAGCCACAGCCGTTAAAAATATATAATAAAAAGTGAAGATAATTTGGTTAAAAGTTTGTTTTCAAACAGAGCCCCGGTAAGGTTTGGGTTCAATTGCTAGATCAGACCAAATCTTCACATACGTTTTTACATTTTCACGGCCAAAAGTATTTTCGTTATTTGTTTTTGGGGTGTTTTGCCGTGTTGTGCTACTACCTTCATTAGCCAACGTTACAGTGTCCAACATCAGACATCACACATCTGCCCTGATGATGGACACTGTAACGCTGTTCGAAACGTTGGCCAACGAAGGAGTTAGCGCAACACGGCATAACACCCCAAAAGCAAATAAGGAAAAGAACCGATTTTTTTCTAATTCTTTTGTTTCATATATTTTTTTGATAGTCGCAATTATTGTCTTCGATGATAAGAAATTATTTTTATTGGCAAAATGAAATTTCTATTAAAAACATAATACTTTAAGAAAGTGTTTTCGTTGATTAAATAATAATTTATCAGAGATGTGAAAAAATTGTAATGTTGAATATGCCCGATCAAAAACATCAAACGATTAACGTTGAAGACCCAGTAAAAAAATAATTTGAATCTCGCTTTAGACATACCCGGGACAATTGTTATTCTGACGAAAAGTCTACGAGTGGTTCTGTTCCGGGGATAAAATATTATAATTTAGGAACACACAGTGTGCCGGTCATAAATTATCACAACGATCATGGCATTTTATTTGACAAACGCCCCGCGTAAAGGCTTCGCGGTTCTACGCCTTCACAATTAATAAATTGCCGCAAATAAAATTAATCCCGGCCAGCGGAGGCACTTCTTGCCCCCACCCCTATTCCGCAAATAAAACATTTCAAACAAGTGAAAATCGTACCCGGGAGATGGAGATAAATCCGGCAAACTTGTAATACCTTCCATAAACTGTGAATTATAACTTAACTTTTGCCGGTGGGTTTTTTTTTCCGAGTCGATAGTTTGCAATTTCTGCAATCGGTCGGTTTCGACCAACTTTCGCGATTCCTACGGCTATAAATAAGGGAAATATAATAACTGGGAGCTTTTTACGACTTCTCTGGAACAACCGTTACAAGATCAACAGTGGAAAAGTGCACTTGAAATATAAGTGGGTGTTTCCTGAACTTTTATGTTTATATGAGTACAAATACTTGAAAAGAATTTAATGTTTATTTGTGGGAAATATTAACACGACAGAAAGGTGGAAGGATCGCTAAACAATTGCCTAATATACAAAAGAATTCTTAGGCGGCATATAAATGTAATTATTTGAACAATTAAAAAAAATATATAAATCCTAGAAGTTGAAAGTAATCAGAAAAATAATCTCGAACGTTCTATTGATGAATTTGCAAAAGGTTTTATTAAATTTCATGTGTACTTTTTCACTTTCAGCAGTCTGTCTATAGTGAAAATTATTTTGAATTTGGGGGCGGGTATGTATACAACTGTCTCGGGAATCATTTATTGGATACCAAATACCCCTGCCATAGGTCACTCCAAGTGGAAGGCTGCGTTTGGTGACTTAGCAGGGAGTTTTGGGGTGAGGTTTGTCTAGGTCTTGGCGGTCAATGCATTTGTCCACCAACAAAACGGCGGGCCGGACTGGGAAAAACTGGTTAAGAAATGCCTAACCTAGACCTGATGTGATTTGGGATTTTCACGGCCAAAAGTGTTTTGTGATTTATTTTTTGGCTACTATGCCGCGTTGCTTTCGTCCTTCTTTAACCAACGTTTTGGACAGCATTACAATATCTAACATCAAGGCAGATGTGTAATGTTACACATTTGCACTGATTCCCAGATTTTCCTGTCCTTTCTTTACCTAATTTACTCAGGGTCTCATGACAAAAAATAAGTTGTTTTACTATCCGTCTCTGCCAAAGTAGATAAAGTCAATTTTTGTGTTGAGTAAGTGCAAAATGAAGAACCAAAAAGTCATCAGTTTTCATACGTTATTTCATATTTTTTATTACGTAACGCAGCGAGTTTTTTTGAGACCAGGAAAGAAAATAGAGTTTTTTTTCTTAATAGAAGACCGACACAATAAAATAGTATGGAAATAATTACACTTTCAAAGCGAATTTTCTCACCACTCTCACGCGATTACGATAGTGAAAACTAATAACATTGATAACCCATTATAAAGTATTGATCAAAGCAATCCCGCTGAGTGAATTTGTTGAAAAGGTCACTGGTGATACCAAGCCAGCAGAAGCGATAAGGGGCTGGTAACATAATAAAAGCGGCGGAGCTAACGATTCACTTTGCGTTATTTCTCTTTACGCCAATCGAAACTGAGGATATAGAAAGTGGGCCGATAATTGCCGACACGTCATCAATGGGGTGGAGTGCCACCCTTTCCGCTCTTACCTACCCTCCCTCTCCCGACGCCTCCCAGCTAGGGTATTAAAAGCTAGAAAACGAGCCAGACTGACTTGTAAAGAGGGAATGTAGGGGATTGATTCTGTTACTGTGTTACTGTACCCTATTCACCGAGAAGAAATCACTGACTGGAAACAAAACACACGAATAAACTACACGTAAAGTGCCTTACAATATTCAAGGAGAATAATTAATTCACCGTATGCAATAATTATGCATTTATCATTTTCAGTGCGCATGATAATATATTTTATTTTGTGTTGCCACAATTATTCAAATTTAAAAAAAAATAACGGTTTGAAAGCGCTTTTCGCTTATTTTCACTGAGAGGCACAGTTTAATTAATGTACTTTTGTGTGCTGAATGTAATATTAATAATTTACAGGAATATTTTTGAATGTGAACAAAGTAGAGTTGTGCACAAGTTTGAAAACGTGTGTTGTTGCATCCTCGTGTGATTAATGACGTAGTTTTTTCCTAGTCTTTGTTTTTCATGAAAAAAATGGAAATTGACACGATATATGCACTAGGACTTCTTTGGTAATTCATTTTACAAAATACGTTATTTTGTAACTTAATTTACTTTTTAATAACTACTAAATTTTGATGATTTCTATAGCGCGCCGTTTTTGTGAAAAATCATCTCAAGGGCGCTGTACAATTTTTTTAAATATATAACAGATTGTATTTACCATTTCGTCGATAACTAACGCAATACTATAAATACAATGCATTTGACTAATGAACGTGATGCTGAGATAAAATGATCACATTGTTTTATTTATATTCTGAGCAGGCAGAAAACATACTTACCCGTGAAACCACTTGATATTAACACTGTTTATTGTTTATAGAAATTCAGATACAGTTCGCACTCCTCAGAGGCCAAAATTAGGAACGCGTATTGCTGGAAAAACTATTATTCTATTTTAGTGTATATTTTAATTATAATATAATGTGATTTGTTCTACAAAGGTGTTTTGGAAAGCAAAAGAAAAAAATTACGATGGGCGATACAATGGTACAAGGATTTGATTAGAATATTTATCTTTTTACATATTATTTGTCTAACGGCAAGAGACGATTTTAGATATAAGGCTTCGAAAATTCTCAAACCAATAAGAATGGAGTAATAAAAATATATTATAAGCAATACAAGAATATTACTTTCACGGTGGTGTATTTGATTTAAGGGTATGAGAGAAAATAAATCTAAATCTAAATAAATCCTAAATCCTAAATAAATCCGTTGCTGGTTGCCATAGTTTTTTATCATGATATATCAATTTTAAAAGTATTATAAACAGATCAAACTCAAGTAAGAAAAATATAACTAAGAAAATGCGCATGATTAAATTTTTCTTTACAAATTGATTTTTGTAGATATTTCTTTTCGCGCCTAACTTTCAGTCCGCTTCCATTTGGATTTGCCCAGAACACAACCTTACTAATTTGCGCCGTTACGAGCTGCCGGTTGCTTACCCCCAGGGCCAATAACGCCTTCAATGTTCGTCTTCCGTATACTAACGGCAGCCTTCAATCACGGATCTCTTTCGAAGCCTTCGGCCGAGGCTCGCCGACTGAATTCCGTTCTTACTGAAAACTGAGCTAAGTTCTGACTCGGGAGTTTTTATGTTGTCTGGCATCGTTAAAAGCTACAAGTGCTACGGTAATTTGTTGTAATTAATGACTCAAATTGCTCAATGTTTTTCCTTTTTTTTTACGAAAGCCTACCAAATTTCTTTTATTGGTGTTTTAGGCGTGTATTTGTTGAACTGCTGGATTTTTCCAACAGTCGAAAATGATATTTTAGTTAGTTTGTTCCATTTAAAAATTGATAAAGATTTGAAATAATTGATTACACTATTGTACATCTGTGGCAATGCCATGAGAGCTGAAACCAGTGATCATGGATTCAAATTTAGAGGTGTGCAAAAGTTCTCGACATGCATGTACTCGAATGTTAGGCACCTTTTTTTGCATATGATTCGAGCGTGGAAGATGATTTTGGTATTATTTTGGTGTGAAAAAAAATTGCGATGAAGCTTGCTTGAAATGCCTTTAACTCTGTTTAATGATCAGATTGGCAAAGCACAGTGACCAATCTTAGGCTACAACTATTTTTCTTATCAATTTTCTTTAGCCTCACAGCATGAAATAATGTTAGCCATGTTTGATGGTATTATAAAAAGCAAGCTGTACTATTTTAGCGGCACATGGACTCCGCACCAAACTAATTACATAAATGTTCTGGAACAATCAAGAAAAGTGATATCGGTCTATCTTTTTGCGGACGCATTAAAGTTTGACGCATTGCGGTTTTAGCACCACATGGAAATATTTGAGATAGCAATTAGATTTAGTCTAGAAACTAGATGATATGCAAAATTCTATTGACAAATCATTCCTCTTGTGCCTGAAAAGCTTCTGTTGTAGCCGTCACTACGATTAGTTCAAGATAAAGCCATGCAGACAGATGTTCTAGCATAGCATAGCACGATAAGAGGTACCGTGCTAATGAAATGACATTTCTAAAATAGTAGATATTTACATTTTATACTCTTTAAATAATATTTAAACTTTTTTGTATTCCAAACTTTCTAAATTAAAAATGCAGAATTTTATGGTAAATGGATGATTAATTTGTCATGCAAAGAATTTAAGTAGAAACAAATAAAGCATGCCGTAATGAATTTATATTATAGTCCCTCATTGCTTTTCGGCAGCTGATGCGCTTGCGCGGTATCACATTAACGTGGATAAAAAGTACGCACTTTGTGGCATTCTACGCCCAACCCACAGAGTTATCGACCACTCATTCTTACAAATAAACTTACATAAATTACAGAGGCACCCCTAAAAAAGTTTGGCTAGCAACACGTTTTAGATGCCACAGCTCTTAAACTAAAACTTGTTATTTTTTTAATAGTTTACTCTCATATCGAAAGTTGAAGACATCAAAAAAACTTTGCACAAGTGATTCTTTTTACGACCCCTAAATCTTTTACAAGAACGTGGTTTTGAGGCTCCCGGGATAAACTCTAATGAGGTCTTCTTAAGACAACTCAATGGCAATTTGGAAACCTATTAAAGCTTGACACGGTGCCAATTACACTCAGCGACAGAGAGTCTCTGAAACTTTGACATGATAGTTTCACAAAATAGAGTAATAATATGATAAAAAAGCCACAAACTAAACCAAAATTTGGAAGGCTCCCATTTTACGAGATCATACATGAAGACGTTTTCAGAATGGCCGCTTTTCACGTAATCAAATAATCTGGAATATTTTTCTGTTAGACTTTTTACAAGAAAGAGAAGAATGAAGGTTGGGTGAATTCCCAATTGAGTGACCAAATATTTGGATATTTGAAAATGAGGCCATTGAAAAAGGGTCGTCCTCTGATTTTTCATACCGACAATAAAATAATTGTATTTCTCGTGAAAATGATCCCGAAAAATTCAGGTTTCATTTTGTTAACGTATTCATAGAATACCCAAATCATTTTTCTATTCTGTTTGTACACGTGTCACGCACAGTGCAAGATTATAATATTATCTACCTACTTTTGTTAATAATATTATGGTATAAAGAACATTTTTACTACATAATAAATAAATAAACTTTACTCAATTGAAAGCTTAGAGGAGGCGAATCTGTGCAGGAAGATGGTTTAACTTAACTGTAAGTGTGGAACAAAAATGTTGACCAGTCTGGTTAGTCAGTGACACCAAGATAGAACGTCTGATTTTTTTTCTTAATTCCAGATAGAATTTATAGTGGAGTACTGTTTTAGTGCTATCCGTTATATTGTAAGCAATTATTAACCCGCATAATCATAGGAGACCAAATTAGTCCCATTTCACATAGGTATTTTATAAATCATTGTATCTCCCTTGCTGTCATGGTGATAAATATGATCTAAACGATGCTAGAAAGAGAAAAATTCACTCTATGTTCAAATCTAAAATTTAGTACCAGTAAATATAAAATTTGTCCACCTCTGTGAAATCAAAACTTCTGATTGTCAATTTCAAAAAAATGTGTAAAATTTATGGAAGTTTTTGTTAATAATTTTTTCATGAGATGACAATAACGTGAAGTGATAATGACGTTTATAATACATTTGGCTTATTAAAAATGTGTGTTTTTATTTTTTTCGTTTTGTAATTTTAGATAGAAAAACCGAAAGTGAGACATTTTTAAAACCATTTTTTGTTTGTATTAAAATTTTTAATATTTTGAAAATTATGTGTTTATATCTAAAAATAAAATTTGAATGCGTATTCTATCACATTTAAGCAGAGTTTTTATTTTTCAGATTCATTCAGATATATTCCATTTGTTATGATTTTATTGCGAAACGGAAATTTTTTGCCCTGACAAAATATGCCAGAGACCTGAAGGTTAAATTAATATGCGTAATGTGACAGGTTCATAAACACTTTTTTTTTACATTGGATAAGGTTATTTGTCACGACAAGCGACTTATCGACTCATGCATATAACCCGTTATAAGAATTATTCCTCTTAAGAAAGGTAATAAACCAAAAAACCAACTTGGCATTAATATAATCCACAATTTCAAGTTGATTCAGACTTCACGAATAGAGTAATGAACCAAATGGAATATATTATGATCAGCGGTTGATATCTCGTGGCCTTCGTGAGGCAGAATAAGGCTGAGTGGGGTCGGGAAGGCTCTACCTTCGTCTCTCAGAGCGCAGCCTCCCCCTTCCGTTTCCCTACCGTAAGATGCCTCCGGAAGAGGATTCCGGTTTCGTTTCGAGTTCAAACAACCCCACATTTATACATAAGTTCCCTTTCCCTACTGATATGGTTTTTATGTTCGATATTTCAAGGACGGCTCAAGTATAATATTGTTGATTCTCGTGAGAATTATTCATAATTCTCTGTAGTAATTTTATTAAGTCAATTTTTTACAGCGTTATTTTATGACAACATCACCTCGTAGATGCTTCTAAATACAACATTAATTTGTTTCGTTTTTATTTATAACAAGTTATTTTGAAAATTATAAAAAAAAGGTTATAGCTGTGATGCTAGCCGTATACGATCCTTATCAGATATGAGCTTTTTTAAAGATTTCGAAGGGTGAAGAAAGCGTAGATTAGATTAAAATATTTAACTTCAGAAGGAAAAAAAAAACAATTTTTCATACTCTACGGTAGGTATATGCCTACATCTCCGGCGCATATTCTACAAACTATGGTGTGCCACAGGAATCCAAATTTCCACTGTGAACCTTCAGTGCGCATCAATGACCTTTTGACGTGTGCACCAATTAATTGTTTCGTGGATGACAATAGAGTTCATGTTAGCTTTTTATTTGACAAGCCCCCATAGGGCACACAGATTCCCACGGCTCGGGGGGCTTTGAAGTAGAGAATGGACTGTTACCTGAAGAATGTTTCTTCTTGGAATAAGAATAACCTCGTCAAATCTAATCTACAAAGAGCCAAACGTGTCTGATTACGTCTGAAAGGGACCGAAACAAAAAACCTATTCTCTTTCAACGGAATAAATCTTCCTAACAGCTGCAGCATTGATACGCTTGGTGAAACTCTAAGCGACCAACTGGGGCTCCATTGGAAACAGAGCTAAGTTAGCCTCTCAGAAGCTGAGCGTACCGAGCTCGCAAATACTTTTATTGACCACCACAACACGGGCATGTGCCTAGCATGGTGGTCGAAAAATCATAAAATTCATGTAACAAACATTTTAATGAATAAAGAAAACTTTAAAAAAAAAATACAAATGCGGACCCTGTACAAATCGCAAGTGCGCTCCACTGTTGATTTGGTAGTCACCATTGGTCTGGAGCACAAAAATACTTGAAAAAACCGTCTAGAAACGGGTTAACTGTATAGAAACGGGCGGTACGTTTGATAAATTCCTCTATTATTGTTAGCGCCAGTTATTACGGGCTGCGCTAATTTTGTGTTTATTGGGAATTTAAATTCTTTCCAATGGCAATTATTGTTGGCCCTCCCTCTCCTATCCCCCGCTCCCGTTCCCGGTTCCCGCCTGCAAGGAGTTGACAATAATCCGGTCGAGTGTAAAGACGCAATGAAAGCATTACGCATGTTTTTTGTTATTACTAAGCACTATTAATCGCATCGTAAAAGTGTTGCAATTTGATATAATACAAACTCTCAGTGACCCGCAAGAAGAGGCGCACCCTCATCCCTTCAAACTGTATCCTGTAAGTACCTTGAAATCAATAAAATAATTGCCATTTTAAAACAATAGAAATAGTCAAAATTATTAACCCTCTGGCTGAAACAATTATAATAAGCGGATTGCAATCTTTAGAGCACAGATGTCAGGTAGATTTGCTGCTCTTGTACCGGTATTGCAATGGAAGTTGCTTCGAGGATCTAGCGTCATTAATCCCTTCGGCAAAGTCGGGCAACACGCCAAACGTACGTCCATTCGTCCATGTAGACGATTTAAATTTGTAACGTGAGAACCGGTTAGCTGTGGAACGATTTACCGATCTCTTTGATACTCTCTCTTATAACATGGACAACTCTCTGGACCCATGTTTACTCCTTTCTTTCCTCAAAAATACCCTCCACACAACGTTTTCGAAGATGACGTAGAAAATAATTTCCCTCAGGGTCTCCTATGGAGATAATGTAAAAAAATGTTAATTCATTTATTTATTTACGCCCTAGTGGGCTTTTACAAGATAAGTAAACAAGCAATACAGTTGTGTTACCTACATAATATAAAATAAATAATGATTCATGATTAAATTAAGGCAAATTAAAATTAAAAGTGTGTAATATGGAAAGCGAAATATGTTTAAAAAAACAAAAACACAGAAACATAAAAATAAAAAGTGTATTCATTGCGGAGTCGTGAAATCAAACACCTCAGTAAAGTGATTATAAAAACTTCGTTTTAAAAACTAATACGGAATATTTAAACATGTCTACAATATTCCCAAATTTATTGCCAAAATGGTGTAGTCTGTTTTTAGGTGTACGAGCTTCATAGTTAGTTTTAAAATTGCCACAAAAGAAGGTAGCACTTTGCCTCGTGTTTCTGGTCGGTTAGTAAAATTTTATTTTGGCGAAATTTCAGGGTTGTCAATGCAATTTGGAATAATTTTATTTTTATTTTTTTTTTTAAATATGTTATTTCAGTTTTAATTTTACAATATTTTATTTTACAAATCTTACGAAACTGATCAATCAGTTTGATTGTAAGAAATCTCTCATTTTTTTCTAATTATTTAATACAGTATACTTTTCAGTTTTACATAGTATATACTAAATATAATACTTAATATTAAAATACTAATTATTACGACAAACTAATTATCTCAATGTTTTAATGTTTATGAATTGCGTTGTAGTAAAAATATTTTACACAGTACAAACATACGTTGAGAAAATAAATAGATAGGAACTATTTTATTTGATTTCATGTTCTTCGGAGGTAGAAAGATTTAACTTTTGTTTTGATTTTTGAATAAGATGTCTCATTTTTGATATTTTCAGGTAATGCGTTAAATATTTCCGGAATTTTATGACTTTTTGTTCTATCTCCGTATACATTTTGAGATTTATTGACAATAAACATTTGTGCTTCTCTATGCCTAGTAGGGTAGTTGTGGTTTACAGGTTTTTTGAATTCTGTATTCCAGAATTCATCTAGTGTTAATTGGTAATTTACCTTACTGTGTATAGAGAGGACATTACACAAGGAGAACATTTTTTTATAATCACCTTCACATAACTGGACCTTTTTTTTGCCTGTTATCAATTTTAGGAAACGGATTTGTAATTGTTCTATTTTATTTAAGTATGTTTTGTACGTTAATCCGTAACTATTTATTCCGTATCCTATAATTGATTCTGCTAATGCGTTGTATATACAGTATAATATATTTTTATTAACAACATTTTTTAGGTGGTAAAATTTTCCTAATATGGATCTTAATCTATTACATACATTTTCAATATGATTTGACCAGTTAAAGTTGACATCTATTGTAAGACCAAGGTATGTATATTGGTACACTTTTTCTATATTCGGGCAATTACACTGCTGGAATTGGTTTTTTGTGTGCAAACAATCATATGAATGACTTTTTATATATAATTCCTTTTCCTGACAATTTGCATATGGTGAGTGTATAAGCATATATTTGGTTTTTTTTGCGTTAATAATAATGCCATTGTCGTGGGACCATTTAATTGTGTTATTTAGGTCTGTTTGTAAAATTTCCTCAATTTTTAGTGGATCTTTGTCAGCACATATAATGCAAGTATCGTCTGCAAACATGTAGCATTTACAACGTTTTATTACGTTTGGTAGACTGTTTACTTGCATTATATAACATGTAGGCCCCGATATCGACCCTGTTGCTACTCCGGTATTTGTTAACATTTCATCACTAAAAATTCCGTCAATTTTAACTTTAATTTTTCTATTTAATAGATAATTTTAAATAAATTTTTTTAAAGGACCTCTAATACCACATTCCTCCATTGCCTTTAATAATGTTTCGTGGTCCAATGTGTCAAAGGCCTTTTTAAAGTCTATAAAAATTTTACCAACATAATATTTTTAATTTAAATGACAATTTATATGGTCAGTGAATTTAGATAGTAATTGGGTAGTACTTTTTTCCTTTTGAAATCCGTATTGTATGGGATTTATGATTTTATTTTTTTCTATAAAAAGTTGTATTTGGTTAAAGATAGCTCTTTCAATAATTTTATCAATATATGAGAGAATCGCTATTGGTCGATAGTTTGTGAAATCTTTGTGGTTTCCTGATTTATATATAGGTCTGATAATGGATGTTTTAAGTTCGTCAGGCATAATACTTTTACTTACACAGAGGTTAATTAATTTAGTCAATATTGGGATTATATTATCAGCAATTAACTTCAGGTCTTTAATTCTTATTTGATCATTGCCTTCTGATTTTTTAACATCCATATCATTAATTATTTTTTTAACATCTTTTTGTGATACAGGTCTAAATCTCATTGACACACTAGCAGGAGTTGTATACGTGTTACGATCTAGGAATTTTGTAGTACAGTTATGTCTTATGTGTTTTATTTCATTTACAAATGTTGTAGCAAATTAATCGCATAAAAATTTTGTGTCTCCTTGACCTCCCATATGTTGAAGGATTATTTTATCTAGATTTTGTTTAGGTTTTCCTATTAGGTTATTTATTTCGTCCCAGAGTTTCCTCGGGTTGCCGTTTAAACTATTTATTACGTTTTTGTGAAATGTGTTTTTAGTAAAATTAATATGTTTATTTGTTTTGTTTCTATATCGCGTGTATTCTAAACGAAATACAGGGTTATTAGGGCTATTCTTGCATTTTCGGTAAAGATAATCTCTTTTTTTAATCATATTCTTAATTTCTTCAGTAACCCATTGGTTGTTGTGTCTATGATTATTTTTAAATGATTTTTCTTTTTTCGAGGACTCATAGATATTATCAAAAATATTTTTAAAATTATAGTACAGTTCTGAGGGACATTCAGTTTGTAATAATTTACCCCATTTTACTAGTCTTAATTTAGAATATACCAATTTATTATCAATAATTTCCCTTTTTTTATTTAAATCCTTTGTAAGTACCTCTTTCCCTATCGCAACTCCTGTTATATAATGGTCCGATATTTTGTTAGTCACAATACATGAAAATACAGTGTTATTACGGTTACGAATTGCAATATGGTCGATACAGGAATAAACATTTTTACCGTTTAAAATTTCATCCCGGGTCACATCTAATATCATATTTTCTAAGCCATTTTCACTGAGTAGATTTTGGTATTCTGTAATTACACTATTTTTGGTATCCAATAAATTCAAGTTAATGTCGCCACAGTACAAGTAATTTGAATCAGATGAGGTTAATTGTAATATTTGTTTTAGTTCCTTCAAGTATATATTCTTGTTGTTGTTCGGCGGGCGATACACTGCAAGTATATTTATGACATCTTGATGAACGGTGGTTATTTCTCCAGATTTTGTCTCGCAGCTTTTAAAAGAAATGTTTGTTTTTTTTAAAGTATGATGGTATTTTAAGTACATGATTAATCCCCCTCCTCTTCTATTCTCTCTAGTATTTGCAATCAAGATGAAGTTTGGTATATTGAACATAGTTATTATTTCGTTTTTAGTATTTATTTCCGTTAGAAAAATTACATCTATAAACTGCAGAATGTCATTTATTTGTGCAATAAATGAATTAAAATTCTTTTTCAGGGATCCTATATTTAAGTGAATAGCCACAAACCTCATGTTGATGTTTTTATCGTTTATCCAGTTATCCAAATGATAACTTTTTGTAAATTTGTGAGTTTGGATGGAATTTAATTGTTCCAGGTCAGAGATAATCCGTCTATATGATAGCGTAATTAAGGTGAGTTGTTTCATAAAAAGAACGTAATTTATATTTTGAATTGAAATATTTAGTTTAAATTTAATAAATCTTAGAAATTTTTGCTGTACCCTTTCTATATTGTCGGAATGTATTTTATACAATGGGGACCAAATAGACGAATTATCCTCTACCTGGCTTCTTACTAAAGAAATGTACAATTTTTATGGTGAAAACACCCTCATGATATTAGGGGCGGTCCATTATGGGCCAGTGCATGCAGTGGTGTTGAAAAATCATGCCCGTTCATTACACAAAGCACTGCAATAATTGCAGTGTAGACCTTATTTTTCATTGTTCCTTTAGATATTATTTCTATTGGATTAGTTAAAATTAAAATTTAACTTTACCAAGTTTAGTATGGTATCGTCTACGTGTTGGCTTCAATAAAAATACATTTTTATTTGTTAAAGGCTCTTGTCTACCCCTATGGGGTAACGAATGGAAACTATTAATTAAAAAATATCATTATTAAAAAAAACACAACAAGCATACTTTAATGAGTAGGAAAATTATAAAGACTAATTAAATGAGGCACTCAAAAAAATGTAAACACTTTGCGTGACCCAATTAAATTTTTCCCTTCGTTTGAATTAAGCTATCCTTACCCGTTATGTGCGCGGGGTTATAAAAATGTGCCTGTTTCATTATTTTTTTCAGAAAGGTCGCCTGTATTTAAGGTATTATTTAAGTCCGATCCGTTTTAACGGGATAATAGAACCTTGCTTTATTGTTTGTCAAGTGACCGAAAGCGAAATTTAAAAATCTTTCGGAATTAACATATTATTATTTATTTTGGTTAATTTCGTTTTTCCCCCTTTCACATTGGGGAGAAGTGATTTCGTGCTTTTTATTTGCTAATGAATAGAAAGTAGAATCGTAAAATTACCTTCTTTAAAAAACATTTTCTGGCTTGCGGTGATATCCGATATTGCTGACATACCTGGAAAAAAAGAAAAAACATTGTTTTAATATAATATTATGAAATATTATTGCAGGACTTGAAAATTTACAACATTAATAATTGTGAAAAATAATGCAACTCAAGCTAGTTCCTTGTTCTGTTAACTGTTAGTTTTTGAAGTAAAACTTCTTTACGCTTGACTTGGGGAGTAAGCTGGTGAATGCGTGACGAGAGCGTTACGAAAAGAGGCGAACGGAAGTTGAGAGGAAGATATAAATTAGTGAAGATAGAAAGAGAGAGAGTTACGTTTCGCAAATTACTGTAGGGGCAAGAGAGAGAGGACACATTTTTTTCTCTTTTTCTCTCATAGCCAGTTTGCCATCCCATTTGCCATCTCCTTTTCTCATAGCCAGGCGATCACACATTTTATTTCTCTCTTTCTCTCATAGTCAGTTACGTTTCCTATATCTAAGACACAGTGCAGGCCTATTGTCTGTATCACACTGTAGGAGCAAGAGAGAGCTGTGCGCGCGCACATTTTCTTTCTATCTTCCTCTCATAGAAGTTTTACTTCAGTCGTGTGGTCTAAAGCACACTCGTATTTTTTGATTTTTGCTTTTCTAATAAAAGGAAACCAATTTTTTTCTCGGAAGTCATTTAATTTATAGGTAAGTACCGAAATACTTAACTTCCTTTTTATAAAGCTTTTTTTATGTTTATACCGCACAAGAGTCCCAACAGCTCCCGTCTGGAGCCAGTGAGACTAGCACCTGCAATTGGGGTATGTTTTGAGGCTGAACGTAGTGGGTAGGCGAAGGTGATAGGGAAGTGGAAGGATGGGAAGTACCTGGCTATTCAGATCTTGTCATCAAATAAGCAAGGTTCCAATTCTGAATGGTGGTCTAACACCAGGGCGATTCTGAGAGTAGCCTCCACTGCACATTATTTAATTAATTGATTGTCCCTATTAAAAACAATTTTTTCCAATGTATGTTTGTTTATCTTATTGGTGAAGCCTTGGTTAAGGCATAGGTGAAGGTAGTAGATCACAGAGATCTACAATAAATTGTTAATCCCTGGTGGGCCAAGAACTCCATCGCGCATTTGTTAACAGCTTACCGCACTTGCCTTGAATGCTTGCTATTTTGAACCTCAAATAATGTTCTTAGCAAACCAAAATATATTTTATAGATTGGCAACAAAATAATGCATCTGTAAACTATTCTAACTTATCCGTCACTTGCAATTTTTTTTTATCTGTGAAAAGGCGCGTAGTGAAATTCCTTAACAAATTTCATAATTCCGATTTTCGAAAGTCAAATAGTACTGAAAATTGTCATATGACTTATTTTTATTTAGCTGAAAAATGTAACAAAACTCTAGGCAATTTTTGTTTGTTTTCATTAAATATTCAGTTTATTTTTTTTAACAAAAGAGAGAGAAAAAAATCGCTGATAAGTATTTATCCTGAGGAAATACGTAGGATAAATATACTCTTCATTGAATTCTTTAAAAATATATAAATACATTCTGTAGTAAGACGGTACAATATAGAAAGAAATTAATTGTGCAAAAAACAAGTAAGTAAATACAAAAATAGAGCCTGTAAACGGTGTTTTGCGAACTGGGACTCGAACCCAGACCTCTCGTCTAACCGGGACGTGCGCGTTATCCAATTTCGCTATTGCCACCTTCTGTCAAACCGTCATATTTGTCAATCTCATATTTCAAATATTTAGAATCAACAATATTATCTTCAACTGTTCTCTTTTCCATATTATAGGCAACTACTCTTTTTATTGGAAACAATTATTCTAAGAATTGGTTTGTAACCTGAATAGCGTCTCTGATAAATGTATCCAAATTTATTCATATGGAACTATTGACTTTATGAAAGTCTAAATGAATATTCAATTTTTTATGAGAAAAACTCTCTTTTTATAACTTTTGAAGGTTATTCCCATCAACGTAAATATCATTGAAGAAGAAGATAACACTTATAATCTAAATAAAAATACGAAAGAAAGCAAGACACAGAAAAATAGAAAAAGACAATGGTCGCAACTGGGAATAACCTTCAAAAGTTATAAAAAGAGAGTTTTTCTCATAAAAAAGTGAAAATAGTTTTCTTTGAAAACTATTATTAGTACCATAGTGAATTGCAAATTGCACCCCTGGGACTGTTTTCTCATTATCACAATGATAGAATTATCAAATGAACATGACAGATGTGACAGGGAACATAAATACCAAGTGAGACGTCATGTCTTGCTGACGCTTGGTCAATGTTGCTGCCTTGTATGCAAACTTAATCACGTGCGTATATCTACATGTACAGTATATCTGTACTACGACAGAACTCAACTATATAATTGCTTACATTTCTTATGTAAAGAAGTGTCTTATAACGCATTACTTAGGCTTTAAGGCAGGAAATTTATCAGAAGTCTTAAATTTTATAATGATGAAGTAACAAGTTCTGTATTTGAAATTTATGCAAAAAATAGTCAGACTTTTGGGTCACAAAACAGGCCAACGCCGCGTTTATTTTGTTTTTATCAATGTGCATGAAGGTAAACATACAACATACAACCTTATGTTTCTTTGTGAAGATAAATAATTTTCTTTTTGACGTGAACACCGCACAAAAGTCTTAACTGCTCTCAACCATTTGGAGTCAGTGAAACTACGGCATTCCCAGTTGGGGTTGAATGAGTTATAAGACTAAAGGTAGTGGGGAGGAGAAGTTGGGAAGGTAAAGAAGTAACAAGTTATTCAGATCTGGTCACCAATAAATCCATTTTCCATCCAGCAACGTTTCAATTCTGAATGGTGGTCTTAAAAAAATCGATACTGAGAGTATCTTCTTAAAGTTTACTTTCGCATGCCGGGATTTAAGCCCGCAACCTTTGGATTATAGTTGAGAGCCTTAACCCTCGACCATCTAACGTTGACGTTGATAGAAATTGTAATTTCTATAGATTTTTTTTGCATTTGCTACAAAAGGGGAGCGAGAACAAGGCAATACCCCCAAATACGTAAAAGGTATTTTAAATCTATTAACCCCAAGTGCAGTACACTCCGCGATAACATTCCAGATATAATTTAATTTACGGCAGCATATTAACAAAAATAAGTTGTTATAAAGCCTGAAACAATTAAAAGCGAATCAATCATTCTGACTGCAGCGTTGTTCATTTAGTCGTGACGGTTTCGAATTCCCCTTTCGTCAGTGGAAGAATCACCCGCGTCCCGGCGCAGCCTCGTAGATACTCGTAATAGGTAGCAGCCAGTATAATATAGTAGGTACGTCCTGTGGAAATAGCGGTGGTGCGGTCGAAAAAAAGCTCGCAGGCTACGTGACAAAATAACAAATATGGCCGCTTTCGGCGCCCGAGTGATTTACCTCAGCGCCGCGGCGGATGCCCGGCGGACGCCCGCACTAAAACCAAGCGCCGAGCGCCGACCAACTCTTGAGCGCCAAATAACAAAACGAACGACTTCACAGCGATATATTGTACTCCACAACAGAGTTGCAATGGATATTTCAACTTGGATTGCGATGTACGGTTGTTATAAAAATGTTCTTAACCAAAACGAATTTGAACGTATTCCAGGCGCACATAGCAAACGATGGCCTTGTTAATTAACGTGAGAATGCCTCGTTATTTAACAGAACACGCATAGCTACAGCACGGTCCAAACGTTTAGCAATAATTTATGCACGCAGAGTAATGAGAGTCTAATTAGTTTGTTTCACGGACGAGAGATCCCTCGATGGTAGCCTCCTTATATTTTGACCAGGATTCTACCAAATTTGCAAACAAAACTATTAACAAAAATGTATTTCAAGATCAATTGGACATCATCAATCGACAAAAAGACGCTAATAAGTGCCTTAAATCCTGAAGTATGTAAATGAGTGAGTTGAGTGAGTGAATGTTTAACTTTTTTCATTACCTAACCAAGCATTACAGGTCAATGACATTGTAAACTATTTTATTGCAGATAACAAAAGCATAAAAATGAAAAACAAATGCCTTTATATAATAGCACGGTAATAAAGATAAATTTAGAGTAAATTTAAGTTGGACAAACCTGTTTTAGTAGGCGAACAAAGAAAGGCATAATATTTCATACTTTTATCAGTCTCAAAATTCTTTCAGTGAGAGCAATTCTGTGGTACAAAATTATATTTCAGCACATAAATAACCCTTTTTATAAAAACAGGCTGGATAATATTCGTTTTAACTTTAATGAAGGACTAATTGTACCTAAGCATACAAATAAATATGGACAGAGAACCGTAAATTACATGATTCCCAGTTGTTTAAATATGTTACCTGCTGAAATTAAAAACAGTGCCCAAAACAAACAATTGATGAATTTACTGAAGACTTGGCTTACTGAAAGAATTAACCTGTAATCTCGTACCATGACGTATTATTCTAAAGACTTTAAAATTGTTTTTGTTGTTTTCATAATTTTTCTTCTCCATATTTCTGTAAAATTTTTAATGTTTATTTTACAAAATTGTAAAAATGTATCTATCAACTCTCTATAATAAGATTTTTAAATGTAAAGAACCATAAGACAAACTACTAAAAAGCTGTTTATCGAGACTTTTTGTCTTATATCTGTCAAGTGTATAAAATAAATAAATAAAACAAAGTAATAATAAAAAAACCTGAATTGAGGCAGAATTTTAAGCAAAAGTAATCAATACAGTGTTTAATTTAGGTACCAATACATATAACATATAAGTTCCTACAAAACCATATATTTATTAGTATAACTTTACTCATCAACCAATGTACGATAGTGTTTCAAAAAAATTGCTAGACTGGTTGTCGCATGATCTATAAAATCCACTATTCAGTGGCGATTTTTAAACCAATTTAAATACCTATCTATTGTCATGTAAAAACTTTCTTTGAAAACAAAATATTTTCCTAAAAAAGTGGAGTTTGGGAGGCTGTTGAATTGATTTTAGGAAAGTAAAACGACACTTCAAAAGACCAACTTCACCTGAAGTAAAAATTTAACTTTTATTAAAGAAAAATAGTTTATTTGTAATTGACTTCTACTCTGTAATAGCTATATTACCGTTTCGCCTTCCAAAGACGTTATTAAACTATCTGATAAATTGACAAAGAGCTTGATAATGCTTTCAGAACGCAAAACAGCTGTCACGCGTAATGATAATTTCGCAGCAAAACTTGTTTATTAGACTGTTTATTATTAACTGATAAAAATATTGTTGAATTTATAAATATAATGTTATATGTATTGTTGAATATTAAAATGGAATTCTTCAAATAAACTTGATTTCAATAAATAACTGGTTCAGATGATTGAAAAACCTTATTTTTGAAATAATGTTTTATTCCAGGATGAAGGAAATATGGTGGAATCTCACACGTCCCATATAGTTGTACATATTTACACAGTAAATTAAACAAACAAGTCAATAGAAAAAATTATAAAGTAAATTTTATTAATTGAATTAAAAAAAATAATAACAAATGTCAAATTATCCATTATGAAGCTCAGCCATCCAGGCAAAATTAACGAGAAAATAAACAATACGCCGCGCAGAGGTTTCCAGATAATCAGTCGTAGGCAGCGGTGAAAGGGGAATTGAAAAATGGCGCTATAAAAAAATCTCCAGTTTCTTTGATCGTCCGGGAAATAAATAATCGATTTTCTGAGAAAGGCTTGAATTAGACGTTTCCGCTCCTCTTAGCGGCGTATTGTTCCGTTTCGTTTAGAGAAAAACAGGACTCCTATTCCGACGCCGACGCCTTCGCGAGCTTCTCTCCGCTTCTCAAAGATTTCGCGAAGGTCTTGATTTATTGTCTCGTAGCAAAGGGATGAAAAAAATTGAGAAAAAGTACGACGGGGAGAAACAACAGACGGGGCAGAATGAAGACAGATTCCGCTGTGAGTTTGGTTGCGAGGCTTTAATTAAGCGGCGTCTCTTTTACCCCTTTTTATAATTATGAGTTATTTTATTACGAATGTTTTGAGTACAACAGGTCGCGCAATAATAATAAACTTGAAACAATTCTGTCTGAGATTTGCACTGTTTACTTTAAGCAATATTATTTTAGTAACAAAAATATAATGTTGAAACTCGCTGCTAAAACTATTAAGAAGTGGTTTATTTTGCGTAATATTATGCAAATGTGATGAGAAGAAATGGTTTTCTACTAGAGAAAAAAATTTGCCTGAAGCAAAACAGGATTGTTTAAACAAATATAGCTGCTAGTTTTATTTTAAATGGTTTGTATATAGTAAAATTCACAACACATCACAAATTAATATCTTATTTTATTAACTTTGTATAAATTTGTATTTTTGTGTTGACGTAACGTGTTTTTAAGTCACAGTAGATTAAATTCAAAATCATATTTAAAATATCTCAAAAACGTTAAAGTTGTATCAGTTTGAAATTATAACACTAAGTAAGGACCCATTCATAAAATTGGTTGGATTTTAAAG
The DNA here is from genome assembly GCA_936435175.1 of Glyphotaelius pellucidus. NCBI lineage: Eukaryota > Metazoa > Arthropoda > Insecta > Trichoptera > Limnephilidae > Glyphotaelius > Glyphotaelius pellucidus. The sequence continues at coordinate 33,768,382 of OW386546.1, forward strand.
TAATTATAAAATAATAATATTGGTAATTCTGTTGAATTTTTTTCCACTAACTGGTGGAAATAACTTTATGTGGGTTAAAAAGAAGAACGACCCAAATATATTATTTAAGTAAATATATTATTTAAGTAAATATATTAAGTAAATACATCTGCAAACGCCTAAGAGCTATTGCGGGGCGAATTTACAAAATAAAATATTTTATGCCCATTAGTACGCTAAAAATAATTTATTTGTCACTAGCGGAATCCACTATCAGATACGGAATAACATCTTGGGGAAACTCGTGCAAGACAAATATAGGTTATATTCAAACGATTCAAAACTCTTTGACTAAGCTCTTGGTAAGCAAAAGTGTTTATGCACAAAGAAGGGACATAAAATTACTATATGAATCAGTTAACATATTACCTGTGCGAGGAATATTATGGTTTAAAATTGTATGCCAAAACCTATTGTCGGACTCAATTTACAAAGAAAAAGGAGATCATGAACATGGCACTAGATTTAGTAAAAATGAGGGTTTGTCCGTTCCGAAAATTATAAATAAATACGGCCAACGGACATTCACTTATCTTGTCCCCACCATATTTAATAAGATGCCGATGAATTTCAAAATCGAATCCAATTGCCCCACTGATCTCAAAAGAAAAATTAAAAAATGGCTAATGGGTCAAAACTTTTTGTACTGATATTGTTTGTAATCTTATGTATAAATACTATCTATAATTAATTTAATCTATCAGTAATTTACCTGTGTTATATCTGTCTGTCTGTATATTTTATGCTTTTGTATTGTAGGTACTTAAAATTTATTCTTCTGGAACTATTTTGCTATTGTGTTTTCTTATAATATTTTATGTTTTAGTGTTTTATTAATATTGTCAAATTGACCTGCTGACAAACTGCCTTGGCAGTTTAGCGGGTGATTAAAATGAAGAATAAAAAAAAAAAAAAGTGTTGTATCTTTTACTAAACGTTACAAAGTGACTTACCTATATTAAAAATAAGTACAAAACTTAAACATTTTATCAAGCAGAGCGTACACCAGTTTTGTAAAGACTCCCCTCAGACGTGTTTGCCTGATTAAAACGCCTTTTTCCTACGGGAACATTAATTTAACGTTATTTTTATTCAAATTTATAGGAAAGATATTGATTTATTACTGCGCTATCTTCGCTGATGGCTGCGGAAAGTTCTTAGAATGCGAATTAAGCTAGGAATCTTCGCTGTTGACGACTCTCTTTATCTCCGAGTCTCTCACTCCTCCAGCTCTTTGGCTGGATTCCTCTCAAAACATAATAGTCATCGTACTCTGAGTTTGAGTTTTGTCAGAAGTCCGACTTTTTAATTCAAGTCTCAACCCAATAAATGCTCCTTAATAACTCAAAACTTTGCTCTTATTTATTTTTTTATTTTTAGGAATCAATCATTTATAGTGATAATTATAGTTATTTACAGTGATAATTAAACTGTTAAATGTATATTTTATGAATAACCAATTATATTCCAATATTCTGAATACAAAAAGGAGATGTCATTTTGCTGTCTAACGACTTTTTTTCTATAATATACAAAAAATTGTTTTTTCTATCATACGTCGTCAACGATCACATTGCTACACGTCGTGACCAGTGAACCGCTGGTCTATTTCTTTCATTGTTTTTAATTGAAAAAAAAAATCGTCGGACAGCAAAATGACATCAATATATTTTTTTGAATATGCCAAGAAATCCCTGAATAAAAGCCTTCTGGTATGTTCTATTAAAAACCTGTATATATTATATGTCAACATACACGCACAAATTACACTTAGGTACTACATTTAATGTAAACAAAAACAAAAGAAAAATGAATAATTTGTAAATAAAAACTGTAGGAACAGTGAAAACTTGCATGTTTTCAAGGCACACATCTCCTAAAATGAAAATGCATACATCTCGTAGGGGGTTCAATGTATTGCAGATACGTACCATTAGTGAATCTCGGGCATACTTTGATTTACAATGTGGTTTATTAAATAAATAAAATCGATCTGGTGCAGCGTTTGGGACAAAAAAATGTAATCAATAATAATTTCACAATTTTGTATAAGAATAATGCAACTGTGATTTTTCTACGTTTGTACAGAGATTGATAATGAATAACGCGACATTAAAGACGTTTAATTCCGGTGTGCGCAAATAAATTTTGTTTAATTAATTTGTGTTATTTTACTATTTATTACTTTAAAATAATATATATTATGTTTGCGGCACGTTCCAGAGTGGAAGACACTCTCAGTATAGCCCTGGTGTAAAACCACCATTCAGAATTGAAACGTTGCGTGAAATGGCTTTGTATGTATGGTGACCGGATCTGGATCCGGATCCCCACCTTCTTTTCCCCCGTCTCCTTCTACTCCTTCTCTCTCGAAAACTTTAGTTTCATATACTCGTATGTGTATATTTCAATTCTTTTATGGTCAACTTTTAGATTTAAATAAAAAGCGTGAAGTTTTCTCTTTCAAACACCGTTTAAGTCGAATTTCTCACCATCACAGTAAGGGAGTCACAAAGCTCTTAACCCCCACTACTTTTACAATACACCGTGACAGAGGAAGTATGGTCTCACTGGCTCCAAACGGGAGCAGTTGGACATAGCCTGTTTATAGCTTAATTCCGCGCAGTTGAACACATCTTCTACTTCTGAGTAAGCATTGCCTACTGCAATCTAGGTACAAGCAAATATCTGTACCACTCAGTCCTGATTTTGTTGTTGCAATTAAATATAATTTAAGCGAGTATTTTTTATAAAAAGGTAATAAGGTATAAAAAAGTAAGTTAAGCTTCATAAATCAAGGCTTCCTATAATTCCATTAACAAATTTAAAAATAAAAGTAAATAAAGTCTGAAATAAGTCTTCAATCTGAGAGTTTCAATAATTTTTATTTTTTCATCAAGTGGTTTTAATTTATTGTTCCTTTAATTGGACCGGGTTTATGGTAAGCATTTATGCTGAATTTTTTCAATGGAATTGGAGTGGATTTTAAAGTGAGGGGACCAAATAGTAGAGTTGTACTCGACGTGAAAAATTACTAAAATATAAAATTTTTAATTTTTAAATAGTTTAGTAGTCCCATTACGGATATTGAAGCGAAGCATTTTTAATATCTATTCACATAGTACATAACATTTTTTTTTAACAATACATAGTACGAATGTTACTTTTGGTGAGTTCTCTGTTTTGGTAAAAAGCTTCAAAGTGTAGTAGTCTGTAAAATAAGATATACAACACGAACGAACCAACACAAAGCAGATTTAATTGCCGGAATCGGAGTTGTGTTTTACTCATTATTTGCCTTTACATATTGTTTCTATTTTGTTTCGTGCAATAACTTACACTTAAGTTGTTAAAGCGGGGAGAATTTATTATTCAAATTGGCAAAGCCCAGAATGCTTCTCGTCTTTCAGTATGCAAATTTTAAGATTCTAATGTGTGCTGTACGATAGTATCTAATCATTATGCTCAGAAGTTACATGAATTTCAACGGAAACCAATAACTTACAATCGCCAACAAGGGGAGTAATATCTGGGACTCGAATAAACAAAGGGAAATGTTGTTGCGTTATAATTGGACACAAAACATCAAATTTATAGAGAACGGTGAAAGGCAGAAGAAATAACCTCTTTATTTTTTAAATGATCTCATTGCTTTACTTTAATATCTGTAACAAATTAAACACCCCATCATCTTTACATAGTATAAAATGAAGTCGCTCCTGCTGTCTGTACGCTTAGATCTTTTAAACTACGCAACGGATTTTCTTGTGGTTTTCACAAATAGGTAGAGTGATTCACGCATGCATATTATAGTAGAGAAATCCGAGAAATTCAAAGATTCAATTCAGGCAGCGGGCTGGCAAGCGGGCGGTGTGAATTTGATATGTAAGCAAATTAATAGATGGCATTGCTTATAAAGGTAGGGTAATGACGTTTTGTCGTGAGCCACAGCAATGTGTGGCTGGATCTGCTAGTGGTATTATAAAAATAAGCCTATTGAAGCCTGACCAAATGTTCCATAAATGTAAATGGATTACATGTATTGTACATATGAGGCGGGTATTGGTACTTATTGGGTAACGAGCATCTGTACCAGAGTCACTACAAAGTGGTTCGCTACGTTTGGTGACTTAGATATTTATGAGGTGAGGATTTCCCGGGTCTTGGCAGTGGACGCATCTGCCTACCATTTACGTGGCGGGTCGGATCGGGAGAGGCCGGTTTGGGGAGATCTTTGACCTCTCCAGTTGGTTTCTTTCGATTCATCGTCTTGTACCAAAGCTGGAGGAATGGAATCATACGTCAGTCACTCGTGGATGCGGACTATTCGATTCCTACCCACCCCTCATACCTTTTTCCTTCTAGGAACTTCCTTTCTTTTCTTTCCTTAAAAAGACCGTCCTCACGCCCTGAGGGAAATTATTTTTTTCAGGATCTCCTGAACGGGGTAAAACTTTAGGAACGAAACATAATTTTTGTCGTAGTTTTCAGAAAAAAACAAATTACAACTCTTTGTTACCTCCTTTAACTAATTAACTCAGTTTCTATTGTATTAATATAATTTAAAATGTGAGGCTAAGAATTAATAGCTCCGTTAATCTACAAAATCCAGAAACCGAAAAACCTAAGCAAACTTCTCAACCACTGAGAGTTCTTACCACATCGTGTATTTTACACATTTTCTATCTGCTTAGAAGATTTTTTTTTCGACTTTTTGTCCGGGCTAAATCTTCCCCAGAGAAAAAACTAAACCCTTCCACACACTTTTCCTCAAATGATCATCCAGTCAATCCACGCTGTGCAATTGCACTATATAAGTTTAATAAATACAAAAAAATACAAGAACAACATGTCAACCTACCAGAAACCAAATGGGAAAATAATTTACCGACTCCAGATATTTTCGTATCAGAGGGTTCGGCTCGGTAGAACTCCTTACTGGACCGATAAATCCTACTGATCCCACAATATACATGTTGTTATGTCAACCTACCAGAGACCAAACGGGAAAATAATTCTCCGACTACAGATATTTTCATATCAGAGGGTTCGGCTCGATAGAACTCCTAACATTGCATTTATAATTGTGTTCAATCAATAAGTTAATTAGCTTCCATTACTCTTCTTGAGTTATTTATTCATTTCTTTCCGCCAAAATTAAATTAATTAAGTTAAGAATCCACAGTAACGCAAAATAATAAATACTTGTCTTCAAAGAAGAAATATTTGAATTAATAAAATCACGTCTGATGGACTAAAAGAGTATTGAAAAATGTGCTGAAATTGACATTTTTTCTTTGGAAAATTCGATGAATGCATTCTGATTTCCAATTGAAATATTCTCATTTGCACCGGTGATTCGAATTTATCACAATTTACAAGCGAAAATATTATATTGGATTTTTTTTCATTCACCCGGGATTCCAGCGTTCATCAGAATTGATATGGATTCATTCATTTATGTAGCAACGAGTATTATTTCTGGTGAAATTAATTTACTTTTTTTGGAATGAACTGTTATATTTTTTTTATTACTAGCAATAATAAAAAATAGAGAGTCGCCACTGAAATTGAAATATACGCATAGAAAAAAAAATAACACGGAAGTGCCTTACGGGCATGTTTCGTGATTCAATATATGATATATTCAATTATTCAATATTATATTCAATTTCGCCTATAATTCCATACAAAAGAGTGCTTTCGAAATTCAAATGAGATGGAGATCTACGATTCAGAAGAGTGTAAGTGAGACGAAACGTTGCGAGTTTAGTGGAATATTTGTTTCCATGCAGTTTTATATGGAGGGCTCTTCTAGTATTACATTCTTTATTATATGGTTCTGTGGGGGCTTTATTAAAACGATTTGTTAGGTTAGGTTTGGTTAGGTAGTGAATGGGAAGCGGCGAATAAAAGTAGGTTAAAATAAAAACGGTTTTTAAATGACATTTTAATTATCGTGATTTATTTTTGGGGTATTATGCCGTGCTTTCTCTTTTTTCCGCCAAATTTTTGGACAGCGTTATATTGTTCGTCATCAAGATTTTTTGACTGTGGTGAAGTTTGTTTATGTGTTTAGTGTAGAAGTGACTCCGTGTTACGCGAGTCAATAATGTTATTTCGTTATTTCAATGCGAAAATTAGTTAAGTTTTCGGCGTTTAGCGTTTAGTTTAGTTTTGGTGAGTTGCTTTATCTTGGGCATTGAATCATTTTGTTGACTCTTTTTTCAAACCACATACCTTCCTATTTTACTAATGTTCACAAGACATGGTTTATGTCTCAGATTCAGTTTTCAAAAATGTTTGATTGACCAAGAAAGAATTGTTTTTCTCAATCGCGGGTCGAAATATTAAAAATAAGTTAACCAAGATTTTTGCAAGAATACAATATGCTGCCTAGGGGATTTCATTCGGAAGATTAAATACTTTTATTGCACAAATATAACTCCAGATATTTCATCAAGAATAATAATTATTAAAAATATATTAATAAGGTTATTATATTGTTCTTTGGATAATTTATAAAGCGTCCAATATAGAATAACTTATGACTCAGGTGTAAGGTGGTCCAAAAAAATATTTTTCATTTGGCCATCCCGTGAATTTGTTACATGTATTCAAAATAATAACATAGTAAAATTTTAACGAGATAGATCAAGTAGAAAGGGGTGCTCAATCGAGTGTTGTTTTTGATTTTTTTTTGTAAAATGCTTAATTTTAACTTTTTGTTATAGGACAGTTTCGTGTGTTAAACAATTAAATAAATATTAAAATAAACTACTAAGAGTTCTATAGAGAAACTTTAACAGTTTTGATACTTATTTAGTAGACTGTGGAGTGAATCAGTGCAATAAAATGTGTTCATCTAAAACGAAATTTTTCTGGGGTTCGAGATATTGAGAATACATTGGGGTTCGAGATATTAAACCATTGCGAGGCTTAACCAACTTCCTACTCTTTGGCAAGTTTTACTCCATTATCACCACATATTAAATGAATCCAAAAATGTGAAAGATTCCGCGTATGTACTTATTAAAGAACTCATGGAAGTGTGGAGTGAATCTAGTCTTCCGACCAGACAACAACACTGCTGCATAGAAAAACTGATTGAGTTTTATGAGAACTGGCTGCTATTGATGAATAATAAAGGAAGAAATTCTAAAGCACAAATAAAAAGAGAGTATTTATTTACAAAAGAAGTAGACAAACTTTTTGATATTGCCCAAGCAAGCGCTTTTAATTTGATAAAAATTGCGGAAGGCAGAGCGTTTCTCATCGATCAAAGAGTAGAACGGAAGAAGACGCACTCAATCGTCAAGAAACTAGAAAAGGTAAAAAAAACGTCCTTTAAACCGGAAACAAAGATCTGAAGATGCGAGAGAAATGGCTCTTTCTGGAGATAATCAAGTTCGTGATGGTTACGAAGAGCTAATAAAGCTCACCATGATTGTTTTGAACAAATCACCTGCTAAGATATATTAGAGCGCTCTAGGTCCAATTCATCATGCTCGTTGGATGGCAAAATTGCTGTATGCTTTGAAGATTTTTCTATTTCAAAATAATTTACAAGCATTCAAACTAACCAAGAGAGAAAAAAAAACAAATCGTTCGGTTTGTTAATTTTGGTGCACACACCAAAGTTTGGATCGAAGAGCCTTTGGCGGCAGGTGCACCGGTAAATGGCTTATTACTTTGGTAGAACTTAAAAGTCATTGTTTCCAAAATCAGCAAAGCAGCTAGGATTGTCTAACTTGTTGTATTTGTCAGATGAACTAGTTGCATTTGCCTTGTTTTCTGATAACCTGTCTGATACTGAGAAACAGGCCATTGTTCAAAAAATAAATTCTGATGGCGGTAATCGTTCACTACGAGGTGATTCTGCTAAGCTTGCCTCAGAGGTTACATTAGAAGCTTTTGCAACACAAAGAACGTTGAAAACGCTCTTAGTTCTTGATATCAAGCACTCTTTCTTGCAATTACCCACATACTTGGAATGACAATGTTGATTACCTTCAGGCAAAGCTGCGTCAAAAATGTAAGTGTTGTTGATGATACAACGGAGAGAAGTGTTAAACTATTTGAAGATTACAACACGATACTCACTAAAAATGAGGAAGAAAAGCAATTTTTTACTTCACATCGTTGAACAAAACAGAAAAATCGTTTCTACTGAAACATCCAAAAAGCAGTTAACAAGCGTGGTTTTTAAAGAATGCGACTAATATTATGTTATTTATTGCTTTGTTACCAAATTTTGTTCACTTTTAAACACTTTGTGTACTTATTTCATTAAAATACTTGTAATATTAATAAACCTTAAATTAGGTGTTTTACTTAAAATCCAGAACTTTTTGTCAGAAACTTCAACCCCCTTGTATATAAGATAGGGGGTTCAAATTTTTTACACATAATAGAGATGGTAGGTGTAACAAATCAAGGGGGTGGCGTCACCTATATTTGAATATTTTTTTTTTACTATAGGGGCCTGGACCACCCTACTCAGGTGCCATCAACCATCGACTGGTGTGACAACCATCATCCCGCACATGTTTTTCCCTCCCTTCACTCTGATTCACACTTATTTGCTGCCCTGGGGATATTCTTTACTATGTGGTTACCTTTTTTGCCGAACGATTTTTGCGCCCTTTGATTTGGCGCCGGTACTGCCCCAGGCGCCATATCTAAGGGCGCAAACCCACCCCTTTCCCATCTCCTGAGCCCACAAATTCTCGGACCTGTTTTATGGACCAGATGGTCTTTCCTATCAGTTTTTATGTTCAGTATTATAGAGGATATTTACCTATTATTATATTTTTTTACAATTATTCCTTACCGGAGACCCTGATAAAAACAATTTCCCTCGAGGCCTGTTTCATTTTTGAGGTGATAGCGAATCGAGGGTCTTTTTACGGAAAGGAAGGAGAGGATGTTCCGGTAAGAAGGGTGGGTAAGATTCCGAGGGTCAACGTGCCTAGGAGTGATGGACGTACAGATCCATTTCTCCCAATGCAATGCGATGGGTCAAGGGTCGGCTGGAGGAATCAAAAGTTCTCCCTCAACCAGTCTTATCCGATCCGGCCCACCAAGAAATAGGTAGGTGGGAAAACGTATCCCTCGCCAAGACGCGAATTTCTGTTTAAATGTAAAAAAGTGCAAGATCTTGACTTTCTTCAGAAATAAATTCGAATATTCCATCAATAACACAGCTTTAGAGAGAGTCACGGAAATGAGATATCTTGGAATTATTATGGATGCAAAATTAAGTTTCGCCAATCATATCCACCAAATTATGAAAAAAATGTATGAAAACACTAAGCACTGTTTTAAGAACAACTGAAAATTTAATTCCATACATGCCATTAAACTATTATTGTATTATCTAGTTAGAAGCCTAATTGAATATATCTCGGTAGTTTGGTCTCCATCTTAAGAAATTAATAACATTGAGCGAATACAAAAAAAAATCTGCGTTTTATAAAATTTAAATTAAATATCTCACTTAAAGACTTGAAATATAATTTTTAAAATTTAATATTCTGAAAATTCACAAATTAGAAGACAGACGTAGAATAAACCACTTAACCCTTTTATTCAAAATACTAGACTCAAATTTTTTGATTTTTTGTAAATTTTAAATTTTTTTTTAATTTCACTGTTGCGAAATCCTGCAACTCATAAATTTACGCTTACCTACAATAACAAAACACACTATTCTATTGCAGCGAAACTACATTGCCCACTCTTCGATACAACGATTTCTGTACTATAACTATATTTATTAATATATTTACTAATTATATTTACTAATGTATATTTACTAATTTCTATACTATATTCTTACTATAGGAAATCAGTTCTTAGGTGATGTTAATATATATTTTTTTAAATTGGCGAGTTTTGTGGATCTTGTAAAAAAATTTAAAAAATATATTCCACTATTCCTAAACACATCTGTAATTTTGTATATTTTTTTCAATTTTACTTCCAAACTTGTAAAAGCCCTCTGGGCGTTAAATAAATGAATACTTCTTTGTAGGTAGTCGTTATCAAAATTAAATGGCTTTTAATTTTATCACCAATATCCCTTTTGATTTCTGAATAAATTTGTCGGAAATTATTATGGTTATTATTATTAAATTACCCCCCTTTTTGTATTGTTAAAATTAGACTAAAGTATTTAAAAGTTTATAAATCAAATGATGAATAAAATTATGTAGTATTCAGACAATACAAACATCACAGATTAAACACTTTTTATGACATTTTATTGGAACTATTTCAAACAAAATCTCTCTTAGTTAGAATTGTTTTCGTGATATTGGTTTTTGAAGAAGTAGAAAACTTGAGATGCAAGTCTTCAATTTGCATTCCAAATAAAATAGTGAGAGCATCCAACGTTAGCGATAGTCTAGATCTGGATAAGGTTAGTGGAGAAGGCATTGATCATTCCGGTAGAACGTAGTAGAAACGTCAAGGGGTGACGTCGCGGAACGAGAGTGGGCTCCGTTGATCAATGGTTCTTGTAGGTTTCTGCAATATCCATGATAAGTAAGTCACTTAACCGGTTCTAAATTATGTATTGCGATTAATATTCTTCGTGCAAACTCTGTTCCTTTTATATAGTGGCCTAATGTATTAAGTTTATTTTTATAAATTTAAAATAAATCTATTTATTAATCGTTGTATATAAGGTCATTCTCAAACTGTGGTTACGCAACATTGAGATAACGGTTTATGCAATATTAGTCTAACCCTCCCCAATTTTTTTTGTTATGGTATTTAATTCATTTTTTTTTTTTTATTTGTATGGTGATTTATTCTTATATTTTTATTTGCATGGTGTTTTATTCCTATTCGTATGGTGTTTTATTCGTTTGTTTTTTTTTGGGTGGTGTTTTATTCATACTTTTTTGTTTGTGTGGTGTTTGTTTCGTATATTTTTATTTGTTTTATGTTTTATTCATATGTTTTTATTTGAATAGTGTTTTGTACGTATGTTTTTATTTGTGTGGTGTTTTACGTGATAATATTATATTTTTCGGTGAAAACCGATTTACTTAAAAAAAATTCCCTCAGGGCGTACGTCATCTTTGAGGATGCTATGGGAAAGGTTTTTTTTAAGGAAAGAAAGGGGAGGAAGATTGAGGGAGGAAGAACGAGGAGGGTATGAGGAATTTGGGGGTCAGTGTGTCGAAGCAAACCAAAACCTAGATCACTGTGATTTACGAGGTTTTATTCCAAGAAAGGAACATTTCAATTTATCACTCCCACTATTGTGCATAGCGATGGGTCGAGAGCGTCATTTTTGTAATGGTATTAACGATATTTAAAGTTCCACAGCCCATTTAGCAGGTCAGTGCAGAAGCAGGTAAAAGAGCCGGGTGAAAATTCATACTCATTTGTTTCAAAACTACTTTTTTCTGCATGGTGTGAGGCAAAAAAAAATACGTCTCAAATTTTTATATATTATTCCGTACACCAGTACCTATCGCAGGAACTAAAACAAAGTTTTTTACTTTGAATATTTATTTTTTACGTACAAAATATGATGAATATGTTTTCTGTATTTAAATTTCGTAATTTTTTTTTATTTTTTTTTATTCTAGTTCCTGCGATAACTACACTCATACTGATCAGAATTTTTTGTTTTTGTTTTTGTTTACTTCCTTAACTTTTTCAGTTCCTTAACTACTTAGAATTATTATTTTTTCTTAACAACAATATTTTTGTATACCATTAAAGTCATTTAATATAATATACAAAGTTTGAATGGCATTGTTTTCACTGAAGAAGAAGATAACATTTATAATCTAAATGAAAATATGAAAGAGAACAAGACACAGAAAAATAGAAAAAGACAATGGTCGCAACTGGGACTCGAACCCAGACCTCTCGTCTAACCGGGACGTGCGCGTTAACCAATTTCGCTATTGCCACCTTCTGTCAAACCGTCATATTTGTCAATCTCATATTTCAAATATTTTAGAATCAACAATATTATCTTCAATTAGTTCTTTTTTCCGAGTTGCGACCATTGTCTTTTTCTATTTTTCCGTGTCTTGTTCTCTTTCATATTTTCATTTAGATTATCAATGTTATCTTCTTCTTCAATGATATATTACGTTGATGGGAATAACCTTCAAAAGTTATAAAAAGAGAGTTTTTCTTATAAAAACTTGAATAGGCATTGTTTTCATTTAAAAAAAAAAAAAAATTTAAAACTCATCAAATTTATGGGGGCTAGACCAACGGGTCCCCTTATGTTTTTATTGTGAAGTTGGGATGGCGGTAAAATAATCAATAAACGCAACACGCTGTTATTATCTTCCATGACATTTAAATGCCGATTTTTAATTAGGTCTCATTATATTATTTATAAGCTCCACACAGAAAGCTTTGAGGAAAATAATTAAGACGATGCTGTGTGGAGGTTTTTTTAATAGAATAGAAGAAGAGGGAGTTTTGGGAAGGAAAGAGCTTTGAGAGATAGGTAGGAATCCGGGGGTTAGTAACGGACGGAGTGACGGACGCATGAATCCATCTCTTACTGCAGGGCAAGGTAGAGGGAGTCTGATTGAAGAGATCAAAGAACCTCCAGGGCCACCAAGACATTGGTAAACCCCACCCACCCCTGCTAAGTCACAAATAAATGGTTCCCGGGTCGGCGGTACTTATACCCACCTCCCAAAATGCAAGAGTTACCATGGCAACCATGCATATTTCTTACATATCTACAGTTATATTGAATAATGTATTCCCTCAAGTTGGAGAAAGTTCAGAACAAATTTCTGAGATTTCTCTACCTGAGGGAGTATGGCTACAGCCCGTGGCTCTATCTTACCGACTATCTCTTGGGTTTGCTTGGATTTAACCATATACGGGTCTGAAGGGATTTGCACATTGCTGCACTTTTCTTGAAACCGATTCGTGGATAGTTTCAAAATTCGACGAGTATTCAATTCTTTGTTCCCGATGATTATCTCCGTCATCGACAGCATTGACTGCTTTATCTCCCAGCCTGCAGGACTAACTCGCCAATGGTCATGCCAGCCATTGTCATCTTGCTTTTGAACAGAATCTATTTGGATATCATTAATGAGGCTGCTTTTAAACGGCAAACCTTGCTGCTACTATCATAATAATAATAATAAAAATATTTGGATGATTTATATAGCGCCGTTTTTGTGAAAAATCACCTCAAGGGCGCTGTACAAACTTACAATAAATTTCTAAAATCTAGAAAAACTACAAATTAGACAAACAATTAAAAACAACTTATTGCTAAAAATTGCATCCACCGGTTCATTGATCACTGATACGAAAATATATATACAAAGTCTCGACCAATGAATATGCTGCCTAAAAATGTAAAGAGGACCATACTTACCTGGGAGGTCGCTTGAAATTAACACTGTTTATTGTCTATAAAGAAATTTAGATAGAATTCGCACGCAGAGGACATTATTGTGAACACATGTTACATGCATTTAATCCTGAAATATATTTTAATGTTGGTACATAATAAATTCTTTAATGGAAAGCAAAATGCTGCATTTTATGGTGGGAGGCACACCAGTACAAGGATTTGATCTTCCTAAATGTGATTCGTCAAGAGACAGATTGATTTGTAAGGATTCAAGTAATTTTAATTCAATAAGAAAAGTGTGATTGAGATTTATCATAGGCAATACAAGTATAATACTCTCAGATAGGTATATTTAAATTAAAGGTTTGAGAGCCCAAAAAGATAGATTTTTATTTGGACCTAAATTCTGTTGAGATTGTTTTGCATCTTAGTTCCGGAGGGAGTTTATTCCAAGCCTTAGGCCCAGACACTCCGAAAGCGCGATTTCCAAATTTAATATTTGGCTTGCGTTTAGGTTCCATTAGTCTGCCTTTAGCTGATGATGTTGCTGATCTAAGGGTTTACTGGCTTGGACCAGTATGGTATCACAGTAGACACCGTTGCAAAATTTAGTTATTTGAAACCAATAATCCTGTATTTTGTAATGTTTATTTTATGTTTCAAAATACGTCATTGAAAAATGCATTTAAGTTGAAAAAATTTTTTTTTTCAAAATAATAATAAAATTTTATTAGAACTGAATTGAATCCATTTCATGCACGTGTCTCATACAGGCCTTCAGCAATAGTCGCACGTTATTTCAGTTATTTTTAATTTTCCCGGTGTTAAAGCCTGGAATGGTTTACTTTCTACTAAGTTGCTTGATTGCTTATATTAACATAATTATGTTAATTTTGTGTTTTGGTTATGATCCTGAAGGCTAACTTTGCGAAAGCTTTCATCCAAAGCTCTGTAATCCCGAATAACCAACTTCCTGAATGGGTTTTCCGAAAACCTAGTTCCAGAAAGCTAAATCCCAAATGAAGTAACAAATAAGTACCATGAACATTTTCGTCGTATACAACCCAACTGCAACTAAACTGGTCTAACCTAACTAAACAGCTAGGTTTTCACATGAGATGTTAGAATTTTTTAGTAAGTAAGTTAGCCTTTTTCGTAAGTATTAACATTAAAACATTAGAATTTTGGCGTTCAGAGAAAATTGGTCTTGGTGAATTGGTTTTTTAAAAGGTTTTTGACGCCGTCTGGAGTCAATTCAATAATAGCGGAAGTCTCCAATATTTCTCAGATTGAACGCCGCTTTTTTGGAAATGGAAATGTGAAAATTAACCTCTTATTTTAAACGTCAAGAGTGTAAAATTTTAACAATTTAAAAAAATGGTTTTAAGAGGTAGAGAAAGAGGATGGGGGATGATCTTTGAAATCGAATAGATTTGTTTAAAAAATAAAGCTACCTACCCAAGTTTCTTCTTATTAATACACAGAAAATAGTAGATAGATAGAAGAATAGAAGGAAAAGATAGAAGGTAAAAAGATTTTTGTTTTGAATGAATACATTTTGAAATAATTCAAATTAGCCAATTAAAATTTAACTAAAATAAAAACAATTACTTTGATGATAACCACGAATGTTTTATCTGTTTTTGAAGTGAAACTTCTTCAGTACCATTATGATGTGAAACTCGATGAAATAGAAACGACATCAAAAAGAGACAAACACAAATATCTTTAGGATTTAGTCTGCAAGAGAATGAGCTCACTTTCAAGGCTTTAAGGTTGAGAATATGTGTAAGTTATTGTGAAGGTTTTACTTCTACCGGATTCACTTAACACAAGCATCTTCAGAGTATATTCAGGGCCATTGAATTTCATACACTAAAGAAGCTTGTGTTGAGCGAAACCGGTCAATATTAAAAAATAAATAAAAAAAATAAATTGTGGTTACAAACAAAGTAATTGTGTTATTTCAAATAATATTTCAAACCACAAAGTGACGGCTTTCTATCAAAAATAAAAATAAAAAATATTTTTTTATTTTATTTGTTTACTTGTGCACGCCGGATTTAAAACTTTAGTATCCTATCTCTCAACAACTGACACCGTCAATCGATTTGGAAATCGAACAATTAAGATTTATATATTTTTGTTTCCACGATTTTTTTCAAAGTGTGGTTTTTCAAATGTGGTTTGGTATGCGTATGTATACGTATGTATATATATATTTATATGCATGTGTGCAGGTACATGTATTTATATGGATGTGTATGTATGTGTATGTTTATATATATATATATATATATTTTATATTCCTCTAATATATTTAAATACTTTTTTTTTCTCTTCTAAATAACCAATGTACAATAACTATTAAAATTTGAAAAAAAAATAAAAACTTTCTATTACAACACATAAATACTTGTCACACATAAACATAAATAAACACGTTAACACCTCAGCACAGGTTCTCCTAGTGAGGTGTTCACGAAACATACAACAATACCTATCCACAGTTTCACCTTCACAAACCTACCTTACACCCAACATAATAAAATTACAATATATATTATGTAAAAATGTTTTTCAAAATTGATCTATAGGTAAATACTGTAATGCATAGAAATAAATTAAAAATTGTTAACGACATCATTTTGTCCGCAGCATGGTTTCTCGGCCGGGGTTTTCAGAACAATGTTTAAATTTATATAAATGCAAATAAAATAAAAAATCTTTTAATTATCATTCGGTTATTATAATCATTATTTGTGATAGCTGAAGAACGCCCTTATTTCAAAGTTCATAATCTAAAACTAAGAAAGCAGTGATAATTCTTCCGAAACAAAACAGAATAAAGGGGCACTATCTCAAGGAGGCAAAAGCATGTTGGCTTACGTAAGTATTTAAGTTACGATTATCTCAAGCTAAATGAAATTTAACATCCAGTAACCTTTTACGATACACATTACATTACCTCGAATCAAATAGGCCCAGGAAGAATGGCGTCTAGCTCCGCAGCAGCCCAGCCCCGCAAAGGGGTGTCCATAAATAAGGGATGGTGGCACTTTAGGAGTAATTACACGAAAGCCCAATAAATTCTCATCTGACACAGGAGCACCCTATCAATTCTAGCAGTTTTTGAGGACACCATGATAAACGTTTATGCGTGCCTATGTATATGACCTACTTTGTTTTGATACTTAAAAGGTCTATAAAACGGAAAAAGGTATCAAAGAATTGTTACGGCTTCTTTGTCGTATTATGACAATTCTACAATGATATCTTTATGCAGGGGTATACTTATAAATATGTGCTTTTGTGGGGTCTTTAAACATTTTTATTATTTTTTGTGTGTGCTGCCGCATAAGAATTAAAACTGTCTGAAGCCAGTGTGACTACGACATCCCTGAATTGGGAAACGCTGTGGAATGAACAAAGCGGAAAAGGGGTGGAGTTCTGGTTATCAATAATTTTTTTTTTTTTTTCTGGAAATCGACAGTTTACATTTTTTTCAGTTTGTACGTGATTGTATAGCCAAAATAAAACCAATTATGGATTTCCTCCTTGTAACTTTACCTCTGATGAAACAGCATAATAAAAAAATAGAAATAATAAAATTTATAATAAAGGAATATGAAACCAAAAATTATATAAAACAAAAGATTGTTACATTAACTCCACACAGGAGGCCCTACATTCCCTATAATACCTACATTCATTCATTTTTTTTTAAATGAATAAAGCTATAAGAGGCTCAATTTTAAAAATTTGGTGGGACTTTAACGTACGAAATTTCAAGTACTTTGTAAAGCCAACGTTAAGCCTCGATTACATAGAGCGAGTTTACAAGCTACTAGCCGGTAAGTTTAAAAGCGGGTGATTCGGCAAGTGAGATTGTCATGATGACACACAAAACTGTATACTCGCTCAGTAGCAACAGTAACAGCTAAAATAATGATTCTTGCGCGAGCCAATTCGGTTGACATTTTGAAAAAAATCTTGAGCTCGCTGCTAGCGCCACACGCTAGCCAATAACGGTTCCTACCCGAACTAATTCTGAGAGACGAAATCAGTTGTTGGCGGGCCGCCATCGTTAGGCAAACACTAGCGAGTAGCGAGTAAAATTGACCACCTTTCAACTTTTTTCATAGATTGTCCATAATCTGCTAGTTAGCAAGTAATACGATGACGCTGAGCGAGTTTACTAACAAATAGTGAATTTCCCAGATAGAGGCTTGTAAATTCGCTCAATGTCATTGAGGATTTAGTTAAAAAAAAAGCAAATGGGAAAGGAGAAGTTCCAGGCTACTCAGATCTAATAAATGTGATTAAAACCAAATATTTCAAGAAATATTTAGATGCGCAATGCAGATATCTCGCAGAACGACGCTAATAGAAACAATCTTGAAAGAAGGAGTTAATTAACAAACTTGGACAGCTTTTCAACCTCGATCAGCAGAGCAGATGTGGAGATTATGGTTTAGTGTTTTTTGTAGATGAAAATCTCAATCACATCAAACATTTTTACACATCTTTTACTTAACTCATCTTCATTTGCCCCCACCTTGGTTATATAAGGTCAGTTTAGACACTTAAAGCTAGTGAAAGAAAGCGGTTAGGCGCTCTCAAAACGTGGTGCTGGATAAAAATGCTAAGGCTTCCACGGACAGCCAGACGCCCAAATAAATATATTCCTTAAAGTTGTGCATCCAATAGGCTTTCAACTATCTGCTTACAATATATTTTAAGATACTTTGGATACTTTGTTCGTCAAACTGAGGACCACAACTAGGAGAAGCTCATGAAGTGAAAGCCGATGAAGGTCCCTAACGCGCTGGCGTGACCAAATATCACTGGTATCCGATACGTCAGTGTCTTCAGCTCTCCACGCAAGACTGCGAGGGATAGAGAAGCCTTGTCAACAATGGAAATTGGTGTAGGTTCCGATCACTATCACGGTTCACGATCCTCTGTTACGAGTTAAGAAGAAGATTAGAACTCACGACTTCTGGGTCCAGAGTAAAGGAGTTTATCGCTAAGCTACAGAAGTGAATCCATATGAGAGCTAATGACGTTTAATTGACGGGTGTAGGTAAATTGACCGAATAGCAATTTTTCGAAATCAATTTTTCGAATTCAATTGTTCAAAATCCAATTTTTCGAACATCAATTGGCCGAAACACTAGTTTTTTGAATTGATATAAGTATGTATACAGTACGTACAACCTAACCTAACCTAACCTGACCTGACATGACCTGACCTGACCTGATCTGACCTGACCTGACCTGATCTGACCTGACCTGACCTGACCTGACCTGACCCGACCCGACCTGATCTGACCTGACCTGACCTGACCTGACCTGACCAAACCAATAACTGGTACGTCTTACAGTAACTCGTTAGTCATAAACAAGTGAAATATATATTTTAAAAGTTGATTAACAAATTCGAAAAATATGTCTTTCGGCCAATTGCCGTTCGAAAAGTTAGTCCTTCGAAAAACTGAAATTCGAACAATTGATTTCGAAAAATTGAATTCGAAAAACAGTCTGCTTCCATGGTTGAAGAAAAGTTACACAGTTTTACGTTAAAAAAACTTAAAAGACAGAAAAAAAAAAACAATTATTTTAGGAAGACAGAATTATCATGGATCATTCCAAGCTTTTCTCATTCTGAAATTTTTTTAATACACATTTTCAGTTTCAACAGAAATTTAATTATGATTTCCTGAGAATTATTTAACCAACTTTAATCATGGTACGACCAGGCATATCGCAAAGTGAAGAATCCACGGGCAACAAATCATTCCATATTTGCATAGCGGAGTAAATTTTATGAATAGATTCTAGGCTATTTGAGTTTTAGAACTCTTGATGTAGAAACTATGGAAAAACCACAGAATTTTAGTGGAGTAACGCTGGAGTTATAAATCAATACTCTTTGTAATTTTACTCTAGATTCATATCGAATAAAATGGAAAACGTGAATTTAATTGATAAAATTTACTTACGTTATCTGCTGCTACGTTGTGCTATCCGAATAGAACCTCTTTTTACCAGGTTAGGCATTTTCAGGAGATGCCAGAGCCCTTTCTATGTGCAAAATAGATTTTTTAAAAGGATGTGCTTCGTTTTTCGTGTTTTCATTTTTTAAGTTATCCAAACTATTTAGAGATTACGAATACGTCATAATTACTAATTTCCAGAAAATTATTTAATATAATTAACAGACAAGAATTAAGGCCTACTATTGTGAGGCTTTTTTTTGTTATATAAACACCTCACTAGAGTCCCAGCTGCTCCCGTCTGGAGCCAGTAAGACTATGGCATCCCCAATTGGAGTATCTTGTGAGGCTGAAGGTAGTGGTGAGGAGAAGGAGATGAGGAAGAGGTACGTAGGGAAAGAAATAATATAAAGAATATTTGCGGCACGTTTTAGAGTGGAAAATACTCTCAGTATCGCCCTGGTATAAGACCACCATTCAGAATTGATACGTTGCTTGAAATAGCTTTAACCGTGTTTGGTGACTAGATCAAAATAGCCAGGTACTTCCCCACCTTCTTCTTCCTAGTATCCTTCCACTCCCCACAATCTTCAGCCTCACAACATGCCCCAATTTGGGATGCCAGTCTAGAGCAGTTGGGAATCTTGTGCGGTATTCATGTAAATAAAAATATGCATCAAAAATAATATATAGTATATTTGCGGCACATTCCAGAGTGGTAGATACTCTCAGTATCGCCCTGGTGTAAGACCACCATTCAGAATTGAAACGTTGCTTTAGCCGTGTTTGGTAACCAGATCTAAATAACCAGGTACTCCCCCACCTTACTCTCACAATATCCTTCCTTCTACCTTCAGCTTCAAAACATACCCAATTTGGGATGCTATAGTCTCACTTTGGCAGTCTCACTCACGAGGGCAGTTAGGACTCTTTTGCAGTATTCATACGAAAAAAATATTTATAAATTTAGCAGTTGGTAGTTGGGACTTTTGTGCGGTGCTCAAATAAAAAAAATAAACAAAATTATCTACCCATAATACAATTAAAATTTGTTTCATGTTTTTGAAATGCCTCTCAAGAGAAAGGATTTTATGATAATGAAATTAACATAACATTACATTATCGAAAATTCCCGTGGTAAATCATATGACAAATCTAGTAATTTTTTCTAACTCATATCATAAATAAACTATCACATCTGTTGGATATTGGATGAAGACGGCGTTCGCAATCTTCTCGTTTCTCGGTTTTGTGCTGACACGTAGTATATATTTCCACCGAACTTGTTCATTTCGTCGATCTGGCGGCTTGGGGAATTGGGATCGAATGACGGTATTATTTGTTCATCAGTTGTCCATTCCCTGGGCCATGTGACCTGCCTAATGTCGTCTGCTGTCTCGGCATTTTACTGAATTATGTCAGTTACCTTTGTCTGAACCTTATCTATTGGTTTCTTTTCTCAACTCTTTGGATCGTACATTGCGATTTTGAACGTTCTTGTCATTTAGACCAGGTTTCTTTTTTACGTATTTACCGTTTACTAGCGCAGGCCTGTGAAAATCACGTGATACTTCTAATTTTTCTTTTGTTTTATTTAATTTTCCTGTTGTTAAAGTGTGTTATATTATAAGGTAAACTTTTTATCGTCTGTCTGAGTTTTCATCACAATCAGTTTCATTTTTGAAGAGTGTTCTTTCTTTTGAATGTGGATTCAAAAGAAAACAAGAGTCGCAAGAAAACAAACCGGTCAGCGACTGAGTGGGCATCGCGTTTGGGTTCCATCCGGGCGTCACGTATTCGATTCCTCGGCTGGCTAAATCCTCCAAGACGACACAAACAATGGTGGTAGTAAGAGATTTTCAAACATTGTTGAATTATTCGTAACCCGGAAATGTTAGTAAAAAAATTACTCACAGACAAAACCGAAATTAGTTTAAATATTTGATAATTGGACTAGGTTTGTGTTTTTAGTAACGTTTTACAATTACTTACCAAGAAAAAAATATCGGACATTCCCGAAATCGTTTAAGTTTGTGCTATATGACATACTATACAGGGCCCGCAGATACTTTAATCGTACACAACTGCTTACCCTACAAATCGCAAGTGCGCCCCACGGTTGAATTTGGCAGCCACCTCTGGTCTGGAGCTCCAAAATACTTGAAAAATACCCTCAACTCTGTGCAGAAACGGGCTGTCCGTTTGATATATTCTCCCATCTTAACGAACGGATCGCAATCTTTAGAGCACAGGCGTCGGGTGGGAATGCTATCCATGTTCTACCGGTATTTCAATGGAAATGCTCTGAGGAACTACCGTCATTGATCCCTTCGGCACCGGTGCACAGTCGGGAGATACGCCAAACGCGCGCCCAACACATGTACACGGTTGACATTTGTCACAAGAGAACGGGTCGTTTTTTCGACTCGTTCTTGAGTTTAACAGCTCGGCTATGGAACGATTTGCCGGCATCTGTGTTTTCTCCCTCCTACAACATGGGTCTCTTTAAGACCAATGTTCAGTCCTTCCTCTCCTCAAAAAGACCCTCCACACAGCATCCCAGATGACATAGGCCCTGAGGGAAATTATTTTCCTCGAGGCCTCCTGTGTGGAGTTAATGTAAAAAAAAATATATATTTATATATATATGATCGAAAAAATCCAGTTATCTCTAGTTACAGCATAAGACCTCAGTACAAATTAAAGACTTAGGCTTCACTTTCAATAAAAATATTCATTTGTTAACCCACAACGGAGATTTCCAACAAGGTCTTTTAAATATTGGAAAATATAACTAGGTGAACTGGAAGTCTCAACAATATTAATTGTTTTTAACTGTTGTATGTTGCCTGTAATTTTCCCATCTAGAAACAACATTACAATATTCATGTACAACCGATTGAAAGAATAGAAATAAATTCTTATGTTTTTTAAGATTTAAATGGGTATATCAGCATTTAAAATACTTTTTATAATATGAAGTTGCTTGAGGAATTTTCACCGACTTGACATTTTTTAAATATAAAAATTCTAGATGATGCATTTGAGAGTTCAGAATTGCATGCATTGAAACGCTTTAGGATTTCTCTACGTAAAATTAGAAGTCGGAATTTATTTCAGTGCAGATGTTCTGGGACTAACTTCCATATATTATGTATTCCTTTTTCCTAGATTACTAAAGGAGGAAAATATTCACGCCAAATCACTGAATGTCTTCAATTTATTACTAAATAAATACAAGAGATTGTTATTGACGCAGTTCTGTTATCTATAATTATGTTACTTTTTACTGTTCCCATGTAAAAAGCCATAAAAAACACGTTAATAAATAATGTATTGTATTTGATTACGTGAGTGCATAACTATTTACGTAAGTGCAAAACAACAAAGTTGATTTACCGGGTAAGACATAAACTGTAGGTAAGTATTCCCCTATCTGGCCAGCGTAAATTGGCGAACAGTTGACATATTATTTTGACGTCAATTCCCGGCGATGGGGAAAGTTAACGTTTCTTGAATGTTGGAGAAACTAGAACGACGTATGAGATAACCACCTCTCGGACGGAGCGGACGTGATCCACTTCCCAATAGTATTGTATTGTACCTATCTAGTACCAAGGAGCTAGTTCCTACCCCTACCTCCCCGCAGTGGAGATGAGATGCTACTTGGGGTAGGTTTAGGGGTTGTGTAATCTGTAAAACTGTTTTATCTTATTGCATGGTTGTTTAACTTGTTTTTTTGACAAGTATTTACCGGAAACGTTGTTGTGATATAATTTTTGAAGTTGCACAATAACTTATATTTGCATCGATACTACTTTTTGAGTTTCAAAATAACTAGTTTTGTGCACAACCACACCTTCATCAGATCCCTACAAAATATTCCTATTTCAGAAACTAATTATTTTTTTTTTATTATTGTTTAGAAACCATAAAAGAGTCTTAAGTTTCCGGTGTTGTCCGAAATTTAGGCAGATTTTTTTTATCAGATCTTTTCTC
Organism: Glyphotaelius pellucidus; assembly: GCA_936435175.1. Classification (NCBI taxonomy): domain Eukaryota; kingdom Metazoa; phylum Arthropoda; class Insecta; order Trichoptera; family Limnephilidae; genus Glyphotaelius; species Glyphotaelius pellucidus. The sequence continues at coordinate 33,791,785 of OW386546.1, forward strand.
TTATTTTGAACGTCAAGTGTGCAAAATTTCAACAAGCATAAAAAATTTTTTGACCCGGCAAACGTAAGAAAGGGTAAAATTAACCGGAAGCAATTTATATGGCTCGATAATTTTATTTTGCCGAGCTCAACTGTTCCCTGCCCTTGAGGAGCTGCGCGAGAATAAACGAGATTTAAGTCTGCCACCGCTCAGCAAGGTAGTTAGTCGTCGTCAAAGCTGTCGGCGGGTGACTTTTACCCGCCTAGCGCTTGGTGTTATTATTTTTCTAGATAAATAATACAAGTGTGATTGATTGAAGAAGATAAATACTATTATAATTTATATTTGTTAAGAATAAAATTTTGGAGATATTAATTTTGTGTTGTTTTATTCAGTTTTATACAAAAAAAGACAATTAAGGGTCATAAGTCGAATTCTCTAAGAATATTGTTGATTCGAATAAAAATGATAAACCATTAATGATCATACTTTTATTCCTAGTTTCTAACAACAAGTACTTCGAAAACAGGTATAATAAGTATTCTATCATATTAAAAATAGTAATAAATCGAGAAAAAAACCGATCTAAGAAAGAATTTTGGGTGAAAACTACCCAATTTTACGCGCGATGTTACAAATGAACCTAAAGCTCACCGGGTTAAGAGGTGAAAAATAGCATCCGGGAAGTTTTTCGAAAGTTTAATAAAGACGATCAAGTGACTTTCCTCTTTTTTGAAGGTGCAAAACGTAAATTTACCTATTAATTTTATATAAAACAAAGCCACCAACATGCATACACTCGTCTTTATGTGTATAGATGAAAGTATTAGCGGTAGTTTTCTCTAATGCGCAGATGTGCAGTGATCCTCAGAGAATATCTATGGCGAATAAGACTCCCTTGGATTATGATATTACACTTTGCCGTAACAGTTTACAGTCATGCGCCACTACACCTTAGTTAAATAATCCGCCCGTACGAATGAACATCCCACCACAACTTCATGTTCGATGGCGTCATAAGAAGTAAGCTGGAGTATGCTAGTGGTGTGTGGACTCCGCACCAGACTAAATATATTAATATGCTGGAACAAATCCAGAAAAAATTCCTTAGGTACGTCTATATGCGAATGCATGGAACTTATCCGAGGTTCATGCACCATATGGAGTTACTTGAGGCAACAAATAGATTTAGTTTGGAAACAAGACGTTATGCAAATGTTGCAATTCTTAGTTTTAACATAATCCATAACTATATTGATAGCCCATTCCTCTTGGAATGCTACGGTTTATACGTGCCTGAAAACTTTAGTCGTAGTCGTCGACACGACTTGTTCAAAATACCATACGGCAGAACAGATGTTCTAGCATAGCATAGCATAACAAGAGAAATGGTACTGTTGAACGAAATATCAAAAACACTAGATGTATACAACTCTTCTTTAGATAGCCTTAAGAATTTTTTTGATCATCTTAGGTGTTAAGATTGTCAAAATGAGAAAATTGTACGGTAATTGGATTATTTATCTGTTGTACAATTAAAAAAAAAAAAAAAAAGTAAAAAAAAAAATCCATCAATGGAAAGCCGGGCCCAGCACGGATTTCAGAACGCACAAGGAAGCTAAAAAACCTATGGTCATTTTCATTCAGTATAAAATCTATTTCGAACGGTGCTGGTAGGCACAGGCACGTTTTAATTATTGTTTCAACAATAATTTGGTGTTGGATAGCACTTACAAATCTTCTAGTAAGCACCAATTTTAAGTTAACTGTTATTTTCGTATTGAAAATTACTTTATTCAATTTAATCTACTTTATTGTCGTTCATTTTCCCAAGCCACAGATGTAATTTTATTAAAATTAAAATAAATAAATACATATATAATTTTTTTTACGTTTCTGACAAATTAATAAGCACTCACTAAGGTCTTTATTTCTGAACCGATCAGATACGCGAAAGCAATCAGTTTGAAACAAAACTTAAGACATAAAGGCCAGAGGTCAACCAGCTGGGGATTATGCTCTCAAATTACACGATTGTCAAGGAGAAACCTAACGCAATCATGTCACTGCCCCACCATAACACACTCTAGAACTATAAAATATCTCGGCATTGAAATCGATGAAAATCTTCGATGGGACTCTCGCATAAATAGCATTACAAAGAAATCAACAAAGCTCATGTACTACTTTAGAAACATACGCAATATACTAAATAAAAATGATCTATATAAAGTCTACTACGCTCTTTGCCAATCACGCATAGAATATGGAATTATTGGATGGGGATCTGCCTCAAACATTCACATGAAGCAGCTCGTCAAAACGCAAAAAGCAATAATAAAAATAATCCTGAAGGTACCTTTATTAACTCCATCAAAAGAAATTTTTTAAAAATTCAATGTTTTCAGCATTATAAAACTGTATGCAAAAACTGCACAACTTAAATTTAAAGAAAAAAAAGAGTATAGTATAGTATACTTGATGACCAACACACCTATACTACAAGGACAAATCCTCAAGCCTACTAAACATTCCAAAATTAAATACAACTTTTGGTCAGAAAAATCATCATTTCCATGCTACCAAATTCTATAATGCCCTTCCAATCGAAATTAAAAATACCATGGAGATACTAAAGTTCAAAAAAGATATCAAATTATGGCTAACTAAACACGAAGATGAGGAAATCATAAAAATTATAAAATAACACCAACGCAACTTACAGATAAAAAACATAAACACTTTTTAGCTTGTCAATTTCTATTTTGTGGAAACAAACAAACTAGATGAGGAGGAATTTATGACCAACACCCATACAATCCTTCCATCCTTCAGTCCGCCTCGGAACAGGAAAACCTAGTGAGGAGGACTGAGAACAAACTACTTCACTATATGTTTTTAATTTACCTTATATTGTATTTTTACCTTGCTTGGTATTGTCGTTAAATAATAAAAAAAAAAAAACAAAGCCTCTGAAGATGGACAGTGAGATCCGTCCGAAATGTCAGGATTTACAAAGTCCTACTAAGGGTTTCGTTACGCGGGTAAGCTGAGAAAATTATTCTACATCATACACTCGTGAAAACCTTAACCATAACGTATAAATATATTATTTTTTTTAAAGAAAGAAACATTACTGGGTTACGAATAATCTGACAATACTTGACAATCTCATACCACAGTAAGCAGAAAATGTTGCTTGTGTCGGAATGGAGGAATTAGCCAGCCGAGAAATCAAATGCACAACTCCCGGGTGGGACCTAAACGCGATGCCAAATCGGCCACTGACCAGTCAAGACATTATTCAAGTGATGTACATATTATTTAAACGAGGATGTTATAGTAGACTTTTCTTGATAATCCCATAATTCCACAAGCATTGCAAACCGAAATAGAAATATTTCATTACTAAATAAAATTTTTAAAAATTAATAACAATTGGTCCAATAGTTTGTAGATAAACGTTGAAGGTACATCAGAAATCAATCCATTCTCTAACCAAAACCGAACTTCCCATCCATCGGTTTATCGACCGCGTTAAACCTTGGTCCTTTGAAATATATTTTCCAAAATCATTTTCAATGGACCTGTCCATTCGTCGGTTTTACACAGATTTCCTCCATATCTGCGCGATTCGGGCCAAACTGCGACAATATAAATATCCGGTCCGGATCGCAAACACATTTTTTTTAATCAGGGAAAACTTTTTACATACATCCATCAATGGGAATTGCACCCGTGACATCATGATTGGGCTGTAAGCACTTTATCCATGTTCCATGAGGCCGTTTTATTTGTCAATAAGGCTACAAATCGCTGCCCCAAAAGCATAAAGGCGCTTGTGCAAAAGCTGTTATTTGAGAAAAGGGCATTTTTACCGGTTTTGGAATGAAAAATATGCACCGAATGCAATTTTTTTAGAGTTTTTAAATTTTTGGAGTATTCAAACAGGAGCAAATTTATTTATTTATTTATTTATTTATTGTTGTTATACGCCCATACGGGCTTTTACGTAGATTATACAATAATATTTAAGATATCGAGGATTATACATACATAGAATTTAAATCAAAAGTTATAAAAATGAAAACATTTTAAAAATATAAAGGTAGTTTTTGAAGAATATAGCGTAAAACCGTGAAATATTTGAAACAATATAACATTTGACAATAACATAGAATAAAATACAATATAAAACATTACAATAACACATCAAATCGTTAAATATATTACACCCAAGTTACAATAAATTGTTTAGGATGTTCAAACCATCAAACTGTTGTGAGTGTTATTTAATTGTTAAATTTAAAACCTTTCAAAGTTTTGCATGAAGACTAATAAAATCGTACGTTGATTCTTTTATTTAATAACAATACATTACAAATTTATATATACAAATGTAAAGTGAAAACACAAAGAAAAGTTGTTTGTTTACAGTCCTCCTCACTAGGTATTCCTGTTCCGAGATGGACTGTAGATTGTTTTAAGGGTGTTGATAATTATTTCCTCATCTTCTAGTTTGTTGGTTTCTACAAAATCTTATATATAAAAATACATTTTTGTTTGTGTGTTTGTTTGTTCGCACGTTATGCGCTACCACACCGTTCATCCGATTGCGATGAAACTAAAGTGATTTGTTGTGCGCACGCCCGCAAATAATGGTGAGCTCTGGCGTTATGAAATTTGGACGTGAGTGAATGCGAAAATGAGTGTATTTAATATATTTTAGCGGCAGGGAGGGAAGGCTTTAGAGGAAGGGTAATGAAGGAGGTGGGGAAAGCAGGAGGGATGACGAGAAAAGGGAAGGCGTGGAAGGCGGAAGGGGAATGCGGAGGGAAAGGGACGCGGTAAAGAAACGGAGGCGCATGTGAAAGAGAATGCAAGGAGAAACAATTTATTTTTTTGCATTGCAACGCACGCCGGGTACCAGCTAGTAAACAATAAATAAAATGAAAAGTATGTATGTTTTATGTTACTTCACAATCTTAATGAGTTTCTCGTCTTCATGTTTTGTTAACCATAATTTGATGTCATTTTTAAACTTTTGTGTCTCCAAGGTATTTTTAATTTAATTTGGAAGGGCATTATATATAATTTAGTGGCATGGAAATTATGGTTTTTCTGGCCAAAAGATGTATTTAATTTTGGGAAGTTCAGTAGTTTTTAGGATTCCGTCCTTGGCAACAATTAGCGCGTTGGTCAGCAAGAAATTAAATTTTGACGGCCTCCAATTCATTTAAAATTATATGTAGTATGTTCTAGCTTGGAACATTCACTCTCAGTATGGCCCTGATGTAAGAACACCGTTCAGAATTAAAATGTTGCTTGAAATGTCTTTAGCCGTGTTTGGTGACCAGATTTGAGAACTCAGGTACTTCCCCACCTTTTTCTTCATCTCCTCTTCCTTCCATAACCTTCAGCATACATACCCCAATTGGGGGTGCCATAGTCTTAGTGGCTCCAGACGGTAGCAGCTGAGACTCTTGTAAGGTATTCACATAAAAAATTGAAATATTTACAAACATAAAAATATAAATATACATTATAAATTACAACCAACTACATATTTTCTTAGTTTATAAATAAACATTTAAAGAATTTTCACTAAAACTTGGATGATAGGTTTTTAAAAATATATAAAAATCATCTACATACATAATTTCACCAATACTTTTGTTAAAAAACATGATTCTGTTTTATTTTTCACTTGAAATGCATTACATGTAACCGAATTGGCGTACATTTTTTTAACCCATCGAAATATCTGTTTCCAACATTTTGTCAATATTCTCGTAAAATAAACTTCATCGACGTCTTATCGAATAAGTTGAAAAAACAAAAACAATGATAACATAGTTTACTAGAGTAAATAGAGACAAGACAAACGTTAAATTTATTTATAAACCAGACAAAACCTTCCTACCTTCAATCAAAATACACAGTTGGGAAAATTCCTCTGAAAACGTAATAAAACCCACAACCTGCGCGTAGATGACATATATCTGACAAGAGATCATAAAGGTGACTGTGAAAGTTGGGTTTGTGAGAATTGGAGTGAGTTTGATCAAATATTTTTTTGCGTGCTTTTCTTGGAGGTTTCTCATCCCCCCAAATACCTGCCAGCCTGGTAATGCTGGAGGGTTGGGGGTAGTTGGGGGAATGCTGGGCAGGTAGTGGGTAGTGGAACGGAGCCTTTGAAGAGATGATGGATGCGAGGGAAGGGAAACATATTATCTTGTTTATAGAGTGTTCAGAACTTCCTATCTTCGCACCGAATGATAAGAAGTTTGCGCTTTGGCAAACTACGTTTAAATATCAATGAAATGTGTAGGTAATGAAAACATCTTTATACAACGAATACAGATGCTTATCTGATGTACCTACACACGCGAATAACAGTCACTGATGACCTCAATAGTAGGAAGGAGGGTTGCTGGTTTCGAAAGAGTAATTACTTTTTATTTGTGAGATGTGATTCAATGAGAAAAAATTAACGTTTAACTAATTAAAGTGCATTTCTTACTTTACGTAGCGCATTTTGGGTGATATTTAGAAAAAAATGTGATGGAAAGTCGCCAAGCATATTTATCGTATAGTTTCATTAAATATTATCCATTTTTTGGGAATTGCAATATTTTATTTGTGTTCGAGAATTACCGGTTTGGGGAGTGAATATGGATACCACTGAGCCCCGGGAATCGTTTGTTGAATTACCAACACCTCTTTGGTGACTTAGCAGGGGTGTCCGTGTTCATTTTCTGAGTTGTCTAGGTCTTCCGGCGTTGTGTTGCGGGCCGAATCGAGAGAAGCTGGTTGAGAGACCTTATGACCTCTCCAGCCGGTCTCTCTCGACCCATCGCTTTGCACCGCAGTTGGATGGGTTGATTCGTACGTCCGTCACTCCTGGACACAATAACCCCCAGATTCCTTTCTTTCAATTGAAACACCCTCCACAAGGCATCCCCTAACCCTAAGATGACATCGGCTCTGGGAAAAATTATTTTTCGTAGTCTCTTTATTATTGATTTTTGGGTTGTTATGCCCGGTCGCTCGTTTAAAGTCAACATTTCGGACAGCACCATCGTTGTCCGTCATAAGTGTTGGGCACCTTAATCCTCTAAGAGTCGGTATTTAAGAATGATAATTAGTTAATTTAATGCGGTTTTCGGCGTTTAGTTTTAGTTTAGCCGTCTATTACTGTCGAAAACCATGAACTATTTAGCTTAGCCCCGTCACTTTTAATAATATTAATGGAGTTTTTTTGGATTTTAATTGATTCCAAAAATAACTCCTAATCCAAAGTATTGGCACGCTTTAATTAAGTGCTTGATAGTTGACAATTTTTTCGTACGTATTGTTACATGTTTTTTCAAATCACGTTGAATAAAATATTCAAAATCTATACAATACGAAGCGGACAGTGAAAACGTGTTTTTTTCATTACGCAAATGTATTTCCCTTGCAAAACAGATAACTCGAACTTTGTTCTTATTTTCCTAGACAGGGGTTGAGAGAGCGCGGAATACAAAGGAGCAAGTGACAAGTCGAGATTTATTGATAAATTATTTTAGGAGAACCGTTCATAGTGGCGTTCTGTGGTCGTGCGGTTAGCATGCTTTGTCGGGCGTTAAATTCTCCGGACCGCCACCGGAGCGCGTGCTATGCGGCCAGCATATTAGAATATTGTTATTAGAGTTTAAATATAGGCGAAAATAAATCTGCGTACATTATTCTGGGGAAGCTCATTAGTAAACAACGCATGCCTCTCGCTGTGCTGAAACACATTTCCGTGGGAAAAATTCTAATTAAATTTTCATTTGTTTGCGTGTTTCCCAGCTAATATAGTATCTTGGTGATTTTGTATTTCTTGCAAAATCAACCGTTTCTCGTTTGTGAATACCTATTTATATACGTTTTGTTATTTATTTATCCATGTTTTGAACGGTTTTACGCGTAGAACCATTCTATGTTGTTTAGGGGACGTTATATATAAGACCTGAAAGACAAAGGTAGTCTATTCAAGTCTATTCGTTAAGTTAAGCTTAATATTTGTCAAAGATTTAATTACTTAAAGATTTTTCACTTGTAATAAAATACATACACGTAGAAATATTCAGGAATATGTACGACTTGTTTAAAACAGCGTCTCTCAGCTTGTTTGGAGTGAAATATAGATTGACTGGAATTGATCACCTCGAGTGGTTTGGTACATTTGTGACTTAGCAGGGGTGCCCGGGATTAGGTATGTTATTATTATCGCCTTACATCCCAGTGGGATGGATGAATTTATACGTCCATCTCTCCTCAACACACTGAACCCACAGATTCTAACCCTCAGCGTTTTTTTTTCCAGAACTTACTCTCCATCATTTTCTTTAAAACGCCCTCCTTACATGATCCTCAAAGATAATATAGGTTCTGAGAGAATTTATTTTACTTTTAACTTATTGATAATAAATTGATAATAAAATATGAAACTTATTTACAATTAAAATTATTTGTAATCTACGGTTTAAATATATACCAAATAGAGAGGAGAGAGGAGAGGGGTGGTCGACATTGATTTTATTCGATTATATGGGTTTTGTTAGTTAGTCGTCTTTAGCTGTCGAATTTCTAATTATATTAGTTATTTCCAATAGGCGTAATGACTTTGAGTTTGTAGCTAACTGTAATATTGTTTCTGGAAAACTTTACAAGTAATATGAGTTATTAACAACTTAATGTGTAAGCATGTGATCTTTTAAATTTACATTTCACGAAAAAAATAGTTGCATTGGATACAACAAAAAGGCTTTTCAAGCGAACAACTGATCGCGGATTGTGGTCAAAAAATCGAACAATCGTTAGTCGTATAGGTCGTAAGTCGACGACTACCTGTAATTTACAATGCGAAAAAGTGATCATTTAAAATGGTGATCTAAATTTTTTTGGATATTTTACTCCAAATAAGGAATGGAATCGCTTCTTAAAGTTTATCAGATGCGTAATTTATTTAATCTAGATCTTCTAGATCTAAAAAACTAATAGCTTCTCTGTGATTAGGAATTTTTGTGGGTATGTTTGTCACAGTTTAATGTTTGGGGCTAAGTGCAAAGGTCTTAGGTCATATTGCTTTCCACTAAAGTTGATGAAGAATGTAGAAATTGAAAAATTAAAGCAATAAAGAAATTTAAAAGAATTTAAAAACTTTGTATTTAAACCACGAATTTATTATTTTATATATCTACCGGTTTCGCTTCTACCAAGCTTCATCAGGATATAATAATCACTAACTACTAAGGCAGAGATATCGGTTATATATAAGTCGAATGACACAGGGAGAAAGAATATTACAAAAGAAAATAATTAGACAGAGACAAAATTAATATGAAAGGGATACAAAGGGTAATCAATTAGTGGGAGGGAGACGACAATGTACATTATACAGAAAAAGATAAATTATAATACAAAAGAACACAATTAGACGGGAGCAAATTAATTTTAGAGGTACAATGAATATCAATTAGATGAATGATGAATATCAAAATTAATTTGCTCCCGTCTAATTATGTTCTTTTGTATTATAATTTATCTTTTTCTGTATAATGTACATTGTCGTCTCCCTCCCACTAATTGATTACCCTTTGTATCCCTTTCATATTAATTTTGTCTCTGTCTAATTATTATCTTTTGTAATATTCTTTCTCCCTCTGTCATTCCACTTATATATATAATCGATATCACTGCCTTAGTAGTTAGTTGTTATTATATCCTGATGAAGCTTGGTCGAAGCGAAACCGGTAGATATATAAAATAATAAATTCGTGGTTTAAATACAAAGTGTTTTAATTCTTTTAAATATAATGTCTAACCACAAAGTAATTGCTTCTTACGAAAAAAAATAAAAAAATAAAAAAATTGATGGCAAGTGTTTACAATATGCAAATACGTGTTTGAATAATAGAAAACAAAAGTTCTTCCATTCTTTATCTCCGTCATATTATTTTTTTCTCCCGCAGTTGTTACAAAGTCGTATTTTTATTTCAATTGAAAAAGTAGCATCTCACAAATTGTACACGAAAAGTTAACTCATAAAAGTTAGCGCCAATAATTCAGCAAAACTAAGGTGGTGTTCTCAGAAACGGCACAACTCCTGTCGGCCCCGAATAAAAAAATCATCGGCCATAATTCACGTTCACACTATCGTCATAACTCATTTCTCATCTTCAAGTTTCCCTTATACATCACCGCACATTGGGCTGTCGGGCGCTCACGTATCGGTCATAAAAAATCGAGAAACAAAACTCTTCGTAGAAGAGAAAAAAACTACGGGAACAAGAGAACAAACTCACAATTTGCCAAGCGCGGGAAAAAAGCCAATTTTTGGCGTCCAACTTGGAGATTGTCTCGAAACTTTGAGAAAATAAACAAAACCTGTCAAAGGGAGATATAAATCACTCAAAAAGAAACTACGGAGAGAACGTGTACGGCGGCGCTGCACTGTGGGGATGCTGGAGAAAAGAGAAGAGAAAAAAATTATGGGGATCATTAATTTTGTTGCACTTCAGTCCATGGCTTGGCGCAGCATCAAAGTGAAAGATATTCATGGCGGCGTACTGTTTTTAAAAAGACTGAATAAATAATAAAATTAAAAAATATAACAACACAGCATTGAAATTTTAGTAATACCTATATTTTATACGTTATCTCGTGCATAAATTCAAAATTTTATATTATACTCCTTTGAATATATCTTTATGCAGTGCAATTTTTAGTCGAACTTAATGCGGCATTTTATTTTTCATTCATTGATAAAATACATGTTAATATAAATATTTACATATACTATGTGATACATAAAATCATCATACTGGATGCCTGCCTGTTTCGTGGTGATCAATGGTGTTTTGTGAAGTCTATTGTAAGAATATATAATAACATGCTGAAAATAGTATAACTTATAGTGGAAAAATTATAATGCAAATTGTAATAGCTTTAATAGAAAGTAAAATGTAGAAAATGGAAAAGAGAAGACATGCATTTTTGACATTGACCTCCAGATTCCTACCCACCCCTCATACCTTTTTCCTTCTCAGAACTTCCTGTCCTTCCCTTCCTTAAAAAGACCCTCCATACAGCATCCTCTGAGATGACATAGGCCCTGAGGGAAATTATTTTTTTCAGGGCCTTCTGTGTGGAGCTAATGTAAAAAAAAAATGCATGAGAATTAAATTTTCCAGATTTATATGATTTTTTTTCTAGTTTTATATTTGTGCAAGCTTAAGTGTGTAATTACGCGCAACCACACGTTATTACATATATTTGTTCGCGTACACATTCACATTTACACGCACACGTGTACATACACACACATGTATGTACATTTACATACACAAATTTACAAAAACATATACAATAAATACACATCTATCTGAGTTATTACAGGTTACTAGCACTTTCACATTCACTCATCAAAAAATCCTCATTCCTGAAAGTGTGACATTTGGCTATTGACTTTATTTCGATTATTAATTTATTGAAGACTTTAGGAACAAGAAAGTTAAAATATGACTGGACCATTGAAATTTTTGCTACTGGAATATTATAGTTCAATTTCAATACTACCACTCTTCTTTTTCACATATTGTAACGAGATGAAATAACACAAAACTGCACTTTACACATGACAACTTTGTATGTAAGATAACTGTTTGAGGAAATACACATAAAATTTTTATTGCTTTTATATATTCAATAATACTATTATTCAATTAATAAAAACAGTTTATAAACAAGTTCTGCTACGTATTTATAATTATTACGCGTGACAGTTTGTTTGCCTTTTGAAGGCAATGTTACACTTTTTTTGATAATCCCTTCAGAAGGCGAAACAGCTGTCATGCGTAATAATAATAACATAGCAGAACTTGTTTATAAATAAACTGTTTTTATAAATTAAATAATATAAAAGAAATTAAAATTAAAATGTAGTTCTACAAATTATACTTGATAACAATATATATAACATGTGAACATCATGACGTAGTAGGCGAGAATTTGAGTCAAAGATTCTTTTCAGTTGCGAATACACCAAGTAAAAACTCTTCGGTCCGGAAAATTGGGAAAATCACGGTTCACCACTGGAACCAAGGAAATTTTTATCTTGCACCCGAAATCTATTTTCACGACACACAAGTCAGACAGCCCGTATTACTTGTGTGTACTGAGAAAGTTGCCGATAGGGGTGCCACAGCGCTGAGGGAGAAGGAAGGGGTGGCTTGTAGTAAGGGAGGATTGTATGCAACCGCACGGCTCATGGCCATCGGAGACAATGCATACAAGGACGTAAGCCTCTTTTGAATAATAATGTCCGGCGATAAATCCTGGGAACAATATTTCAACGTGCAAATGAAAGGAAGATTAAATATGAATACATGTTCATAATGTGGTCTTCATGGCACATTTATGCATTTGACTTACTGTTAGAAAGTTGTGAAAAAAAAACATCAACCTTGACGGCCAGCGGTAAAGCTCTTGACTAGCATTCGGAAGATCGCGGTATTGAATTCCGGCAAGGCTTATAAATTTTATTTGATTAATTTGTGTTTTTCACAATATATTCATTTAAAATAATATATAGTATATTTGCGGCACGTTTCAGAGTGGAAGATACTCTCATTATCGCCCTGGTGTAAGACCATCATGCAGAATTGAAAAGTTGCTTGAAATGGCTTTAGCCGTGTTTGGTGACCAGATCTGAATTGCCAGGTACTTCCCACTTTCCTCTCCCCCATCTCCTTCCCTTCCCCACTACCTTCAGCCTCACAACATACTCCAATTGCGGATGCCATAGTCTAACTGGCTCCAGACGGGAGCAGTTGGGACTCTTGTGCGGTATTCATATAAAAAAATCTATGTATTTAAGTGCTGTTCAATCTGAATAATGTGACGGTTAATTCTTATGTTTAATTAAACTCATAAAAATTGCTTTTTTCCGGTTTTTTTTTAGATAGAAAGAGTAATAAAGTTATAAGTACTTAGAAAGAAGGGGTTATGGATTGGTTAACCTGAAAGAATTTTTAAAATCGTTTTATTGTTTAATGCGTGAAAGCGTAAAAAACAAACTGACGCAGTTTTGCATTTATAATATTAGTATCGAATAGTTAACCTAAAACTAAGGTTTTATTATTTGCCTTTGAAATCGGGTACATGTAAGTAATTTATAATCCTTAAATATTAACTAAGTGTGATTAGTATCTGTGACGAATCCTATGCAAGTTCGTTTGTCATGGCTATCACTTACGAAGGATCTATTAAACATTATTATCAGCCTGACTCATTCGATTTCAGAATAATATGAGTTCCGCTTACTGCGCCCCATTAGATTTAATTTTCAATTAAAATATTAGCACAGTCAAACACACTCCTAGAAAACTACCTACCCCTACTTTGACAAAAATACATTTATCTACATTTGAAAATAAAGCAATTCACAATCGTGTTGCTCTTATTAGACGAGCCAATAGTTTTCCCCTCTTCGTTATGATAAATAGTCTATAAAAGTCCCATAAAATTATGTAGATTCAACCATAAAACTATAAATCTCTTCAGCGGTTGTGCAATTTGATGACTTTTACTACACATAAAAACAAAACTGGTGAAAAAACAAGCAATAAACATCACTTTTAATGTCTTAATAATTTTGGTGGAAATACAGGGTAATATTGGTCGACAATGATAATTAAACCATTAAAACAATTTAATTGACTTCGTAAATCAAGTTGAGTCTTACGTTTAGTTTGTAGCGTTTTACAAGTAAGCGCCTTTTTTGTTTATGTGAATACATCACAAGAGATCAAACTGCTTCAAACCGCTGTGAGGCTGTGGGTTTCCCGATTGGGGTATGTTGTTAAGGTTGAAGTTATAGAGGAAAGGGGTTTTGGATGGGTTCGTTTTGCATCCCGCCAAGACAAAGCCAGGATTCGATTAATGAGGTTTGCATCTGCGCAACTGGTAACGCGCAATCCGTGCTGTTATCGGCTGCGTTATCGAACTCCGACCACGCCAGTGTTGAAGCATCTACTTCCCATCTCGGTGTATCAGGTTTAGCGCGCGTTGACAATTATTATCACCGTTTGGAAGTACCTTCATTAATCGGTATCTTGTTATATCGCAGTTACACTGTTAAAAGGGTAAATTATCAACCACCACTAAAATCCGTCTCATCCGCTGGCTTAGTCCTTCATCACAACTCAAGCAATATTTTCGGCTTTCTGTGATGGTAGTAGGTGATTTTCAAATACTGTTGGGTTATTCTTGGGAAACTTCTTTAGCCCCGTTAGTGATTTGAAATTCGGATGAAACGGAAGTGCGTCACAAAATTTTATTAGTTGATGGGTCGTCGGTTCATATATAATGTGGTAAATTCGCGTACAAAATAATAATGGTGAAAATATCATTGGGCTAAAAATAACTCCTTACATATGTGCATCATGTGTAGTTTTTTCGGTCTTTGTCAAAATAAAGATTCGCCGAGGTAGTAATAAATCAGTCAGCCTTCCATAGCGTAGCGGGTAAGACGCCTAACAAATCGCGGCCAAAGAGACATTCAGTGAACGGGGTTCGGATCCTACGAAATCCAAAAAAAAAACATTTTTATTTTTGTGAAATCAATATCCAATCTTCAAACCACCTTATAATGAACAGGAAAAAGAAAAGAAGACTACATCTAACGACTTTCTAGTTCCGCTTCTACCGCGTGTGAATTGCGCACTCTGATTTTTTATTAAAAAAACAAAAACAAAAAAATTACGAGCACCTGTGGTCAAATCCTAATTATCCAGATGCAAAATGAGTTTGAGCCTCAACATAAACATCGCAAGATAACCAGCTATAATTACCATTGTTAAATTACTTTGATCTTGTTTTGGGCGTGCAATTTGTTGTGGACCGTAGCGTGGAGCAAACAGGACACCACGCTCCTACTCTGACCACGTTAAAGTGGCGCCACCATTATCTTACAACCTGGCTATTCAAATGTGGTCACTAAAAACGGCTCTCGGTGGTAAAAAGTTAACTGTATTCGGATTGCGGACGCGACGGCCATTTGCAATTGGATTTTCATTTTGTCATAGACACTTACCGGAATAGTTACCCCTCCGAGAATTTGCGTCGAAGGATGCATTTGTATGACTAAATTTACAAAGAATTCTAAAATCCGTTCGTTGCGATCCATCCGATGCGTAAAATATGGATCTGTCGACGCTTTCCTTTAATCTCTTCTGCACTAGAGCTCCCACTTTTCTCTTATGATCTAAATTCATACTCCGTTTCCAAAAACCAATATCCTTCAAAACAACATCAAGGCGTACTATAATATATTCATCTCCAACCGTTTAATTTATTCCCTTTCATCTTTGGCATCAGATCGATGATGCGAACATGTGGCAGACGCCATTTATCATTAATTAAAGAGCCGCATTGTATTGTATTAATCGGCGTAATCTCGCTAAGCCTCTTCCATTATATGAGCGATGGGCCCTGTGATATATTTCACTGTGTCTCGCGCCGTATACGTGTCTGAAAGTTTGTGGGTTAATTCGACGGTTGAAACATAACGCCTGGTTAAATCGGAGCGAAGCGTTTAATAATATGGTTGCGGCAATGATTTCAGTGCAAATAACCTAGGAATTTCCAGCAATATCCATGATAAGGACTTACGCGCAAATACGTAAGATTTTTGATTTGCAGGGCAAAAGTATTTTGGGAACTTTTTTAACCCTAGAAGCGTACCAATACTGGCAAGTGCACAAGCAGTATCAAAGGATACAGGTATACCCTGTGAAATAAAGCTAATTGTTCACACAATTAAACATTTTGTTGGTACATTTCGAAACCACTAAATCATTTTGAGTGAATCTTGTGTTATGTTTATGGTAAACTCTTTCCCTATACGAGAATCAGACAATATAACATACTGACTTATAATATTATACAAATGAGAATATTATACAAGAATGCCAACATTCCTGGTCAATTAAAATTATTCCCGCCAAACACTTTAATTATCTCAACCAAACGTATGTTGACCAACTTTTGTCAAACAAATATTGAGTATTGAGTGTTGAAGAATTGAGTGCAAAAATAGAAGAGTTTACGTTTGCCATTCAGGATAGAGTCATTAATACTAAAAATTATAGGAAGTATATAATCAAAGATACAAATCAAATTGATGATTTATGTAGAAAATGTTTGGCTTTTCCGGAAACTAAAACATATTATATCGAGATGTTCTGTATTAGCGCCGTCCGAGTACACATTTAGGCATAATCAGGTTTTAAAAATAATTCACCGAAGTTTGGTAATTAAACATAACTTGATTGACTGCCGTAATGTAGTAACATATTATGAATACAAACCAAATTCATTTTTAGAAAATGAAATATATTATGATTAAACTATACTGACAGAACTATTTGTCATAACAGACCCGATATTTACATGACAAAATTAAAAAAAAATAACTTATATCATTGATGTGGCTATTCTAAATTCCTGTAATATTCAAAAATCTGTTTCTGAAAAAAATAAAAAAAATACAGATTTAGGAAATGAGATTAAAAGAATTTGGCATTCTCGGACTATAAAAATATCACCATTTGTTATTTCGGCTACTGGCATTATACCTAGCTCTCTCAATCAAAATGTAGGCTTATTAGATTTGTCAAAGATATAAAAATATCTGGAGATCGTGAATTATTTTCCTATTTGGTCTCTGGTAGGTTGACACATTGTTCTTGTATTGTTTTGTATTTATTATACTTATACAGTGCAATTGCAAAGCGTGGATTGACTAGATGATCATTTGTGGAAAAGTGTGTGGAAGGGTTAAGTTTTTCCTGTGGGGAAGATTTAACCCGGACATAAAGTCTAAAAAATAATACTCTAACATGGAAACATTTAGAGACTTGCTTACACATATAATGTTTACATGTAAACTGTATTAGTTTGACAAGAATGTCCCCAAGAAGTTATTTTATATATCAGATTGTGGATGACACCGTGGGATACTTTGATTAATTTTAAAGTAATTCAAGGCAAGAAATATTTTATTTAATAAATCGTACCGACAACAGCCCTTAGACGTTTAAAAACATTATTGAACAGCCTATTTCATGTAGTAGTCAATAATTAATCCGAGTATTATTGCACTCATTGTCTGAGGAAAATTCATATTAAACTTCCTAATAGACACAATTTAAGGAGTCATAAAATATTCCATCTCGAATTATTTAATGACAATATTGCATACTTCAATCCTCTGTGTCTTGAAGGTGTCGTTTATATAATACGTGACGTGACCATATACGCAATGTGACCATATACGCAAAAAATCTCACATATTTCAAAAAACAAATTATCAAACTCCTACCATGACACTTCGTGGAGAACAGCTATGTATCTGCTTTATTTTCATACCATTTCTTTCTTTTTTCTCTTTCTCTGCAGGGTGTTATATTTGACACGACTGTGTTTTATATTTAATTTTGATTATCATTATTTCTGTTATCAATTTAAGCATTTCCGTCTTAACATTGATTAACAACTTAACATTGATTACTCACGCTGTGAACATTTCTAATTGGAGTGTTAATATCTATGTAATATACCAACGGCAATTCTATTACTGTAATAATTGTTAACACTCTGTAAATGTTTCGAACAATAAATAAATAAATATACATAAAATTTTGACAAACTCAATGGTTCCATACATATAGGGCTGTGCAGCAATTTCATGTTTGCAGTCAAATTTGTGTGTAAAGAGCGAAAGCAATACATTGTAAATGGCGTGTAGAGATCTTTTGTGGATAATTTTAGTTTCCTTTACATTTATTATGTGACCTGCACCATGTGACCATTTTAGTAGGGCAATAAAATCATGCTGCATAAGGTTCATTGCAGTCTTCATGTGATTTTACGATTGCCATGCACAAAATTCCCAACAAGTGAAAACAAATTTACTTATAATTGAAACATTTATCATTTGAAGAGTAGGCCCTAAAATTGATCCCGGTGCGAGACAAGACATATTTTAATTTGCTACATTAAAAAAATATTCGTATTGTTTCTATAATTTTTTTTAATAAAACTAGCAGTCTTCCTCTAATTCCTATTACCTCCATTGTTCCTAATAGTTTATCTAAGGTATCAAATGCCTTATAGTTATCAATACACAAAATCAACACATTTTCGTTATTTATTTTTGAGGTGTTATGCCATGTTGCGCTACCTCCTTCTCAGCATGGCATAATACCCCAAAAACAAATAAAGAAAATACTTTTGGCCGTAAAAATCTGAAAACCCAAAATCAACATATGTTTTCATAGAATTATTTTCTATTTAGCGAAAAGAAAGTGTATTTTTCTAGTATTTTTTCCAGGGCTGGAAATTTGCTAAATGGCTTAGAATTTTGTACTCCTGCATGTTTGCCATCTTTGAAAATTGATATAATTGATCTAACTGTAGAATTAAAACATTATACATAGGTTAGTATTTTATCTTTTTTTCTGAATTCTTGACCCAATCAGATCCAATTTTGAAAATGACACTCGAATTCAAAATTAATCCTAGTTCACTGAACCAGATTTGCAATCACTTTCAGACAGATATCCACTACCGAAATTTAGGAAATGATGTAAAAAAGTCTAAAGTACTTCTTCAAGTTTATCCAAGGAATTAAAACATTGGGAGCAGTTAAAACCATTTGTACCGTTCATGGGGAGAACGCTATCTAACTGCTAAGATCTAAGAGCTCTATTCTTGAAGTTTTCATCAGATTTTTACATTTTCTACTCTATCATACAAGAGATGTCTCCTTTAATAATGATGCTAGTCTTTAAATTAAAATAGTTGTCAACTTCTTCGCTTTAAACCATCAACCAACAATTTTCAAACCCTACGAATTGTTTTGGCCTATTGAGAAACATTCGAAATATTGTGAAGATTTTTAATGCATGAAAGGTGAAAAAAATCGCAACAAAGAGGCTCAAACTTTCAGGCCAAAATAAACTTAAAAATGTATGAAATGTAGGCAAAAGAATTGTTTTATGTAAGAAATTTTAACGCCATAAACTTATAATGAAAGAGTGTGTGTAATATGTGTTCACTTTTTAACCATGGTTACGATATTTTGCAAACATTGCCAAATTATGATGCCGAAAAAAGTGATTATTTCTTTATAATTGTGTATGACGAAATGTATTACAGCCTTCTTTGATTTTTTTTTGTGAAATTGTATTGTAAAGTCTTGTATCACAGTTTTCGAGGGCTTTGTGTGGAATGCCACTTTTTTGTTATTTCGCTACAATATTCTACATACGCGTCATTATTGACATAAAGAATGGTCGAGTTTTTTTATTAAACGTTTTCGCAAATGTGAAAGATAATTTAGAAACTTATACGGTCAAGTGTAATGATTTTATTTTGAGGGCAACACTAATGCGCTTTGGCGATATTTACCCAAAGCAGCTCTATTGGTAAGAAATCATTATAACCTCACTTCACATTGGTAAGAAATCATTATTTCACGGATCACTTCACAGTCTTCGTGGGTCAGTGGTATAAACAACTGACCAAGTTTGCGCAGACATTTCTGGCGACCTCGGTTCGAATCCTACTGAAGCTGACAGAAAAAATTTTATTTTTAAAAATAAAATTCGTACATTTTATTTATAAATTAAATATATCCGATCATCGAACCATTTTACAAAATGAATAAGCAGAAGAGACAAACTCAAAAAAAGGCGCCATCTAGCGACTCAGAAGAAGAAGACACAATGACTAATAAAATGATCAAATGCATTGAAAAAAAATTTAATGAATTAACCAATCAACTTATGAAATCTTTTAATGAACAAATAAAAGAACTTAAGAAGTCCGTCGAATTTTGCTGTGAGAAATTAGACGAATATGAAGAAAAAAACAAAAATAAAGAAATACTGATTAAACAACTTCAAGCAGAAAATAAAGAAATAAAATTACACATTAATAAAATGGAACAAAATGAAAAACTAAACAATATTGAAATACAGGGTGTTCCTTTTAAGGAAAATGAAAATATCACAAATGTATTTAATAATATAATAGACATACTCAAATGTGATAAAGAATCGATTAACGTGTCAAATATTTTCAGAAGCAAAAATAAAAACCCGATGAACAAAAATACTGCCATTGTAGTATCTCTACAAAACAAAGAAAGTAAAGAAGTAATTATAGCGCATAAAAAAAAATATGGTATTTTATACGCAAAAAACATAAATTTTGAAGAAAACAACACAATATATATTAACGAACAACTGACCCAATTTAATAAACACCTACTTTACCTAGCTAAATCGTCAAGACTGGGTTACAAATTTATATGGGCAAAAAATGGAAAAATATGGATGAGAAAAAACGAAACATCTCCAATCTTACTCATAAGAACGCCTGAAGACATCCCCTCTGAATAAAGGATAATAAAACCAAATAGCAAACTACTATCACCTTTCAAAATGTCTGAAGAAAACTATATACACGAAAATTACAAATGTAAAAACCCATGTGAACTAAATAACCTATTTAAAAATGTTAATTTCTCGATCTTAAACATGAATATTAGGAGTATAAGGAAAAACTTCGATGAGCTCTGTGTACTTATTAATAACCTAGATTTTTCTCCAAGCATAATTGTTTTAACTGAAACTCAAATGAAACAAGTAATTCCATATGACTTACCAGAATATACAACAATTTCATCTGCCTGTAAGCATACTGGTCATGATGGAGTTACTGTCTTCTGTCATAATACTCTGAAAAATGTTGCCGCTGAAATTATTGAATTTAAAACAGCCAATGCAATAAAAGTAACTTTTTGTCAAAACAACTATAAATATCATATTCTAGCCATATATAGATCCCCTTCATTAAATGATTTTTTATTTGTAAAAGAACTAAAATCTTTTGTTAGTAAACTTGATAGAAACAATTTCACTTTTTCCATTGTGACAGGAGACATTAATATAAATATTAATGATAATAATACAAATGTGAATTGTCAAAATGAGTATCTTGATTGTTTATCTAGCTCTGGACACATGTCATATATTAACTCACCAACAAGAGTAACCTTAAGTCACTTGGCATGTTTAGACCACATATTTGTCAAGTCGCACAAGGCGGTTAATATCATCTCTTCAATTCTTGAAACAAATATCACAGATCATTACCCGACCTTTTATGGACATCATTTCAAAAATACTCCTCTAAACCGAAATTCTGAAAATCTAGAAAAAGTAGACATTGATTATGAAACTCTAAACTCTTTACTTCGGTCAGAAAACTGGGAAAATGTGATATCAATAGAAAATCCACATCTCGCACTAGAGAATTTCTATAAAACTCTGAGAGATCATACTCTAAAAAGTGAAAGTAAAATAGTGGTCACTAAAAATAAATATAAAAAAATTAAACCTTGGATAACAGTTGGATTAATTATATCAATTAAACAAAGAGATAAATTATATAGAGAAATGTTTAAATATCAAATAGATTGTCAAAAGAATAATCTCAGAACAATGCCTTATCTGCAAACAAAATATCTAATGTACAGAAACTTACTCAATAGGCTTATTCGAAATTGTAAAAAGAAATACTATTGCGAACAAATTGAAAACGCAAAAAATGATAGTAAGAAAACATGGAATATTATAAATGAAATTGCAAACAAAAATCGTATGTATTCACCTGTTATAAATGAGGTTAAAATAAATAACAAATCAATAACTGACAAATCTACCATTGCCGAAAAATTTAATTACTTTTTTACAAATATAGTAGATGAGGTACTTGAATCATCCAAGATAAATGATAATAATACTTACCTAGAGACATCCTCACATATAACTGTAGCTAACGAATCAATAAACCCTATAGAAAGTTTTTCACCTATCACAATAAATGAAATTGATAAATGTATTGATAGCCTCAAATCATCTAATTCTAAGGGAATTGATGGACTATCTTGTAACACTTTGAAAAAAATAAAACAACATATTTTAACTCCTTTGCAACATATTTTTAATATGTGCCTTAAAGAGGGTCATTTTCCAAAACAGTTTAAAACCTCCACCATCATACCAATTTATAAATCTGGTGAATCACATAAATTAGACAATTATAGACCAATCTCTCTTGTTTCAAATCTATCAAAAATATTAGAAAAATGCATCAAAAATAGAATCATGGAACACTTAGAAAAATATAATATTCTATCCCACAACCAATACGGTTTTCGTAAAGATCTGAGTACTGAAGATGCAATATATGATTTAACAAAAAATATATACACTTCTTTCGATAAAAATAAGAAATGTCTAGCAATATTCTTGGACTTAAGAAAAGCTTTCGACACTGTAAATCATAACTTACTCGTTAAAAAAATAAATCAATTAGGTTTCAAAAAAGACACACTTAAACTACTCACAAACTATCTTAAAGACAGAACACAAAAAACAAAAATTGGGAATTTGTATAGTTCAGAAGCTCAGATAAAAAATGGAGTTCCGCAAGGAACTGTACTTGGCCCGATTCTATTTTTGATGTATATAAATGATTTGTGTAATTTTGTAATCCCAGGAAAAATTATTTCTTACGCCGATGACACGGCAATAATAGTTAACGGAAATTCTTGGAACGAAACTTTTTCTAAGGCAAAAGAATGTATTGCACTTGTTTCAACGTGGCTAAAATGTAACAAACTCATTTTGAACTACAGCAAAACATTTTATTTAACTTTTTATAAAAGCAATAAAAATAAACCTCATGATAACCTTAAAATTAGAATCCACAATACAAGTTGCAATCAAGATACATGTACACTGTGCAATGAACTTGTTAAAGTAGAAAGTATCAAATATTTAGGAGTATCTATTGATACACATCTAACTTGGAAAACACAAATTGTTAAAATCATCTCGAAATTAAGATACCTTACATATACATTTTATAGACTTAAGGAAGTACTTAATCTTGACAAATTGAGAATGATATATTTTTCACTGGTGCAATCTTCAATAATGTACGGCATTATAGGATGGGGTGGTGCACTTGATGCTTTTATTAAGCCTTTACAAAACACTCAAAAGCGCATTATTAAAGTTATGTACAATAGAACTAAAACATTCTCGACTGAGTTACTTTTCAAAGATTCTAAAATATTCAACATCCGTAAATTATTTATATTGCAGACAATGAAATATGTATTTAAAAACAAAAATTGTTTCGAAAAAAATGAAAATAGAATTAGCAAAAGGACTAATAATATCTTTTACACCCCTCAAATCAATACCAAATTAATGCAAACACATAGCAGCTTTATTGGTCCTCGGACATTTAATCTTCTACCAAAACACATTCAAACGACAGATAAAATATCACTCTACATAAAAGAATTAAAATTATGGCTTTATGGTGCAGATGTTAAAACACTTTTGCTATAAATTCTATGTTAACCTTAATACATAACTTTTCATTTTAATTCTAACTCATATAACTTTTTTATAACTTATAACTATTGTTAATTGTACTTACTGATGTATGCATTTTTGTTTATATTACCCACGCACAGGCAGTGCCTTTGTGGGTTCCCATCACCTACTTTTTACTTTACGTAGATTTAATTCCTAACTTTTGATTTATTTGTTTCTTATATGTGTATTTTGAAATGTTTATAATAATGGGAAAAAATAAAGATTAAAAAAAAAAAAAAAAAAAAAAAAAAAAAAAAAAAAAAAAAAAAAAAAAACCTTTCTATAAACTATTGTTAGGTAAAAGGATGATACATTTTTTTTACATGAACTCCATACAGGAGGCCCTGGGAAAAATAATTTTCCTCAGGGCCTATGTCATCTTTGGGGTTGCTGTGTGGAGGGGTTTTTTTTTAAATGAAGGAGAGGAGGGTTCTGGGAAGTAAAAGATACATGATATATAAGAAAGAATATTTATCTTTAACTCTAAAATACGTTCATTTTTGATCCGATTTAGAAGGGTGACCCACGTGGAAACTGGAATAAAAAGAGCATCGCGTAAAACGCCCATACGATTATTGTACTTTTTTTATCTAAATAAAGAAGCTTGTTTTGAAAAATAGTAGATATTGGAAGGTATTGCTATGCTTATAGCAGGCTTTGATAATGTTTATGTTGTAAGAATTTTAGCGAAATTTTGATTTAAGAACCGTACTAACAAGCATAGTTTCAATATTTATACGAACGAATGATTTTCGTGCTGGCGATACCCATACCCGCCTCCAAAATTAGCTACATAAGGAGGCCTTTATTCAAATATAGCAGAAGAAATTAAATGCTACGGCTGTAATTAACCCTTAGAGCAGGCATGAATAATTATCGTCATTTTTGTTGAGGTATTACGCCGTGTTGGGACTTCCTTCCTTAGTCAATGTTTCAGACAGTGTTACGGTATCCATCATCAGGGCAGATGTGTAATACAGCGTAATACTGTCCAAAACGTTGGCTAAAAAAGGAGGTAGCACAACACGGCGTAATAACCAAAAATAAATAGCGATAAATTAAATTAAAAAAGTGAAAATCCAAAATCATATCCGGCTTGAATAAAGTTTATGATGCAAGTATTTTGGTAAAATGTTTATTGGTGAACCCTTTTTAATTGTTTCATTAATATATTATTACACCTTCCAACATTACGTCGGTGACCGCCAGTAGATTAATTTCATACCCGCAAACAATATAGGTATTTTGAGGTACGTTAACAGCACAGCAATCAGCACTAATCCCAAAAACTCCCATTTGACTACTTTGAGGATTACCGTTTGAAATGTGTACATATTTATTCCTGCTTTGAAGACACGAGTCGCTTTGCTCTGCCCGGCTTATCACGGCAGGAAGAACGCGTGTTTGGGGGCGGTAAGTGATAGTATTATATTCCGCCCCTGGTCATCTGTCTTTCCTGTATAATGCGAAGATAACTCCTTGGTAATAGTCCTCCCCTTCTCGAGTCTCTGAGAAATGTATTCACTGAAGAATAATCTGGAGATGGCGTTTCTCTTATTTCCACACCTACCACAAAGGTGAAACACGCCGCCTTTCTGCGGCAAATCGCGGTTTTATATTTTGAAAGATGTCTTTATTAGCCCCTTTAAAAACAGGAGACCAATTTTTTCCCAGCTCACATAGGTCTCATACAAATTGTTATATCTCCTTATAAATATTTGGATTTATAACTAGGCTAACTAGAAATTTAAACAATATAAAATGTATTAAACTGTTATATTTTGCGTACGTAAGAAGTCAACTTTAGTACAACTCTCCCGTCTGGAATCCACATTATAATATACATGTACAAACTGTCGAAAGAACACAAAACAAATTTTTAAGTTTTCTAAATTTTAAAATGGGTATTCCAGCAATTATGTTGAACAACAACACTATTTTGAACGAAATGAATATGTTCAAACTGTCAGACAGAAGAATTTTCGCTGACTTGGTATTTCTATATAAAATTCTAAATGATTTAATTGATAGTCCGGTATTGCTTGAATTGATAAGCTTCCGAATTCCACTTTGTAATGCTAGTCAGGATTTATTTCAGTGTTGAAATTCTGGGACTAACTACTATGTGTATTCCTCTTTGCCCAGAATACTAATGAAGGGAAACAATTTTACCAAATCAGTGGACATCTTCAATTTATCTTTAAACAAATGTAAAATATTGTTATTAAGGCAGTTCAGTTATGTACAATAAATATGTATTTTTCTAACTTTGCTATACGTGTAAAAGCCCCGAAAAGGGCGTTTATTAATAAAGAAATAAATAAAATAAATAAATAACAGTTTGAAATTATTATGCTCAAAGTAAGCACCCTTCCATAAAGTCGGTTGCTAAGCATTAATTTGAATTGATTTTTAATTTCTATTTGGAAAGCCAAAATTAGAACAAATGAAATCCTGCGTTCTTCCGTTGCCTTAAACATATTTTCTATCAGCTTACTTTTCAAACAATTCCAAATAGAGAATCAGAGAGGCTGGTCGTGTGTTTTGTCGAGGAAGACATACTACGGTGGATCTCCGTCGACCTGTGAGCTAATTCTTAGTTTAATTTTGAGTTTCATATATAAATATTTATTTACCATTTAATATTCCGTTCGATGTCTGAACTGGCGCCCTGTAATAATTTTCTTTACGTGACGATCTATATTTAAAACACTTGATTAAATTATCGGTTCGATTTTATATTAACAGTACAAGCTATCGATATATTTTATATGTTCCAAATAAAATTAACTGCTTTGTTTATATTAGGCTTAACACGACCCTGAGTTTAAAATATTAGAGTAATGTTATTTTATTTAAGATTTTAGATTCCATTTTTTGGTTTTGTTTTAATTTAATTGTTTTGGCACAATTTTTTTTATTTTACTGTAAGACTGTCAGGGCAGTCCAACCTTGAATGAACAATTTTATATAATAAAACGAGATCAGATATTATTTTCCTTTCAGATAATTTCGACAAGTTAAGTTTATTGCGTAAATTGACATAATTGATTTCAATAAAAGGAATACAAATTTTGAAATAAATAGAACGTAAAAATTTATTTTTAATTTTTTCAATTTGTTAAAACTGAGTTGAAACGAGGACACCAAACGCTTGAATTGTATTCAACCTGACTTCTAACAAAAGACGTGTATAGTAATTTTATGGTTTTTATGTTATTAAAGTCTTTAGCGATTTTTAGAATAAATCCAAGCATTTGTAATCCCTTACTGGTAATGCTAATACTTTTGTTATCAGATATATTATTTACAATACATTAGAAATATACTCAACCATAAATTAAATTAATTTGTGAAATTAGGTGGGAATGGGTATTGCTATTTGCCTTCGGTTTCTCCTAATTTATTAAAATAGAATTTCGTTAATTACACGTACTAAAAACAATTCGCCATATTATAAACATTCTCTTGCAAATATTCTGGGAACCACCCTCCCGCGGCACATAATTCCAAGTTGGAGCGCGTTGCTTACGCGAATCCTCGGTTAATAAAATTGAGGCGGGCATAACTCCGATCCAAACTCCCTAATACAAACTGTCTGTACCTCGTGTGAAATCCAAATGAGAATTTCCCGTCAAAATAATTTGCAGTAACTCAGTGCGCCCATTTCACAGCTTACTGGGTCCGAAACCATTAAAACTTTGTCCTCTCCTTGAGTTATGTATGCAGGAACGACGACATTTAATTGTCACGGTAGTACCTATAATATATATAATAAAGTGTATATTGTGAAAATTATTAACATTATTTTAATAATTATTTGTATTATATGATTTTATTATTTAAATTCCTCATCAAACACAAAAGCCTTGCCTCTTTATGGCGAAGATATTTTTGTTTTTAATTTGTAAATTATTTTTTAAAAAACTTCTTTATCTGTACTAATATTATAAATGCAAAACTGCGTGTGTTCGTTTAGTACGCTTTCACGCATAAACCACTGAATTGATATTTAAAATTCTTTCACCAAAAGAAAGCTAGATTATACGCATTTAATAAAGGCTGTATATATTGGTAATCTCTGGCGTTATGAAATTATAAATATTAATATATAAATGAGTACCTTGAATACAGAGGTGATGGTTATAGGAAGGGCCCAAACTCAGTGCAACATACTCGCTAATGGGACTCAGTTGAAACAGGTGGACAAATTCAAATACCTCGGGGTTGAATTTTCCAGCGATGGACAAGACGGAGAAATTGATCGAAGAATCGGTGCGGCAAGCGGTGTGTTCCGTCCTCTCTGCAGCTCAGTGATAAGAAAAGCCGAGCTCAGTATCTACACAAAGATGGCAGTGTTCAAAATGTTATATCGCCCGACGCTCACCTACGGCTACCAGATATGGATGCTAAGCGAACGAACGCGCTTTAGAGTCAAAGCTGCCGAAATGGGGTACTTGAGAGGAGTGGCAGGCGTTACGAAATGGGATCGTATAAGGAACTCGATGATCCGAGACGATCTTAACATTGAACTACTGTTACTCTTCATAGAAAAATCGCAACTGAGGTGGCTTGGGTATGTACTAATGTCCATGACTGCCTGATGACCTAATTCCGAGGAAGATACTACGTGCGATTCCAGAGGGTAGACGCCCAGTAGGCTGCCCCAGACACAGCTGGGCGAGGCAATACCAGAAACTGTGTGAGGAGAGGATGGGACTGCCATGAACGGAGGCCGAACAGTCAGCTCAAGACAGGGACGTATGAAGGAGCCTTGTTGATGCAATGGGTCCCCGACCCGAATGGGATAAGGGGACGAAGATGATGATGATGATAATATATTCTATTTATTACACGATTTCTGTCCCTAAGCAAACAAAAGCAAGTTATTGCTAACTTCAGAAGAAAAGCAAAACAAATCGTTGCCGTGGAAACGATGTTGATAAATTGTCGGGAAATTCTATTTCAGGCGTCGTAATATTTATCTCTAAAAATGAATAGCCGAAATGTATGTACGCGCATAGTTTCCAAACGGCTGCACCAAAAACGATAATTTTCAATAGGTGGCACGCGTGTTGTTTGAAAACTGAATGTACTGGGACTGAATGTATGGAATGCGGGAGGGGGTAGGAGGGAGGGCAACTCGAGAAGGGGGTTTGCTGGAGGGGGGTGGGGAAGGGGAGAGGAACCAGGGAGGGGAAGGGGAACCTGAGAGTGGAGGGGGGGAAGTGGGGAGTGGAGTGGGGAGAGGGAAGGTGGAGGAGGTGGAGTGGGAACGCAAGAAAGGAAGGGGACGGGGAAGAGAAGAGGAGGCGGAAGGGGAACGGGACGAATGGGAAAGGACTCGCAGGGAGATTTTTTTCTTTATTAAAGGCACAGCAACGCATGCCGGGTACCAGCTTGTAATGAATAAAAAAACTAACAGCATTATACAATTTGTATCATTTTTGGAAGTTTTCGAGGTTTTTTGGAACATATTTAAAAAAAAATAAGATAGGTACATTTAAATAATAATGATAATAGTTTATTCAAAATAAAACGAAAACTCGTATCGGATCTACTAAGGACGGGTTATTTCAAAAAATTTGATGGATTCATCAAATATTTGTAGTTAATTTTCACGTTTTGTGTAAGTTCTATTTAAGTTCTGTGATAATTTCAGTATTGTGAAGCAACTGTCCTATAACTATATAAAAACAGAACTTGAAAAGAACTTGCAAAGAACGTGAAAATCAACATCAAATATTTGATGAATCCATCAAATTTTTTTAAACAACCCATCCTTAAATTTCGAATAATCTACCCGTGTAAAGTCACGTGTCATATTTGTTGACAGAGTTTTGTTTTATCATAATTCTAATCAAATAGGTCAATTTTGCAAAAGTGAATTCATGCTTAATTACCGATACAGTGCTTTATGATTGACGGCATCATAATAAAGCCGTCACTGGATTAAATGCGCCATTCATCCTTTTGCCATACACTCGCTATCACTCGTGACGTCATGTATTGGTAAGCTTCATTGAGCATATCAGGGGGAGCAGTCGAACGGATTATTGCCGGCCCTGCAATTAATTTATTCGACTTTAAGGTGACTTTGATTCAATTTCGAGTGATTTTCATTATTGCTATTGAAAAATGTTATGTTTTTGGGGGCTTCAATGTATTTTATTCTCGTTAACATCATCATCAACACTCTTGAATCTACAATCCCTGGTGGGTCTTGGCCTCCTCAAGACGTCGTCTTAGTTCTCAATTGTTCAAACGACCATTTTAGTTTTTGTTCAATCTCCACTTTAAAATTAAAAATAAAGCATAAAAAATTATAGTTAATCACTTAACTAAGAATTATTTAAACTAATGAGACCTATTCCTTTATGGTTATAGCTTTATCATAAACATCGTAATGTTTCATCTAAATAATGAAAGGAAACCTTCTCCTCCTGTAAAATTTTCAGATTATCGTTTGAAAAATTATGAACTAAGGCAACGAAGAGTCTTCTTCCACTCATCTCGGTTTTGTGCCAGCTCTCTTCACTTTAGAAGCTCCAAGGTAGAGAGGTCTTTGAAGACGTTGTCGCTCTATCTTAATTTTGGCCTTCCCAGGATCCTTCGCTCTATCGGTCTTGACAACAGCAGGGATTTTGGTGCTTGATGCTCGGTCATTCTCTCCACATTACCCAGCCACTGAAGTTTTCCCAGTTTTATAAAGTTTGTGACGTTTAGCTCCTTAAGCAGAGTATATTGTTGTAACGTCTGCGCTAAAATCCATTTTCTAGAACCGGTCCGAAGATGCACCTCAAATTTTTCCTTTTAAAAACGTCCAGTGCTCGTTCATTCCTCTTAGTACCCACGTCTCAGCTGCTTACGTAAGTACTGGCCTAGTAAGTGTTTTGTACACTAATATATTTATGTTTTTGGACAGCAGTCTGGATTTTATTTGGTTTTGAAATATTTATTTGTTTTGGTTTTGGAAATAACAGTGATTTGCGTTCACTCTGCGCTTCTGGATCTCCTCTGAAGTATTATAGTCGTTTGTTATCAGGGAGCCTAGGTATGTACCTAATTTTGGCACCGTTTCAAAATTTTGACATCCACATAAGTGTTAGGGTTTGGGTTTGTTGGGTGTATCCTATAGCCATGTATTTGGTCTTCTGCTTGTTTACTACGAGACCTATGTTTTTGCAGAACGTTGAAGATTTATGAAGGCGTCACGTAAAGCATGGGGATTTTTCGCAATCATATCGATATCATCAGCGCAAGCCAATAATTGCGCATTCACGTTGCACGCGCACAATTTTCGTTAACAGCACTTACATAGATTTATTGGACTTCTTATAAATTATTTTTTTAATTGGAAAAAACAATCCCGAGGTTACTTACTCTTTATTCTATTGTAAAAGTCGTACGAAAAACGATTTCAATTTCAAAAAATTCCAAACTCGTCTTATTGACTTATCTTTAAGCTTGCTTTCATTTTGCTGAGACAGGAACATCTGTTTAATGATATTTAACCTATTTTCGCACGGATTCAAGAGTCTCTTCTTCAATTTGGGAGACTGGTATGGGTTCCGCTGCTCCCTGGAACCGTTTGTTAGATGACCAACACATCTGCAATAGGTCACTCTAAGTAGTTCGCTGCATTTTTCAACTTAGCTGGGGTGGCCGGGTTCATGGAGTGAGGTTTGTCCGGGTCTTGGTAAGGCGAGACTGGTTGGGGGACACCCTTTGACCTCTCCAGTAGGACTTTTTCAGAACATTGCTTTGCACAGCAGTGAGAAGGATGGATTCGTTCGCAAACAAAAATCTTTTTTTTTTTTTTAAAGAAAGACAAACATTCCCGGGTTACGAATAACCCAACAATGTTTGAAAATCTTCTACTACTACCACAGAAAGCCGAAAATGTTGCTTGTGTTGTGATGGAGGTCTTAGCCGGCCGAGGAATCGAACACGGGACGCCCGGGTGGGACCCAAACGCGATGCCCACACAACAAACGACCAGTCGGTGGTTGAGTGGGCACTCGGATCTAGAGTATTTAAGATTATACAGCGGAAATTTATCGTAATCTGAATTCTATAATAGTTCTATTTAACCACCATTCATATGAGATTAATTTAAGATGGTTGTGTTTAGGTAACTTTCTCTTCTTCTTTTCCTGAAATGATCCTCAAAGATTAAATTGGACGTTTGCAATTGCAAATTAATTACAATTGCGGTTGCAATTATTTTATTGGAGCTAATGTAAAACTAATCTAGAGTATTTAATATTATATTAAGCAAAAATCCGCCACCGTCTTAGCCACCATTTGATACCAATTTTCAGTAATTAGTTGTATGTTTAGGTATGCCTTAGCTTGAAACAGCTTAATACCGTCTAAGAGCTGGTCATTCAAAATAGCTTCATTCAAACTATTCAAAGCTTCCAGCAGTCAAAACCACGTTTTAGTTACCGATATTAGTTCAATGGCTATACACGACATGTTTGCACGCCAGTTCATGGGGTTCGATGCCTTGTGCTGGTGAATAAGCAGCTTCCTTAATTAACATAAACAATGCCACTGAAGTTACTTGTACTGTATATTCCGCTAAGCAAAACATTTCGGATCGATTCACCGACGTATGCTGTTTGGAAATGCAAACCTCCTAAAACCCAGTGTCCAAATAGTTGATCTTAAACCAATAATCAACTATATGAACAAGTAATTAATATTGATTAAGTTGTGTTCTGGCACGATTTGACATAGGTATGCATGATGCACCATAACGGCATCGTATCATTTTACCAAGTTTTATACCATTTTACTAAAAATTGTTTTGAATAGATTTACGAAAATCATTTAGAGCAATCTCAGAAGTTTAGGCAAGGTAGGGGTCTCTTTTTATGAAAATTGTGAGTAGAGTGAATAGAGAACAAATTGTCTAAGCGAAGTGCAGCAGATATATACGGTTTCATTACAGTTTTATGATCCCCCCACAGTCAGCATAGGGAGCCCCCCGGCATACTTATATACAATAACTTAAATTAACTTCTACAATATATTGTATGTTTATGAGTAATTATCTGTCTTAAAATCAATCAAGTATACCCACGAACTGGCGATGCCTATGTGGGATTTTTTTGGTTAATCTGCTAATCTATTTATGTTATTCTCTACTTTTTAAAACTGTTTATATAAAAAGTTTGTATTACAAAATTTTATCAATTGTACCAAAAAAATTGTTAATAAAAAAAAATATGTGGTCGGAATAGGGAAAATACAGTAAACCTAGTTACGTACAATAAAATAAAGGGGTGTGAAGAGAGGAAGTTCCACTGAATAACAAAAGTATTAAAAGTAGTTTCTTTGCATTAGGGAAAAAAATTACCTTTTCTCTACTCTGTATACTGCGTGTACCGACGTACACTAAACCGATTTTATAAATTCTTTCACCAATCGAAACCTACATTATTAGCAAGTAACATAGGCTGTGTACAATGGTTAGCTCTAGCGTTATGAAGTTTGTATAAATGAAAATGTGTGTATTTCATATATTTTAGCGGCAGGGAGGAAAGGCAGGGAGAAGATCGGGTTCGCGGAGAGGGAAGAGACGAGTGAGTGAGTGGGTGGGTGAGTGAGTGAGTGAGTGAGTAAGTGAGTGAGTGAATGAGTGAGTGAGTGAATGAGTGAGTGAGTGGGTGAGTGAGTGAGTGAGTGAGTGAGTGAGTGAGTGAGTGAGTAAGTGAGTGAGTGAATGAGTGAGTGAGTGGGTGGGTGAGTGAGTGAGAATGAATGAATTAATGAATGAATGATTGGCATTTCCACCTAAAACCATGCGAGCGAAGCCGCGGGTAAAAGCAATAAGGTACAAAATATCACCACCGTAAATAAATTAATATTAAAAGAAATTTTGAAGTTGATTTTAGGTTTGAAATACTCGTAATGCACAAAAAATATAATTTTATGATAAATGTCATTTCGGGGGCTCAACTGTCGGGTACCTAATATTTCTATTGTTACTATCACTGACTATTTCCAAACATTATTTTGAAAAAAAAAATAAAGGATTGATCACATTAACGATTTTAAAAAGTCGTAAAGATAAATTATACTGTTTTGTTGCTCTCTCATTCAAAACATACTTAGTACCTACTAGTAAAAGCTCTAACGTAGTTCTGAAGTGCACGTACAAACGTCAATTTGCTTCATTAAAATTATTAATTATTCTAATTTCCACATTGAATATCGACGCCTTCTCTGCAGCAAACCTATCCTGACTACAAATAATTCCAAAGTTCAGCCAACTTGGATTAACCATTATGGCCTTTAAGTTCACTCACGTTAAAGTGGTTTTCATCTCAAATTAGAAAAGTGACAAATGTGGGCCCGAGAGCGAAGCTGCTTTATTTTTTAATTTATCACCTTAATTTTCTCACTATAAGATTTCTACAAAATTATTTAAGACGTGGTTTTTTCAGTTTATTTTAGCTAACAGCTTTTTGGAAGGAAATATTCTTTTAAAACTCGTGATGGAACGAGTGAAGTGAAATAATTAGAAATAATACAGAGAAAAAGTTTTAAAAACTTATTGTGAAAAAATCAAAGTAGAACTTTTCTTGTTCCGAAAGTTTTTAGTATCACGGGTCCGTTAAAATAACATCAGCCCATTATTTTGTAAGATGGTTGACTTTTGAATGGTGACTTCCGTGGTCGAGGGTTAAGGCTCTCGACTAGCAATCCGAAGGTCACGGGTTCAAATCCCCCCCGGATGAAATTATGGTCTCCCCAGTGTGGATAAGTTGTGAGGCTAATGTTGGTGGGATAAGGAGTGAGATGGGAAAGAGAAAGGTGCAAAAATGGTCAATAATGCCATTTTAAGCAACGCTTCAATTCAAAATGTAGCGTTTCCCCAGGGCTCTCTTTTTCTTGCCATCTGGACTCGTTGTGTAAATAATATTGAAAGTTAACAAAAAATATGTACTTACAATATTATAAACGCGAAACTGCTCGAGTGTGTTTGGTACGCTTTCACGCATAAAGCAATAAAACGATTTTAAAAATTCTTTCACCAATAGAAAGCTAAATTATATGCGAGGACTATAGGCTGCATTTAATGGTAAGCTTTGGCGTTATGAAATTATAAATATTAATTTATTATATTTGTTAAACGTTTACTGTCGCTAACAAAAGCGAGTTATTGCTAACGTCAGAAAACAAATCGTTGCCATGGAAACGATGTTGATATATTTGTGGGCTCTATGCTGGTAGATCAGCCCCCTACCTACTGGTCGGCTGCTGCTCCAGAAAATTCAAATATTTGAATATGTTTTGGTTTTTTTTGGAAGCTTATGTTTTGGAATAAACGTCAGATGAGAGTTCCTAAATTAAAAAATATAATTCGTAACGATTATAAAGACTGTATAATAAAAAGTGTTATATTTTACTATGCTTACAAGCTTCCAAATATTTAAATAAAAATTAATCTCCGAAATGTTTGTAAGCGCATTATTCCGAACGACCAAATTGGATAATTCCTTTTTTTCTTTGAGCTCTAGCATTATGAAATTTAGGCGGCACGCAAGCTGTTTGAAAACTAAATGTACCGGGAATGAATGTATGGAGGGCGGGAAGGGATGAGAGGAGGGGGATAATTGATAAGTGCAAGCGCTACAGTAATTTCCCCTAATACCATGCGAGCGAAGCTGCTGCGAAAAGCTAGTGGTACATATATTTTTTTAAATAATACACCGAAAGCAAAAATCTGTAATTAAAGTAGTCGATAGTCCACCATGATTCCATACAGTAATCCATTCGCATTGAAGTGATAGTCGAACTTTTCTCACTTATTAAATTATAATCGAAAGCAATTGAAATCGTTCTAGCCCAACCATTAGGTGAACCCTCACAGTCCAACTTATCCCTGTAGGAATATTTAATCTCGGTGGAGGTCATTCGAAAAGTTCGGCGCTCTTGTAACAGCAGTTCCGCAACTATTAAACTTTCGACTTTCGAATTAACAGGGGTCGTTAAGGTAGACACTGTTTCCGTAACAGTTGCACTTAAATTCTTTTCGACGACTTGACTTTCTGCTCTCCTGGTCATCTGCTGGCACATAATGTTTAGTTTAATGAAAATCAGATATCTTTAATAAGAACATTTTAATAAAGATCATGCTCACTGATAGCAGGTATGGGAGAAGTAATAACTTAGGAATATAAAGGAAGAAAACACCCATTAAACTTAAAGCATTTTTTACAAGGAAAACCTTAATAAAATTAAAAAATATGAATTCAGACGTTTAAATAAAATCAATTGACACGGACAAGCAAATAACGTGCATTTTTTATAAATCTTTATATAATTCAAAAAAAAAATCCGGTTTTTAAAAAATACTGTGTAAACTACGAACTTACGAACCAATTTTCGTACAAGATTTTATTGTGTAACTTGCTTTCCAGCGTTGCTCAGGGTTTGCACAGAGTTTTTCAAATTCAGACATTAATGATCATTTTACTTTGAACGTCAAGTGCATAAAATTTCATCGTAATGTATCAAAATCCTGCTTGAAGGGTGGTAAAAGGGGACGGGGTTTTTTAAAATCTAACTGCATATTTGCATAAAAATCAAATCCACTTCGCCCGGCCGCCAACCTTACAGGATCTTACAACCTTATCCGCCAATGACACAACTTAATTAGAAGATAGACTTTGCAAATGGTCTTCATAATATGATCGGAAATCATTAACGTATTTGTGTTTGAATTTCAAAAAATAAAAATGTATTTTTGCTTGAATCAAACAATATGAGTAAGGAGGGTGTGATTTCACCGAATTCCAAGTGTTACTCGCCGAGGTGGTTCGCATTTAGCTTTTTGGAAACAGTACTCAAAACAAAACGCTGTAATGCGGTATTCCGAAGTATCCCGGTTCGATTTGCGGCTCTCCGCGAGGACGGCCAACCACCCAACAAACCGCGACACTCGCGGCAAGCCTCGACGGTAGACCACTCTTCGCTTGCTGTTAGCGTGCATGAACCGTGTGTTTTTTTTTACTGATGTCATGAATTAACAAACCGTCACCATGTTCTGAAGTCAAGGCCGTCACTGAAGAGATCAAGCCATAGAATTGCGCAGTGGACGTAACTACGTGCCCGTAAGCAAAAAAAAATCCAATAAATTAAACTAATTTTTTCGAATTTGAAATTTTTTCTTGAACGGAAATGCAATTAATTTATGTTTCCATTAATTAAGGACGGGTGGTTTACAGAATTTTAACAATTCGAGTTTTGTTATTAAACGGGATGACTTGACTTATTTTCAACCAGTGATTCTTGACATTATTTGGAGTAAATAATAATATCTAATTTTGGTCTCCGGTGACATTTTTGATGTTTTTTTTATTCTATTTTTTCTACAAAAACCTAAAAAATGGTAGGTGTTGGGCAGTTGAACGTGAGGTTAGAGGTTAGTCGGTTACTCCGCTGAGTCACCTGTGACGACATGTGATAGAAAAAAAAATTGATTTTGAAGAAAAAAATTTTGGAAAAAAAAAGCCATCCAAAAAGTTA
The DNA here is from genome assembly GCA_936435175.1 of Glyphotaelius pellucidus. Lineage (NCBI taxonomy): Eukaryota > Metazoa > Arthropoda > Insecta > Trichoptera > Limnephilidae > Glyphotaelius > Glyphotaelius pellucidus. The sequence goes on from OW386546.1 coordinate 33,828,864, forward strand.
TCGGAGACCGAAATTTCATTTATTTTTTTACTCCAAAACATGTCAAATCACTGGTTAAAGTAATTCAAAAACATATCTTAATACCCTCTATAATTAGCGGCCAATTTCTTCACAAAACTTGAATAAATAACGGAAAAAAAAAGTCATCCAAAAAGTTATCGGAGACCGAAATTTCATTTATTTTTTTACTCCAAAACATGTCAAATCACTGGTTAAAGTAATTCAAAAACATATCTTAATACCCTCTATAATTAGCGGCCAATTTCTTCACAAAACTTGAATAAATAACAGAATATAAAAATTTTACCTTTTAAATGAAATATGATTTGTTCATATTCTACGAAACAACCTACCCTTATTGTGGTTTACTTTTGTGGTATAATGCCGTATTGCGCTACATCTTTCTTTGGCTAAAGTTTTGGGCAACATTACACTGTCCATCATCGGGGCAGATGTGTAATAATGGCGCCCTAATTACGGACATAGTAATGCTTTCCGAAACATTGGCTAAAGAGGGAGATAGCTAAACACGGCATAATACTCCAAAAATAAATCACGATGATAATTTTGACGTTGAAAATCTCAAATCAAACCATAAATTGAATTTAAACCATATTTTTTTGATTGTAGGTTAAATAAATATAAACTACACGAAGTGTACCAATTTAATTATGTATGCACAAGTCACAAGAGAATTGAGTACCTGCGGACCGGGCCCAAAGTTTTTTAATCTTTTTTTTTCCAATAACGCCCACCAAAATATAATATTCAAATGGTTTCGTTATGAAGTTTTTTCCAAACACCGCTGAGTCAAAATTCTGCAGGGATGCAAAATAAATACCAAAGGAAAGCGCATAAAAACTAGCAAACGAATCGAACTATTTTAAAGCTCCAAAGCTTCGTGCGCTGCGATGTGAGGGAAAAGCATTTTAAACTGGAATACTTTTGAAAAGCAAAAAAAAATGTTGCTGCAGTTTTCAGTATTTTTTTAATGTGAGCAGGTAGAACATACAAAATATATTTTGTAATATAAAGCTTGAATTTAGCTTCAGACAGTAAATATTAAGGTTTTCCAAATACTGTTATAAAGTTAAGAGCAACATTTTTAGTTTGTTACATAAAGAAACGGTATCGAACCATGATAGTAGAAATGAATATACATTTACATTGATATAATAACTGCAGGTTAGCACTTCCACACCTGATTTTAATCCAAAAGTTGTGTTTCTTTTGAGTAATTTCATAATACTCATCGATTTCCGTCGCATCTCTTGCGTGACGTAGTTGTTATGCTGGGATTTTTTTTTACATAAGCTCCACACAGGAGGCCCTGAGGAAAATAATCTCCTTCAGGGCCTGTGTCATCTTTGGGGATGCTGTGTGGAAGGTTTTTTAAAGGAAAGGAAAGAAAAATTAAACATGTATATCAAAAATTACTTTTCTCGATATGTTGCATCGAATCTGTTGTGTTACATACATATATTTTTAAGTATTCATATAACTGGTTAATTTTTTAATAATAAAGTCCACGATAGCCCATACCTAAAATATTTATAACTGACTTAATTTAGATTTTAAAAATGCTCTTCACAAAGCAAGTGATTCTCTTGCCGCTAATTTGCTGGAAAACAAATTGGTTCCACGCTGATAAACAAAAAGTAAAAAGCAATTCTTCTTGCGATCTTTTAACTGTGAGATAATGCACTTTCTTTTTGAAAAATGTTTTCGTAAATCAATATTTTTGGTTCCGGTGTCATTTTTAAGACCCACACGCCTTGGGGATCGTTCACCCACACGCCTTGGGGTTGCTAAAGAAACGGTCAGTACGAGAAAATCCAGTACAAGTGTCAATTTGGAAGAGTCGAAGGCTTTACAGTTGTCGCGACGAAGTTAATCGAAGTTAAAGATCAAGAATAGTGAATTCAAGGACTTGGTTTCAACAAGACGGAGCTACCAGTTACACATCAAATGACTCTATGGCGGTTGTGAGACAGATGTTCCCAGCCAGACTAATTTCTAAAAGAGATGATATCCCATGGCCCCCACGTAGCCCAGATCTAACTTTATGACCCCTGAATTTTTCTTGTGGGCAAAAACAAACTCTACATCAACAATCCGAGAAACATCAGTCAGCTGAAGGAGAGTATCCGTAGTGAAATGGTAACAATCACACCAGCATTACTGAAGAGAGTTTTCACTAATCTCCGCTCGCGATTAGAAGAGTGCCGTTTCAGAGAGGGCCGTCATTTAGACGGTGTTATTTAAAAAAAATAGACTGCATTAAATTACCTTAAAATTCCTATCTTTCATTTAAACTGTCCTTATAGTATTTATTTTTTTACCTATGTTTAAAATATGCACGTTCTATTGCGCCACCCTGTATTTTGACTCCTATTTCTTCGTCTACATGCCAAAGACTCCCTTTTTGACTTTGTTCAAAACCCCTTTGAAAACGAAAGCTTTACTTAAAATCAAAAAGCTTCCATTTGATCAGGAAGAGCTGATAAAGACAATGCATTTTAGCACAGATATTCTCGTTATTTAAATGCCACCTCCCTGGCACTGCGCAAATCAATAAAGCACTCCTCTAGATGGCGCCGTAAGACTCGTATTAAATGCAACTTTATGCAACTGCATTCTTTCGATGTGCAGGAATGTAATTTCGACCGTGTGTTGAGAGAGTATAATATGACGACCCTCAAAAGTTGGTTTTTGTACTGAAATATTACGAGAGCTATCACTATAAATTATATGCGTGATTGCAAACGTATTTCTTCTAGAAACTGCTGATGTCAAATTATTTCATTTTTGTGTTGCACAATATTTACATTTTTAATTTCATGGTTATTTATTTATTTGTAAGAGACAAACAGCTAGTACATAAAAATATAGAGATACATATATAAAAGGTTAAATAAAGTCAAGCCAAAAAAATCTCCTATGTTAGTCTCCAAGTAAAACTCCGTCTTACTAGGAGACGGAGTTTTATTACAGCACATTATGGTAGACTGTTTTTTTTTTACATTAGATCTTTGTATGGAAGGTCTTTTTTTAGAAAGGAAGGAGGAGAAGTTCTGGGAAGGAAAAGGTACGAGGGGCGGGTAGGAATCTCGGCTCATTGTGTCCAAGAGAAATTGTACATGTGATTGTAGAATCACATTATAGATGTGATTCTACGAATTTCTAGATTGGGCCTCTCTCAAATAGCCTCTCCCGATCCAGCCTGCCGTGCAGTGGACAAACAAATTCACCGCCAAATCCTATACAAACCTCACCCCATGAGCCACGGCAGTCCTGCTAAATCACCAAACTTATCAACCTCTCAGGATGACCTATGGCAAGGGTAATCAATAAATGTTTCCTGGGGCAGAGTATATATAAGTGCCCAAATGGGTTGTTTTACACTAATAATTTCTAATCTTATGTTAATTTAAAGCTAATGGAATAACGTGATAATAATATTGACCTATTTTTAATTACGCATTAACCTACGTATTAAATAATAGTTAATAATAGCACGCCGTTTATTTTTTAAGGATCTGAAACTCACCAAGGATTTTAAAAAAACTTGTGTCACACCTGACAAGAGTACCTTTTTCTGCACGATGGACAAACGGCTGGGAAAGCTCTGTGAAGTAGGGAGAGAAGTTTTTTTCATTCAGAAAATGACAACACAAGAAGAAGATTAAACAGTTGGTTATCCAATAAATAGTTCCAGGGCGGTGGTACCCATACCGAATTATTTGTTTGGCAACATTGAATTAGCGTCTTCTGATATCACGACAACAAAATGACCAGATTCTTCTTGGACGATTTTAAGCCCTACGATATGAAAACAATAAATATGAAAGACTTTCAATTATTTCACTCTATTGTACGTAGCAGTTCAAAGGAAAATCATTAGCCTTAACAAATTAAAAATCGTTGCAAGTTAGTTCAAAGACTAATAATAAATAATAATATGTTTTCAACCCCTCGGTTTACCGTCATACCTTCGTGGGGTTATTACTAAGATGAATAGAACACGCTTAGTTTTCGTCTAGTTAGCGACTGGATTAAGTTTGGCAGTTAATAATTGCTTTATTTTAGGGTGCCTTAATTGTATGGAATTAGTTATCTGTTTGACATTTTTGCTATAGTTAACTACAATGTACGGGATGGGGTGTTACTTCACATAAGCAGGAGATGTGGTAGCTAAGGATCTCTATGGGATACAAAATAAAGTGATGGAATGGGGAGTGTAGCATTTATTCACAATCAAAGGGTTTTATGGCAGCTATAAAATGATGAGCAATACTACGTTGACGTCGTTTAATAAGGTTTGCTATTGCGTGAATAATAAATTCGCATCTTTGTTAATGTGTTATCGTACTCTTTTTTACTCGAATCATTTGGTAGGAAGATGAACAGTTTTCTAAAGTATGAACCCGCTGTTAATTGAATACTGTGACTATAGACGTACTGCAAACTTGTGTTAGATTAAAATGTGTATATTTAGGATCCAGATATATAAATAAGGATGTTTTTTCAATCCGTAGCAAACTGAAAAGCCAGAACTAACAAAAAAGTACGACATTTACTGCATAACTTCTCTGTTGAGTGTTATATGCATATCCGTGTCTTTGTTAAATTTACTCGACTCCACCATTGCGGCAAACACCTATACGTGTCAATCACCACTAGCGCGATTCACTGAACTGGGGAGGGGGGGGGCAAAAGTAATGAGAATCAGTTGGTGGAGGGAGAACGGATTTTGTGTGGTCGGCTGTTTTACGGTAACTCTTTCTCCGTCAGTGTGCGAAGCAAAGAAAAAAAAGTCAGGTGAAATCGATATTTCTGAAGAGGAGAAAGAGCACTCTCCTCAGTGAGGAGATTTTCGCATTTTCACCGAAATAAAAAAAAAATCTTGATCTCACAGCGAAGCGGCTTCGCACACTGACCGAGAAAGAGTTTCCGTACAACAGCCGACCACAAAACCTGTTCCCTCTCCACTTCTCTTCTCCACCGACCGATTCTCATTACTTTTAAGTCCCCCTACGTATACAGACCATTTCGATTCAAAAACCTGTCCGTCCAACATCAGTAAAAATAACTTGTAGTGAATAAAACTGACATATTTAATCATTGAAGATATATTTATGACTCCCAAATGAAAATTTAAAAACGAAAAATCAGAAAATCATACGGTCGCATTTAAGAATTTAATCCAGAACCTTGTCTACTGAGTATTATAGCCGGGATCTGCTCTAACCACTGAGATAATTCGACACTATCCCCATTGGTCATATTTAACCGTTTCATACGTTGACATAGACCTATTGTCTAATATTACCTTATTTTTTTTAAATGCATTTAATATTTTTGCATGTTTCAATTGTTTACTATCTTTATGAGTGATTCTAAGATTATACCCAAACTAAATGCAATCCCGTTAGTGTCTTGCTTGAATATATCCACTTTTATTTTAATGTGCGTCATCTGCTCACTTTTGTTGAAATCTAACTTGAATGCTTATTTTATTTATATTTTAATTATTAATAAGTAGACCCTCAAATTGTAACATTTAATCATTGAAGACAACTTAGCGACACTCGAACGAAAATTGGTTGCTACATAAAAGTATTTGTAACAAGGTGTGTGCACCCCCTTATAGACACTTTATTTATGATCTCGGTGTGTGGCATCTCTAGTGCTTGCTCATTGATATTTTGGCATTAGTTATATTGCAAGCCCTGCAATATTAAAGAAATTCAACAGTTGTTAATTCTGCACAGATTCAAATCAGCAGATTTGAAAAGAAACCCAGTCATTCTTAGTGCTACAGCCGAGAGCTTTAGGCGATCCTCTCAACCGCAACACAACGAATCCTTTTTTTTGAAGATCGCTACAATTCTGATCATCATTCTCGCCATCTTGGGAGCTGACGGGTAATCATCCTGGAGGGATGATTGGCATCGAGAATCATTTGCCTCTACGGCTTCTAGAGGGTCCTTTTGGCTGGGAGCCAATTGTCTGGAGTCCTGCCATTCTCACGATGTGAGATTCGTTTACACAAAAGAAGATTTCATCTTGCGTCTTTTCAACTTACCACGGTATGAACATAAACAATTTAAACCTAAGCAAGCCCTTTGCCAGACAGCCTTAGTTTTTGTGAGGAAGTCATTTTTATTTTAATATATTTTTTGAATAAATATCATCTTTTCTTGAAAATCATTAACCTACTCCTTACATCTGTCATGCGAAATATTTTTTTGCTCAAAGAAATCTACCTTGTACATTGTTGCCACCTCATCCCAGGTAACATGGTACAGAAAATCAGAAAAATATACGGCCGTACCTAAGAATTGATCCCAGAACCGAAAATTTATATTTCACATTAATAAGTTAAAACTAGCTTCAGATGCCTCCAGTATTGTTTATTGAAAACCACGAATAAACCTTATCTGTAAAAGGGGTTGGCTGGAAGGTGTTACAGAATGAGAATCCTGAAAATCTCCATGAATATTTAAAAAGGCGAGAGTGATTGCAAAAGAAACTTTTTATCTTTTCGGAGAAATCCTCTCCACAGAAAATCGAAAACAAGTTTTTGTTTGGTTGGCTTATTTTGATGATTAAAAATTAATTTAGATTTTTACGACTACGTAGAAATTAGTAATATTTTTTCAAACTTTTAAAAAAGGAATTTTGGAATTTTTTGATTGACAATTTATTTCTCATTTTCTGCAAACCGAGATAGATATTCGTTATTATGAATTAAGTTGAAACTTCAATATCCATATAAAAAAGTCATTTCTTTTATAAGCTTATACAAGCTTAAAGTAATAAATACATAGGATGTTAGTATTTTTTAAAGAAATAGTTGTTTAATATACCTAAATGTATAAATGGTGAATAAAAGTCTAAAAAGAACAACCTAATAATGATGAATCCTTAATATAAGCTATTTGAGGTACGGAAGATACTCTCAGTTTAGCTAGCTCTTGTGTAAGACCACCATTCGGAATTGGAACGTCGTAAAATGGCTTTAGCCGTCTTTGGTGAATAGCCAGATTTTTCCTCACCTTCTTATATATTTCACATCTTCTTCCCATCCCCATGTTGTACGTTGTTAAACCAATTCGGGATGCCATAGTTTCAATCGGCCCAAATATGTATTTATTGTTTTTATTTATTCATTCAATTATTGTTTCTTTACACTGCAGATAAAATGTTAACAATACAATTTATAACGTCACTAGGACAAGCCTGTTTTGAATTTAAATTATTTAACATTCACATCATTACGTTCCTTGCAAAGTAAATGAGTTGGATATTAATTTTTTTTTAACACATTTAAGAATCAGTTTATTGGTAGGATCCTAGGACTATTGCAAAATAAACCATTTTCATTTTTTGTCTAGTATAAGTCCGAGTTTTTTGAAGATGTAGGTAAGTCTCCGAGTATTATTTACCAACATATTGACATGATCGCTCCATCTCAAAAATGTATCTATTTTTACGCCAAGGTTTTTGATTTTCTAAGGGATTGCAGTTACATGTTTGCAAGCAATTGTGCAGAATTTATTGCAGAAAGAGTTTACCTGAGTGTTGTAAATGCTGCGTTAAGGTTTGAGCTCGCAACCTCTGGTTCCAACACATACTATCTACCTAACCTCTCATCAACGGTGGATTTTTTATTGCTCTTTGCAGAAGGCAATGAGAAAAATTGTTTCCCTGGGAGCCGAAGTCAACTTTGATGATACAGTGTGGAGGGTTTTTTTTAAGGAAGGAGTGAAAGAAAAATGATTTTTTTAGGAATCTGGGGTATGTATTTCTATGGACGTTTGAATTCATCCCTCCCACTGCGGTGCAAGGCAATGGGTCGAGAAATTCCAGCTGGTGAGGTCACAATGTGTCCCTCAACCAGTCTCATCAAATCCGGCCATCTCTCAGTAGATGGGCAGATTCATTCGCCAAGACTTAGACAATCCTCACACTACGAACCCGGACACCCCTGACAAGGCACCAAAGGCAGCGAACCACTTGGGATGACATTTGGCAGAGTTGCTAGTTATCTTATTAATAGTTCCCGTGGTTTCAGTTCAATTCCATACCCGCCTCCCAAAGGGATATATAATATATATCCCCAAAGGGATATTTATTATTTAAATAAAAATATCTCAAAATTTTTTTTCAAACTTCAAGGGTAAAACATGAAAGCTAAAATTCATCGATGGAAAACCTACATAAATGAACAGCGACAAATCCGACCAGTGTTCCGATAGTGTCAGGTAATATCCCGTAAAAGGAAACGTAAAGAAATATCCTGGCGGGTAAGTGACCGTCAGGACGTGTACCTACTGTAAACTATTTACGAAAGATTCCGTCCCGACACGCACCTACTGGCTCAATTATTCCTGCCCAAACCAAATTCAATGTTTCCTTTTCGAGGAAGGAAGTCCTTTTCGATAGTATTTATTTAAATAACCACCACGCCCTCAACAAACTACTTTTTCTTACTCTTGTCTTAAATTTGCTATAGTATAGGACGCACACTATTGCAGTCATCTTTAAAACAAATTACACTTAGACAGGAATAATATAAACCTGTCAAATTTAACTTTACATAATCATAATATTATTTCAAATTCTATTTATTTTTCCTACATTTGTATTATTGAATTCTTTGTATTATTAACCCACACTACCAATTATTTTTCTTTGTGTTTTTATTGCAATTAATATGTTACTAACAATAATATTCGTATAACTACGTTTGTACGCATTTACGTACCTTTGCGTCTGCCTCGACACAAGTACATGTATTCTAGTGAGACAGAAATAAAAAAAAGCACCTGAAATCAAACTTTATACCCATAAAAAAAATTCCAAAAAATGTGCTAACGCTTTTACCTAAACAGAAACTTTTTTTAAAGTTTTTCGAAGTAAATAATTTTTAACTTTTAAAAATTATTTTTAAGACCCGCCAAAGCGCACCTAACCTGTGCAATGGTATGACGGATGAGAGGTCGTGGGTCGAGCAAGTGGATTTCGTCGTTCGACTTGTAGTCAGTACAGCACTGGATTTTGTACGACAGAGTCTAGATGTTTTTTTTTTCTTAAAAATATTTGCTTATTCGTAAAATATAAGCTATATTTTAATGTGGCTACATCGGAAAAAATTATAAATACAGCTAAACACAAAATTTATTAGCGGAAACTTCAATGGGTGGTGCAACCAAGTTATTGCTTAATGTTGTGTACGCGACAAAAAATATCAAGGCAAATCACAAGCGATAGAAGCGAAACATCACCAAAACAATCTTAACCAATAGGAGACTTGAAAAATTAGATTATAATCAAAGCGGCCATTGAGCGCAGTTTGACGCTTATTAGGTACTGTAATGCGTCATTTCCGTTTCATCCGAGTTTCAAATCATAACGGGGCTAAATAAGTTTTACTCAAAAATGGGGCCTAAGGTCTCTGCATTATGTTTTTTTTTTGCTCCACACAGGAGGCCCTAAGAAAATAATTTCCCTCAGGACCTATGTCATCTTTGGGGATGCTGTGTGGAGGTGTTTTTTAAGGAAAAGAAGGAGAGGAGAGTTCTGGGAAGAAAAATGGTATAAGGGGTGGGTAGGAATCTGGGGTTCAGTGTGTCCTGGGCATCTACCGTCAAGACCTAGACAAACTTCACCCCATGAACCCGGGCACCCCTGCTAAATCGCCAAACGTAGCGAACCACTTGTGATGACCTATGAAAGAGGTGTTGATTACCCAATAAAGGTTCCCGGGGCGGCGGTACCCATTCCCGTGTCCCAAATATGAACAAATACATACATCTCAACAATTCATACAGAGAATTTCCCCTCCATTCGTTTCCTGGAGGCACTCCCGATGTCTTCAACTCTCTAAATAACCTCACAATTTAATCTCCATCACCTAACCTCCACCCAGCACACGAAGCAGAACAATCTCTAAATTCAAAGTAATTGCTCCTAGTTCTTTAAAAAAAACACTATCAAAATAATAGGTTCACGTGTATAATATTATAGGAACATGGATTTTTTTGGAGGTTGTAATTAAGGCTGTGTGAAATGGTGGATTAATTTAAATACCTGAAATTCCTGTAGGTATCTAGTTTATTAATAAAGGCACGCGTTTCCCTAATTTCAGGTGACACAAACCACAAAATATTCTGATATAAAATAGCGACCTATTAATTTATTCACAACCATACCTCGTATGAACCCAAGGAATATATTGTACAAAGAGATAAGTTTGTTTAATTTACTTGCGCTGTTTCTAAATAGTACCTTTGGTCGATATCGTAATTAACGGATCGGCCCTTTGTTTTATTAACAATGCCCTATTATTTTAAACAAAGAAGACCGCTTCGCTAATATTGCGTTATTTTATTAAAAATCGGTAAATTTCAATTTTTTTATTGATTCTGATAAACGGAAGCGTTTCGTTTGCCTTTTACAATATTACTAGTTTTTTTACCCGCGGCTTCGCTCGCATGGTATTAGGCAGAAATTACTGTAGCGCTTGCACTTATTAATTATCCCCCCTCCCCCCACCCCTTCCCGCATTCCACAAATTAATTCCCGGTACATTCAGTTTTCAAGCAGCTCGCGTGCTACCTAAATTTCATAATGCTAGAGCTCAAAGAAAAAAAGAATTATCCAATTTGGTGCAGTTGTTCGGAATTTATGCGCTTACAAACATTTCGGAGATTTATTTTTATTAAAATATGTGGAAGTTTTTGAATATAATAAAAAAAAAAACAGTATTTATTATACAGTCTTCATAATCGTTAAAAATTATATTTTCAATGTAGGAACACTCATATGACATTTATTCCAAAGCATAAGCTTGTCCAAAAAAAATAAAACATATTCTTATATTAGAATTTTCTGGAGCGGCAGCCAACCAGTTAATAGGGGGCTGAGTGCCTACCAGCATAGAGCCCACAAATATATCAACATTGTTTCCATGGCAACAATTTGTTTTCTGACGTTATAAGCAATAACCCGCTTTTATTAGCGACAGAAAACGTACAACAAATAAAATATATTAATATTTATAATTTCATAATGCCAGAGCTTATCTTTATATACAGCCTACAGTCCTCGCATATAATTTAGCTTTTTTTTGGTGAAAGAATTTTTAAAATCGTTTTATTTTTATGCGTGAAAGCGTAACAAACAAACTTGAGCAGTTTCGCATTTGTAATATAAGTATGGATAATAAAACGTTATAAAAGCGCAATATTATCTTTTCCAGGTAGGTGAGCCTAATTTTATTGGGGTGTTCGTTGTTCACTTGAGCGACAGTGCGTAACTGTGGCATAGCTACTAAACAAATTCTGTCACTATTATTGTCATCTGGATACTCATACCTACTTAGTTCAGGAAATGCCAGCACGGAAGTTTGCGACTTCCTAAAATTTGCTGAAGGACATTGCAGAGCAGGCCAAGTCGCGGCCTGCAGCGCCCTTACGTGCGGCCTGCGATCATTAAAGGTAATTTAATTACATGAACTGTAACTATGCATGTTCACAAGAGACTAATTTAAATAATCACCTGACTCGTGGTAGAGAAAACCATTCTCAAGTCCCGACTGTAGCTATTCACATTCAGAAAAGCCCAGATTAAATTCAATTCAATTTGTTCATTTTAAAAAGATTACAAAATGAACAATTCAAAGCGTTTTTAAAAGAGAGATCTGTAATATAAGATAAGCAGATTCAAAGCTTGCCTTTGTTGATGTTAAACAAATCTATATTCGAAGTGATTCTGTTGTTTAACAACAAGACAGCTCTCCCGACTAGTATGACCATTGGCAAGTTAGTTCTGCGAGCTGGGAGATAAAACAGTCAACGCTTTGGTGACGGAGATAACCACCGGGAATATAAAAACTAATGTCCTCCGTGAAATTCGAATCAAACCATCCACGAATCAATGTATTACAATGACCACATTCCTTCTGACCCGTAGACGGTTCATACCAAGCATGCCCAAGTGAAAATCGGTAGGGTAGAGCCACGGGTAGTACTCGTATTCCCTTAGGTAGAGAAATCTCAGAAATTTCTTCTGAACCTTCTCCAACATGAAAGAATACTTCACTTGGTATGGGCTCTAAGCCACCGATCCACTCTCAAGCCTACTTTTCACCAATGCATTTTATAAAAGAAATAGAATGGAGTAAAACTACTCCCTTGTTCCAACTGTAACTCTTCATGTATGTTTTTAGGTTTTCACGGCCAAAAAGTATTTTTGTTATTGTTTTGGGGTGTTATGCCGTGTTTTGCTACCTCCTTCTTTAGCCAACGTTTCGGACAGCGTTACAGTGTCCATCATCAGGGCAGATGACCAAATGATATTGGTGAGAGTGTTTACTTATGTGTGTCGAAGCGATACCGTGCTGCCAGCTCCATTTCTCTACGAGCTGGTGTTAGAAAAAAATCAACATGGTTTTTTGCGTTTAGCTTTGGTGTAGCCGTCAATTACTGGATACCAAGAACTATTGAGCTTAGCTCCGTCGTCTCTGTTAATATTGATGGGGTTTTTATGGATTTCAATTGCCTCCGTAATTAGGCGTGCTCTGTAAGTTTTGGGTCTTCCCAGGACTTCAGGAACAAATCCAAAGTAATGGCCGGTTTCGATTAAGTGCTCGGCGATTGCCGATTTGTCAGGGTGGCCAAGTTTACAAGCACGAAAGTGTTCGGAAATCCTTTTGGAGATCGTTCGCTCTGTCTGGCCTACATAGACCTTGTCACATCCGGAACAGCTAAGTTTATATACTCCATCTGTTTCCAGAGGAAACTTAGTCTTTGCCGACCTCAGTAGGTCTTGGATTTTAGTTGTCGTTCCGAAGACCGTCTTGATGTTCTCTTTTCTCAACAGCCTGGCAATTCTGTCTGTTACATTATGGACGTAAGGCAGGAAAGCGCAGCCTTTTGACCCTTGTTCACCCCTGTCTTCGTTTCGTGCTGATTTGGCTCTTATGATTTGCCTTGTCTGCCTTGCTGGGTATCCGTTACGCTCCAGTGCATCGGTGAGTTTGGTCAGTTCCAATCCGAGTTTTGGCTCCTCACATATTCTGGTCGCTCGGGTTACCAAAGTATGGATGAGTCCTCTCTTCTGAGCGGGGTGATGATGCGAATCAGCGTGGAGATACCTGTTTGTATGTGTTGGTTTCCTATAAACCGTGTGTCCTAGGCTACCATCCTCTTTTCGCATCACCTCCACATCTAGAAAAGGCAGAATTTTTTGGTTATTTTCCAGCTCCATTGTGAATTTAATTTTGCTGTGGAGTGAGTTGAGATGGTCCAGGAATTCGTTCAGTTTCTCTGTTCCGTGAGGCCAGATGGCGAAGACATCATCGACATATCGCCACCATACTTTAGGAACAGCCGAAGCTGTGTCGAGTGCCACTTCTTCAAACTTCTCCATAAAAAAGTTGGCTAGAACTGGCGACAATGGACTGCCCATCGCAACTCCTTCCACTTGCTCGAAAAGTTCACCCTGAAAAACAAAATAACCTGTTTTGAGGCAGTGTTCAAAAAGTATGGTGGCGATATGTCGATGATGTCTTCGCCATCTGGCCTCACGGAACAGAGAAACTGAACGAATTCCTGGACCATCTCAACTCACTCCACAGCAAAATTAAATTCACAATGGAGCTGGAAAATAACCAAAAAATTCTGCCTTTTCTAGATGTGGAGGTGATGCGAAAAGAGGATGGTAGCCTAGGACACACGGTTTATAGGAAACCAACACATACAAACAGGTATCTCCACGCTGATTCGCATCATCACCCCGCTCAGAAGAGAGGACTCATCCATACTTTGGTAACCCGAGCGACCAGAATATGTGAGGAGCCAAAACTCGGATTGGAACTGACCAAACTCACCGATGCACTGGAGCGTAACGGATACCCAGCAAGGCAGACAAGGCAAATCATAAGAGCCAAATCAGCACGAAACGAAGACAGGGGTGAACAAGGGTCAAAAGGCTGCGCTTTCCTGCCTTACGTCCATAATGTAACAGACAGAATTGCCAGGCTGTTGAGAAAAGAGAACATCAAGACGGTCTTCGGAACGACAACTAAAATCCAAGACCTACTGAGGTCGGCAAAGACTAAGTTTCCTCTGGAAACAGATGGAGTATATAAACTTAGCTGTTCCGGATGTGACAAGGTCTATGTAGGCCAGACAGAGCGAACGATCTCCAAAAGGATTTCCGAACACTTTCGTGCTTGTAAACTTGGCCACCCTGACAAATCGGCAATCGCCGAGCACTTAATCGAAACCGGCCATTACTTTGGATTTGTTCCTGAAGTCCTGGGAAGACCCAAAACTTACAGAGCACGCCTAATTACGGAGGCAATTGAAATCCATAAAAACCCCATCAATATTAACAGAGACGACGGAGCTAAGCTCAATAGTTCTTGGTATCCAGTAATTGACGGCTACACCAAAGCTAAACGCAAAAAACCATGCTGATTTTTTTCTAACACCAGCTCGTAGAGAAATGGAGCTGGCAGCACGGTATCGCTTCGACACACATAAGTAAACACTCTCACCAATATCATTTGGTCATCTGCCCTGATGATGGACACTGTAACGCTGTCCGAAACGTTGGCTAAAGAAGGAGGTAGCAAAACACGGCATAACACCCCAAAAACAATAACAAAAAAAAAATGTAACTCTTCATGTTCATAAAAGTCTAATTAAAATAGACACATCGGCTGAGAGTGGACAAAAAACATTCTCGTGATTTGATATTTGTAGGTAATAGAATATCAAAATGCATTCCTCAGTTGTTGTGACCATAAATATGAACAGAAAATCACTATTTTACCCGTGAGGTCCATGGAAAGTTTTGTCAATGCGGCCCGTGGTGCAATTTGGATTGGCCAAGCCTCTTTTAGAAGATGGATTTCACTTGTAGCTTTCTGCTGCTAGTTCATATTGATCTCATTTTATGTGGGAAATTAATAGTCATTTAGAGCATACATTTTAGTTTTTGTTCAATCTCCCATTAAATTTAAAAATTAAGCAAAAAAATTACAGTTAATCACGTAACTAAGAATTATTTAAACCAACGAGACTGTGAAATTGACGGAAATAGCTTTATCTTAAACACCCATCATAATGTTTCATTAAAATAATGAAAGAAAAACTTCTCCTCCTGTAAAATTTTCTAGTTCTCGTTTGGACAATTAAGAACTAAGGCAACGAAATGAGTCTCTGCTCATTTATACATTCAGATTTGTTCTAAAACTTGTGATAAGTTTGTATACGATAAAATGATATCTTTTTTTTCACAAATATGTCTCTTAAGTCCATGGCAGCTTTGGGTATGCTGTATGGCGGGTTAGTCATTTTAATGCGTTAAATGATTGAACCGGAGATAGATTTTTACAGATAACTAGGAAAAGGAGAACTCTCTGCGCATTTAAGGCTCCAAAGATTAAGATGGGCCGGACATGAGCACCGAATGCCAAGCACATAAGTACGGAAGAAGGTTCTTATAGGACACCCGGGAGGTAAACCGAAGGCGGGCAGACCTAGGCTGAGATGGGTAGATGACATCAGGAAGGATGCAATGGAACTATGTACTTCAAGTTGCAGATTGGAAGACGACGGCCGAGGACAGAAGGCGGTGGAGGCTTATTTTGAAAGAGGCCAAGGCTCAAAATGGACTGTAGCGCCATTGAAGAAGAAGAAAAGGATGGTTGAAAAATCAAGGTGGACCAATAAATTCTGGTGAGAGATTAGAGAGCGATGCACAACATTTGACAGAAATACTTTATTACATGAAAATATAATAAATTTTAAGACTACAAGATTATGTACCCACCTTATTTAAAAATGGACAAAAATAACTGAAATTTGTGAAATGAGTTCATAAAAATGGAATCAAAATAGGGTTCGGAAATGCTCCCAAAACAATATAAACATTCTTTAAAGCAAATAAATCTTACTAATTGTCAAAATTTCACCACGGAAAAATGCGCTCATATTACGACTGTAAATTAAATCGAAATATTTCAGAGTTCCCGGCCGTGAAACCAGTGCTAAAAACACATAAATTTGTTGAAATTATCATAGGAGAATGTTTAAAAATGAAACACTGAAAAAAAAACATGTTCATTGTAGTGTGTCACAGGGGAAGATAAATAACCAGGGGGATTTACGAGGGCTTTCATAAAAAAAAATATTGTCCACCTTTTTTCAATAGAGAACGATGCAGAGCGGCGAAATGCGGGATTTCTTGCGGTCCGTGAAATTAATTGGTTATTTTCAGAACACTTTTTGGAGGGCACTCTGAGAAACTTTCGCTTTGAAATTTTGGCAGAAATTAACCTGTGGTAGATTCCAGTATAATGATTTAATAATTTCGTATTTTCTCATGACCTAGCTAAAATGATTACCGTATTTACAAATCTTGAGTTGGCCGTAATAAACTGAAACCGATACAGAAGTGTTTTAATTATTTTTTTACATTAATTCCATGCGGGAAATCCTAAGGAAAAAAAAATTTCAGGGCCTTTGTCATCTCTGTGGTGCTATGTGGATGGTATTTTTAGGGCAAGGAAGAAGAGTAAGTTCTGGAAAGGAAAAGCGTGTGAGGGTTGGGTAGGAATCTGGGGGTCAATGCGTCAGATAAGTGACGGTTGCATGAATCCATCCACCCACTGCGTTGAAAGGCAATGGGTTGAGAGAGTGTGGCAGGAGAGGTCAAAAGGTCGCCCTCAACCAGTCTCTCCAGATCTGGCCCGCCATGCAGTGGGTGAGCAAACGCATCCGCCGCTAAGACCTAGACAAACCTCACCCTATGAATCCGCCCCCCCAACCCAACTAAATCACCAAACGTAGCAAATCACTTGGGCAGGGATGTTGGTTCCCGGGGCGGCGGTACCCATAACTGCCGCTTAAAGAATAAGTTTTAAATCCAGCAGGACTGGGAGAACAGTGCAACCCCAGTCTGCCATACTAAATGAAATGTTAATAGTTATTACATTTAAAGAGAAAAATAAAAATAATAAAAGAAGAAAAAGAAAAACACACTAAGTAATGACTTGGCAAATAAAAACATAAAAATCAATTATATTTTAAGTCACCGTATCATCCGCATCAATAGTTCATTGAGTGGAGAGCTGAGCCAATAGAATATAGCCAAGACAAAGACGTCGGTTGACTTCCTTGTCCTGTCCAGGAAACTGGCTATTTGGTGGCAAAATAAGAGGGGAATGAGTATCCACGCCCTTTAAGGAACATCTTGGAAGCACTCCAAGACCTTGGAAAATGCGTAAGACGCCTGTTTGCATCATTTCAGAACTTCCTCAACTTATCATCATGATGATTATCAAAATTTTCTTTCAATTAACGCATTAAAAACTCATTGATTTTGGTTCTTGAATATCAGCGAGTTTGATAACCACTAGAGCGCTTTTTGCCACAAAATGGCACTATTTAAAATACCTCGGATTGCTTTGCTGCCAGTTTTGGCAATTTTTCCCTTATTTGTAAGTAATTAAGTAGAAGTTTACGATTTTATAATTTTTTTTATACATTCTACGAATATGTGATAATTAACAAAAGATAGGAAAATTCATTGGCTATATAGAACTATAATCAATTTGTGTGTCTCCATATTAAAATTCGGAGGTATGATTTTTTTAATGTGGGCGGAAAATATTCAAAATGATAATCTCGGGCAAGCGTAGGAAAAAGTTTTAAATTGCGCTGTCGCTCCAGTGGATAATGAGGGTAATTTACCCGTATTCTTAATCCCACAGGATTTGAAATGAATAACTAATAAGTGACGCAAAAACACAATTTTCAGAGTCACCTAAAACAATGATTTAGACATTCAAATGACGCCAAAACCAAAAATCTAACGGAACAATATCGCTTTTCTGTCTTCTATCATTATTTATGGGACGGTTTATTTAATATGTACAAAGGGAAATTGTATAATACATCAGTTCACCTACTTCTGAATTAAGAGGATTCATCTTCTTAATAATAATAATAATAAAAGCTCAAACCGATCTCCGAAATTTATTCCATATTTCCAATAAAGTCTGTATATTCTATGACCTGACCCTCCTTTTATCTTATAGCCGTGAAATATACATCCAAAACCATGATATATACATTCACAGTAATACAGAGGAAAGTAAAGCACTAGAGGCTTAACCCACAACCCTGCTGGAGTACCTTGCGGGCAAGGGTTGCTAGTTCTATTGTTTCACCAATTCTAGTCAAATAGCCGCCCTCAAACCAACCACCATCCCCTTGTTCCCCCTTTCCCTTGTCCCCTTGTCACTATTCTCACACGTTATACCATTTCATTTTACTTGTTTAATATTTCGAATATTTTGAATATTTCGAGGAAATACGATTTCAATAACAGAATGTTGATTTATTCTTATTTTGTTGTGTGTGTTTAAATGACATAGGTTGACTCTGAAAACGTAAATTAAAACTTTTGAGGTTTTGAGGAAAGGAAAGCCTTTGAACATACGTTCTTAATACAATATTAAATATTATTTCACAACGTTATAGTAAATAAGTAGTATTCCTTTTCTAGGCAATTGCAATTGAATAACGTTGATAAAACCACATCTTTACTTAATATTATAAATGTAAAACTGATCGAGTTTGTTTGTTACGCTTTCACGCATTAAACAACAAAACGATTTTTAAAATTCTTTCACCAATGGAAAGCTTAATTATATGCGAGGACTAAAGGCTGCACATTATGGTAAGCTTTGGCGTTATTTAAGTATAAATATTAATATATTATATTTGTTACATATTTTCTGTCGCTAACAAAAGCGAGTTATTGCTAACGTCAGAAAACACATCGTTGCAATGGAAACGATGCTGATATATTTGTGGGCTTTATGCTGATAGGTGCTCCAGAAAATTCAAATATAGGAAAACGTTTTGTTTTTTTGGCAAGTTTATGTTTTGGAATAAATGTCAGATGAGAGTTCCTACGTTAAACATACAATTCGTAACGATTAAAAAGACTGTATACTAAATAGCGTTATTTTTTATTATATTTTCAAATTTCCACATATTTAAATAAAAATAAATATCCAAAATGTTTGTAAGCGCATAAAGTCCGAACGACTGCACAAATTGGATAATTCTTTTTTTCTTTGAGCTCTAGCATTGTGAAATTTAGGTGGCACGCGAGCTGTTCAAAAACTGAATGTACCGGGAACGAATGTACGGAATGCAGGAGGGTGTGGGGGGAGGGGGGGATAAATGCAAGCGCTACAGTAATTTTCCCTAATACCATGCGAGCGAAGCCGCGGGGAAAAGCTAGTTCTATTATAAAGTGGCCATAGCAATCATTACAAGACAGGTACCGAAAATCCGTAAAAGCAGATCAGGGTTTGTTTAATTTAGCTACTTAAACCTGGTGCAAAAATGTGAAAGCAATTTATAAACATTTGGGATAGCTTGTTTGCACGCGCCATATTAATACCTGCCTCGTGTAAAAATTGGTAAAACTGTCAACTTTTGGAATGGCCACAAAAGTTCTACGACCTTCGAATGGGTCATGTAGATACTTCAATGTTGAACAACCTCCTTGACGGACTCCGTGGTCGAGTGATAAGCTCTCGACTAGCAGTCCGAAGGTCGCGGCTTTGAATTCCGACATGCGTTAGTAATCAGTTTATTAGATTGATCTATGTTTTTTTTTAAATTTATTCATTTAAAATAAGATGAAGTGTATATACTCTAAGGTTAGTTTGTTTCAAAAAAATGTATGAATTCATCAAATATTTGAAGTTAATTTTCACTTTCTGTATAAGTTCTATTCAAGTTCTGTGATTATTTCAGTTTCATACAGCATCTGACCTATAATGATATAATTACAGAACTTGAATAAAATCTCCTCAGAACATGAAAATTAACTTTAAATATTTATGGATTCATCAGATTCTTTGAAACAACCCGTCCTTAGTGTCTTTCTGTATAAGACTACCATTCAGAATTGAAAAGTTGCTTGAAATGGCTTTAAATGTTTTTGGTTAAAAGATCTGAACAGCCAGGCACTTCCCTACCTCCTTTCCACTATCTTTAGCCTCACAACTTACCCCCATTGAGGAAGCCATAGTCTCTCTGGCTCTAGATGGGAGCTAATGGGATTCTTGTGCGGTATTCACATAAATAATTAAGCATAACATTGCATTTATTGCCAATCGAAAATAAATAATGGTTCTTTAACTTAGATAGCAATCAAATCTAAAAATGAAAAAAAGATGAATTATCTACTACAGAATAAGACACAATTTTAAAGAGTAACTCTCCTCTCCACCTTAACAATTCGCCATCTTGTTATAATTTTGACGCTCACGTTTCAAGAGGCTCTATATCCTTCCCTTGTAATATTACAACTCGGTTGAATTGAGTTGCCGAGAATCGATGAACTATAATAATATTTTTATTCCAGAAATTGAACATTCAAATGTTACGTTTGAATGGTCAAAGTATGAAAGAGGCTCCATTGTTTGGGAATTGGAGGCTTTGTTTCATTCAGGACCTGTTCCTGTGTGTATGATATTTCAAACAAAAGGTCAAAAGGCCATTAATAAAATTTTATCGTTTGATTTTATAATGCCATTCAGGGGAGTAATCGTGATGATAAATTGTATTGTTGCGTTGTATACTTCTTCAAAATGACAAATGTTGCTTTTATGGAAGCAAGTTAAAAAAAATACATATTATTTTTAGTTCCATCTGAAATACAGAATGCTGTGAAACTGAAAAAGATGAGAGATGGATGAAAGTTGAGGATTTCTTCAAAATAGGCATATTTACTTTGGGGTGTCATCATTAATTTAATGAAAAACAAATACCTTTGTATAACACAACTATTTTATTAACAATATCAACATGTTTCGAAAACTATGTTTTCTTCGTCAGGATAATAAGTCAATAATAAATAACAAAAGACAATCAAGTATAGACTAATTAGAACATAGACAAAATATTAGAAAGGAGAGGTGATTAATTACCTAAAATATATCATAAAAAACAATTATATAAAATAAAATATAAAAATTATTTTAGAATGGGTAAAAAATTCATTAACATAATAAAAAATCTTTTAAAAGGAAAACAAGAAGTCTAAATAACAAAATAAATTATTATAAATATAAGTATCAATACGAAAATAAATTTAAAAGATGGCTATTTTTAAAAAACGATTGGTTATTTAAAATTATTTTACATAGTTTTCGAAACATGTTGATATTGTTAATAAAATAGTGGTGTTATACAAAGGTATTTGTTTTTCATTAAATTAAAATAAAAGAAAGTTGAGGAATTTACCTGACAACTCAAATTTGGTAACTTTTTTTTTGCATTAACTCCACACAGTAGGCAAATAATTTCTATGAGGACCTATGTCATCTTTGAAGATGCTGTGTGGCGGGTTTTTTTTGTAGTCCCGTTTTGTAGGAGGGAGGAAACACAGAGGCTGACAAATCGTTCCACAGCCGAGCCGTTGAACTCATGTCAACCATGTACAAATGCTGGGCGTGTGTTTGGCGTGTTTCCCGACTACCAGTGCCCAGGGGATCGATGACACTAGTTTCCTCGGAGCATCTTCCATTATTATACCGGTAGAACAAGGTCAGCATTCCTACTTGACGTCTGTGCTCTAAAGATTGCAATCCGCCTTTTAAGATGGGAGAATCTATCAAACGAACCGCCCGTTTCTGCACAGAGTCAAGGTTTTTTTTTAGGTATTTTGGAGCTCCAGACCAAAGGTGGCTGCCAAATTCAACCGTGGGCACACTTGCGATTTGTACAGGGTTGGCAGATGTATAAAGCTATCCCAGACAACATTTAGAAAAGCTAAGAGAAGATCTTTAACATTGGTTCGAGAAAAAGTGTACAAAGTTGAATTTTGCGCCAAATGTACAGTGGTAGACGTGAACATAATAAATGCCCAATTTAAAAAAATATTTTCCAACCAACAACCGTATTTTACGCTACAAAACCGGAGGTCACGGCTTTAATCCCGGCGGGAGTAAGTAACTTTGAATTGATTAATTTGTGATGATAATATCTTGTAGCACATTAGCGTCACATTTCCACAATGGAAAACACTCTCAGTATCGCCCTGGTGAAATATCACCATTCAGAATCGAATCTTAGATTGCAATGGCTTGACCCGTTACCAGTTTTAAATAGCCAGGAACTTTCCCATCTTCTTCTCTTTATCTCCTTCTTTACCGTCTCTCCTTCTTTCTCTTTCTCCTTTCTCCTTCTTTTCACCTTCTTTACTTCAAAAATTGGGATGCCAAAATAACACTGGCTCCAAATGAGTTGGAGTAGTTGAGTCTCTTGAATGGTAAAAAACAAGAATAGCGGTCAACAAACCTAAATAAAAATAATTTATTTTAACCCGTCAGGCTAATTTGTTTGTTTTTCGAAACAAGGTCTCATAGAAATCATTGTGTCTCCCTAAGAGAAAAGAATAAGCTTTTTATTCACAAGTAAAAATTAACCTGGTCAGTGGTTGAGTGGGCATCGCGTTTGGGTTCCACCCGGGCGTCCCGTGTTCGATTCCTCGGCTGGTCAAGTCCTCCATCACAACACAAGCAACATTTTCGGCCTTCTGCGGTGGTAGTAGGAGATTTTCAAATCGGGAATGTTTGCCTTTTTTTAAAAAAAAATTGAGCCATTTTTAAAACTTTTTTATGTTTGCATGCAAAATTTTTAAATTACAAAAATTATTATGTTTATTTGAATTTACAAAATTTGGAAGCAAATTAATGTTATCACCATTCATGGACAGTTTTTTGGATAATAGTTCAGAAATATTACATTTATTTTGATTTCATTGCGAAGCGGAAATATTTTGACCCGGTGATAAAATATGGCCGAGGCCTAAGGGGATAAGCAAAATAGCAAACATTTTATATTACGTAAGGGTGACCATATTACGTTACTTTGCGCCAAACAAAATACTCTATTCATTTTGGTTTATCGTTCTTAATAATGATTATCACTAAGCGAACTAATATGGTGTCTCATTTATACGCCAATCACATAAATAATACGATATGGATGGTGGAAATTTATTTCTCGTCGAGTTTGAAAGGTTTTCCTCTATTAGGTATATTGTGGTACGAGAATCAATAGTCCTTTGTGCTTAATCGAAAATAAGAGGAATTCGAGAGGGTTGTTCTGCTTAAAATATACCTCAATATCGTTAAAGGGAAAAAATAAAAAATCATAAACCGCTTTATTTTTATATTTTTCACAAACCCATAAGCTTATTTTCACGACAATATAACATGAGCAGACACTTGAATGACGTATGAGGCGTAATTGCCTTATTAGATTTAATTAAATAATGTTTTAATTAAGTCCTGACGGGAACACTATTGTCAACTAAATTCAAATAACATACGATGTTATAATAATAAAAGCAATTCTTCAAAATTTGCAGAACACTTTTTAGTTAATAATCACGTTACACTTAACAACAATAAGCCCTTTTTTGTGTGAATACCTCACAAAAGTCGTAGCTGCTCCCGTCTAAAGCCAGTGAGACTATGGCAGTATTAATAATTAATATATGAAATGCAAAACGGTTGAGTTAAATCAGGGCTTCGCTGTTTAATAATTTCTTCGCTTCATCAAGGCAGTAAGCGAAACAGTTAGACGACAAATTTCTATGTCAGCACGTTAATGTGTTAGCACGCTTATGTACATACGTTAACCAAAAACATTTGTTTTAGTTCAAATTTGTTTGAATAATAATATATTTATGAAGTCCACGATTATTTATACAAAACAAATAAGTGCATCATAAAATCATCACAAACAAAGATTTGTAACCACTTTAGAATTCAATCTGGATCCAATTGCGTATCATAAATCTACCAACTTCTCAAAAGCACGATTTTTAAAAGTTTGGTTATTTTATTTTTTACATTTAAAAACGAGTAAATTTGTTGTAGACCACTTTTACTTTATTGAAATTTTACCGGTTTTGGAAGCACCCTTCCTTCGACCGGAGAATATTTTAGGTGCTTCCGAAACCGGTAGAATGTTAATAGAATAAAAGTGGTCTACAACAAATTTATGTGGTCTTTTATTGTAAATTATGGCGAGCCACAAAGTTAATGCTTTTTACAAATATGTTTTATTTTTTGCCTAAAATTCTGAAGAAAACTGAAGTTAAACTTTTTTTACATAAGCTTCACACGGGCCTATGTCATCTTTGGGGATGCTGTGTGGAAGGTTTTTTTATGAAAGGGACAGAGTGAGAGGACTAGGAAGGAAAAGATAATGAGAGTTGAAGAAGAAGGCAGGCACACGCAATCTCCGCCAAGACCTAGACAATCCTCACCCATTAACATATCTAAGCTCGCCTAACCAAAACAAAACACAGCTTACGAACTATTTGTGGGGCCACCCTTATTCTCCTTGAATTTTTCATCAGCGGCTCACAAAAGAAAGTTTCAATTTTGATAATTTCTTTTTCAAAAATAATGAATCTAGTCATAAAAAAGATTAATAATGTAAAAATATGATGCTTTTAAGGTACAATGTAGAGATATATAAATTTATTTCACATGCCTCGAAATTTAAATACATATTTGGCAAATTTACGCGACCGTACATACAGCCTTAGTTGATGTTTTTGAATAAATTTATTGTAATTACCATACGTGCGGTGCGGGAACATGGCTGAAAATATGCTAATTACTTGTAAATTAAGGCTTATGTGAAGAATTATTACTGTCACAAAATAATCATATTCTAATGCTGCCAATTTAAGCATCAACAAATATTTTAATATATTTATTTTAGCCTTGAATATTTGATATTTAAATTCAGGAATAATACGATTTTTACCGTGCTGGATGAAGTGAGTGACAGAAAATTACGAACATAGCAAAAACGATCGTTTCTTTCTTTATTTCAATCTCCGGTACAACACCTCTATAGACCTTGAAAGTAATATATTTTACCACGAAAAGGTTTCATTTTATAAATTATTTTTTTATGGTATTCCGTAAAAACAATGCTGTCAGTAATATAGGGTTTAGATACTAGATTCATAAAATAATACTCGAGAATTTTCAAATGGTACTTCAAAACGAGTTAACCTACCAATTTCTCGTGGAAAATGCAAAAATCGTATCTTTAAAAACTTTCCAGATATATCTGCTTGTTTCACTGCTTAAAACACAATTATAACAAAAAACCATTTTTATTTCGAACTGGCTGGTTTTCGGCACGCGTTGCTACGCCATTCGATAAAGAAATTGTTTCTCCCTGCGTGTCTTTTCCCATTCGACCCATTTCCCTTCCTCTCCGCATCCAATTCCCCTCTCGCGTTTCCACTCCGCCTCCTCCACCTTCCCTCTACCCACTCCACCCCCCCCCCCCTTCCCCCGTCGCTCCACCTTCCCTCCCCCCTCCCGGGTTCCCCTCCCCCCCCGTGATCCCCCTACCCGAGTTCACCTCCCCCTCCCGCATTCCATACATTCAGTCCCGGTACATTCAGTTTTCAAACAGCTCGCGTGCTACCTATTGCAATTTTTTAATACAAATTTCATAATGCTAGAGCTCACCAGTATTTTTATACAAACCTTGTCCTGATAAAAACGAACACAGAAAAAAAGAATTATCCAATTTGGAAAAAAACTGTTTATTCTCTTTTATGATTCTCTTTAATTTTAAAATAAGTATGTTACATTATTTTTTTCATGTAATTTGGCAGTTTCAATTCGCACAATGCATCCAGAGTTCTGTCAATTAATTAAGCACCACCACCAGACATAATATTATCTCATCCCGAACAGAGTGTAATTTTTACATTATTTTTAATGTTTATTCCAGATCTCGAGGAGAGGAGCAAAATCCCAAGGGTTCCATAAAATATACCAAAGTATTAAAGTATTGCAGTCTCCATGACGCAGAGCAAAAGTTTAAGGACTTCATTTTTCTCAAAAAGTTTCTAGTGTATTAGTAAAAATGAAGACTATCACGAACGGACTGTTAACGCAACTACAAAAATCTCCGTCCAACATTTTATGTTCCTTCCTTCCTCCACCCTACCTGCTATCCAAGTATCTGTTCCTATCTGACAGTGCATGGCCAATATACTTACGTGTGTGACATTTACAACGATAAATTGTGGTACAGTCAAGATGTTAAAACCTGTGCAATGTGCAATGAACAACAATGATATCTCAGTACAATTTAATGGCGACATCTACCCATCCCGGATCAAAAATCTGGGCTGTGCCAACTGGTATTTCCTCGGTATATTAAGGGTTTTCCAATAAGAGGTGTTATAATGATGATTAATTTATTATCGAGAGATGATTAATGATTTTTTATGGCCGGAATTGAATGGTATTGATCTGGACAACGTTTAATTTCATCAAGACGGCGCTACGTGCCATACAAGCAACGAAACCATTGATCTTTTACGGGAAAAGTTTCCAGACCGTGTTATCTCTCGAAGAGGTGATCACAATTGGCCACCGAGATCTTGTGATCTTCCTTTGGGGCCACGTGAAAGAGAAGGTCTACGCCAACAACCCAGCGTCGATTCAAGACCTCAAAGATGGAATTCGTGAGGCTATCGAGGACATAGGGCAGCCACTTTGCGATTTGGTTATGGAAAATTTCATGAAAAGGATATGGTCCTGTAAGCGTGGTTGTGATGGTCATTTGCCTGATTTTATTTTTGGCTATTAACGGCAAACTTTCTTCTTTATAATGAAATAAACATTCAATCATTTATATTGAAAAATGGCTTTTTTTTAATATCAAAATAACACCTCTTTTTGGAAAACCTTTTATAATTTCAAATCTCTTAGTATCTATCATTGCCATAAATTTCTTATCAACAAAGAAATGAGCTCATTTGTTTATTACGAATAATTGCTTGTGTAGTTATTACCGCTAGCTGTGTTCATCAATATCATAATATCGATTCACCATATTTCAGTATCAGACAACAAGGGGCAAGTCAGTCCTTTACAAATATCCAAATATTAACCAAATCCCACAGAGTTGTGTCTACTTGAAAAGTTTTAATTATTGATAGTTATCATTCTGTTGAACAAATTGATCACAGAGAATATATGTGACTACATAACTAAAGTTAGAGTGGGCATTGGGCACTCATCTGCCCTGATGATGGACACTGTAACGCTGTCCGAAACGTTGGCTAAAGAAGGAGGTAGCGAAACACGGCATAACACCCCAAAAACAATAACAAAAAAAACTGTATCAATAGTTTATCAAGGTTTTCTTTCGGAGAAATCGTTCTCGACCTCATTTCTTATGGTCAGGGTATACATTACATCAATACTCGTATTTGAAGAAGAAAAATGTGAATAGCAAGTAAAAGGATAGAAATAAAAAAGTTCAAATCTAAGTAGATCACTTGCATGTTCAATTCCTTGAAAAGACTGAATTACTGAAAAAGTAATCGTGACAATAATATCCAAAGACAAGGAAATCTTAAAGCACAAACTGCAGAACTTTGAACATGCGTGGAATGTGCAATTTATTTCAAAAGATTCAGTTGATATTGGAAGAAATTCTTAGGAAGCGGAGAATCGGCAAGCGTTGCGATGCCATTCGAAGAAATAAAGTGTTTGTATTTTAATTCTGTTTATTGAAGTGCTCTTGGATACACGATATTTCATCCCCGTTCTCTTTCCAGCTGCCCTCTTTCCCCCTCCTCGACCCCCGCTTCTTCATCCATCTCTCCCTCAAGGATTCCCTTCCATCTCCATCCAGTTTTTCAAACAAGTCGCGCGCCACCTATTGCAATTTCTTTAAACAAACATCATAACGCCAGAGCACACCATTATAATATATTAATTGCAAAGTTTTACCTAAGTTGTAAGTTTTTAATTACAGATGTCAGTTAGGAAGTTGTCATCAATTTCTTACATAGTCTTAACTCGTTAAATGCCAAGTAATAGACAATGTAAAATCGCGATGTTTTAACTTTGACGTAATATTTTGTGCTATTGTATATTATTTTTACTGAAATACATTCCTTGAACAATTAACTACGTATAAAATCAACATTACCTGCGATTATTTGATGAATTTATATGTTTTACGATATTTTTCACGAGAACGACGCTACCCAGTTTGACAGCCCAAATACCGGTAAAAATCTCGGCTCAAGGGCATAGAGAATTCAATATAAATTATTCCGTTTCCCTAGGAGTGTTCACGGTGTTTTATACCTTAAGAACAAGAATGCTCCGAGCGATTCTGAACTTGTTCTTCATACATAAGGGTTAAAATCGCACGAGCGGCAAATGACGAGAAAAATATATCCATAAAGACGGTATGCTAATAAATTAAATTAAATTTTTAAAAATATGTACAACGAGTTTCGTTGACTTTTGTCAAACTGCGAATTAAGCAAGATTGTAAGATTGATAAATTGTGTTTTTTAACTTTGCTTGTGTTATTTGAGTAATTGTAAAAATACTCAACAAATGTTATAGATTTTAACACGTGTACGTAGTGCTGTTTCGTAGTACGATACGTAATATTTATAGATAAATAAGGTGTGTTAATGAGGCACACTTTTAAAAACGTAGTAAGGGATGAAAAAAGTTAAAATGGAGCACAGAAAGTAGCGGCTTGCTGGAATTGAAAGAATTACTCCGTTGAGTATTTCGACATTTTAATATCATCAAAGGAAACCCCTTTGACAAATTGCGCGAGGAAAATTAAATGTTTTGTACGGGAAAGTCATTCCCTTTGTTTATTCGCCGTAATCGACACCACCGTGAAGGCTTAGAATTAACAGGAAAATGAGAGGGGTATTAGTCTTAGGCATTGACTAAAGAGGGAATGGCTGTTAATTGTTCAAGTATTCGTAGCTTTTGGGAGTGTGGACACATGATTTTCTTTTTCCAATAGAATAGTGCTTGGAAATGGGTAACCTACTAATAAACATTAATAATATAACAGATTGAAGCACAGATACCTACGCAAAGTAAATACCTTGAAATTAATCTCAGACTTCAGGGAGTTGGTGATGAATTCTAAATGGTGTGCTTGATTGTATGACCAATCCGTTTTATACACGCAAATATATTTATTTTATACACGCCTCATAGAATCACTTTTACGAATTGTCCAATAGTAATATCCTACGCCACTTCTTTTATAGGAAAACATAAATAATATTTTCAGTATCTCAACAAGACCATTTAAAATATTCATTTTTTTTTTTTTTATTTAACTTTTTATGAGTAAACCTCAAATTGTAATGTTTAATTGAGTTTTGCTCATAGTGTCTTCATTTATTTAATAAAATATTCATCTTCATAAACATTTTCCAGAAAAATTTCCGCCAAGGAAAGAAGATTTTTTAGATAATTCGCAGATCAGAATAATAAAAAATTGTTTTTAAGAGTGACACTGGAAGAATTGTACGATATTAACGAGATTTTTGAATTAACAAATCCTCAGTGTGCTCAATGCGTTTTGGATCTTCACAGTATTTTGTGAACAGATCCAAAGTATATGAAATGCTTGAACAGACATTTCTCTTTGGCTGAGGCTGAGGTTTTAAACTGAATATTTTTCAAAACATTTAAATATGGCTGTTTTGTGTCTGGATGTTTATTTATTTATATTTATTTATTTATTTATTTAAACGCCCATAGGGCTTTTACATATAGTGCAGTACATGTTTTTGGAAAAATATAAGAAATAACATAAAATAAAATAAACATAATATAAATATAAGAAACAAAATAAAGATAACATAAGATAAGATATACAAAATATAGATACCACCAAATATAATAGTTGACACAAAGCAGGTAACATAGAATATATGGTAAGTAAATTAATGTGAGATTGTTATTTTAATTATAGAGGGAAATACGATAGGATTGCCAATATTTATGTTTGTAATTAGCAAACTTTTTTAAAGTATTTATTACGTGTTTATCGAAACATAGCTACCATAATATTTCGATTAAGGTGCTATATAGTGCATGATATTAATAGATTTATTTTAATTGTTCTAATACACTGAGTTTAAATTTTGACATCGATTGATGACTATAAACGTCTATAGAGGAATATTTATTTCCGAGTATATGAAGTCTTTGCAGAGGAGAGTTAACAAAATAATTACTAGCAGAATTAGTTACAAGGTAAATCGCATTAGAGCGAGTATCGCGCGTGGGTATTAAAATTAATTACTCAAATTAATTTTACTGATTAAATCAAGGGCGTCCAGTCTGCCATTCGAAATATTAAAAAGACAAACTAAATCGCTCGCTATGCGCCTTGACGCTAAATCGCTTATATTAAGTAATTCCATTAAATATACATAATTTAGATCTTCGACAGGTATACCGAGTTAATAATTAACAAATCTTAAGAACTTATGCTGTACTCTTTCAATTCTTAGTTGGTGTGTCTTATATAATGGAGCCCAGATGGTTGAATTGTATTCTAAATTTGATCTCACCAGCCCAGTGTACAGCAATTTAAACGAATTTAGTGATTTAAATTCTTTAACCTTCCTCAGGATTAACCCCAGACTTTTCATGGCCTTGTTAGTTATTACATTAATGTGAGGAACAAAAGTTAATTTACTATCAAATATAATACCGAGGTCCTTGATTTGATCTACTCTTTTCAGGAAAATGTTGTTGATGCTATATTGAAAATTAATCGGATTTTTGATTCGCGCAAAAGTAATTGTTTGGCATTTTTCAATATTGAGGAACAGTTCATTAAGGGCGCACCACTCTTGTAACCTCACTAGATTTGATTGTAATATACAGCAGTCATTAAGATTCGTAATGTTGTGCTAATGTTTGTTATTTTCAGTTACCAACTGAGTGTTATTAGTGTTATTATACAATTAATTCATTAAAAATAACATACAGTGTATTTGCGGCACGTTTCAGAGTAAAAGATACTTTCAGTATCATCCTGGTGTAAGACCACCATTCAGCCTTGAAACGTTGCTTGAAATAGCTTTAACCGTATTTGATGACCATATCTGAATAGTCAGGTACTTTCCCTTCTTCTTTCCCTTCTCCTACCCACCACACTACTTTCAGACTCACAATATGCTCCAATCGGGAATACCGTAGTCTCACTGGCTCCAGACGGGAGCAGTGGGGACTCTTGTGCGGTATTCATATAAAAAAGCCAGGCATTTCCTTACCTACCTCTTTCTCATCTCCTTCCCCTCCCCACTACCTTTAGCCTAATATGCCCAATCGGGGATACCATTCTCTCACTGGATTCAGACGGGTGCAGCTGGGACCCTTGTGAGATATTCATATAAAAAAAAAAAATAATAATAAAAGAACCCAAAAATGTCAGATTATAAATCGATATATAAAATTAATTCATCATAAAAATAAAATTAATACGCCTACATAATTGTAGGCTTATTAATTTTATTTTGAATTGTTTTTCAAGATTAAAAAAACAGTGAAAATACTCTATTACGGATGCCATAGTCTCGATGGCCCCAGCGGTTGGAAACAGTTAGGATCCGTGGGCGGTATTCACATAAAAAAATAAGTATTTCCTAGGTATGGGTTACTTTACTATCACTTAATAAGTTCTCAATCTTAATATTTACTTTTGTTGTTGTGTGATTTTCAAATGCTTAAATGAAATTACAAAAATTCTTCTAAAATTTTATAGCAAATCTAATAAGAAAACCAGCTTTTAGTACCCTCTGCGAAGAAAACCACTCAAATTTGAGAGCTAATTGAGTTTGAAAGGTAACCACAGTGGACATTTTTATAACATCGTAAAGCATTCAAATTTATTTAACTTGCGTCTAGACTCGAGACGCGCGAGTCGAGAACTGCCATAGTATAGGATGGGCCATAAACATTGGAACTTTTGAAATAATCATGAAAAAATACAGATTCTATTTAAATTAATGATTTTTGATAAGAACAAAAAAATGTCGGAAAATCATTTTGTAAAAATGGCCGCCATATCGCCGCTGGCATTTCTTAAATCAGGCCCTTAGATTTTCGAAAACTTTTTGACACAAATCTCTGGGTAAGTTGACCATTTCTTAATGGATGTTCTCGTTTAGTTGGAGTAAAGTCCCTGGTTTATTTACGTAGACTCGATATGTAAGATAAAATATACTTGTATATAAATATATACCATAAAAATTCAGCTGGAATTACATCCGGGCTGCGGGGAGGCCATCGAATATCTCCTCTGCGCGAGATCAGTATATCAGTTTAAGCCTTTAATTAAATTAACACTTAAACACTGATTTATATGTGGTGTACATCATTGTCTTGTAAAACAGAATAGAATCATTGTTGAACAGAAAAGAAAAAAAAATGATCGTTTTTGTAAAAATGTTTTACCCAGAAAGCGCGTTGCTCTCCCGTGAAACGATCCATTGTGACTAAATTTCCAAGGAGCGAGGAGCCACGCATAAGTAACCCAACTCCCTCTCCAGTTCTGAATCCCCGCTAGCACAAAAGTGCAAATGTTTAGGGCCCACCCTGTATTACCACAATAAAAAATAAAGGTAAACTGAATTTATTTATGGTTTTGCAAAATTACTACACCTCAAAAATAAACATGTTGCTCATAATTAAATTCTAATTTCTTAACGATTTTCGTTAAAAGTGTTTGCAAATAATAGCAAATGATTTCACTGGTGACCCGACATTTGACCGGAAATGATATTTATTATAAAATTAGAATTTTTGAAGTGAAACTTTTTAGCGCCGCTAATGACTTGACATTCGGGTGAAACGGAAGCGCGTCACAACTCAGTTCTACACAAACACACGGTCCTAATACAACGCCATAAATTCGCACCTCAACGCGTCCCTTCCATAGCGTAGTTGACAAGGTGTCTGACTCAGAGGCCATAAAGACAGACATCAAGCGAACGGGGGTTCAAATCCTACGAAATTAAAAAAAAAAAACATTTTTATTTATCTTGTCTTCAAACAACTTAAAATAAAAACAAGCAAAAGAAAAGAAAACGAATTTCTAGTTTCACTTCTAATGCATGTGAATTACACAATCTGATTTTTTGTGCATTATTTACCAATTTCAAACCTAAAATCGACTTCAAAATACTTTTAATAATAAGTCGATATGAACAACAAACGTATTTATTTACTGAATCGAATTTTTGTACTTATACGCTAGTAAATACAGTACAGAGACAGATAGTTATTTCCTTGATGCACCTTAATGATTATATTTTTTGTAAACAAGTAAACCGTATTTTCCCCTAAACCGACTCCATATTATACATAAGTATGTCAGGAGGCAACTGTCGGGCGATCATGGAATCCTTAAAATTCCATCGTGTCATGAAATTCTTACACATAATCTGATGAAAATCTTTTAAAAGTAGGTAAGAAATACCCGCATAATGTAATTAAATACTTAAATTACATAGGTTCGTTTATTTTTTCAATTTAATTTTACGCCCAGCTGTGCTTCTTCATTTAAGTTTTTAATTCAGCAGGATCGGGAGGATAATGTGCTATATCCCAAGAGTTTCAGTTTAAGGGAAAATGAAAAACTATAAACAAAATGACAAACGCCAATTATAAATAATGTCGAAATAACAAAAAATCATTATATAAATAAATGAAACAATAAATTGATGGATCGTCCTTCAGGAAAATCACGATATCTGCATCCATCGCTCATTGAGTGGAGAGCTGAGCCACTCGGATGCAGACATGACAATGATGTTTGTTGACTCCCTTGTCCTGCCCCAGAAGCTGGCTAGTTGGTGGCGAAGTAAGGCGGAGAATTTGTGCACCCTCCCTTCTGTGAACAACGTTGAGACACTGCGGAACCTTGGAAGTTGCATAAGTTGTCTATATGAACTATTGTAGCCCTCCTACTTGCAACTGAATATAAATATTTTATAAGATTTGAAACAAATGATAATCAGATCAGGACCGCCCGATTCTGCGCAGATTCGAGGGTTTTTTCAGATATTTTGGGGCTCCAGATCAAAGTTGGCTGCCAAATTCAACCATGGGGCGCATTTGTGATTTGTACAGGGTTAGCAGTTGTGTACTATTAAAGTATCTGCGGACCCTGTACACTACGCCCAGTTTTTGAGGCTAACTTAACTCTAGCTTCGATGGAGCCCCCATATCTGAGCTTATCACTTAGAGTTACACCAAGCATATCAATGGAGGGCCTGTTCGGAAGATTGCTTCCGTTAAAGGAGACTAGATTTTCTTTTCGATCCCTTTTAGACGTAATCAGACATGATTGGGTCTTGAAACATTAAATTCAACGGGATTATTTTAAATAAATGAAAACAAATAACTTTGCGTACATTAACAATATCGACATGTTTCAAAAACTATGTTTTTTCGTCGAATTTGCGAAGTTTGAAGATGAGATTATTTTTACCCCAAGAGAAAACACTCTCGAGGTAACCGACCATTCTTTGCTCCAAAGCCTACCCCTGGAAAGGGAATAAATAATTATGTGCTAGCTAGAATCTCTAGTCAGTATTTTTTTTTTACTTTCGAACGATTAATAAGGAATCTACAAATAATTTTTACATATTTGTATGCATGTGGTCAAAAGAGTAACCAATGAAAAAATGAACTTTATACCCACAGTAGTCTCTTAGATAAGTTTTCAGAGCTGTATAGCATGGAAAATCAATTTCATTTTAAGAGGGTATTCTAGTCTAGGAAAAAAAAAACAATTTTTATTTCTTCATATTTCCAAAGTTTAAATATTCAAAAATATCTCTTTAAAAGGATTTTTCGAAATTCGCATTATTTAAAAAGTTATAACCATTTTAATGTCACGGTTTAGACGGAATCTAACCAAAATCTGAATAGAACAAAATTTTAAACCCATTTTTCTCCAAACCACTTTTTTGGAGGCGGTTGACATGATATCTCAAGTTCTACTAAACCAATTTACTTGAAAATTGGTGTGAGTCTTCTCTTTACATTCCTCTATGTCGGGAACTAGAACTATAACAAAATTTCCATTTTTACTATTTTTTAAAAATTTGGAAAGTCAAAAAAACTGGTACAAAAACGTCTTTTTTATTTCAGACAGCCGCCATTTTGCGAATTTTTTTTTTTTTACTTTTCCTTAGTTTGGGCCATAGCCGCTTGTGTTTGGATTAAGAATTTTTTTTTTATATTACTGGGAGGGTTGCAATCATGTCAACCATGGCGCGCGATTTTTTTGAGACCTCCCACTTCAAAATCCTGTTACATTCTGAATTTTTAATTTTTAGTTTGACTCTTTTTTTAATGGATTTTTTAATGTTTAATAAATATTTCATAAAATAGAAATTGGTAAAAATATTTTTTTTTTGTTGCATCTGAAAAAACACCTACAATTCATGCCTCTAGACTAGAATACCCCCTTAATGTTTTCGTCGCCAGTCGACGTGCTGACTTGTCAAAATTATTATTCTAAGCCTTTATTTTTCATCTAGAAATCCATTTTACCCGTTGTAGGGTGAAATAATATTATTTAAACTTTATCTAACTGGATTGTTATCATAACCAAAATAATAATTTCTGATGGTAATAAGAAAATACACGATGATATTGCGATTATGAGAAAGAAGGTAGGTGCTCAGATATTATAACAATTGAATCGACTAATCAATTCGTCGGCATGGCCAAATTGTTTTCGTTGCTTCCTTACTTAACCCTTCAAGTGCTTGCCTACCTCATTGGAATGAGAAAAAACAATATAAATTTGATTTTTTGTGAACGCCGTGTAACAACGCTGTGTTTGAAGGATTATTATTAATAATTTTTTTTTTGTAAGTTGTTGCTTGTTCAATGATAGATGACTAAGCTAAGTTAGTAGAGGAATTTAAACCAAATTGCGATGCCTGAGCAGGAATCCGACGAATTTTACAATCAGCTACTGACCAAGTAATTAACGTCGTAGGGCGGACTTAATCGCATAAATTACTCTGAAGGTCACCAATTTCTAGATGTTTTGTTTTGAAAAGTTTTATTTTCAAAACAAAATGTTTCCTCCTTCCCCTCCCGCGTTCCATACATTAATTTCCGGTACATTCGGTTTTCAAATAGCTCGCGGGCCACCTAAATTTCATTATGCCAGAGCTCACCAGAAGTAAAAAAAAAGAATTTTCCAATTTGGTGCAGTCTTTTGGAAGTTATGCGCTTACAAACATTTTGTAGATTCATTTTTATTTATATAGAGAGATAAATATTACCTGCAATTTCCCGCAAATGTATCAACATCGTTTCTACGCCAACCATTTTTTTTTCTGACGTTAGCAATAATTCGCTGTTGTTAGCGAAAGAAAACGTACAATTAATATAATATATTAATATTTATAATTTCATAACGCCAGAGCTTACCATTATATACAGCCTTTATTACTCGCTTATAATGTAGCTTTCTATTAGTGAAAGAATTTTTAAAATCAGTTTATTGGTTTATGTGTTGTGATGGTCCCACCCCGCTGCAAGGTTTTTTCACCCCCCCTCCCTTTTCTCTCTTCGTCGTTGAGATCTCCGATCGGAAGGTTCAGCTACGCTGTTTTCCTGGTCTCATTTTTCCCAACCCCTGTGATGCGAAACACAGTAAAACAAGGTTGTTCTGGGAAATCTTACAATAAACCCTTTACTCCACGTTGTGTTATTTGTCATTTCGGAGCCCCCAGATTATCTGGAGTAGGCATTTAATGTATCTACTCTTTTTCGTGGTAACTTTCGACTCTTTAAAAGGCGTGGAAGAATTTTTTCTGTTGTTTTCTCAAACGCATGAAGGATACACCCTGTCTAAACTGCCCCATATTACAGATGCCTATGGCCCTAACTGTATACTCGAGTCCCCGTTCCCCGCTATAGTGATCCCTTTGGCACCTACTCTATTAAGGCTGGTTAAGCCATCCTCTTGTCCTATTTCGCACTAGTAAAATTTAACTGTACGTCTAAAGGCCAGTTAGTAAATCACGAAGAAGGAACCTAGCTCACGTAACGGTTGATTCTGTGGAAAATTAAAAGGCAATACAAGTTCATTATTTGTTTTAATTTAAATGTACGTACCTAGAGGTGCCCCTCTATGGCCGAATAGGCTGCTCCCGCGTCTCCCAATCTGAAATACCTATCCTATGCATAACCGTTAGAAATATTGTTATTGTTAGTAGCACCAATTTACGGCAGAACTAGGGAATCTTAAGGAAGTGATAAAAGGAAAGGAAGGAGAATTTCTTTGCAAACTAGTATTGGCTCCTCCGCTAACCAAGTTGACCGAGTGGGCAGTTCTCCGGACACAACTATCCCGCCAATGCATGTCTGAGCTATACCCCGGTATCTGGCGGATCTCTTGGACGATCACCCTGACATACCCGGACTCACTCATGCCAGAGGAAGAACAGCAGGCTTTCAAACCTTTCCCAGTCAACTCCAATACTCATAACGCCTCCAGAGACTACGTTACTGGCTCTAAAAGGGGTATTTCCATTTTGTCCCTTGTCATGACTCTATCCGCGGGCAAGTGGCGCGAAGCTGTGAGGCAGACCGTTAAAGCCGACCGTCTTCGTCTTTCCACCTCCAATAGTTGACATAAGGCGCACTTTGTGGGCCTTACGTTTACTTTTGGGTTGACACAGATGAGAGAATGCAACAACGTTACAGAATTTTCCCGCAAGATGCCTTGCTAACCGGCTCCTCCACACAACCTTGCAGGCTTCCCGTGATGTCTAAGGTCAAACGCCTCCGTCAGCGAATCGTGCCCATGACATACAATTCGGCATCCCTAGTACATAACCTTTCGCGCCCGTTCGCTCGACACGATCCCGCGAAAGGGAATGACCTCCGACATAGCGCGTGACCCGCCCAGTCTGTGGCTGGTACCTCCCTCCTCGTAACATGGTAATGAGGGAAAACCCTTACCATTCCGACATACGTATCTCACTTACGTATAGTCTCGGTATCGTCGTTCACATTCCCCAAACGTGAAAATTTAATTCTCGCAATACAACAGATAGAAATTTCGCAGGTAAACAGGTTGATATAATGTTATACATGCATAGAATCGTGAATCTGGTTCCCACGCCCTCCTCCTGTCGAAGTCTGCGCCAAACTGTCAGCCAACACCTGCAATTGGATAAGTTGTACTTTCAAAATTTCGATTGGGTGTACCCTCGTAGACTTATCGCCTCTGCGTTCGTATGTACCTATATGGGGGCCTTTTTTCTTATGCCCAGGCCGACAGCTGATTACTAGGAAATACGAGGCCATTGAACTCGCACTGTTGTAGCCGGCAAAACAGATGTCATATTACCCTCGCCGGGGTCCTGAAATAAAAATATTACGATGGCTTTGTCTGAACATTGGTGAAATCAGGTTGCCCGCGTTCTATACTCTCCGTCTGAAAATTAAGAAGATACATTCACTCACCCCTTACACGATTGTTTAGCGGACGATCTCCTATCGGGTTTGGTTACATCGATAATCGTCCCTAAATCGCGTATCCTATAATCCTGTGGGTGAAGGAGACAAAACACCTCACTATGAACTTTCTTTTCCTAACACGATTCGATGTCCGAAGTTAATACTCCTATCTGAATTATTGAAAGACACCTGTAGTACTCTATAGTTATTTGCTTGATTATTGCACAATGCTAAATTTAACCCCCTTTGGCTGTTAGTAACTGTGTACCTGTTATAACCTGTGGGAAGAAAACAAAGAAAAACCCCCTCCCCCCTCCCTACGCCCATTCTTCACCGTCTGTTATGATATGTCCGGAAATCTATACTCTGTCATCTGTAGTTATCATTTTTAGTTATAGCTTCCGTCAAGCGGTATATTTATTATTAAAGCCCAAGTTAATCCACGTAAAGTTTATACGATTTTTCTAAGCGATTATCACTGAATTTAATCCGATAAACTAACTTTATTTGTAATTACGGTAACTTCAACTATGTGCTTTTCTTATTACGTAGCGTTGCAATAATTCACGAACTTGTATTATTTCTATAATTTACGAATTTTGAACTCAACGGGTCGCACCGATCTACGAACTTCGGACTCCCTTTTAATAAAATTACCACTATCTGTTTTCACTGAGGTTAATTAACCGTTGCTACGAGCTGGTTAGAACCAAAAACTTCCAGACTTAACCGTATTCTTCCGCCGAACTCCACTCACTGACCGTCCTTCACTGACTGTCCTGTTATCAAAAAACTGCCTATTTAAAACGAAAATCTCACATCAATCAAAATAAGTTCATGCAATTTTGAGTCGTATTTACTAGCTTGCCACCCACCACTCTCGCTTCCCGTCCGTTCCTCCCTTATGCGTTTGTCACCGTCACAATCCTTGAAAACGGGTCCTAACCTATCTCGGTCTAACAAAATAAACCAGGGGTGGACCACGCGCTCGATTTAATCTCTCACAGGGCATTTTTTTCCACTCAAAATAAATGTATTACATTGCACTACCCCTGCATACATTCTGGAATAATTTATTATTTTTATCATTATTTTATAACCTAACGCGAAGGAATTTTATCCTACGCATTATTCTACGAACAATATGTATTCTCCCTTGTGTTTTCCGTATTTGTGAGTGTTTAGGCATTATACACTGACAAACTCTCCCTTTAAACAAATAGCAACGCCCGTAAGGCTTTTCCCAGTATTAAACTCACATTTTTATTGATTTCGATTTTCATTTATGGCCATTTATCACCACCATGGCCTAATCTGTCCCCGTTATTTGCATCTCTACTAAGTAACCTCCCACATCTCATCGTCCCGTTCTCTCGAAAAAGGTGATAACTGTCAAAATGATTTGTTGATCTCTCCAAAAATCACACTCGAATTTGTAAATAAATTTAGAATTAGACAGGCCGTTAAATTTTATGCATTTGGCTAATTACTTTTTCCACTATTTTGTACGTAACCTAGAGTGGTGATTTCGGCTTAATGACCTCTTCAAAGAGCCAAAATCGTGTTACCTGTCAATCTCTTAGAACGTCACTTATGTACAAGAGATCGTAAACTTTCCCCATGTCGCTCCTAATAACTGAAACGCAAAAGTTCATAATTAACCCAAAATCTACTTCCTGAACGATCTTTTTCAAAATCTCCTTGGGGCCTCGGTCTCGAATTTCAACAGTTATCAATTTCTTATTTTTGGTCATCATGAAGTGAGTTATGATCAAATTCATAAGGGTCCGCATTCCATACCATGGATTTCGTGAGAACTCTCCGCTCCTCGAACCAGATAAACGCCTTTAGCTCCGCCTCTCTCTCGCTATTCGTTGTGTTCAAAATAATTGTTAATTTATCATTTCCAATTTGTCCAACGTTTTACATCTCCGATAGTCTAGCACCTCCCACGCGATAATTAACCCGTATTTTATTACAGCCTCCTTCAATTTCGTTTTCAAACACACCCAACAGAGGTCAGTAATATGATCGAATTTAAATATTTAAAAAAAAAATTTCCTCGTCTACTTGTTCAAACAACACTGAACCATTACAGTGTGAAAGCGCAACAAACAAACACACGCAGTTTCGCATTTATTATATTAAAGTATTGAACTATAGATCTGTATATTTGGATTAACCTTTTATGTATAAGTAATTTTTGAAAGAAATTGAATTAATTCATCATTCAAATTGGAGAAAATACCCAAGAAATAAATATAATTTATGATAATATGCTACCACAATTCCAGTGTTTGATATTCATACAGAAAAAGTAAGGCGTATTGTGTTGAAATTTTAAAGGGATATAGATATTTGAAAACTACGACCGCGAAAATATTGATAAAAAAACCTCTATAAGCGTCAGAACTCGCAGACAGATAATGCAGACAAGCGAAGTATTTATTGACTGCTTTATAGTATTAATACCTATTTTCATTCAATTCAACTAAACGTAAAAACCACATAAAAAAAATCTATTCTATGTCGTAGATAAGTTACAATATTCTCCTGACAAAGGAAGGGTACTTGCAAAACGTAGAGTATTAATAAAATGTTTTCCGCTAGAGTGTTAATAAAATAAAAGTGGTCTGCAACAAATTAACGTGTTTTTTTTATTGTAAAATTTTTGTAACATTGACCTAATTACGATAACCCAGAACATACAAATGGTTGAAATAATGAGCCCAACAAAGATGCTCTGACGCGGCTCCATAAAAAAATTACAACATTTTTATGAAGTCTGCATTTACATAACACCGGACTTCAATGGGTTTATATGGTCCACATAAAGATAGAAACTGGGAAGAATCCAAAGCGTCGGAAACTTTGATCAAATATTCGACCTCCCAGAAATGATAGACCAAAGTTGGATCCATAAAGTTGTTTGTATGTATATTCCACGAGAATCTCTTGTGGTTAAAGGCAATATATTTTGGTATTTCCTCGCAAGAAATCCAAGACGGAGACTTCTAGTCAATCAAATTCTTGGTCTTGTGTCTTATGGATTCTTTATTAATACTTGTGGAACTTTTATCATTACACAATAGCGAGGTTTCGAGGAAATGGTAAACTAAAAGTGAGATAACTTTCACTGATTTGGACTAGACAATTTTATCATCAACGAGTAAAATCGTAACTTCGTTTTGTCTTTAGTAGAAAACCTAACGAATTCTCTAGCGATTCGCTTTTTTACAAAACGATTTTTTCCAGAAATTTAGGTCACAGACAATATTATTGATAAATGCCGTTTTTATTTTTTATTTATTTATTTTGTATTCGCTCCATACAGGAGGCTTTGAGGAAAATAATTCCCCTCAGAACCTATGTCAATTTTGGGGGTGCTGTGTGGAGAGTATTTTTGGAAAAGGAAGGAGAGGTACTACTGGGAAGGAAAAGGGTGTGAGCGGTGGGTAGGAATCTGGGGGTCAGTGTGCCCAGGAGTGATGGACGTATGAATCCATCCCTCCCACTACGGTGCAAAGCGATGTTTCGAGAGAGTACGGCTGGAGAAATCAAAGGACTCCCTCAACCACTCTCTCCTGATCCGGCCTGCCATGGAGCTGGTGGGCAGACGCATCCGCCACCAAGACCCAGGCAGATCTCACCCCATGAATCCGGGAACCCCTGTTAAGTCTCCAAACGTAGCGAACCAGGTGTCCTATGGCAGAGGTACGGCCAATAAATGGTTCCCGGGGCGGCGGTACCCGTATGCGCCTCCAAATATTACAAGCGATAAATCTCTGATGTTTCCGCTCAAAACAAGAACTAGATGTGGCCTATGTTAGCTTTGGGGATGCTGTGTGGGGGTCTTTTAAGAAACTAAAATCATTCCACAGCCGAGTTCCTAACACGTAGAAACGACCCGTTCTCATATGACAAAAATGACAACCATGTACAAGCGCGCGTTTGGGGTCAGTTTTCTGCATTTTTTAAATTCTTTCTTACATCCTGATGTTATAAGGGTTTTTAAAAAAACCTCCACCAATTAATATGAAAGTATGCTTTTATTGCAGGGATTTTGAATTCTCTCTTATAGTTTTCATAATTTTATTCAACGTTTATCATTTCATAAATTGATCTAATGAAAAAAAACTAATTATGATTTTATTACTCCCTTTGCCGCCCTATTTCGTTTTTATGCATGCAGAGAAGGTTGTACAAAAACAAAAACTTTTATTTAATAATCCCATGGAAACAGAAACTAGAGAGCCTTAAACATTACCTTACCATTGAAAGAAACCTTTCCGGCAAATGAAATTTCCTCAAGAACACTATTGAATTAAGAACCCGAGTGAAATAAATACCAGTAGAAGCCTTAAATATACCAAAAAGGTAGTTTATTTAAATTAAGATTATTTTTCGTGAAATTTGGCATCAACTGTGTAGATTTTAGCAGTTTACATAACCTTCTATGAAATTATCTGGTTGTTTGGCAAAGGTTTTATAAGACATGACTATTACATTATGACTTGAATCTTTAGAATTTTTAAACTGGTCTGAATTGACTGAAATTGTGGATACGCGCATTCCAACTGAATTTTTATTTTTCTTGGAAATACATAATTTAATGTTTCATTTGAAATTAGGTGAATTTCTGTGTACGCAGTTAATTATTTACCTAAAACGATGCAGTGAATTTAATTGTTACCATGATTGAT
The DNA here is from genome assembly GCA_936435175.1 of Glyphotaelius pellucidus. Lineage (NCBI taxonomy): Eukaryota > Metazoa > Arthropoda > Insecta > Trichoptera > Limnephilidae > Glyphotaelius > Glyphotaelius pellucidus. The sequence continues at coordinate 33,872,028 of OW386546.1, forward strand.
GAACAAAAGTGATTTAAATTAGATATTTGTTTTCAATATAAAATAATGAAATTTTTTGACAGCACGCTACATAAGATGAAAAAATCCTGAACGTATGTTTTCAAATATATTTTTTGCAGTACAGGAGGCTCTGAGGAAAAAAAATTCCCTCAGGGGCTATTTGATGATTTAAGGAGAGGAAGGAGTGAACATGGGTCTTGAAGAGACCCGTATACAAATATAAAAATTAATGTTTCTTTGTTTGTCCCTCATGCGCTCCTGAACCATTCATCCAATTGCGATGAAACTTTGGTGATTTGTTGTGCGCACGTCCGCAAAGTATGTTTATGTGAGCTCTGGCTTTATGAAATTTGTTTACTAAAATTGCAATATGTGATTGTATTGTTTCGCGTCATGGGGTGATCCGGAAGGGGAGGGGAACGCGGGAGATGAAAGGGATGCGAGAGGAGAAGGGGAAGTGAGAAGGAAAGGGGAGGCGGGAGGGAAAAGGGGACAAATGAGAAAGTATACGCAAGGAAAAACGATTTCTTTATTTAATGCCATTGCAACGCATGCCGGGAATTCGCTAGTAACTCATAAATAAAGTAAGCGTGTAGTTGTTTTTCGTGTCTTTCATGCAATGAAATACAAAATGTACATAAATTTAAAGAATGAGCCCATAAATTTCAAATCCATAAGCGTACTGACAAGTCAAAATACACATTTTTTGTTGAAATGCGTTAACTCGAGACAAGTTACGGGAATGAAATAGATACCTACAAAAAGGGAAAAGAAACACTTGGATCGTTGAAGGCAAATTTATGATGTAATAAGGATAAAAAGATGAGCAAACTTCAGTCTGGAATAAATTTAATAACATTACGAATTTTCTGTGCCTTCTTCGTCTTCTTTTAGATGTTCAGATCAAACAGCTAGAGGCAAAGCGGCGTCTCGTGGAGTGAAAGCTGAACTGAATGTATACAATAATGATACGGAAAGTGTGTTTAACTTCTATTCCATTTACTTGGAATTTTTCTGGTATTTTGGACACCCTGTTACGTTAGAGCTATAAGAGTTGGATTCTTAGTAAGTGATCCGCTCTTTATTTGTTGTTTTCTAAAGTGAAACAAACTTTGTTTATCATAAATGTTTTATCCGGATGTCGAACACAAACCTAATTAAATGAATATTTTTAATTGTTTCAAAAACCTTACACGGAAGTATGGTAAAGACAATTTTCTTGATTCAACACGTGCCACCATTTAAAACGCTATGGGAGAGCTACATAACTTCTGGGTATTCTCTGGTTTACATTCTAAAAATCGGTATATTTTTAATATTTTACCAAACTGTTGTTGACACTGTTTTTGTTATCTCCCTGAATACCAAGCAAAAGGGAGAAGGGCACCTTAGGCCGAAAATACCTTAATAAAATAGTAAAAATTGAGGTTTTGTATCAACCATTCTTCTCCGAAAGTGGACAGACTTTTAAAAAAAAATTTTATGTTTGTAAGTTTTGCTTTTTTAAAAAAATATTTTGTCTCATTTGTATACTAAACGTCTGTTTAGAGGGCGTTTCAAACAATGCAATTTTAACGATTTTCGGAGGATCCAAACTCCTACTAAAATTAACTTATCAAAAAAAAAAAATTTACGTGCCGACACGTTAGTGGTCAAAATCTATTTTATGTTAAAAAATATTTGCGCTGGTATCAAAATCCAACGAGGTAATTGAGGAATACGTTTGTATGGGCAAAACGCCGCCGGTTTCCTCTAAATGGTAACGGAGATTACATTTAAAATTGCAACTACGATTTTTCTTGGATCGGTGTTCTTCCACTTTCAGCCATTAAAGCAACTATTTTCTGTTTATCTTATCGTTTCTGTCGACCTGTGATGGTTTGAAAGCTATTGATAATTAACAAATGAAACTATTCATTTGACGGCCTCCGTGGTCAATTGAGGGTAAGGCTTTTGACTATCAAACTTGAAGTCTTGAGTTCCAATTAATTGATTTGTGTTATTTCACGTTTAGTTTACCATAAAAAACGTATTTATAAATTATACTTCCGCCACATTCTAGAGTGAAAAATAATCTCAGAATCGCCTTGGTGAAAGATGGCCGGCCAGTGGTAAGGCTCTTGACTCGCAATCCGAAGGTCGCGGGATCGAATCCCGGCGTGGCAAATAAATTTATTTTGATTAATTTATGTTATTTCACAATTAAATCATTTAAAATAATACGTTGCTTGAAATAGCTTTGGCTGAATTTGGCGACCAGATCTGAATAACCAGGTACTTCCCCACCTTCCCCTTCCCTATCTCCTTCCCCTCCCCACTACCTTCAGCCTCACAACATTCCCCAATCGGGGATGCCATAGTCTCACTGGCTCCAGACGGGAGCAGATGGGATTCTTGGGCGGTATTCATATAAAAATAAAAATAAAACTTCTATTCAGAATTGAAACCATACTTTAAACGGCTTTAACCGCGTTTGGTCACCAGATCTGAATAACAAGACACTTTCCCGCCATCCTTTGCTCCATTTCCTTCCCCTCGCCACTACCTTTTACCTCACAACATACCTAAATTGGTGAATTAAAAATTCATATGAAAACCACTAAATGTGTGTTCTAAGAATCTTCTTTATGAAGGTAATACGACCATCTTGAAAACACTGAAGGACGATCGCTTATTGTAATAGGAATTGCTTATACCATTGCCAAAACACTTACGTTAATATGTAGGCAAATAAAAATAATTCAAATTTCACGAGATATAATAAAACGGAGAGTAAAACACGACGACTTCGGTAAACTATTTTTCTTTATTAAATTCTTAACGTATTGCTTTTACACGTTATTAAAACCCATAAAACCCGATTTTATTGCACGCATAACCCGAGTCATTAATTCAATATTTTATCGGCGATCATTCCTGTATTTTTATATCGTGTCATGACCAAAACCACAGAAGAGGTGAAAGGTATTGATAACACATTAAATCTACCAGGGTAACAGATACCATCACAGTGTCTATAAGTATAAGAAGTGACAACGGAGATAAAACTGTTCGGACGCACTCTAGGAAGTTTGTCCATGACGTTTCTACTACCCTAATCAATTAAGTACTATCGACAAAAGTATTCCTCAAGGTGGAATATAAAGCACCGTCTCATTGTCTAAAGCGTGCACCTCATTCAATAAACCAGTACAAATAATCTACAATGCTTGTAGGATTACTTTTACAGCGGTCTTGTAACTTCACCCAGGGAGTTGATCACATAAAGTCGAAACGACTAAACCTTCTCGAGTCGTAAAGTGTGTGTAGTCCCGTGAAGAATAAAGTATAATGGTTTGCGGATTTGTCGTATGTCGGCCTTGTAACTTTGCGTAGAGTTGATCACACAATCTGGGATATGGTAAACTTTGGAGCACCCTCGACTTAACGAGCACCGAACGAAGAATGCTAGGGTGTATCACCCACCACTTGGTGACCAGGGTGGGTACTTCAAAAGTTACTCCCTCAAGACGTTATTGCAGTGGTTGAAATATAAAGATACAATAAATTATATGCTTTGTGAAAGTCACACACGCTTAAGTCTTTGAAATATTGTTGGAAAATATTAAATTTGTTACATTAATGTCACCAAAAAAATGTCGCGAAATTTATAAACCTGAATATTAATAAATGTTTTCAATAAACATGTTATGTAGATCGTTCTAGTAAATCATAGAAGCCAAAAAAATAGAAACATCTACAAAAAATACTTTAAAATATTTTACCAGCTGCATTATTACGTAAGTTGCAGATCGCGGGAGTATTTGAAAATATTACAAAAAAAAAATAGTGAATCTAGGGAAAACTTGCCAAAACTGGCAGCCAACCAATCTCAGAAATTTTAAGTGGCGCCATATTGTGGCAAAAAGCGTTCTAGTTGATAATAAACCCGAAAAAAGATTAAAGAAATAATTTTAAAAAGATATCTAAAATTGACTCGTAAACCTTTGGTTTATTGGCGTTTTTTATAATTTGTTGGTGACCCTCTTTTGGAATTCATTTAACAAAATAATTCAATCAAAAATCCTCCTATTCATTCGATTCAAAATAATGGACCGGAGAATATACAAAACTCAATCTAGACAAAGTTCATATGTTTTTTGAAGAATTTTAAAAATCAATGTTTTTTTAATATAATTACAGTGTTACTTGTTGATGGCTTACTTATTGAATCATTTTGCCACGACAATTTTTTTTATAAAAATAAACAAAATGATCAGTAGATTAAAAACAATTTTTATTATTATTATTAACTTTTTCCTTTTTCGTGCCCTCAGCCTTCTATAAATATAATATTGTGTGACGATTTAAATGATTCGACACAGGGTAAGTGAAAAATAATGAAATTTTTAATATTTTACAAACTATTTGATCGAGAAGGCTTATCTTGACCACACAAGATCAATGGTAGGAAACTTCTCCAGGAATTGAAAGCTCCAAATGCCAAAACACTCCGCATTTGACCGTTGTTATACCACTTCCAAATTTCACAAGTTGGTCCTTAATCCTTCAGTTCAGTGTTGCCAAAATAATCCGCCGCAAATATCCCTCAACTCCGATTGTTATGAAATGTACAATAGCGGGATCCCTGGCAACAGGTCTCGGCGGGGAAAGAGGCTTACCAGGACTCCAAATGACACCCGAAAAGGTTTATTTGAAAACCGGATATACCGGTTTGTAACTAATGTCGGGTAGACCCGAAGTATTTCGCGAGGAGACCGCCAGCGAGCCAGTGGGCGGCCGCTGCGGCTTCCGTATTCTAGTCGGATTGTTACTAAGCCCATGGACGGCTGGCATGGCGCGAGTATTTCAATATTTTCGCTTTTAACGCACGAATTAGTATTACTCATTGTTAATTTAGTACATTCCTTGATGCGAAAATTGACGGTGGAATTAAATCACGACAAAACAACAAACTAACTAACTTTCTGAGCAGTGCGCCATTTCTTCGCACGGGTAGGCGAAAGGGAGAAACTTCACGTAACATGTAACGTAACCCATTCATTCATCGTAACGTAACCCCTACAGATTTTATGGGTCGTTCTTCTTTTTAACCTACATAAAGTTTTCTCCACCAGTTAGTGGAGAAAAATTCAACAGAAATACCATTATTATTATTTTATAATTACCTTAAAATCTACTGTACTAAGGACGTAACAACTGTGTGCGATTAAAAAAAATATGTGTTAATATTTTTGTAGTAAAAATTACGTGACAGAGTTGTAACTCCTCGTGATATTACAAAAAGTGATATGACGACATAAAATATAAAACTATTTTTGAATTCCAAAAGGTATAAACCTTTCAAGTATCAGCGATTATTATTTTTAATGATGTTTAATAAAATATTTTTAAAAATCTCAAAATCTTGTCTCCTATAATTTTTACGTCGTACGACACATCCGTCACGTGGGTTTTCATTCGAAATAGGTATACACATAGCTTGTTTGTCTCCCGCAATAGGCATTTTAAGCTTCCTTCCCCCCTTGCTATAATTACTCCTCTAAGATCCAGAAATATTCATTTGTAATAAAAACATAATGTGACGGAGTGTTGGAAATGTGACAGAGTGGTAAAAGTTACGTAGGTTAAAACGAAGAACAACCCGTATGTTGTAGTGTCATACGGAAGCTATTAATCCTGTCCTCCCTTAGAATGTTCTAGAACGGAGTGGGAATATTATTTATTTTTACGGGATCTGTCACCTTGACAGCTGACAGCCGTGGGACCATGGCAGCTCCCTAATTCATCTGACCCCCTCTCCTGCCTACGGCAATTTTCAAATATCGCTCGATTAGCAGATCACTGTGTAACATCTAGGCCCACACGCATAATATATTATCTCTCTTTTGTGACATCTGTATGGTATTGTATATACGATTATATAGAGATATGGATATAGGCCACGCTCAAATAAAGCTTTGAGAGTATATTGCCAATGTCATAATTCAGTGTGTAACACAATACAGACTTCTTGCATCTTTCAAACTGTCTCATACTTACTCTTTTATAATTTATAGTTTTGATTGTTCAAATTCTATAATTGTTTTTTTGAAATTCAGGTGAGCAGAAAATTCAGGTGGCAGTCGTATGAATCGAATTAAAATTATTCACCGAGTAATTGCCCGATTCGTATCTTTTTAACGCTTTTAAGCCTGATTTTGACGTATTGAAAATAGTGTCAAGCTAATAAAATTATAAAAATTAAAGACACATTTTGAGCGGTAAATATTTGAATAATCCTCTCTACAGCTCAGTGATAAGGAAAGCCAAGCTTAGTATCGAGACAAAGATGGCAGTGTTCAAAACGGTATACCGCCCGATGCTCACTTACGGCCACCAGATATGGATTCTAAGCGAACGAACACGCTCTAGAGTCGAAGCTGCTGAAATGCGATACTTGAGAGAAGTGGCAGGGGTCACGAAAGGGGGTCATATAAGAAACTCGACGATCCGAGACGATCTAAGCATTGAACTCGTCATAGAAAAATCCCAAGTGAGATGACTTGGGCATGTATTAAGAATGACTGATGACCAAATTCCGAGGAAAATATTAAGCGCGTTTCCAGAGGGTAGACGTCCAGTGGGCCGCCCCAGACCCAGCTGGGCGAGGAAACTCCAGAAACTGTGTGAGGCGAGGATGAGGCTGCCATGGACGGAGGCCGAACAATCAGCAAAACAGGGACTTACGGAGGAGCCTTGTCGATGCTGTGTGTCCCCGCTCCGAATAGGATAAGGGAATGAAGATGATGATGATGATGATGAAATATTTTAATAGTCAACCAGATTATGGCGTATTCATTCTGTCGCTCAAAACATTTTTTGTCCTTTCACAGTGAAAGAATGTTCACTGTTGTCGATGGTCGAGGGGTCAAAGGCGGTAAAAAGATCAAATCATGATGTTTGAGTGTTTAAAGGCGTTGTCCCGATAATACAGAGATCCTGGGTTTGATTCCCGGATGCGACCATTCCTTTTTTTATTTTCTGTGTATTGTTCTGTTTCATGTTTGTTTTAGATTTATTAGTATTATCTTCTTATTCAATGATTTTTTTTTGCTGTAGTTTAACTAAAATTATTTGTCACTTTATTGTGAAAGTAATTCCATCCTACCAGATGTATGAAAAGTTCCAAAACAAAGAAAAAACCCCATCAGTGCCTACACGTTTAAACTTTATCCGTATCTAATGTGATGCTTATTACTAAACTCAATGGGTGAAGATGCAGCCTCCTTTGCTTCCTTGCTAACTGGAGCGTTATGATATAATGAAGACCTTAGAGGAAACCGTGTCGTTTCATGTCAACTCAAACAATACAATGAAATGAGCTTCCCGTAAGCTCTTTGTAGCGTGTGTTGCTTGAATAATGTGCGAACAAGTAGTAGATATACGTAACTCTATCTAAAGTATACGTTTTATTAATTACGTGCTATTATGCAGAACTTTTGTTTTAACTTTGTTCTTTGACGATTTTATGTGATGTCACAATTAAGACGAGGAAACGATTGTTAAAGTTTTAATTGGAAATAGAAAACGCTTTGTTATTATTTGTTAAGTTTTCAGTTTTCAGTTTTCAGTTTTCAAACGCTCTCCGGATAATAATTATTTATAATAAATTTTCACAATAAAAATTTTCATAATGAATTGCGTTTTTTAAATCTAAAATTGGCTGCAGACTAATTCAGTTTCATTTCTTAGGTCTTAAGGTACTGTTTGTAGCATTTACATATTAGAAACAAGAAGGATTTATGGAATATTTACAAAAACTAAAATCACAAAAAATCAATTGATAGTTTGTTTAAAAAGAAGAGCTCATAATATTACTATTCCTAACCGACTGATAGAGAACTGCTTGATCACATACCAAGTCAAGGAATTGGTTATATTTAGTTTATGCAGGGTTTAGTCAAGCTCCAAACCTAAATGCCTCTAGGAAATATTGAAATTGTTACGGTGGAGTACCTTCAACACAAATCAGGATAAGATTTTTGGGAATTCGGGACAGCTATTCAAAATGTGAAGCGTTTTTATAAAGAAAAATAGGCTAGAAGAACTAATAATCACTTGGAATAATCACTAGGAGTCAATAATTTATTTTAATCTTTAAATTATTTAATAGTTTAAGGCTCCAAATACTAACATGGGACGGACATGTGCACCGAATGCCAAGCACACGGGTACCGAAGAAGGTTCTTCTTCGGGTACCGACGTACCACGAGTCACATGAGTACCGAAGAATGCTCAGGACACCCAGGAGTTAAACCAAAAGCGGGCAGACCTAGGCTGAGATGGAAAGACGATGTCAGGAACTAATCAATTCAATCTGCAACATGGATAGTCAGAGGACTAATCCATGTTGCAGATTGGAAGGCGACGGCCGAGGACAGAGGGCGGTGGAGGCTTATCTTGAAGGAGACCAAGGCTTGACATGTGCTGGAGTGCCATTGAAGAAGAGGAAGAATTTTTAAATGAAAATTCATCATTTATTGCCAGTGATGTGCTCACCCTTAATTGAGATTGTCATTTAAACTATATTCAATTTGTAAACTTAATATACCTATATAATAAATATATTTGATGTAAAACCAACTCATTTTAGGTTGAAAATAAAATTATTATTGTCAACAAAAAAAAATGTTTGGTATATCATTCAAAGTTGGTACCTAATTCTACCTGAACAAAAAAATAAAAAAGCTTATTTGAAATATAAAAGCTCACGATAAAAGATTAAAGAACACCTGGTGAAAGACCACCATTTGAATTCGAATAAAATATCAAATTGTAATGGCATTTTAGTCGTATCTGGTACCAGATTTGAATAGCCAAGTACTTCCATTCTTATTATTCCAAAACTACTTCTCCTCTTCACACACTAGGCTCACAACATACCCTAATTGGGGATCCGATACTGGGTCTGTGCAGCTGGGACTCTTGTTACTGAAATCTGTTTGATTGCGAGATGTAAAAAATAAACTCTCAAAAGATGAACTCTGCTATCTGAAAAAGTTCACACATATACGCGATTCAGTTCGGTCACATTCACAAGACTATTTTCTGCTTATGGTTGAATATCAAAGTTTTCACTTCCCATTTTATGAACATAATATAAATATCTGTGACCCAATTTTCATCCTCTACGACCACTAGTACATTGTAACCTTGTACCCGATAAGAGCAGAATGTCCCTTACATCAGTTTTCTGTACGTTTCTCCGTGCACGACGTCTCTTGCCAAAGGATAGGGTCTGAGGTAGGGTGGTCGAACCATCACAACCTTCAGGCTACAGGGCGACATTATTTAATGCTAGAGAGACAGTTCGTTACCTCTGCTGTTTTTGAGACGTGACGAATTTAATTCGATAGTTTATATGCACAATTGTATATAATACTGGAATTACTCGGTGAGAAACTTTACTTCAGAGCTTCAATCGGTGGCAACGATTTTAAAAAAATGGCTAAATTGAATAAAAATACTGACCTAAATATGTATTGGCGGTCTGCATTTTCTTTTTACGCTTAACGAGACGTCGCCTTAGTTCATATTTGTTCAACAGACCATTTTAGTTTTTGTTCAATCTCAACTTTAAAATGTAGAATAGAGTAAAAAAAATTATAGTCAATCACTTAACCATGAATTACCTAAACTAATGAGACCTTAACCTTAACAAAACAGCTTAATATTAAACTCTTATCATAATAATGAAAGAAAATTTTCTCCTCTTGTAAAATTTTTTAATGGTCTGTTGGACAAATATGAATTAAGGCGATGGAGAGTTAATAAGTTAATGAGGTTTTCATATCACTTTGTTCTCAAAGATCGAACGGAATAAGTACAACGCGTCTAAGATGCATTATTTAAGTCCATGGATCGTGTATACGACTTATTTTAATTTTAAGAGCTTCGTCAGTTCAATCCATTCATTGATAAGCCAGTAATTTTGCCGAACGACATTGTTAAAAAAATATGTGTATATTGACAGTTAACCGAAACTCATTTAATACTTTGGAGGCCGCGCTAAAATTTATGAGTCGTCAATTGTTAACCGTGTTACTGACCATAGACGATGGGTTACGTCAAAAACGTATTTATTGTATTTATTACATCATATTTGATACATTTTTATAGCAAAAATAACTTAGTAATAATATTGTATAATAACTGAAAATATTGAAAATGTGTTCAAGTTTTATATGTCTTTCAAGTCAATATTGGTTCTTAGCTATTGCCCGTTCTATGGAACAACATATCTGTGAAAATTTCAAAAAATTATTCTATTTATACGTTTTTGCTCACTGTGCCATTAAAAGATTACCATGTAAAATTTTAAGTGACACTGTTTAAAAGTTTTTCAGACTCCACCCTACAATAATAATAATAATAATTGGATAATTTGAACAGCGCCGTTTTTGTGAAAAATCACCTCAAGGACGCTGTACAGCGTATTAAAAATTCCTAGGTTCTATCTAATTTAACTATTTACAAACGGATAAAGAAACATACTTACCTGGCAGGTCACATCCGAAAAACACACTTTAATTAGAAAGTTAATGCTTGCAGAAGATACGGCTTTGCACGTTGAGGGCATTAATTTTAAAAAAACTCGACATGGCATGATCTTACATTATTTGCTATCGCTATCACGGTTGGTATTATATTTTTTAAAAGATTAGTGGCAAAAGTAGAATTGATATTTATTTTGAGAAGACTGGAGAATTTAGGACTCTTTAGAGCTGGCGACCGACGAATGACCTTTATTAACGTTTTTTTTTTTTTTTTTAATTATTTTTTATTTTTTATTTCTACAAATGAATTATTTACTATATCGCGGACATTGAAGGTGAGGGTGAAATGTTTTTGAGTTTATGGATACGACTGTCTGAAAAGGTGGGTTTTGAGTTTAGCTCTAATACGCAAGTCAATCAACCATTTAGATATTATTGAACCGATGTAGGACATTTGGCATGTTTTAATATTTAATTTTGGGGAGATTTTATTTTGTAATTTCGGTCCCAAATATAATAAAAATAGTACGTGTCTTTTGATACTTTGACGTATTTCTCCCTGGGACCACGAGATCTGGTGTGACTTCTTGTGATATATTATGGATCAATTTTATTAATATTTTCTAGATTTTAGTGTACCTGCATTGATATTTGATTTTAGATATATGATTTTGTATATTTTTATAGGGTTTTATCGATCATTCATGCCAGACCAGATGTGGAAATTGTGGCTCAGCGCATTATTTGCGGTTAAATTTGAACAGATTGATCAAATTTGAAACTGATTATTTGATGTATTTTATGTGAGTACCATACATCACTTTCAAGAGATCCATCTGATCCCGACTGTCCAAAGCCAGTGGAACTTAGTGGCAATCCCAATTGGGTTACATTGTGAAGCCAAAGGAGAGGGCTATTCACTATTCAGATTTGATAACCAAATACAGGTGAAGCGAATACATTATATTAGAAGCGATCTATTGATATTGATTAGTGGTCTTTAACCAGGACGATACTGAGGCTGTCAAATCTATCACTTTTAATTAGTGAGGACAGGCCATAATTAGTCTGTCATATAAGAGTAGAAAATATTAAAAATGGAACTACAAAATTTGTGGGCTGGCAACACCAATTTAACTGTAAAATATTTTTTTAAAGTGCAATGCAATATTTAATGTGTAGAACACAGTGTAAACCACATTTTAAAAAACATTTTTTGTTCTTAAAGAAAAAAAATTATATAGAAGAAGCACTGTTGTCAAGGTACCTACTTAATGACATACATTTGATTTAAAGGTGTTTCACAAAATGTTTGTTTTAATTTAATTTAACAATAGATAGAAAGGAAGAATCACTCATCGTGAGTTTAGTTACACTACTTGTAAATTTGAATGAGTTGAATATATTCAGATCTAAAATTAGAAACATGATCTAAAGCCCGGGCAACGCTTGGTACTTAATATTTTATTACAATATCGTTATTATCGACACAAAGCAAAGGTAAAAAATAATTTACCTATATGCAATTCTTATTTTGAGATCAGTGAGTATCTTTATGGCAATGAAAAAATATTTTTTTCACTTTTATACCTTTATAATTTATTATAAAAATGTAGGTTATATACTACACAGCTTTAAATTAACATCATGATTTATATGTTTAGTATTGCCATTTGAACAACAGAAGTGCCTTCTTACGTTTTTTACTCCTATTTGACAAACTATACAAAATATTAAGCACGAATTAAGAAAAATAGATGATGATTAGAAGAACTGCAAACACTAGATTACCAGAGACAGTGTGTATTTAATTGCGTGAAAACTTTGACATAAATTAAAAGCTTCATACTTTTATGAAGACATTTTCCAACCCTTTGTTTACCTGTATAATCATCTCGTTATCCCATAACCAAACCAGAATAAAGCCGCGTAAAACATTCCTAATTCTATTAATTTTCTAATCTTCCCGCTAGACTGCGCGGTGTTTTTTGTCCTCCCGTCACCATGGCAACAAACGGGATAGCTTCCGCCGGAAACTCATTGTTTTGGCGGCAAAATTTGGCGCGCTCTCTAATAACACCTGAACAAAGGATTTCCCGCCATTATTTTCAGAGGAATCCCCGTCAAACACACGAGTCTTTTTGCCCTCTATGAAATTGCTTCATTTTTCGAGGGGGGGAGGGGGTAAAATGATATATAATTGAATCCTTTGAAAGGCGAAAATGGTCACGCTGCGTCCACGTTCAATATCCCGCATGTCCAGTGTTCAGCAATATTGCCGGTGACGCGCCACGTCGGCTTATTTAAATAAAATCGATTTACTTATCAATGGAACATATTTTTAATTAAAATTTAAAGGTAAACCAGAATTGATTCTGAGTAAAAGTGTTTTTGTGTAAAATATTATGGTGCCCCCTGTCATAAAACTAGTAGGGAAGTTATAAAAATACAATATAAAGATAGCTGGACTCCCTTGACTTGTCGCCTGTTGCACCGCGGTTGGAGGGATGAATTCATGCGTGTCATTGTCCCTGACTAACACTTTTATCTCTTTTTTTATGTTACCGATTTCAGAATAATTATTCCACGGGCTGCTACTTCTATTTCTCTTCTGTATTAATGTAAGTACTTGCACACTGCTTATTAATGCATGGACATTGGAGGCTATAAATGTAGCTTCGTTCAATAAAAAATAGGATCTTGACGTGTGCGGTGAAGGAGGAAATCATATGCTTCCTTATAACGCCGTTGGGAAAGTGGTGGGGTCCCCTTCCAATATCACAGTCCCTATCATACTGACCCTAATTTTTCTACCCACCCATCGTACCTTTTTCCTGTACCCTCCTCACAGCATCGCTGAAGACGGCATAGGCCACGAAGAAAATTATTTTCCTTATGGCCTCCTACGGGGAGCTAATGTTTAAAAAAAAATCACTCTTATTTTTAGCGGGTTGAGGGGGGAGTATATTTTATAACGGAAGACAAATTGGTTCAATAATTAAATATGACCCTCCAATAATATCATCATTCATTTTTAAAAAGACAGCAAAATCATTTAGTAACACTAAAAGATAAATTAATCACAATAAATATCATTACACATGAAAAATGATATCCGAATCACCTAATCGAGCTACAGTAATTCTCTTACGAATTTATTTATCACGCATTACCACACGATGGAGAAGAAATAAATAAATTAGATTATTAGAGAGATAGTCTAATAAGTCAAGTTTGCGCGGAGAAGACATGCGTTCCAGACAAAGCTAAGAACGTTCCGGTATAAAGCACTCAGAAATGATTCTCCTGTACAACTTTTCGCAGTATTTTCCTCGGAAAATTGAAATACGGCCGACGCATTTCCTTCAAAACATTATAGCGCCTACTGTTTATAATAAAACCCCTCTTATTAGCACTTAACTTTCTTTTGTTTCTGATATTACTTATCGCCTATTTGGCGGGTGGGCGAATAGAAAGGGCTCTTATTAAGACCGAAATTAATGGGTGTACCGTCTATCTGATAACGGGTGTTCGCCCTCTCTCCCCAGGAGTAATTAGAGACGAGACTGAAATATGAACTGTACAAGATTAGGGTGACCACAGCGCGGGGGAATATGATATATACATATTAAGTGATGTATTAATATCATTACGTAGATTGGTTGGTTTATTTGATTATGTGTAAGAGGATAAGAACTTGCCAAAAGAGTAGGGGAAATATTTCTTACCAATCGCCAAGGGAAAAGATATTAGCACCCCATAAGACAATGAAATAAAAAAAAATTACCAAAGGTTGAGTTTAATTAATTTTTATTTATTTATGTACCTAAAAGCAGTTTCAAAACCAAAATTCAATTCACCTTTACTTCAACAAAATATAATCATTTCTGTGAAGCACTAAAATCCATCAAAGAAAAAACTCTGACATCGCATTTTGTGAGGAACGTTTTTGTAAATTTATCCAGCTTCAAACGTCACGCGCCTACATGTAGCAAAAAGATTGAAAGGACCCTTTATTACTTTTGTTTCATTTTTCTTAATATTTTTTTTATGTAATACCGCACAAGAGTCCCAACTGGCTACTATGGCATCCCCAATTTGGGTATGTTGTGAGGCTGAAGAAAGAGGGGAGGGGAAGGAAGTGAGAAAGAAAAAAGTGGGGAAGTATCTGGCTATTCAGATTTGATCTCCAAACACGGCTAAAGCCATTTCAAATATCGTTTCAATTCTGAATGGTGGTCTTACACCAGGGCGATACTGAGAGTATCTTCCAACGTGCCGAAAATATACTATATATTATTTTTAATGAATGAATTGTGAAATAATACAATTTAATCAAATGGAGTTTCTTTGCCATGCCGGGATTCGATCCCGCGAACTTCGGATTGCGAGGCAAGAGCCTTTCCGCTAAAACACGCCGTCCGTCAATACGAATACCGCACAAGAGTTCCAAATACTCCCAACCGTCTGGAGATAATGAGACTACGGCATCCTCATCCCCATGTGTTGTCGGGGTGAAGGTACTAGGTCAGGCAGGAGATGAAGAAGAGGAAGGTATGGAAGTTACTGGCTATTCAGATCGGTTCACCAAATACGGCTATAGTCATTTCAAGCAAACCTTCAATTCTGAATTATGGTCTTTAGATCTGGAACTTGCCGTAAATATACCATATTTTTAATTTAAATGAATAAATTGTAAAATTACTCAAATCAGTAAAATAAATCATTTCTTGCTGACGCCTGGATTTAAAAATAATAAATTATATTAAATCCACACAGAGGGCTTTTGTCATCTGATATGCTGTGTGGAGGGTCTTTTTGAGGATAGGAAGGAATGAACATTGATCTTGAAGAGACCCATGTTGTAGGAAGAAGAAAACACAGAAGCCGGCAAATCGTTCCACAGCCGAGCTGTTGAATACAAAAACGAGTCGAAGAAGCGACCCGTTCTCATGTGACAAATACCAACCGTGTACATATTATGTTGGGCACGCATTTGGCGTGCTTCCCTACTATGCACCGGTGCCGAAGGGATCAATGACGCTAGTTCCTCGGAGCATTTTCGTTTGAAATACCGGTAGAACAAGGATAGCATTCCCACCCGACGCCTGTGCTCTAAAGATTGCAATCCGTTTGTTAAGGTAGGAGAGTCTTTCAAACGGACCGCCTGTTTCTGCACAGAGTCGAGGGTATTTTTAGGTATTTTGGGGCTCCAACCAGAGGTGGCTTCCAAATTCAACCGTGGGGCGCACTTGCAATTTATACAGGGTAAGCAGTTGTGTACTATTTAAGTATCTGCGGGCCCTGTTCAGTACGCTCAGTTTCTGAGAGGCTAACTTAACTCTGGCTTCGATGGAGCCCCCATACCTTTATATGCAGCGTTAAGCAGCAGGTTTTTCAAATTTCATGCTTAAAAACCCAACCGTCTTAAATCCCATAGGTGCGTTGCAAAATCTGCGGCTATGGTACTTTACACTAAAAAACTGTTCATAAAAAACATACTTGTGGTGCTTAGTGTATTAGCTACACAGGTGCGCAGCGAGTTAAGCGTTAAGTTAGGAGAATCTATCAAACGGACCGCCCGTTTCTGCACAGAGCCGAGGGTTTTTTCAGGTATTTTGGGGTTCCAGACCAGAGGTGGCTGCCAAATTTAACCGTGGGGCGCACTTGTGTTTCGTACAGGGTTAGCAGTTGTGTACTGTTAATTGATTTAAATCAGTGACCTCCGTATTCGTAGCAAAAGATCGTAATCACTCAACCTCATGTTAAATTTGATTGAAATGTTCGTTAGGGTCATTACATTTCAATCCTGAAAAGTGATCTTTTACCAGGGCAATACTGAAAGTATCTTCTACTCTTCACTTTATTTGGTTCACAAAGAAAAAAATTGGATGTTGAAACCCAGGTAAAGCCGGGAAATAAATGGTACTGAAAATGCTCGATAATGCCTCATATTTTAAAAAAAACTTCTAGCAGTGACTGAAAGTCTACTCGTTAAGTATTCAATAATGCTTAGTACGAAATTAACGTAAAAGTTCATAAAATATTTGGTGAGGTTCTGCATTACCTAATTATTCCTTTTGCGAGCTTTGGTCGCCCTCGCAATCCAACATGTACTAACCGAATACCATATTGGAACTGAACTTAGAGCCTTCTCATTAAAGCCTCCAGATTGCGGTCGACTACCCCCCATTGATCAATAATTCTTAGTTCTGCCACATCTGATGAACAAACGGAGACCCCAAACCGAGAATACATCCATTTACTTTAAGCAGTTACGCAGGCATACTTTAAATAATTAAAACTGACAAAATAGGTATATTTATAACGGCTTACGTCTAAAAATTTTAAAAATTTTAATCTCAGAATCATTAAAAAGTTGTAGTGCTTAAATAATAGTTACAGAAAAAATACAACGTGATAAAAATGTATTTATTGACTCATACTTAACACTTGTTTTCACTAACCTGATCTGTGCCAAACCCTTTTCGACCAAATAATTTGTTCAAAGGCCACCCTCGATCTATTCCTTTTGTGTGTTTAATGGCGTATTGAAAAAATGCTGTATTACAGTATTTTTTAGTGCATCACAAGCTAGTAACAAACGGAAAACGTAAATTCGTATTTTAAATTATATATATTCCACTACATAACTGTCAAATGCTTATTAAAATAAATTTAAATGAAGTGCTGATATAGGCAATTTCGTGGGTTTACTGGGTAGAAGCTTTCAGATCGTAATTCTACATAGAGAGAATTGGGTTTGAACTGTCGTGAAATATACGTAATGAATAATAGATTTGTTCATTGACTAACAAACACAGTATGTTTTATTGAAAATAAGCCTTATAGCCCAGCTTCTCGCGCAATCGGAATTCTTGAATACATTAATTTAGAAAACCATTAAATTTCACTAACTTATGAAGTACAAAAGAATAAAACCCACCCAATCAGTCACGGTAGTCTCTGTTTACTTAGGTACTTCTTGAAGATATTCTTATCCTTTTTTAATTCTTTTGAACATAAGAAACAAAGTCAAGTTGCATTGTTTAAAAGCTAAGAGAACACCGTAGGGACTCAAATCCTGACGTACGCGAGTAAATTTTACATGATCCTTAATATTTTATATGAATGAAGTTGTTTTTTATGAATTTAAAATAATGTGTAGTACATTTGCGGCACGTTCCAGAGTGGAAGATACTCTCAGATTTGCCCTGGTGATAGGCAACCATTTAAAATTGATACATTGATTGAAATGAATTTGGATGTGTTTGGTGACCACATCTGAATTAGTAGGTACTTCAACAACTTCCTCTGTTGCTTCTCCTTCCTTTCTCCACTACCTACAGCCTCACAACATACCCCTATTGCCAAAAGCCAAATATCAAGGTCTCATTGACTCCAGAAGAGTGGGATAAATTGGTTGTGCGGTTTCACATAAATAAATTTGAAATAATGTTATAAGTTTAAAATATAACTTCGATAATTCAGAAAAATAGCTGATAAATTTACGTAACGCTTAATATTGCAAGATAATCTACTATTATGATTGTTTATTTATATCATTTTGTTTTTATTACCAACCTAATTAACAATTTCGGAATGAGTTATTTTCATAAGCCAATACCAAGATTCGGCGATAGAACACATTTCCTGAAGAACATATAAGTTTTTGTACTACGTACTTAAATAAATTCCAACAAAATCAATAGATTAAATCGCGTAAATTATGGAGTCTAAGTAAAATATCTCAAAAGTTAACTTCACTTGAACCCTTTGTTTATCAAAATCAAAAAACTTTCCTCGATTCGCTAATGGCTAAATGTTCCAAGCACTTCTCAGTTAACTTCGGGCTTTTAATTCATAGAAATCAAGTTATAAGATTTGCATTCTTCGTTGACTCCGGACGCGGAGTATAACTGAAGATAAGCGATGTTGAATTTGTAGAAGTTTCAATTTGCTTTTGATCTTTCAACTTTGCCTCTTGGGAACGCGTCATTAGCAACATTTATCAGAGTTATTATGCCCGACTAAACTGGCCAACAAGTGGAATTAAATTTCGTAGAAGTTAAATGGGACCGGTTCCTGCATTTTCGTTTATCGCAAGACTTTTTAGACGATAAGAAGAAATGCCTTCGTTAAATTCATGATCTACTAGTTTCGGCGTACGTGATGTCGTCGTTTTGATATCTTATGTCTTTTTCCTTTTCAAAAAATACGCCTGAGAAAGAAGAGAACGAATGCCGGTGATGACCGTACAAGCTCTCACTGGAACTAGTATGAATTTATCTACCGATCATGAAGTTAGCTGAGACATTTTAATGCCAGCGAAGTGATTGCAATTTAAATTTTGTATAAGAATATTTGCTAGTCACGGGTCAAATGTATATAAATTTTTTCAAACGAAAGCACTTGATGTGTTCGCCAGTAATATTTTTTTTAAATATTTTTCTTACATTAGCTGCGCACAGGAGGCCCTGAGTAAATTATTCCCCTCAACTTTGGGTCAGCTTTGGTTAGCTTTGGTGATGCTTTGTGAAGGGTCTGTTTAGGAAAGGAAAGAGAGAAAATTCTCGGAAAGAAAATGAGGTATGAGGGGTGGGTAAAAAATCTTGGGGTCAGTGTGTCAAGGAGTTGCGGAAAATATATAAATCTATTCTTAGCGGTGCTGTGCAAGCAGTGAATTTGGCGCAAAAATCAGGCTGAATTCGACCGATGGCATGAATTTTGTTAACGTTGAGGGCCGCTGTGGTTTTTGATTTATTTTCATAGACCTGTGACTTATGAAAACCCCACAAGAAAAAGTCTAATGGGGTCAAATCGCACGATCTCGGTGGCCAGTTCACATCACCCCCACGTCAGATTTTATCATAAAATAATTTTAAACAATTAATTAAATTTTAGACAATTTTATCGTGTGCACATGTTGTTGAACGCTATATTTGTTCACGGTGATTTGGCAAAACAGACTGAATAAATGACAGCCATTTTGACAGATACCGCTTCAACGGTATGGCCGCTATCAACTGTCTGTAGAATATCAAAAGAGAGGAATATCAAAGAAGTGATGACGTCATAATAATTTAATTCATGACATGACGTTGGTTAATCCCAACATCTACACCAGCCTCTCACAAGACCCTTATTCCGTGCCACGTTTTTGGACCAAAGGTTCTGCTGACTAAACAATCTAAATGTTTACGAGTGATACCTACTAGCGCAGACCGGCCTCCGTCATCGAGGGGTAAGGCTCGCACTCTGGAGGTCAGGAGATCGAATTCTGGCATGCGCAAATAATTTTTTTTTGATAAACTGGTGTTATTTCACAATTAATTCGTTTAAAATAATATATAGTTTATTTGCGGCACGTTCCAGAGTGAAAGATTACACTCAGTCCTGGTGTAAGGCCAGAATTCAGAATTGAAACGTTGCTTAAAATGGCTTTAGCCGTGTTTGGTGACCACATCTGAATAGCCAGGTACTTTCCCACTTCACTCTTCCCCATCTTCATCCTCTCCCCTTTACGTTCAGCCTCACAACGTACCAAAATTGGGGATGCCATAGTCTCACTGGATCCAGACGTGAGCAGCAGGGACCTTTGTGAGCTATTCACATAAAAAAAAAAAAAATGACCGCGATATTTTAATCGTAGAATTTGTGAAGTCTAGGTTAATATATTATCTGGTGCAGACTAGGTTTTTCTTAGAATATTTCCCAAGGGTGCCATCCGCTTCAAACTTTCTAGAGCCATTGAATCTATAGCTTCCCTAATAGATATACTTTGTATGGTTGAAGGTAGTGATAGGGGTGGGTAGGTACCTGGCTATTTTTTTCTGATCACCAAATACGAGTAGTCCCATTTCAAGTTAAATCTTAATAATTCTGAATTCTGGTCTATAGAGTCTGGTCCAGGGCGATACTGAGAGTATAATCCATGCTTGAACGTGCTGCAGAGAAATAATATTATATTTTAAAATTAATTCTTTACGAATTAATCAAATAAATTTAATTGCGCCACCCGGGATTTGAGCCGCCGTTTCGCAGTCAAGAGCCTTTATAATATGACTAAGGTGCAAGAGTTATTTAAATTAATATTTATTTATTTCCTATTTGGTCCCTACACTTCAAAACCATTCCGATTCCATAAAAAAAAATTATTGTGAATTCTCAAAAAGTAATAACTATAAACTCGTTCTACTTTTAGAAACAATAAACCACTTGATGAACTAAATTAAAAAATTAAAAATCTCAGATAGAAGGTTAACTTCCCACTTGACTTTTTTTTTAAAGATTGTAAATGATATTTGTAGACAGCCCTGATTTATTAAGTTTGATTACCATCCATGTACCAAAAAAAAACTAGTCGATCTAAAAGTATTGAATCAGGACTGCGTCATTTAGATAGAGGCTTGTACATAGGGTGCATCTTACTTTCTCAATACTTCTTAGAAGTAGTAGATGTGTTCAACTGCACGGAAAATAGTTACAAGCAATGATTGCTTGTAACTTCTGGGTATGCTAGATTACTTATATTAAAAAATGTCATTACTGGTGTTGTAGCTGAAAAAAAAGTATCCAAATTTCTATCATACTTGTGAAGTGCATTTCCAAACTGAAATTTCCTGAAAATATCCATAAAAAAGCTTTCGGCTACAACACCAACAAAAATGCCGATTTTCGTTTTATATTTACCACTTCCACCCCCAAAAGTCACGAGCCGCTACTGGTTAAAAGTAGGTTAATAACATACCTTATAGCGTAAATTATATTTAAAACACTTCGCGAGTTCAACGGAGAGTTTTTCTTTACGAAAAGTATAACAAAAAATAATAACAAAGGGTATAAGAATATTTCGTTAATACACGCGGCGCGTAGCCTCCTGCTGAGGTCTTCAGGCTTGTTATCTCTAATGGTTCCTCTACCAATCAAAGTCGACACAAAAATATCTCACAGTTGATCCTGGGTACCGAGCCTTTAGGACTGCTTGCTGGATCTCTGGCTTCTCAAGGCCGTGCGGTCGCTTAAATAGGCCGGCTGGATGTAATTAGGTGTTCGGGAGCGGGGAGGCTGCACGCTGATTAGCCGTTAGTTTGAATTGTGCAACCAATGCAAGTCCTGCGGCACGCTGAGATGGTAGACAAGGATGCCGTATTATGTATGAAAGAGAAAGTATTCGGATCGACGCGGTGTATCTCGTTACAACCTTAAATATAATATTTCTTCAAATAATAACACTTCAAATTTGATAATTAAAAACATGCCAGATAATATCCAACCAGCTTTTTACGCCAATAACAAATTTAAAAATTATATATTAAATAACAAGGACAAAAGTGTGTTTTTGAACAAATCTGGGGTTTATAAATTAATTTGTAATGATTGTAACTTTTTTTATATTGGGAAGACTTCTAGAAATTTTAACATTAGAGTTAAGGAACATCTAAGATGTTTAAATAATAATAATTATTCAGAATTTGCAAACCACATTTTGGAAACAGGTCATTCTTTTGATATTAACAAAGGTTTAAAAATTTTACACACTAACACAACGGGTATACAATTAGATAATTTAGAAATTTTAGAAATTAGAAAAAGTGTTAATAGTAAATTAAATATTATAAATAACCAAACGTTTTTTAAAAATAGCCATCTTTTAAATTTATTTTCGTATTAATACTTATATTTATAATAATTTATTTTGTTATTTAGACTTCTTGTTTTGTTTTTAAAAAAAAAAAAAATTATTATGTTAATGTAAAAAATTTTTACAGATTCTAAAATAATGTTTATATTTTATTTTATATAATTGTTTTTTATGATATATTTTAGGTAATTAATCACCTCCTTTCTAATATTTTGTCTATGTTCTAATTAGTCTATTCTTGTTTGTCTTTTGTTATTTTTTATTAACTTATTATCCTGACGAAAAAAACATAGTTTTCGAAACATGTTGATATTGTTAATTAAATAGTGGTTGTTACACAAATTAATTGTTTTTCATTATTAAATATAATAATTATGTAACCTACCATTCTCCTGCATTTTTGTGAAAACACATATTTAAAAAACTATATATATATTTTTCCCCACCGCAGATTATTTCACGATAAAATATTACCAGCTAATACAAATTAATGATAACTTATTCACAATTTTCTTTAACTAATAATATCAACAAAATTCACGCGATAAATAATGCACCCTTTATATAACTTTATTTAATCATCGCTTATTATTTATGTTCTTAATTAACACAATGACTCTTAAATTATTCCCATTAAAACCACAATGCTTAAAGGTATACTTAAGCTGTTCCCCCAAACCTTGCGGTATTCCGCATACATTTATTCAGATGCAGAATTTACCAGCGTTAAATGACTGTTAATATTCCGCCAGATACTGTTATGGCGCGCAGAAGGTTAACACCCCGTGACCGATGGATAGGGGAATTAAGTTGAGGGAGGAGGCTGGCAGATAAAATGACATCATTTTGAAAGGGTTAATTCTGGTGAAAAGGGAGGTTATCCCATACATACTCAAATATATTACAAATTGTCAGACGGTAATTTAAGGATGTATAAACATGAAATTTTATGGTGCATTTTAACCATTGAATGGTGTACAAAACGAGTTATAACTGTATTGGAAAGTGACTTTGCGGAGTAATAACAATTTGATTTTATAAATAATTTAAATGATTTAATAAATAAATTTAAACGTTACCTACTTTGTGTCAACTCCTGTATTTTGCAACCTATATTTTGTTTCTTATAATTTATGTTACCTGTTTTACGTCTACGTATATTATGTAACCTTTATTTTGTTATAAATTTATATAAATACATGTAATACATTAATTATATTTCCTGTATTTTGTTGCCTGTATTTTAGATAATAAAATATAAGAAATCTTTAAAAAATTAATTCATATTTGCAGTAAGTAATCACTTTACTGTAATACATTAATTATATTTCCTGTATTTTGTTGCCTGTATTTTAGATAATAAAATATAAGAAATCTTTAAAAAATTAATTCATATTTGCAGTAAGTAATCACTTTACAGTTAAAAATTAATAAATATTTTGCATCATTTCAAAAGGCTCTCGAACGAATATTTGAAACAAACAAATCTGACAAAGATTTAGTCGCGCCTAGGAATTGAACCCAGGACCGTAGCTTTGCTTAGATTCTACTCTATCACTAAGCTAATTTGATGCTTTCTAATGCCTTAATGCCTTCAGAAGGCGAAACAGTTGTCACTTGTTATTATAATTACCTAGCAGAGCATGTTTTTAAGTAAAATGTTTTTTATTAATGAATAATAATATATCATTGAAGAAGAAGATAACACTTATATCTAAATGAAAATATGAAAGAGAACAAGCTACAGAAAAATAGAAAAAGACAATGGTCGCAACTGGGAGATAATATTGTTGATTCTAAATTCTAAATGACGGTTTGACAGAAGGTGGCAATAGCGAAATTGGAAAACGCGCACGTCCCGGTTAGACGAGAGGTCTGGGTTCGTGTCCCAGTTGCGACCATTTTCTTTTTCTATTTTTCTGTGTCTTGTTCTCTTTCATATTTTCATTTAGATTATAAGTGTTATCTTCTTCTTCAATGATATATAACGTTGATGGGAATAACCTTCAAAAGTTATAAAAAGAGAGTTTTTCTTATAAAATATTGAATAATAATATTATTGAAAATATTATATAAAAGAAAAAAAAATAAATGGAGTTCTACAAATTAACTTGATAACGATACATACATTTCTAATAACAATAAACACACATGATGATGTGAGCTAACTTACGACTAATCCTTCGTGTACCAGATCTGTACCAGGCCGTGTACCAGTAAAAATCTCGTCCCATACTAGGTGGGGTACGACAAACACAAAATATAATAGTGATAAAATTATCATATTTATTTTTTTCGGTGGAATTAAACAGCTGGAATTAATAAATACATAGTAATAATTAGGTTTGAGTAGAACTCTAAGTGGAAAGTATGTATTAAAACATTTATAATATAAAATAACAAAAAACACAACTTCTGTAATCTTTGTAACTTAACAATAATTTTCTTATGTACTCCTTTAAAATGGCACTTTTAATTACCACAATCCTTGAACTTAACAAACTACGATAAACTTTCTAATAATTAAACATAGATAACTTGTAAATCTTTTTTATCAACGCTCCGTACGCGGTGGGGTGTGTGAAACCCGTAAGCACTTTAATTGTAATTCACTTTTCGGTCACCGCCAGACTGACTTAGCAACACTGATTGGAGCTGCAACGTCCCAATTCCAGCTACTGAGAATTCGAACTTCGGCACTCTCACAGCTTTGAAATTATTGCGATTTTTTTAAGAACTGGACTATGTCACGCCCCATCTGGTACACGGAAGATTAATAATATTTTTTTATTATTACTTAGTAATACTTATACAATTAAATTTTAACATGTAAATTAAATCCTCAGCAAGGGTTATACAAGGTCATCATTATCTCTATTTTATTTTTTGAGTATTTGTTAAAAAAAATGAAGATAATAGAGCCTTTATTATTATAATTATTATTTCCGTATTGTTTCCACCGCGAAATCACTTGGAGTATTACTTTTAATATATTCCTACATTATTACATCAAGATGCATCCTTTATTCCATTATTATTACAAATGCGTTGTGACAACACCCGGTTACCTGGGCTTCCTGGTGGCTAAAGATCACCCCGGATTTTCTCCTTCACCCAGGGGTTGTGTTAACAAGATAAAAGGCCCAGAATAGGGGATGAAATGTGTTATTATAATACAGTGGAGCAGTTCACGGAGTAACTCGATCAGGAGTCCGCCAGTTAGGGTGTTGTGACGGAAGATGTCGCCATGTGTTCGGAGGGAAGGGTGAGGGAGATTTGCATCATCACGTAATTGACTGTAACGGAATAAACTAATGGAGGCTTTGTTGCCTGAAAAAGGCATTTACACGTTGGATTATTATTGTTAGAACTCCGATGGCAAGTGCAAATTTTTGTCTGTTTTCCTGAAATTTCAATAAAATGTGCTCTAAAAACAAGTCATACTTGAACTTTGTCATCTCCCACTTTGCAAAATAAAAATCAACCGCAATCACCGAAAAAATGGAACTTAAAACATACATAATTTTTTTTTTCAGAGGTCCCATTTAAAAGGCATCTACAAAACTATTCGGCGTGCGGCGTATTTGACGGACCCACGGTTGAATTCGCCCTTGCAGGTCTGCCTTTTGACCTTTCCGCGGGGTTATTATAATTAATTCTAAACGCATTACAAGAATTTCAGACATTTCTAAATGATTATTACCTCGAGAAGTTACCAATCCATCGTCTAGAAAAATAAAAGCTGGTGCTTACTGCTTACCACTAATGTTATAGTTGAAAACCGTTTTATAAAATTTTCAAACTGTTTTACGAAAAATGTTTTAATGGTAAGGTACTTTTTTATTAATTTTAAATATACATAACTTACATCCGCTGGTATCAGTTTAAAAAAAAAGGTTATAGATTGATCGGAGTTAATAAAAATGTGAGCCTCGAAAAATTCAATAATAACATATAACCTAACCGAACCATCATTTTTTTTTATCATTTTAATGACTTTTTAAAGGCGGTGTTGAAATTGCACGATTCTGGGTTGTCCGGTCACCGATATTTCTGTTATTAGCGTTTAAATCGTTTCTTTTCTGTTTTTCGCGGAAATAAAAGCTCTTATTTTATAAATCTTAGAAGTGTTAAGAATTAAATCTCATTTAATCACAACTGATTTATGAATGCCGAAGCATTAAACTGATCGCTACAAAATACCTGAATACTTTTAATAAATAACGAATATAGAAAATAACGATTCTTTAAAAAAAATGGAATATCCACATTCAACTCTGATTCTTCTGTATAATTATACTTTATAATACGTCTCGTGGAGCATGATTCTTAATCAAACAATTAAGTTTAAAATCAGTTGGGGGAGGTTTTGCGTTATAAGACGCGCTTAACGTCACACGCTGTGAAGAATATTCATAATAATATTATATTCATATTTTAAACTTTGGTTCCAAAGTTTATATTCAAAACAAACGCTCTAAAGGCAGTCAGTTAAGAAGTTTCTCTGAATTACTCGCTTGAGGAGATTTCAAATGCAGGTAAATGAGAAAATGAGTTTTGTTCATGAATATTGCATACGTAGATTATTATATTAAAGAGTACTTTTAATTATAAGTATTATACAACTGCTCTGCATTTTAAAATGCAATTAACCTTTGAAAGTCTTCTCTAATTACATGCTATTTATAAAATTATTCTTTAAAATTTATGAGAGTTCAGCAGGACACTAATTTTTACTTCTTACTTTTTGCAATTAGATAAAATTTAAAAACAGATTTTTCTATCACCAGGGTAATCAAAAATAGCGGTTATCATCCCTTTAAAATGATTGTTTTTTTATCGGAAAAATAAAATTACATTTTTAATAACGTAACTAGAAGTACTTACCTAAAATAAATACAATTCGCGTTACATTACATGAAAAATGAATATTTTTTCTTGTGTACCTAGATTTTTTTCGTGTTTAATGTGGTCTGGAAGGCAATGATATAAATTGCTCTCCTCGTAACCAATGGATTGCTTACCATAGCAAATATGTATGGTATTAAAATAATTTATGTTGTCGTGTAAAGTGTTTGGGTACTTGGGACGTTTTATTGAATTGTGCGATTGAACGTATGAGTTTATTATTTTTTTTTTGTAAGTAAGGAGCCGAGTATTTACTCGGTTATTTCAACACCCTTTGAAAAGGCATTAAAATTAGTGAAGAAAATATTGAAAAAAGCATATAACCTTACCTAATGTAAACTATTTAATATTTATTTTTATTTTTCTTAACTTTTTTATGAATATTTCAAAGAGCTGTTGAAGTTGTAGGTATCTGAGCTGTCCGGTCACCATTTTATTCATATAGTTTATTACAGTTTTGTTTCCATACGTAATTTATTGTAGAACAGTTTTTGATAACCTTCTTTTGTGTTACCTGTATTTCATTTATGTAAGTATGTTTCTCCAGATTTCAATGAAATTAATGTAATTGAATGTACGAGGTTTAAATTTAAACCTTTTAAAATTTTATTTCGTAATAGATATTAGAACCAACTTAATCTTCCGAACAGACCCTCCATTGATATGTTTGGTGTAAATATAAGTGACCAGCCCCATCGAAGCCAGAGTAAAGTTAGCCTCTCAAAAACTGGGCGTACTGTACAGGGCTCGCAGATACTTTAATAGTACACAACTTCTAAACCTGTATAAATCGCAAGTGCGCCCCACGGTTGAATTTTGCAGCCATCTCTGGTCTGGAGCTCCAAAATACTTGAAAAATACCCACGAATCTGTGCAGAAACGGGCGGTCCGTTTGATAGATTCTCTCACCTTAACGAACGGATTGCAATCTTTAGAGCACTTGCGTCGGGTGGGAGTGCTCTCCATGTTCTACCGGTATTTCAATGGAAGATGCTCTGAGGAACTAGCGTCATTGATCCCTTCGGCACCGGTGCATAGTCGGGAGATACGCCAAACGCGCGTCCAACATATGTACACGGTTGACATGAGAACGGGTCGTTTTTTCGACTCATTCTTGAGTTCAACAGCTCGGCTATGGAACGATTTTCCGGCTTCTGTGTTTCCTCCCTCCTACAAAATGGGTCTCTTCAAGACCAATGCTCATTCCTTCCTCTCCTCAAAAAGACCCTCCACATAGCATCCCAGATGACATAGGCCCTGAGGGAAATTATTTTCCTTGTGAGGGCCTCCTGTGTGAAATAAATGTAAAAAAAAAAAGTACGTTAAGGAAAGGGGTGATTTTATCTTTAATATCGTAAATATATACAATTATATTGTGTACGGTTGATAGGTAATACTGAAAATTTAGATGGATTGAGTTAGAATCCCACAGCAGCTGTACCGAATTATTCTTTATCACGATCACGAGAACTGTTATACTTGTGAATAGTCTTATTCTATATATCTTAACGTAGTTGTAATTTTATATTGTCTATATGGCCTTCTGGCGTCGAGCTTTGTTCATGGGCTTTCCTTAAATTTATTTGGTTTTTACGATTTTTGAGGACTCATTTTGTTGGCAGTTACTTGTCCAATTTTCTTCCTCGTTCCAGAACATTATTTGATGTGTATGTCCAGAACATAACTTGATATGTCTGGTATGTTTTTAGGTTTTCGCGGCCAAAAAGTATTTTTGTTATTGTTTTTGGGGTGTTATGCCGTGTTTCGCTACCTCCTTCTTTAGCCAACGTTTCGGACAGCGTTACAGTGTCCATCATCAGGGCAGATGAGTGAGATAATTTGACGTGTCTGTCCAGAACAAAATTGGACGTGTCTGTCCAGAACATAATTTGACGTGTCTGTCCAGAACGTAGTTCGATGTGTATATCCAGAACATATCTAATTTGATGTGTAAGTCCAGAACATAATTAAATGTGTCTGACCGGAACACAATTTGATGTGTCTATCCAGAACAAAATTTGATGTGACTGTCCAGAATACAATTTCATGTGTCTGTTCAGAACATAATTTGATGTGTCTGTACAGAATACAATTTGATGTGTCTGACCAGAAATAATTTGTTATGCCTGTTCAGAACATAATTTGATGTTTCTTTCCAGAACATAATATGATGTGCATCTAATAAAATAACATGGTATTTTTTTAATATGTTTATTTTAAACGTGCAAACACAGAGTTTACATGAGTAAACGTGCAAACACTAGTTTCTGCGATCTGAATAGATAATTTGTACATCAACAAAACATCGAATATCACAGTTTAAAATAGGCTTATTACTTTATTTATTTAACGTACTTGTGGTAAAGCAACACATATCAGCAGTAATAACGAGTATCAACAACAGTTGCTGCCGTTTGCAAACTGTTACATCACTTATTTAGATTGGAAATCAGTCAAAAGAGGAAAAAGCTTTGGTTATTCAGTAAATGAATGCATTGATTTCCTATTTGGCCATTTCACGAGTAAAAGTAGCCTTTCATCGCTGAAAGAAAATTTTTTCCACATTATTTTTTCAGGACCCAACTTCCTACGAAAAATGGCCGGACTTACAACACAAGTTTTGAAGCCTTTTCTCGGGGCTCTGTAGAGCACAGCTACCCCCGCCCTACCACCCCCACTCCGCCCATCGGAACGTCAAACTATTATTGGCTTCGAGTTTATGTAAGCTCGACCATTAAAAGTTAGGGCCACTTTCTTACCAATATCAGGGGTGGTTGTGGCATGCTCATTGGAATACTAAAATGGTATTTTTTTTCTTTATTCTTCTGGATAACTATTTTCACAGCGCTTTTTGCCGCGTCATCCTCAGTGGAAAGACTTCCCGAGTCGAGACACATGTACACGTGACATTATAAGATTTTTAACATCGCTCATTAGTTACCAAACATAAGCTGAAAAATATCTCAAGGATCAATTTTTAGCTTATATGAAGCTCTTTTGAATTTTATATTAAACTTACGTATATAATAAACTAGCAGACCCGGCCACACGTTGCTGTGGCTAAAAAACCATTATCCAATTTTTATAATCAATGCCATCTATTAATTTGCATACATATCAAATCCACACCAACCGCTCTCCAACGCGCTGCCCGCTGCCCGAATTGAATCTTTGAATTTGTCGGCTTTTCTCTACAGTAATATGCGTGTATTACACGTGTATAAACCTTATAAACATATAAACCTTTCTATTGAATCACTCTATCTATTGGTGAAAACTGCTTGAAAAGCCGTCGCATAGTTTAAAATATCTAAGCTTACAGACAGCGGGGGCGACTCCATTTATAGTAAAGATTTAAAACAAAATAATAACGTAGTGTTAAACCCTGAACCACTGACGTGCGAATGTGGTTCATCCCCTAAATTGTTTTTCGTTCTAATTAGTTTTGCGCATTGGTAATTGGTCTTCGTCCATTTTTGGAGTTTCTTAGCAGCCAGTGCTGCGGGTGCTGCGGGGAAGATAGGAATCGTGCTGAATTTCTAAATAGGTCAGTTCGACCACCTAACGTATGTATGATCAGTAACTTTTTAAGATTGTTGTGTTTTTTTTTTGTTTTTAGACAAAATGAATCGTAAGCATCTAATACTTTGCCTGGACCTTCTACATTTCGGAAAAGTCAGCAAAATCAAAAAGCAGCGGAATTGCAGAAGAAATAATAGAATCTTGGCTGTGCAAATCTAACAAATCATCGGAAGATGAAGACGATTGAATGATAAACCGACCTGCAGTAACTGCTGTTAAAAGTGCATGGATTGGTGATAAATAGAAGTTCAAATATTTAATAGTTTTTTTGATAATTGAACGTGTTTCTCTCGTAGCATCTAATTTTGTTGATGAACAAAGATTTTCCTACGAATAGAATAATTGTTTTTTTTTTGAAGTATTGAAGTACATGGAAAACAATAAACACATTTATTATAACACTTAATAAATGTCTCAGAAGGTTTTAAAAAACAGACGAATATCAGTATTGGTGATACGAAATGACACATCAATGGTTAAGAGTTAAAATGCAAAAGTTCAATTTCTGAAAACATGTGATTTATACGGTATAAAATGAAAATTCAAGAAAACTAAGCAGACGAATCACGAAGGATTGCTAAAAAAATATATTTCTAGTTTTTTAGGAAAAAAATTTTATTCGTGTCAATACATTTTATAAAAAAATATATTTTACTGGGTTACATAAACAAGTGGAGTAGCCGCAAAAGATACGAATTATATTTAAAAAAACATAAATAATTATGCATAAAATAGAATTGATGGAAAAGGAAAATCCTTTAAAAATAAGGTAAAATTAAACCATGTACATAAAAATAACATACGTTTGGCATTTACTTTTAAAAATTCATATATCTAATACATTGCAAAGTTGTTCACACCTAAGTATATTATGTTAGTTGCCTCATCGAATTTGATCACTCACCGCCCCTGAGCAAACTCTGTCGAAGTATAAAAGGTGGAGAACTGAATATTTCTCCCCCCGCTCTCGCCCTATAGGAAGGTACTAACTTTTCATAGAAAACTTTCAACACCGATTTTTATCTTTTTTTTGTTATCCGACGAACACGCTGCTCTCTTAGTGAAAATGCATAATTTTTTTAATGAGTTGTAAAATAAACGAAGTAAATTACATTGGAGATGCCATTTTCTGTGAAATATTATTTTCCGTAAGCTTTTGTAAATACCTACCCAAACTACGTTGAGCATCTAAGTAAAACTTAAATAATTTTTTTTTGTTTTTGTATTTTTTTACATTAATTTCACACAGGGCCTATGGGCCTTGTGTGGAGTTAATGTAAAAATGATAATTAATTAATTAATTTCCCTCAGGGCCTATGTCATCTGGAATGCTGTGTGGAGGGTATTTTTGAGGATAGGAAGGAACGAACATTGATCTTGAAGAGTCCTATGTTGTAGGAAAGAGGAAACACAGAGGCCGGCAAACCGTTCCACAGCCGAGCTGTTGAACATAAGAACGAGTCGGAAAAACGACCCGTTCTCATGTGACAAATGTCAACCGTGTGCATACGTTGGGCATGTGTTTGGCGTGTTTCCCGACTATACATCGGTGCCGAAGGAATCAACGACGATAGTTCCTCGGAGCATCTTCCATTGTAATACAGGTAGAACAAGGACAGCATTCCCACCTGACGCCTGTGCTCTAAAGATTGCAATCCGTTTGATAAGTTTAGAGAATCTACTTAACGGACCGCCTGTTTCTGCACAGAGTCGAGGGTTTTTTTAGGTATTTTGGGGCTCCAGACCAAAGGTGGCTGCCAAATTCTACCGTGGAATGTTTTATTTATTTTAATCACTCAAAGAATAAAACCTCAAACTGTAATATTTAATTTTTAAAGATAATCTTGATTTTTATTGATATTATTGATGACTTTATGCATACTTAGTATATTTGCTTGACTTTTGTTCAAATGTATTGTTTTTTCCTGTTTTATTCAGTCCTGGACCAGTCCTGCTGGAATGAAATCAAATAAATATATAATTTTATAACCCACTGACTAAATATCCCATGTTGTTTTAAAAATTGGAAGAAACACAGCTGAAGAAACACAACTATTCTGAAGCAGTTTACTACTGCTAGCTGGAATTGCTTTTATTGTTTTTTGGAGCAAAGGAAGGTCGATCTGTTTATTTTTTTGTGAGGCCGCTTGTATTTATTTGCAACCCATACCTTGAAGGACTTAATTAGGCATACTTACTCCGAAATGATTAAGCATCCCGTAATTTTTTTCTTTTTTCTAGGTTTTTTAGTTTTATAAGTAGGTAGTTTTTAGTAGGTATGAATTGTTTATTTATGGCGCATATGGGTATCGCCACCTCAGGAACTATTTATTGAACAACCAACATCTCTGTCAAAGGTCATCCAAAGTGGTTCGCTGCGTTTAGTGACTTAGCAGGGGTGCCCGGATTCATGGGGTGAGGTTTGTCTAGGTCTAGGCGATAAATGCTTTTTCCCACCTACTGCGTGGCGGGCCATAACGGGAGAGGTTGGTTGATGGAGATCTAGCCTAGACCTCTCCAGCCGGACTCTCTCGACCTAGAGCCTTACACCGCAGTGAGCGGGAATGATAGTGAACGTCCGTCACTCCTAGCTACATTGATCTCCAGATTCCAACCCCACCTTCATAGCTTTTTCCTTTCCAGTACTTCCTCTCCTTCTTTTCCTTAAAAACACCCTCCACACAGCATCCCGAAAGATGACACAGGCCCTAGGGGATTTTTTTACCTTCAGAGCCTCCTGTGTGGAGGTAATATAAAAAAACAGCTTTAAGTAAAGTGATTCATCTTCATGATTTCTTTTACTTCTTGCGAACACATTTGACTTTATTTGGGAGATTGTAGAATCATTAAAAAAATGGGGGTTTTGTTTTAATATGAAAGTTTTCCTACAAACAAAGGTGTTTTAATTAAATCATATCAAATAATCGGAATTGCTAAAATACAAATTTTTTCTTTTTATAAATACCATGCGGCGTTTGTTAGATAAATATATTACCCCAGAGAACTCGTTGACCAACCTAGATCACGAGGACACAATGTTAATTAACCTTTTAAAAGAAAAGGTTCATTTGGCGTTCATTTTAGCCGCTTTCATCAAAATTTCCCGAAAGTCGGACGTTGGCTTTGTACCGAGCTATTTTACGCAATTCAATTTCATGCATGGGGGGCGCTGCGATTGGCTATCACGCAGCCCGGGCCGCCTCGGATAGGCCGAGGGCACGTCACGTAATCGCGGGGAAATGTTTCAAATTTGGAATATAATTGAGAAGTCACACTGAGACTTAAAGGGTTGGTGTGTTAGGGGTTAAAATTTGTCCAACAACCCATTCGTGGTTTGTTGAAAATCTTGCTATTGATATTATTATTAACCAAATTTAAGAAAATTTAAAAAAAAAAATTTAAGAAGTAACTTTATTAAGAACTTTATTCCACTTATTAAAGCCTGGACTTATTTCAATCAAGTTTTGATAAAATATTTATTTCCAAAAAATCTGGCGCAATTCCTTCCAGAAGTTCATAATAAATTTTTTCACGTCATTTTTACAAAATGAAGATAATTCTCACCAGAAAAGTATTTTATTTTCCATTCCTGTTTCTTTGATGTGAATTTGAGTCACTTACCTGCAAACAAAAAAAAACATATAATTAGTCCCAGAAAATATAAAATTTCACAACGCAATTCAAAAAAATCAAGTTAATTTAACAAATTTATTTAACCCCGGAGCGCTTTTTGCCACAATATGGCACTTTTAAAATACCTCGGATTGCTTTGCTGCCAATTTTGGCAAATTTTTAAGTAATTAAGTAGAAGTTTACGATTTTATAATATTTTTTTTATAAATCCCACGATTATTTGTTAAAACAAAAGACAGGTGAATTCATTGTGTATATATAACTTTAATCAGTTTGAATGTTTCCATATTAAAATTTGGAGGTATGGTTTTTTTTTAATTTGAAAATATTTAAAATATCAAAAATGTCGAGCAATCGGAGAAAAAAGTTTCCAATAGTGATCTCTAGTCCAATTGTTTTATTTTTTTATGAATAATGACTTTCTATTTTAAAAAACTGCATATTTATTTTTATTTACATATTTAGTTTTAATAGTTAAAATAAATGTCAAAGTTTTAATTTTTCAAGAACCCCCGAAAACCACCGAATCTAGTGTGACGTCATCATGACCAACCAAAGTAGGAATTTTATAGGGAACTGGAATCAGTTTTTGGAATCCCGCCATTTTGAATTTCAGCATTGGAGCGTTTTACTGGGCATTATGGGCGTTTTTTGTACAATTAGAGTTTTTGAATATTTTAAATAATATAGATAAACTAATAGAAATACTTTATTTTTGATACTGAATTATTTAGACCTAAATAATGTTTCAATAAAAACAAAAACTGGTATATGTCCAAATCTCTATAAACCAATAACACGGAATGTCGAATGGCTTGCGTCTTACATTTCTATTGATTTCTATACAACTTTGACCCATGTGACGCGGCGCGGTGACGTCACGCCGCCAAAATCCAGCAATACCAGCTTGACAGGGTGTTTTAATGACACGTTTTAAAATGGACTTTTTAATATTTTTTTACAACTCTACGTTAAATATTATGTATTAAAACTTATATATTCAGAATCAGCGTATATTGGTCTATTCTATATGAACATATTTTTTTAAAGCCATAATATTTTTCACTGGAGTTCCTTATTGCGCTGTCGCTCGAGTGTGCATGTTTTTTCACAAGAGTTTTTAAAATAACATCCTATCAAAGAAAGTATGAAATCCATCCCTAGCCTTCAATCATTTCACAACAAGCTCAGGCTATTAGCAGGTGAGGTATACAATTTGCTTAACCCAGTAACCAGACAGGGTTGAGGGAATAAGGTAGGGTAGAGACTGAGCTTACATTTCACCCTGTGGCCCCTCCTAAGAGCACGCAACCCTAAAAAAACAAAGTTTGGCTGTCAGTGCAAATTAGAGCGAGTAACAAATGAACGTCCGAATATTATATCCAGAATTCTCTGAACTTTCAGTAATTAGTAGCACGGCTCATAAATCAACGGGAAACTTATATTTGCCCGAGTTTGTAGGTTTGCTCAACTCTTCGGGATTGGACACGTTTCGAGTGGGTCTGTGGGGCTCTTCTAGGTCGCCGGCTAAAAGCTGGAGAATCGGTTTTTAGGAAACAACTTACGGGCGTTGGCACGGACTGAATGGAGATTCAGTAAAAGCATGCATTATAAATTTAAGTTTTTTTTAATGCATCTTCAACTGCAGCTCCTAATATATTAATGTATTTTCCCGATGAACCAGAATTATATAATAAAACTCCGGAAAGAAAAAAACATAACACCAAGCAAACTTTACACATTCAATCAAAAAGAGCACATTCATCTTTGATTCGTCGATGAAAGACCCTCCACGCAGCATTCCCAAAGATAACGTAGGCTCTGAGGAGAATTACTTTTCTCAGAGCCTACAACAAAACATTTTTCAGTGGTAAAATCCGATTCGAGGGACCAATTTTTTTTTTTTACATTAACTCCACACTGAAGGCCCTGAGAAAAATAATTTCTCTCAGTGCCTTTGTCATCTGGAATGCTGTGTCGAGGGTCTTTTTGAGGAGAGGAAGGACTGAACGTTGGTCTTGAAGAGACGCATGCTGTAGGTGGGAGGAAATACAGAGGCCGGAAAATCGTTCCATAGCCGAGCTGTTGAAAAGAACAAGTCGAAAAATGACCCGTTCTCATGTGAAAAATGTCAAATTATTATTTAAATAAATTAACCACGTTTGATTGTGCTATTTATTGAACAATTAACTTATCGAATCAGTTTCGCGAGCCGTGGATGTTTTCAAATTAATTGGTGTCTAATATATTTAAAAAATGTGCAATTATTCAATATAAAGGCAATTTTATAATTAAATTGCTGGGTTTCATAAAAACCTAAAGACTATGACGTTAAAAAAAATGTATAAGTCACTAGCAGGTCACCAGGCGTTGCCCGGGATTTAAGCAGATTTTTTTTTTAGAATACAGCTGTAGACAGTGTCCTTCCTCTTGTTTTGAAGGTCGAGTGAACAAAATTTCATCTTTATAATTTTTTATTAAAACTTTTATGAGTAAAACCACAAATTATAATACTTAATTAAATGAAGACACTATGAGCGAAACCCAATCAAAAATATATTGGCACCTCTGGGACTTGAACCCAGGACCTCTCGCTTTCCGATCGAATGCGCTGTCCACTGCGCCAAAGTGACGAAATCAAATTCAAGAGTTCCTGGGTTCGAGTCCCAGAGGTGCCTTTATCTTTTTTGATTTTTCTGTTTCCAGATATTCGATTGAGTTTCGCTCATGGTGTCTTCATTTAATAAAAAATTTCATCAATTTCGAAATAAAACTGTCGATTTTTCCAGCCCGCCACATACAATAATCCCTTTATATATAGATATATACATTCATGGTTTTTGTGGCAAAAAATTTACTATGCATTCCGTATACATTTAAATATGCATTTTAATCGCTCTAGGAGCAAGCGTTTTTTTAAGATGAGGAATCCAGGCTATTTAGACATGAACACTAAAAAAATACGACGCATCTTTTCAACTCTGGAAGGTTAAAATAATAATTCACAGCGAGAACACAAAAAATAAATGTATTTAAAACTTTTAAGATCTAAATATACAATTGTACGTCAGCAAGTATTGAGGGAACTTCGTTTCTTCTTAAATACTAATATAATTTAAAAAAGCAATCATTGAAAGTGGAATGTAATATGCTATAGATACAGGATACCTTGTCGGTTTGTTTTCCTACGTAACATAAATTAGCAACATAAAGAGGTTCTGCAGGGGTAAAAACAAGTCCTTGGCCACTCCAGCAAGACAAACGGGCGATTGGAGAAAAATTACGGGGGTTGGTATCACCCCTTCCGCTTCCGGAATGCGCAAAAGCCTTCATTTGGGAGGCTGCGCGGGGAATAATGGAAGTTGGATTGCCGAATGTAAAAATGATGGCCGCTGTAACTTGTTACAACTAAGATAATGTCAGGAGTGAGAGGGAAGAGCACAGCCTAGCAAATGTTGTTGCTTTCTTATTGTTCTTAACAATTGGCTTTAGAATCAAGGTTTGCATGTAATAATATTACTACCGTAATTTGGATTTTATGGGTGGTTACGTGTAACTGTGGATAGCTTGTTCTAAGATATTGAGATTTCTGCTTTTCAAGACTTCTCAAAAACATACAAATAATTTTTCATAAAACTCATAACATTTATTTAAAAGACAGACTTGACACCAGATAATCATAATTTTTGATTTGTTAAAACAGTCAGTTGTATTTGTCATTTCAACAAAAACTTGAGTGGTCAAAATATAAGAGATTGTAATGTTTTATTATTGCAAAAGATTACACTTTTGTTAATTATTTCGAGGTAGACTGATTTACCCTGCTGCAGGCAACTGCAATCCAATGAAATAATTACAGCAATTTGTGGTTGGATATAAATAAAATTTATAACCAATCCCAAAAACCTCATAAAAAAATTTGGTTGTCTGTAAAGTCGGTTTACGGACGATAATTTAACGTGATAACGTCAGATAATAACAATGGCGTGGAAGAGAGATAGATGCGCCGAACGCTTAGGCCGAACGATTCGGCCGAACGCTTGTTCCGCACTCTCGCTTGCGCGCTCGGCTCAGGCGGAGCGTGACAATGAGTTATGCTTTTTCGTGAGTGCAGCCGGCGTTCATCGACTTTTAAGACGTTATCACGTCAAAAGTGCGAATTGGAATATTCAAGTAGATATACAATACATTGACAGATAGTACTAAGGAAAATAAATGACACCTACAATACAAATGACATGAAACCATTACAATTCAGTTGCAAAATTAAAAAAATATTTCTTCAAACTTCGCAAATACACTTTGTGGCGTCATTATTGATTTAATGAAAACAAATGACCCTGTAAACATCACTGTATATTAGTGTTTACAAATTTATTTGTTTTCATTAAATTAAATTGTCGTATGAATTAACTTAGGAGTTTTCACACTTCTTAATACTCGTGATAATTTTTTTTTGATTTTTTGGTCATTTCTCACAACGAAAAAATAATGTCGACATTCCTAAATTATACAACCACCTTATCGGCCTTATCAAAAACCCCAAGTAGAGCGGAGCTTTTCAAAGAGAATTTTAAAAGCTCGGACGCTGCTTGAACAAAGAAGGTTCGGGTATATGTCGTGGGTCCATTTTTCACTTTAATAACAGCGGCTGGCACTGAAAAACGAACGGTGCTTTTCCGGCCGAATGTCAGAATTTATTAGGGCGACAGACGAAGAGGGATACGAATCACTCGGAACTGGAATGTCTTATTCCTCAAACGGCATGTACCTGCGGGAGATTTGGGTAATATCACACAATGTAACTGATACGTCAGTTTACATATTTATAACTGAGGAAAAAACTTTTCCAAAAATTTGTGAAAAAATATTTTTTGGTATGTTTTTAGGTTTTCACGGCCAAAAAGTATTTTTGTTATTGTTTTTGGGGTGTTATGCCGTGTTTCGCTACCTCCTTCTTTAGCCAACGTTTCGGACAGCGTTACAGTGTCCATCATCACTCATCTGCCCTGATGATGGACACTGTAACGCTGTCCGAAACGTTGGCTAAAGAAGGAGGTAGCGAAACACGACATAACACCCCAAAAACAATAACAAAAAAAAATAAAAAATTTTGCTTCTTTTTTAGAGTATAAAAATATCCGGGTTACAAATAATCTCATAATATTTGAAAATCTCCTTCTTCCGGTAAGTGGAAAATAATGTTTGTGTCGTGATGGCCGACTGGTGGACCGAACTAGCTGAGAAATTGAACACATGACGCCTGGGTGCGATCCAAATGCAATGTAAACTTAATCTGGTCTTGCTAATACAATTTGTAAGATGTAAAAATTATTGCTCTTAAGCAATCTCAAATATTTCCAAAATATTAATAATAAAGCAACTCCGTTGCTATTTAAAATACGCCGTTACAATTAAATTAAAAAAACACATACATATTAAGTACTATATATTAAGCACTATCCTGATGTTGACGTTTTTTTTCATTTTGTGTTCAAGCAAAACTCAAACTTTTTACATTAACTCCGTACAGAAGGCCTTGAGGAAAATAATTAACCTCAGTTTGTCATCTTTGGGAATATTGGATGAATTGTCTTTTTAATGAAAGGAAGGAGAGTAATTTCTGGGAAGTAAAGGGTATAAATGCATAAGAATCCAGGCGTTAGGATGTTCAAAAGTGAAGGACCTGTAAATTCATCCCTCTCGCTACGGTACAAGATGATGGGTTGAGAGTCCAGCTTGAGAGGTCTAGGTAAGTCACCAATCGTATTTCAGAGGGCATACTTTCTTGGGATGTGATTAACCTAACAGTGTTTCATAATTTTACTATCATCTGAGTAAACGGAAAATGTTACTTGTGTCATGATGGAGGTCTTAGCCTGCCGAAGAATTGAAATTATAACGCCTGGGTGGGAACCAGACACGACGAGATATATGCCAACTGCTAACAAGTAGAAAAGTATAAATAAAAACTTCACAGTAATCCAATTCTCTATCTCCTTCCTCTACTCTTCGTACTCGTAACCGCAAAATATTTTCTAAATTGTTATTAAATAATCCCTCTGACTTTGGTGCGGTGTTCACTTTAAATATGCACTTGATTGCTTGCAGAACACAATATTTCAGCGAGGCTTTATCGACCAAGCTCGCTCCACTGCTTGATAAAAAATTTATTACCATACACATTCCAACTCTCTCGAAAAGCTACCTATAATATTGCACAAGATTCCATGACAGTTGCACCCCGGCATATTTATTAAAAAGGTCGTCTGTTTAGGAAAAATGAGGTAAATTTACTGACACAAAATATAATTATCAGTCCCCGAACAGATATGTAGAGACGATATACCTTCGCATAACAAAGGTATAAAACATATTTAAATTTAAATTCATTAAAGCCTCGATTACATGGAGCAAGTTTACAAGCCATTTGCCGGCGAATTCACAATCTGCAAACTCCTTCAGTGTAAAATCTGCTAGTAAGCTAGTTATATGATTACACTTAGCGATTTCACTAGCAGACAGGGAATTCGCCGGCTAGAAGCCTGTAAAATCGCTCAATGTTATCGAGGTTTAGGGATGGGACAAAAATCGACAATGTAAATAAATTCGTTTGTTACCCATTTAAATAAACAAGGCGTAGGTAGCCGTCCATAATGAAGTGCTGGTACCTACCCTGATGTATGGCAGTGAGGCATGGAACTAGCAGAGGAAGGATGAAAGTAGACTGAATGCTGTAGAAATGATTTCTCTGAGGCGTATGTGTGTTAAAACCATGTATGATCGTGTGTGAAATGTGGAGA
This sequence comes from Glyphotaelius pellucidus, assembly GCA_936435175.1. Classification (NCBI taxonomy): domain Eukaryota; kingdom Metazoa; phylum Arthropoda; class Insecta; order Trichoptera; family Limnephilidae; genus Glyphotaelius; species Glyphotaelius pellucidus. The sequence continues at coordinate 33,913,136 of OW386546.1, forward strand.
TCCGCAAAGAATGCAAGGTTGAGTAAGCGTGTAGAGCGAATGAATGAAGAAAGGAGTGTAAGGTAGACGTAAAGTGAATGGTAGACGAAGTCGGGGATGCCCGAGGAAAACATGGCACGACCAAGTGAATCAGATAATAGAAGAGCATGTATGAGACGATCTATGAATTTAAACGAGGCAAGGAGTGTGTGCCAAGATCGAGTTGTTTGGCGGTCCGTCCTATCTGCTTACCCCTCGGGAAATGGCGTGATGGTTAGTTAGTTAGTTAGTTAAGAATTATAATTATTTTAAATTCGGGAAGCCAACTGTTGGGGAATCAAATGTTGGGTCACCATTGCTCGATGTGCTGCGTTGCTTTAGTGGGGTAGTGCACTTGACTTGGGGTAGTGCGTTTGTTATTGTGTACCCCGAAAAAAGTCTTCATTAACGTTAACGTACCTACATAAAAATTAAAAAAATAACTTTTAACTTCGTTTACTTTACAAAAATAACCCAAATAATGAATAAATTATAAAATTTGATGTATGTGGCAACTACAAATTCCTACGTTGTATAGATTTTTCTACCCTTGGTCGGGTCAAACGATATCGTGGTTGTGTAGTTTCGACCAGACATCTCTCACCCTCGTGTATTTATGTGTTTTTGGTAGGACCTAACCTACATACGAGCCCTTTCTTTTCACGCATTCCCGATCGCGTGTGTAAAAATAAATTGTTTCCCGACATAATATTTTATTATGTCAAATAGCTCAATGATTCTGATCGAGAATTGATGAAGATTTGTTCCGAATTGAATAGAGTTCTTTCATTTTTTCCATCAGAACTAGTTGTTGTGTTGGGGCATAACAAAAGTTGCAGAAAACGCGATGTTTTATTAAAAATAATAAATTGTTTACTTGTTGGAGTTGAAAAACAAGGAACGGATTGTGATGTTGAATTTATCGTGTTTGTTTTGTTTTGCAATACTATTTTTTATGGGAATTATGAGAATTGATGATTGATTTGTTGGGGTTTGTTTCTGAAATCGATTTTAATGTTAAGAGTCAGAACAATATACGGAATCTCGTAGTACACCGGTGAATCGGTTTTATAGTATAACGCTTTGGATTTGAGCTTTTATATTTGTAGTATAACTTTATGGAAAACAGCTTTTATGTTTGTAATATAACTTTTTTGATTTGAGCCTCTACATTCGTTGAATAACTTTTTGAATTTGAGCTTTTACATTTGTTGTATATATTTTTGCTTTTGAGCTTTTATATTTGTAGTGTTAATTCTTGGATTTGAGCTTTTACATTTGTAGTATCTTTTATTTGAGCTTTTGAATCTGAATTTTTTAGGTCAAATATGTAAATTGGGTCTAGAAAATTCATATCAGCTGTTGAATATATTTTTAATGCTTTAGCGTGTAGAATCAGCGAGTTTTCTTAATGCTTTGGTTGCAAAATAAATGGAAAAAGTTTTTTAAAAGATTTAAAAAACCAAATTATCAGATTGAAAATTGAAAATTAATTAATCTTGGTTTCTTTATACAAGTTTTATCATAAAATGGTTAATTTTCGTTTCTTACATTTAAAATTGATGCCATCTCATCTTCTATCTTAAGTGAATTTTTATATTTAAATTTTAACCTTCTCTTAAATATGAAATAAAACTAGATATCTGTTTCAGACAACAGACAGTTAGCTAAGGAAAGAAAACTGGTGGTTATCCTAAAAAAGTTACATGTAAATCACTTGGTTTGAGTTCGTCTGTTGTACTTCTTGAAACGTACGTACATAATATGCATGTTACTCCAACACGTTAACTGAACATCCTGGTTGAAAATTAATACGATTAAGTAGACTTGTATGAGTAAGTAACTGCAAACTTAGCAAAGATGATAAAATAAACTAAATTAAAAAATATTTGTATTTCCTATGACTTGCTTAATTTACTTTATCCAGTGATTTCTGAAGTTATTTGGATTAAAAAAATGTAAATGAAATTTTGGTCTCATGTGACTTTTTCTGAAGTTTTACTCATTTTTTTTCTTCCATATGTCATCACTGGTCACTCAGCCGAGTACCCGCTCGACAACCTCACCCCAACCCCGACACTGTACAATAAATACTGATGTTTATGTTTTGTTGAAAAGAAAAATATCACCGGAGAAAATATTTCATTTTCATTTTTACTCCGAATATTGTCAGGAATCACTGTATAAAGTCAGTCAAGTACATCCCTCAACACCCTATATATCGAGTAAAGTGAATCATACCAAGATGTTTTGTAATTTATAAAATAAGCCATTGATCTTACTGATTTGAGATTTTCACGGCCAAAAGTATTGAAGTGATTTAATTTTGGTTCAACGTTTCACATATCAGCCCTGATAAACGACACTATAATGCTGTCCGAAACGTTGGCTAAAGAAGGAGGTAGTGTAACAAGGCATTATAGGTACCTAAAAAATAATCTTAAAATATAAAAATAAATTTCACTCTGTTTGTCCCTTTCCTTTCCTAAACCATTCATCCGAATGCGCTTAAACCTTAGGGAGTTGATGTGCGCACACCCGCGATGATTTATATGCACAAATAAAGTGAGCCCTGGCATTATGAAATTATTTTCTGTACCATTTATCGTATTGTTACGAAACTTTGGTAATTTGCAGTGGGCACGGTCGCGAAGGTTTTCATACATACTAGTGAGCTCTAGCATTATGAATTTTGTATAAAAAAATACACAAATAAAGTGAGCCCTGGCATTATGAAATTATTTTCTATACTATTTATCGTATTGTTACGAGACTTTGGTAATTTGCAGTGGGCACGGTCGCGAAGGTTTCATACATACTAGTGAGCTCTAGCATTATGTACTTTGTATAAAAAAAATTGGAATAGGTGGCACGCAAGCTGTGAAAACTGAATGTGCCGAGACTAAATGTACGCAACGTAAGGGGAGGGGAACGTGGGAGGGGTAGAGGGATAGTGGGGAAAGTGAAAGGGGAATGCGTGACACGTTGAATGTTACAATTTAATTAGCAACGCCGGGAACTCGTCAGTTCATAAATTAATTTAAATATTCCCACTCACAACCAAATATTTTTTAAAATATCTGCTTGCCTTGTTACAAAGTAGGTGGTACTAACAAACAAAGAGAAAGTTTGTACGCTTTTTATGTATGTACGGAGGTTCTACAAATCCTTCGTTCGCGCTTGAGAAGAAACCGTCTTGAAGTTTAACTTGCCATGTTCCACTAAACTTATCCATCATCCAACGTTGGATTCCCAGAATCTTCTCAGACGCCAATAAGAACCAAAGTAAATAAACCTCTTGTTACTGGCTTATTTGAGCTTGATAAAGTTTAATGAATTACTGATAAATACAACAACGAAAAACCTAATCCGATTACTTATCTTCAGTTAATTGACTTAATTTATTTATTAAGTATGTCAAAAAATTAAAGACTTGGGCATCACTTTTCAATCAAATCTTTCATTTGTTAACCACATAAATCTGTAATAAGGGCTTAAAAATGTTGGGGTTTATAACTAGGCTAACTAGAAACTTTAACAATATAAAGTGTATTAAAATGTTATATTTTGCTTATGTTAGAAGCCAACTTGAGTACAATTCTCCTGTCTGGAATCCTCATTATAATATGCACGTACAAGCAAGAATACAAAACAAATTCTTACGTTTTCTAAATTTTAAAATGGGTATTTCAGCAAATATGTTAAACTACAACACACTTTTAAACGATATGAATATGCTTAAATTGTCAGACAGAAGAATTTTCACTGACTTGGTATTTTTATATAAAATTCTAAATGATTTAGTTGATAGTCCGGTATTACTTGAATTGATAAGCTTCCGAATTCCACTTCGTAATACTAGAAGTCAGGATTTATTTCAGTGCAGAAATTCTGGGACTAACTATCATATGTATTCCTCTTTGCCCAGAATACTAATGGAGGGAAACAATTATACCAAGTCAGTGGACATCTTCAATTTATCTTTGAATAAATTTAAAATATTGTTATTGAGGTAGTTCAGTTATGTACAATAAAATGTTTTTTCTATGCTATATATGTAAAAGCCCCGAAAAAGGGCGTTTATTTATAAATAAATAAATAAATAAATAAAAATGAATTACAAAACTTTAATGTCTCATCTAAAACTTCCACTACTTTCTACCAACAGAACTTGCTGATATTCCCGAACACTTTTAAAATTACATACTGGACTTTTTCAGTTTAATGTATTGTTTTAAAAAATAACAAAATTGTCAATTTAACACGTTTTTTAAAACGTTTTTTAAAACATTTTTTAAAGACATATTAGACTAGAATAGACTACATAAAAATTTACAGTAGGTTTTTTTATATATTTTTATTTTATTTTAGCGACTGTATAAAATAATTGTATTTACAAAAATACAATGGTGAATTTAATTAAGTAGAGATATTGTATTTCTTAGTCCTCGTTACTAGGGGGTCCTGTGCCGAGGTGGACTAGTGTTATTTAAATGTGTTTATTCTCTTCTTTGTCGTTTTTAGTGTCTTCATTAGGGTTTTTTCACTGACCTCTTTCAGCCATATTTTTATTCTTGATTTGTACTCATTAGAATTTTTATAAGTTTTATGTCTTGGGGAAGGATGTTATGGATTTTTGTTGCAAAACATGTGTTGTTTCTTCGTCCGAATGTGGTTTTATAGCTTGGAATGTCATTTTTATTCGATCTAGTGTTATGCATTCAGAGTCTAGTAGAGTATTCAGTATTTTTGAATAGCTTCAATAATTTATTTTTGCCATATAATTGATGTGCATTTGGAATGTCAAAGTTATTGAAAATTTCAATTGAAGGCATTCTAATGGGTACTTTCAGTATGGTCTTTATGATTCCTTTTTGAATTGTATTCAGGTTATTTATGTACTTATGTGTAGCAAATCCCCTTTCTGAGGTAAATCAATTACAATAGTTATTAATAGTGTTTGCCTTTAGGCAACTTCAATGCCAAATACGTCTTTATCCGAATTGATTCTGTTTAACAGCAAGATTGCTCTCCCCATCGGAATGACCATTGGCAAGTTAGTCCTGCAGAACGAGAGATAGAACATACTCTCCATGACCTTGACGCAGTTTTGACAAAGCCAATCATTAATGTTTGGCTAAGTCAAAACTGCGTCAAGGTTCCAATATATCAATCAATGGAACGATATCAACAGACCGACCCTCGTCAGGATTCGTAACATTTTAAATGCAAACATCTTAAAAAGTATCAATTAAGTATTACAATCGGTGGCAATGGGGTTGGGTTGGGTTAGGTTGTCGAACATATCCTTAAAATAATTGCGGTACAACATTCCAATATATCTAATTAAGAACCAAGAAATGTATCCAAGTCTTCACTGCAATCGCGAAGACTTGGTTATGTTTTCGAATTCAATCACTACGTACAGAAAGAACTTATATTAGCATATATTGGATGATCTTCTCTTAGAGCTACTTTGCATTTATTGTATATATGTACATGTATATGCATGTATATGTGTGAACATATACACATATCTATGTACACAGTTTACACACATATGCATTTATGGATATACATATGTGTACGTAAATCTGTTTGAATGTATTTACTAATATTTGCTTTTAGTCCTCTTTTCCTCGTGTACTTGTAATTTAAACGTATCATCGTATAAAGAATGTTGTTATAAATGATATGCTCACCTGTAATTGTAATCATTGCTGTAATAATTTTGAAAATGTTAATTACTGCAAAGTTATGTTATGAATTCTTTTGGCGAGCTAATAAATAAAATGAAATAATAAGAAATTACATATTTACTATTAATAATTAACTATTCATAGGGATATTCTGGCAGGCGTTAAATTCTTTAGAGGTACACTCACTACAATCACACGTTGTGAATTATTAGATATTTCGTTCCATGATGGGATGTATGATATCTTTAGATAGCAGTTAGTTCTGTGAAACACGGAGGGCATTAGTAACATATACCAGTAATATACACATATTTTCCTGAGTTGGAATCGCGTTTGGATTCCATCTAGGAGTCGTATATTCGATTCCTCGGTTGGCTTAGTCCTCCATCACAACACAAGAAATATTTTCCGCTTACATATAGCTTAAAGAGTTCAAATAAAACGTATTCGTAGTATCACAATGGAGAGTGAAAATAATTATTGTAATATTTACAAAACATATCAAACGTCTTGGAATTTCTTTTAGTCCAGCAATGTATTTCGCTACCAGGAGCACATAAAGCAAAGAGTCCCTTGCATTTGTTTGTCCGCTTGTTCCACGCTGACCACAAGATTCTACAAATCCGATTTAAAACACCCCAGCGCCGCTGGCGAATCAATAAAATATTCAGAACAAGTACAAGACAAACAGGAGCTTATCTCCTGATACCCGACACGACGAGGTATTCGCTAAAGCTCGCTTGCAAATAATAATGCCATTCGGACATCCTATTTTCTACGAATGAAACCAATCCCCCTGGCGCATTGCTCCTCAATGTATTTTTAAAAAAGGCTTTTATCGAAGATTTCAAAGCTTTCGTGAGTCTTCGGACATTTTCATTAAACTTCTGTTAGAAAAAATATGTGGTGAAGATTAAAAAACGGAGAGCCTGCTTTTTTCTTCTTTCAAATAAAGCTCTCGATTAAGTGGACGCATTAATTTTACAGATTTTGATTTAATTCCAATCTATAAATCCAATACTCCTCCAATGTGCAATTAATACTTAGTTTAATTTTAAAAATAATATCTTTGGATGTAGATGTATTTAACAACAATGAAGTAAAGTTTAAAAGGCAAGCTTCGTAAAAAATCTGCTTTCATGGTTTTATTTCTTTTCCCTATCTATCGAATTAAACTTGTATTGTGTAGCATTTTGGTGAATAAAATAATTTAAATTTACTTGGTAATGTGTAATACAAGAAATTTTTTATGATAATCTGCCAAATAAGTCGGGCAAATCTTTAAAAAATCACACCAGGGACCGAAAATCAAAAAATTTCCAGAACGAGACTCCAGCAAGGGGACCTGCATGAGGCATGCTTGTTACTAGGCGGTGTTTTTTTTTTTTATTGAAGTGTTGAAGAAGAAAAAATGTGGATACGAGGAGACCTGGAATCATGAAAATTGGAAAGCTCATTTTTATTTGACTTTGTACGTAAACACAGCTTGCTTCAAAGTCACCTTTAGAATGAGCTACAAAATATTCATTTAACTTGTGTGTTATTAAATTAAATTTATGTATTATTTGTTTGATATTATAAAATTATTGTAAGAGAAATAATATATTATCTTTAACGATGTTTGAATACCCAAGCAAAGCAGGAAGGTCTTACAAATCTATAAAAAATCTTATATGTAAAACATTCATAATTATTTGCCAAGCGTCGTTTCTACGAAGACTATCTTTTGAAGTTGATTTTACTTGAATTAAATAAAAGTTCCTCTTTCCAGAATAAGGAGGATTTCCAGGAGGCTACCATAGTATTACATTGTGGGTTCGTATTGGATTAATTTATTAGTTCTTAGAATTAAGTACCCGGGGCGTCTGGAGTTCGTAGTACATCAAATAATGATTCCTACAAAATTAATAATGGAATGACCCCACAGAGATTCACAAATGTTGGAAATGATAATATTGATGATCTAAGAAACTTAGACTTAAAAAAAAAATTATTTGCAATCGAAATTATTTAATTTATTTTCTTCGGTGGACTTAAATTTGATGTTATTAATTACTACGTTTTTTACAGTAAGATGATGAAATTTCTCATCAATAATTGAACCTTTCTCAATATTATAATCTTAATCGATGGTTGACTTGCTTTTTACGGTTATTTTCTTACATTAGATCCACACTGTAGGCCACGAGGAAAACAATTCTCCTCATCTTGTCATCTTTGGGAATGTTGGTGGAAGGTGTTTAAACCCGGCGTCATTGTGGCGGAAAAAAGTTACGCTAATATTGAGGTGGGTCTTTATGACCCTGTTAAAATTATTACTACTTTGCCTTGTATAAAATAATTTATAATTTTTAAATTTTTATATTTATAATATATAACTGTATGTATATAATCAGTAGCAGCAATAAAACACATTGGTAATAAATGAAATTGCGTGTAGACTTAGGATCAAGGCAAAGACAGCTGTTTATAAAATGGAAACGCTGCTGTGACAAAGCAAGCTGAAAAATATCTACACAAGTATCATCAGATGTCCATAAATCATTTAAATTCTGTCTTCCAGAAGGATGGAATCCAGCCATGTACAGTAATCCAAGAAAAGCTTTGATTTCACTCAAGGTGACTTCTTTCGTAAAAAAGACGAAATAAAACATGGAAAAAATATATGGCACTAAGCAGCAAGGTCGCCGTTGAGCTGGGTCATAATTACCCGGTCGCAGGTTTACACACGTGTTGCTCATTGCGCGGGCGATGACGACTAAAGTGAGGAACACAAAGGGGAGGGGTGATACTTAACTGCAGCTACTGATACAGACGGTGCGGCAATTGTTTCTAAGTAATTGTTCGTATATATTCGTATTATATATATTCGTAGTATATATTCGTATTATTATATATTCGTATTGAGGCAGGGTCATGTTGACCCTGCCTCAATGATGCCGGATTAAGGATAAAAAAGAGAAGAAGTTCTGGATAGGAAAAAAGCACGATGAGTGTGTAGGAATCTGGGGGTCAGTGTGTCCAGAAGTGTCGGACGTATGAATTCATCCCTCTCACTGAGAGGCAAGGCGATGCTCCCAGAGAGTTCTGCTGGAGAGTTCAAATGGTCTCCCTGAACTAGTCTCCTCCGGTCCGGCCCGCCAAGTAGTAAACAGCGAGTTCGCCAATATAGGCTTTTGATTCTTCCCAGGTGCAGAACTATCTTACCAATGGTGATACCCCTGGGAAGACTCACTAGGTTAATTAACTGCGATGTAGGAAATGTGGATATTTTCCACATTTCCTAGATCGATAACCTACATTTTAACTAAATGTATTGCCTTAACTGTAAATTTTATTATTATGTATCTTTTCTAACCGCTTTTGCAATGTATTGGTTTTATGCAAATAAATAAAACAAATAAACAAGCCGCCAAAACCCGGGCACCTCTGCTAAGCCCCAAACGTAACGAACTACTTGGAGTCAAATGACTATTTCTTAAAATCTTTGGCTTCTCTTTATTATGTTACGTGTAGACACGTGTTACTTGATGGAGTAGAAACAACTGAAATACGTTTAACAAATTAAAACACGATATCAGTTGATAACAGTTGTTTGGTACTACCGCATAATTGTACAGATCAACTCGAAGTTTTGATAGTCTGTTCAACGCTACCTGAATAATAATGTCTACCTATTGTTAAACCAATGGGCAATATCGCTTCGCTAAAGGATTCATAAACAAGGGGGTAAAGCGGTGATACGTAAACGGTCTCTCCACTGGCAATACCTTGAATACCTACTCGATCTAGTAGTTTCACCGCGCATCGTTCACTTTCACAACAAATGGGTTGTAATTATACACAATAGACTATAATTATGGCGGATCCTCCATATTCCCTAGATACTTGTACATCGTAAACAACACTACTTGTCAATATTACAGAATACAGTGCCATTTCATAGACTGCGCGAAACAGATGTGGAATATATTATGCGAGGGTTTTGACATAAACCGCGGAACCAATAATCGTGCGGGGAATTTATTCATCCCTGTAACATAAGGATTTACTATCCCTCGAAGGGGATGCTGGTTCTACTTGCTACAAACTATATAATATTATAGTGCAGGGTGGAAAGGACTACCCCCTCCCTCATCCGCCCACTATTTTATATCGCATAAGGCAATTTCTAGCTATTCACTCATTGCATGAATTTAGTGAAACACAATTTCAAATAATACATTGAATGCAGATACTGAGTAATCAAAATACAATTCTATCAAAAGGGAAAAATGCAGTTCTATGCTAATAATTCTAGTAAGGGAAAGCCTGGGAGCTTGAATGATATTTATGATAGAATAGAATCGTTTAATATATTTCTGTATTCTTTGATATATGTATTTCATACAAAGTTGGCTGACTCTTATGATAATCCTTTGTCATTTGTACGTATCTTTGATAATATTTCAGGAATCTCCAACAATTATCGTACAGAATTAAACTAGCTGTTCTGTGAACAGAATACTTCGCATCCATAAAAGCATGTTTCTATTTTTCTCTTATTTAATAAGTAAAATTCAAAATTATCTCTGAAATAAGATTTGTAAGAAGGATTTATTACCTATCAACAAAATTATCAATATTTGGATAATTTTTTTTTTCGTTTCGAATAAGAAATCGTAGAATTTTTTACAAAGAAATGTCACAATTACAACGACAATTCTTTTTCAAATTTTCTTCTGACAAGTAGGTACCATAGTATTGAAAACTTCAGCCTACAATTTTAGAGGGAACCATTTATTGGATAACCAACACGGCTGCCATAGCTCACCCCAAGTGGTTCGCTGCATTTGATGACTTAGCAAGGGTGCCTGTGTTCATGGGGAGAGGTTTTTTGAGTCTTGGCGGCCAATGTGCTTTCCCACCTATCGGATCGTGAAAGTTTGATTGAGGAAGAATTAGCTTAGATCTATCCAGCCGGACTCTCTCAACCTATAACCTTGCACCGCAGTGGGAGGAATGGACTTTTATGTCCGTCACTCCTAGATCCCCAGATTTCTACCCATCCCTCATAACCTTTTCCTTCCCAGAACTTTATCTCCTTCCTTTACCTTAAAAGACCCTCCACACAATCCCAATATAAACGACACAGGCCTTGAGGAAAATTTTGTTCCTCAGGATCTCTTTTATGGAGCTAACGTAAAAAAAATAAACGTCAGCCAACTACTCAAAGTTAGGTGGCTACCAAAGTTACCCATCTGGTCAAATCTGGTTCTTGCTTGAATCATAAAGTCGATAAAGTAGATTTCAACACTGGAAACGGAACATACAAACAAATTTGCAGATATATCATAATATTCCAAACGCTCGAGTTAAAATAGAAATTCGCCACTCTCACTCCATAAATTTTTTTGTATGCTTTTAACGAATCCAAGATGAAAATAAACTTATTATGAAATGGTATTTTTTTGGTTGCTGAATGGACATTTTTTAAAAATTTAAAACCATTTATTGCACAAAAATACAAGTTGGTACAAAAAGTGAAGCTTATAGATACATTATATTTCTTCCAGCTAACCAAAAAATAAAAACATTATACGATACACATATTAAAAAACCAAACAATTACATGTTACATTTATGAGATAATAAAAACTAAAAATAAAAAAAAAACAGATTTAAATTACCTTAAATTAAGAGTATAATAACATTTGTTAAGAAGAAATGTTTTTAGTTATGATTTGAATTTGAGTGTATTTTGTATTTGTTTGTTGTTGATATGTTTATTTATTTATTTATTTACGCCTATTTAGGCTTTTACATACACATAACAAATTTTTTTTTTTACATGAGCTCCACACAGGCCCTGAGGAAAATAATTTCCCGCAGGGCCTATGTCATCTTTGGGGATGCTGTTTGGAGGGTTTTTAAAGGAAAGGAAGGAGAGGAGAGTTCTGGGAAGGAAAAGGATTTAAGGGGTGGGTAGGAATCTGGGGTTCAGTGTGTCCTGGTCATCCGCCTCCAAGACCCAGTCATACCTCACCCCATGAACCCGGGAACCCCTGCTAAATCACCAAACGTAGCGAACCACTTGGGGTGACCTATGGCAGAGCTGTTGGTTATCCAATAAAGGTTCCCGGGGCGGCGGTACCCATTCCCGCCCCCTAAATTACGAAATTTACAAAATTATACTCGTAAACTACTATTTAAAACACTTACACAAAAATATATATAAAGTAAGAATATTATTGAATTTGATCCACACAGTATATGGATACAAAATATTAAAAATCTAATATAGTTTTTTGTTTTTCTTTCAGAAGACAAAATAATGTTAATGTGTTATCAATTTAAATTCAAATATCAAAATATTCCCCTACTTGATTAAAATAACTTCAAAACTTGTTGATTTGTTGTTGATGTGACCTACATAAATTAATTACATTTATTTTTAGCACGTAGATAAAAGTTAAATTTTCAACTCTTGGTGTAATTTACATGTTACCCTTTGATGGAATGGTTGCATAATAAAGCAGTGGATGAAAACGTCTTTAGATGTATTATTATCATATTGTTGTGATTGTTCAATTGTATCATAATATGTTTGTAATTAATGATATTTCTATTATGGGTTCCGAACTTGGTTAATATTTGCGCAGCCTGTTTACAGTGTTTGGGATTATTTTCAATGGTCGGTGATTAGGCATGTTGGAAAATAATTTTGGGTTTGTGGCAGGTATACATTTGGGAATCAACACATTTGTTTTTCCCGTTACTAGTTTTTCATTCACACAATGTAACATTAAAGGTAGGTGCATTAGCTGAAAGTAGTTATATTCATTATTTAAATTTGTATATTTGTTAACATGTGGATATTCTACGTTACATAAGACTTAAAAAAATATGATTGTGGATAGTATCACTAGATAATAAAAATTTATAGGTACTTTTATCAGTTATTTATTACCGGGCAGCAATTTGCAAGCTGTAGCCAACCCAACGATAGCCAACATCTAATAGGATAGGGCGTCAGAAGGATAATGTAATTTCTTGCTTCATTCACACATTCACATTCATACCTCGTATCATATTTTTACATGAAATACCGCACAAGAGTCCCAACTGCTCCCGTCTGGAGCCAGTGAGACTATGGCATTCCCAATTGGGGTATGTTGTGAGGCTGAAGGTAGTGGGGGGGGGGAAGGAGATAGGGAAGAGGTAGGTGGGGAAGTACCTGGCTATTCAGATCTGGTCACTAAACACGGCTAAAGCCATTTCAAGCAACGTTTCAATTCTGAATGGTGGTCTTACACCAGGGCGATACTATTAGTATCTTCCACTCTGGAACGTGCCGCAAATATATCATATATTATTTTAAATGAATAAATTGTGAAATAACACAAATTAATCAAATAAAATTTATTTGCGCACGCCGGGTTCGAACCCGCGACCTTCGGATTGTGAGTCGAGAGTCTTGCCTCGGGACCACGGAGGCCGTCATACAGACCCTTCTGTTAATTTTACTCTTTATATGGTCAGACTCAAATATCGGTCCACTTGATCATGCCATATCATGGGGTGAGGTTTTTTTAGTTCTTGGTGGCGGATGTGTTTGCCAATCTTTTACTCCATGGAGTTTTGCTACTTTTCGTTCACAGAACTGCTTCTCCTTTTTTTCCTTTAAAAACCCTCTTCTAAGATGACAGGCCCTGAGGGAAATAATTTTCATCAGAGCAAACTGTGTGGAGCTAATGTTAATAAACAAAAACCCTACCGCGGGTTTCCTCGACTTCTACCACTCACATTCGCGTATCAATAATCTTATTCGAAGAAATGTTAAATTTCACAACGAATAAACTATTTCTAATCTGACTTGCATATCTAAAGCATCATCAAAAAATTAATTTATTTAAGATTACCAACTTAATAATTAATTACCTTGACAGGAAAATATTCAATAATTATATTAAAAAATTACTCTAAAATATACCAATAATATAATTGTACTTTTCACAAAAATGCTCAAAAATCACCAAATATCCTAATTTCATAGTTTTTCAAAATACATCTCGACGGAATTCTTATTTTTTTAGATTCAACCAATTGTCAAAACAACAAAAAAAATCCTAGAAAAAGTTTGGTGGATTCAGAAAAATTCATTTGCAACACATCAATGGCCATTCTAGGCTTTCCGTTTTTGAGACATTTAAAAGGTTCCAGTTAAAGTCCTTTTCAGCTTGTGAACAAATCTGCAGCAGAAGAGGAAGAACTATCTAGTTGTTAATCTTGTTAGCTTATTTAAAATTGATAGAAAGCTAAAATACCCGTAGAATCAACGTTTATCGGGGACCTTTCAAATGTGAAAAAACAAAACAACGCTGAATGACCATTTGTTGACAATTTTTTATTTGAATTCCTGCGAAACAACTGGGCTTTGTATTCGGAAAGATGTACAATCCTTGGCTAAGATAATATGACAATATTTTAATTCCATTTACTTCATTCATTATGAGCGGAAATTTTTGTTTGGATGACTAATTTGTCACTCTTCAACTATCCAGTCAACGCTCTACTAAAAACGATTAAATGCACATAAGCGTATATTAAAGCTACTACATCCCATTTAATGACCACTAACTAAGCTCACCGTTGTATTAAATTGCACATTCAATTTGTTGCATCGTACAAAACGCGTGCATGCATTCTCAGCACATAATTCGCCTGTCCCTATGAGATAAACTGCAATATTGTTGTGTAATTGTTAGGTTAAATATTTAACTCGCTTCGGCGTCTATACCAACACAATGCTGGTCCATTATCATACTGAATATATGTCCAATATTAGTGGGATGTTGCGAGGGTTTTGCGAAAGCGTGAGGTCAGTTATTGCGAAGCGGAACTCACTCCGTACACGTTGTTTCAATTTGCATTTACATGCAGTGATCAGCTGATTCATGCATAACCCAATGCGTTTCTTTGGAATTTTGGAAACTGTTTAATTGAGGGCGTACTAAAGCATGTTATCAAATAATAAATTGCATATAGACTGTGTTTAACGTTCGTACCGCGAAATTTTGGGGGAAGATCTATTTATTGAACGCTTAGACAACTTTTATATATGTAGGATTAAAACATTTGAGTTGGAAAAGAGAAAATAAAATAACGAAATCACAATAGACGCAAAATACAGGAAACTAAATAAAACAATAAAAAAAGAGAAATCAGGTAGGTTTGTCTGACGGCCTCCATGATCGAGAGGTAAAACTTTCGACTTGTAATCTCGCCTAGGATCCCGGTGTGTGCAAGTAAATTTTATTTGATTGATTTGTGATATTTACAATTAATTAAAAATAATGTATCTATAATATTGACCGGTCAGTGGTTGAGTGGGCTTCGCGTTTGGGTCCGACCCGGGCGTCCCGTGTTCGATTCCTCGGCTGGCTAAGTCCTCCATCACAACACAAGCAACATTTTCGGCTTTCTGTGGTGGTAGTAGGAGATTTTCAAACATTGTTGGGTTATTCGTAACCCGGGAATGTTTGTCTTTCTTTAAAAAAAAAAAAATTATAATCTACAATAATATTATAAATGCGAAACAGCGTGAGTTTGTTTATTAGGTTTTCATGCATAAACTGATCTTAAAAATTATTTCGCCAATAGAAAGCTACATTATATGCAAGTAATATAAGCTGTATCTAATGATAAGTTCTGGCGTTTTGAAATTATAAATATTAATATTTTGCATTTATTAAATGTTTTCTGTCGTTAACAAAATAGAGTTATTGCTAACGTCAGAAAACAAATCGTTGCCATGGAAACGATGTTAATATATTTTTATTTTATTTAAGGCGTCGTTGTTAATTTATCTATCTGTATGAAAATGAATCTTAACTTCCGAACGCCTGAACCAAATTGAATAATTATTTTTTTTCTATTCGTGAGCTCTGGCATTATGAAATCTAGGTGGCACGCGAGCTATTTGAAAACTGAATGCACCGAGAATGAATGTATGGAATGCTGGAGGGGGGAGGAT
The DNA here is from genome assembly GCA_936435175.1 of Glyphotaelius pellucidus. Lineage (NCBI taxonomy): Eukaryota > Metazoa > Arthropoda > Insecta > Trichoptera > Limnephilidae > Glyphotaelius > Glyphotaelius pellucidus. Next base: position 33,928,868 of record OW386546.1, read on the forward strand.
TGGGGAGGGGGATAACTAATAAGTGCAAGCGCTACAGTTATTTCCCCCTAATAATTTCCCCCATGCGAGTGAAGCCGCGGTTAAAAAAGCTAGTATAGTATATTTGCGGCACATTTCAAAGTGGAAGATACTCGCATGGTTGTCTCACACCCTGGTGTGAAACCACCATTCGGAAAAACCAAACTTGAAACGGCTTTGGAAGTGTTTGGTGACCAGATTTATACAGCCAGATGCTTCCCAATCTCCCTTTTACTCATCTCATACCCTCCTCACTACCCTCAGCCTCATAGCTTATCCCAATTGGGGATGCCATAGTCTCACTGACTCCAGCTTCAGGTAGCAGTTGGATCTCTTACGCGGCTTTCTCATTTTTTTTTTATTTAATATAGATATATAAGTTTACAGTGGTGTTAATATAAATTACATATTGGTTCAGAAATTCTTTAAAATTGCAATCTCACCAAAGAAGACGCTAGTTCTTGTGCTTGATGAGCGAATTACACTAATTATGACAAAAATAGAATAACATTATGCAATAGGTAAGTATATAATGGGAACAATTGAAACTTCTGGATCATATATATGTAAAGATGTACATACAATGGGATATGGTTACATACTAAAATATTGTTTTATTACTCATAAAAATAAATTAAGAGAAAACAACAGTTTTTATATAGTCCACAAAAGTCATCAAATAAATATTAAGTAGGACGTCACCAAGTATTGGTTTCCAATAGTACCAGCGCCCTTGAGAAGATTATTCACTAAAACGGCGCTCTACAAATTATCCAATTTTAATAGTGTAAAACCGCTGTATCTTTTAATGGGCAATATATTTATGAATAAGCGTGCCGCAGTAGATTAGTTTTTTAGGCAAAAAACGTAATTTAAAATGAGGTCACGTGTTTAGAGAACATACAACACATTCTTGAATTATCGCAAATTTACTTCGTGGTATCATTTTAATTTTATGAAAATAAATTACTTTGTGTATACTACCACTTAATCATAATAAATCAAATTTATTCTTTTATTAAAACAAAATTTAAAAATATTATTTTATCCTTCAAGCAAAGCAAAAAAGCTTTTCCGCGAAGGGGATATTTTTTTATGTGACTATCGAACAAGAGTCTAAACTACTCCCAACCCTCTGGAGACAGTGTTGTGAAGCTAAAAGTAGTGGAGAAGGAATGAAGAGGGAAGACGGCTTGGTACTTGGCCGTTCAAATCATATCACCAAATGCGGCTAAAGCTCTTTCAAGTGGTTCGCTACGTTTGGTGATTTAGCAGGGGTGCCCGGGTTCATGGGGTGAGGTTTGTCTAGGTCTTGGAGGCGGATGGCCAGGACACACTGAACCCCAGATTCCTATCCACCCCTTAAACCCTTTTCCTTCCCAGAACCTCCTCTCCTTCCTTTCCTAAAAAAACCCTCCACACAGCATCCCCAAAGATGACATAGGCCCTGAGGGAAATTATTTTCCTCAAGGCCTCCTGTGTGGAGCTCATGTAAAAAAAAAGCATTGTTTCGTTTTTAAAAATACTTTTTTTTTATACTTAAAGTATCTACCTACCACTCTAGTAATTGATTCATCTTGACTATTTAAATGTTTACCCAAAGAATAATATATTAATTGAAGAAAAAGATAAAACTAATATTTTGTTTTTTGAAGAGTTTTATTAAATGTACATTTGTTACTTAAATATAATTTTTCCGCGACCGGTTTCGATACAACCGTATCATTCACGAGCAGAATTAAAACTAACTTTAAAAAAATTAAATGCAAGTACCAAAGATTAATTAGGTGGGAGTAGTGGGAGGGCTGATTTTGGGGGAGGGGGAAAGCGGTGGGAGGAGTCAATATTATACGGAAACATGGTTAGTAACGGAGATTTGCAAGGCGCTATTATTTTATTCACTAAATTCATTTTAGATTTAATTTTTTTGTTTATTTCGAGCGTTTCTAAAGCGCACAGATTAAAGAATGAATTTATATTGCAATGTTTAAACTTTGTTTTGTCTTTATTTCTTTATTTCTTTGCTCGAAATAAACAAAAGAAATAAATCTTAAATGAATTTAGTGAATAAAATAATAGCGCCTTGCAAATCTCCGTTACTAACCATGTTTCCGTATAATATTGACTCGTCCCACCGCTTTCCCCCTCCCCCAAAATCATCCCTCCCACTGCTCCCACCTAATTAATCTTTGGTTCTTGCATTTAATTTTTTTTAAGTTAGTTTTAATCCTGCTCGTGAATGATACGGTTGTATCGAAACCGATCGCGGAAAAGGTATATTTAAGTAACAAATGTACATTTAATAAAACTCTTCAAAAAACAAAATGTCTAGAAATTGTTACATAGTTAATGCCCAAGAAATACAAAAAAAAAAAACTAATAATCTAAACGAAAATATGATAGAGAACAAGACACAGAAAAATAGAAAAAGATAATGGTCGCAACTGAGACTCGAACCCTGAACCTCTTATCTAACCGGGACCACCATGATGATAAGTAGTAGTAAGATAAGACAGTATCAAGATAGATGTTAATTTCGGCTTTGCGTTATTTCTGAATGATATTATTCACATTCAATGAAATCATTTTCATAATAGTAACTGTAATAGTGACTCCTTTGTAAGAAGAATAACTCCAAGCCAATAATAAATTCAAGCTCTAATTCATTTTGAACTTCAGTGGAACTTTCGCTCAAATGACATAGAGTTGTTTTTGTTACTGGTATTGTGATCTCTCAGTCCATGATATTACACCGGCTGGCTGTATATTACTGACTTCCAGTCGAATTAACACGGTTCAGTTTTGTGTGTCAACGGTGGCGAAGGTTCCATTTCGCACTGGGAAGCTTAAAGCATTCGTTACGCCCGCAGGGGTGGTGAACAAATGATGACAATTTTTTTTACGTAGGCCAGGAAACTTATTATTTTTTGAGTTACCTACATTAAAAATTACGCAAGGTTTTTATTATCTCAATATACATATTAGATCAAAAGGTCTCCCTCAACCAATCTCTTCCAATCCGGCCTACCAAGCAGTAGGTGGGCAGGAGCAACTGCTGCCAAGACTTAGATAAACATCATCCCATGAACCCGGGCACCCTTTTGTAAGTCATCAAACGTAGGGAACCACTTGGGATGACCTAAGACCGGGTTGGTGGATATTCAAAAAATGGTTCGCGGAGTGATGGAATCTCCAAAATTGAAAAAATAAGATAAACTACACACAAAGAGAATTACACGTTAAAAATCAACCTTACCTAAGCTGTGTGTTTATTCTTAATATGAAATTTACTTACCACAAACATTAAAACTAATATTTAATCACACGGACGTTTTTTTTATTAATTTCTTCCTAACATCAACCTAACTTAAGATATGTGTGTGTATGAATAAATTAATTTATTTATGCATGTTGGAAAAATCCATTCATAAGGATGGGCGTACGCTGAGACATCGGTCGTGCAGCATGTTCAGCGCAGTTGTGGAATGTATGAGAAACATGCACGTCTCAGCGTATGTCGCTCCATACACTTCCATACAACACAAAAACCAAAACTATCTTGCGCTGAACATTCTGCGCGACCGATGTCTCAGCGTACGCCCATCCTAATGGTTGCATCTAGTTTTTTTATTCAGGTATGATTTTAGGTTTTCACGGCCAAAAGTATTTTTGTAATTTATTTTTGGGGTGTTGTGCCGTGTTGCGCTACCTCCTTCTTTAATCAACGTTTCGGACAGCGTTACAGTGTCCATCATCAGGGCAGATGAGTAAATGATATTGGGGAAAGTGTGTTCTTATGTATGTATCGCATCTACATACATAAGTACACCCCAAAAATACATTTTTATTGCTAATGCTTAAATTAAATTGCAATGAAAATGAGAAAATATGTCCTCCAATTGCATCACGATCTTACTGCAAATATCACAGGTTGATGCGGTTAGCAGTTGTTCTTAAGTATCCGAGAGGAATTAATCTGTTTATGATTTGATATTCGAATGTTAACTAAAGCTGTTAGAAGCGAAGTCAGTTTTTTTTAAATTATTTCATTTATTTAAAAACAATTGATTTTGTATTTGATTAATTACATATAGAACTGTTATTTGGTTCGCTTTTCCTGTGTGGGGGTACAACAAGAGGAAATATCTGATTTTACACTAGTCAGATTTTGGTAACAACGTCGTTGGAGCACTGAATGCAATTTGATTTTAAACAGCGATGCGGTATGTTCAATGTGCACGCATTAGTGGGACAGACCGCATTCTCTCTCTAGCAGAGATTGAAACAACATGCATTTCCGGTCGCAGAACGCGCTCGAGTATTGTTGTAGTTGGCCTCAAAATCAGTGCATTATGCCATGGAAGTAGTGTTGGTCCATAAAGGTTCTTCCAGGATCCATTCCAGGGGATTTTCATGTTAATATTTGCTGCTGTGTTGTAGAAAATTTGTTTTCGATATTTACTCAATACGATCGTTAATTAAAAATATACGTCACACGAGGAATCGGTGATTTATGATCACCAGACTTAGTAAGCATTGTTGAGATTGAACATTTTGGATTCAGAAATAATTAAGACACCAAAAATTTGGAACCTACTACATTAAACTTCCTCGTGAAATAAATATTTCGGAGATTGTTGACGAATATACCTTTTTACACGTAGGGAGCATTGAAGGCAAGTTTGGAAAATTATTTGTTTGAAGGTATTTTTAAGAAAAATATGGAGAGAACACGAAAGATGTGAAAAGAGGAAAACCTTGAAGATATCATTGTTGTAAAAAAAAGGAAACACAAATTCCTGAATATTATTCAAAACAGAGCTGTCGTAAGAACGACCAAAAGCATATGTATGTCTTTTTTACATTATCCCTACAAAGGAGGCTCTCAAGATTATATTTTCCCGCAGGGCGTTTGTCATCTTCAGTGTTGCTGTGTGGAGGGTATTTTTAGAAAAAGGAAAGAGACGACGTTCTGGGAAAGAAAATGACGGAATATGAGGGTAGACAGTGTGCAGGAGAAAAGAGTGTCCAGAAGTGAGAGATGGACGAACTCATTCCTTTTACTTCAGTATAAGGTGAAGAATCTAGAAAATCCATCTGGCGAGACCAAAGAGTCTCCTGCAACCGGCCTCTCCATATCATGTCCGATAAGCAATTGGTAGGCGGACGCATCCGCCGCAAAGTCCAGAACAAACTGCGCCTCATGAGCACGAGCATTTGAACCTACGGCAGAGATTTTGGATATTCAATGAATGTTTCCTGGAGCGGCGGTACCCAGGTCCTCCCAAAACGATATCCTCCCAAAATGGTGATGAGATTCATTTTTTTTTGTAAACGTATTTAAGAGCTCTAGACCAGAAAAAGCTACCAAATACATCAGCAAGATGCAATTGTAATTTGTACAGGGTCAATGGTTGTATTACAGGTATAGAATTGTATTATATACCCAACTTCTCAGATTTTGTGATTTAAGAAATTAATGATACAAATTGGACCACCAAGTTATGGATTAAACTTCAACAAAAACCAGGGATTACTAACTAAATAAATAAAATCAAACAAAAAGAGTGCGTTCATGTAAAACGAAATATTCGTTGTATTGCGCAACATTTCCGGAGAGTATAAAAAGATAAAAACCTGCAGGAAAATTCCATTTTCTCAGTTCTGCATGAAAATTTGAACTTTTTCCTTATTTTCTCTCAGAAAGAATCCTTATTTTTCAGATCAAAGCCAGCGATAGAAGCCTGTCCTATGAGTTAACAGAATAAAGAAAGTTTTAAAGACTTTCCAGCGTGACACGGGAGCGGAAGACATAAAGGATGTTCCGGAAATGCAAAAAAACTTATTACATCTTTATTACGAAAATTTCATTGTGATGGGACTATCTCCCAAATGTATTTGTAGTTTACATGGAGAAATAAGATTTTATACTATATGGAATAAAGTTTCAGTAGTTAGTTTCAATGTTAGATATATTGGCTTTTGCGTAAGTGTGTAGCATGTGATTAGCTTTTGTTTTCCACGATTAAAATTAATGAAAACTTATCAAAATGATAAGCTGATAACGATTTAATTGTATTGTATAAAATATCCGCTATAACGTCTAAATTAAAACGGTTTTGGAGGTTAAAAAGTTGTTTTGAATGTATTGTAGTAATTTATTGTTAAATATCAGCATTAACAACACACTGAATTCAGCTGACATTTGTATGCGAATTCTGTAAACTCATAACCTAAGTACAACAAAGAACTATCAATAAATAATAATGTAAACCTTATTTAGGATTATTCAATGTAAAAATAATAATTATAATAAATCAAAATATGGTCAGTGGTTGGTAGACTACGGATCGCATACCTTGCATTCTCTTTGGATAGGCGTTTGAGGCTCTTCCGACATCAACTCCAATTTCACTTCCACTCAACAAGACTTAAGGGATGAAGCCGCTGGACGAATTTTGACACGATGCGCATTCTACAGTTTATACTGCCCAGGAGACTATTGAACGGGTAACTCGAACCATGAGAATTGTATCCTTCGGACGATTTTACAATTTCATTCAAACCACAAGACTGGTTTACTTAAGAGTGATTCTGCGTAAAAGTTCACAATGTTTATTTTTTGCGGAACGAACAAATGCTTTTTCTCCAAATTATCCTGCATTTTGTCTGAAAATATAATATTATAATTTAATTTGAACACGAGGATGGTTTTCTTTGAATTACAATTGGAATTTAATTTTTATATTCAGAACACAAGTCTGGTTTTAACGTAATGGCAAATTTGTGTGCAAGATTCCAGCATCCATTTACAGCACTTAGCTTACGTCAATAGAATTTCACGACACGTAGAATTCCGAAGATTTTTGCAGCATTACGATCTGCATCTAGATTTTTACGTTTGCTGCAGTTTCCCCACCTCTGGTCGGTTATTTCTGAGATGAAGTCTTCGTTTTAATCAAAAAAATATTTAGCCATACTCTGCCCCTACTCCCATTCAAAAACATCCCGAAGAACTGGTTTCTTTTTTTTCGAAAAACTCTCTACACCCTCCCCCCCATTGTGTCTCCACGATACATTTGTTTTCTGTTTCCTTGACAACTTGGCTCTTCTCACTTGAAAGTCTGTCAACTCCTGTGCTAGGCGACTGTAATAATATTTTTGCCTGCCTGTTAAGGTTGCTTGCAAATTTAATAATCAATATATTAATACGTGAAGCCAAAACTTTGTACCCCTTTTTACGAAAATTGCGCGGACGGAGGAGTATGAAATTTCGCACACTTATAGTTTGTATAGAGGAGGAGTGCAGAATGCTAATATTTTTTAAAAATTATGCATAAAAATAGATTAAATCAAAAACAAAAACATTACACACACAACCATGTATTTGACACATACACTCGCGACTTTACTCTATTGTTTATTGTTAAAGTCTATGGTGAAATTGAGAATAGATTAATTTTGTTTGTCTTTAATATTATTTGTCTATGGTCTTACTGAATGTCAAACATAAAAGTGGTGTAAGACTACCATTCAGAATTGAAACGTTGCTTGAAATGGCTTTAGCCGTGTTTAGTGACCAGATCTGAATAGCCAGGTGCTGCTTCCTTACCTTCCTCTTCCCCATCTCCTTCCCCTCCCCACTACCTTCAGCCTCACAACATACCCCAATTGGGGATGCCATAGTCTCACTGGCTCCAGACGGGAGCAGTTGGGACTCTTGTGCGGTATTTCATATAAAATAAAATAAACATTACAATTATGGTCGAATTTCGACCATTAGGCGACCACTAGTATAATTTATTTCCTATCTATAAGTAGTGATTCAGCCATAAATGACAAACTGTAGTTGCGTCAACAATAACAAACTGAAACGCCATCTACCAACGGAGTAAAGCATTTTTAACGATTCGTAGCAAAGTACACAAAAAAAGAGACATCATCTTTCCCGGTCCTATGAATATTGTACTTGATATAAGTTATCCCGATCCTTTTATTTGTTATATAAATCTAAATAGGTCAACAGAATGTCATGCATGAGAATAATTGTGGGAACGTGTATTTGAACCAAAAATGTGTGCTAATATGTTTATTTCTTTGCAAATTGTGGGGCTTTATCGACCATTTAACATCCCCAATAAAACACACACTGACAAGTAATGTGACTGAGTCTAGAATTTTATTGGTTCAGAGGTCTGCAAACTTTTATGGAATTGTATTTAATATTCTCAAATGTACCGACCAGACCGTGAACAAGCCATAAATTCTGTCTACACTATCGTAAGTAATGGTTCACACTCATTCCTGTGTACTTAAAATACAAGAAATAAAAATTAATATGAACACTGCCATTCAGCTCAAAATAATTGCTTTTAATTATAACGTTTCATTTAACAATAAGGCTAGACAAATAATTATTTTGGGCTGGAATTACTCCAATAAAGATAAACTTTTGTCTGCGCGAGATTAATGTTTTGATATTATAAAAAATGATTTTACAAATTCCTACGTAATATCAGCCTTAAAATTAGCTTTACAAAATTCTTAAAATTTGAGACCCTTAAGATCGAAGTTCATCAAAATATATCCATGACAACAGTCATTAAAGTTATGAAAAAAAAACCCTAATCTAATGTAACTTAGTTTTTTCATCAATTATAACTACGTTTCAAAAGAGTGATGAAGTACCACGTTGTTGAGTTGTCCGGTAGCACTAAAATGTATCTCAAAATACATTTAATAAGCTTACAATACTTTTGCGAGATAATTGCATTTTCAATTTTTGAAATATAATTTAATAGCGAGTTCCCGGCACGCGTTGCTATGCCACTTAACAATGCAATTGTTTCTCCCTGCGTATCCTTTCCCATTCGTCCCGTTCCCATTCTACTTCCCCTTTCTCTCCCGCGTCCCCTCCCCCTCATGCGATCCCACATTTTTTTACAAATTTTCTATCTATTTTTAAAATAAATATAAATTTTGACGAGCTTCAAAGCATTCGATTTTGGTTAGTACCATAGGTGAAAATAAATTCATTAATTTAAACATTTGTAAAATTGAATTTTATTTAAACAATCAATGGTTTGCAAAATGTCATTTTCAAATTGTGACAGTTTTTTAAGAATTTTTGTAATGATTAAAAAACTTTACAAATGTATTGTCACGTGGTTATACCTTGGCGAGGACAGAAAAAATGTATTTTGATACAAGAAATCATCCAAATCAAATCCCCAAAGTTTCATCGCAATTAGATGAATGGTTCAGCAACGCATAGCAATGTATGCCATGCATTCATACATTAATGCATTTTTAGAATTAAAAAGTTTTACAGAAATGATTTTTTAATTTTTTCCGTCGTCCATTCGACCTGTCAGATTCGAAAGGCACATCAAAGTAACATCGTATTTGAATTTGCACCTTTTATTTGGTTCTAAAATTGGTTTTTTCATTTCCATTTTATTAATATTCCTCTTTTTGTTGAAGCACTGTACGATTTGTATCACTGTAAGTTTTTTCCGTATTAAATTGAGTAAACATAATTTATCAATTTCTTTTCAAGTATCATCAATTGAACATCACTTATCGAAAAATTCTATAGAGAATTCATAATGCAGTAACCTTACCTCTGAATCAGTAGAATAATACGCACACATCTGTTCGACGAAAAAGGCTTCACTTATAACTTATATAACAGGGTTCTTTCCACTTGATCACACATGCTAATAAAACTCTGCCCCACTGCCAATATAAGGGATTTGGACCGCTGTTAAACATTAAGGGCAAATAGACCATCGGGGTGGTTTTGGATCATAGCATTAAGTAAATAATTTAATATGTAAATCTATTACAAACCGCGTAGTAAACTTTTATGTTATTTTGTTCGAGCCAAATAGATTTGGTAAATAAGTGCAATCTTGAAAAATTATTTAATTTTTATTTTACTATTTGCTTTTACCCGCGGCTTCGCTCGCATGGTATTTTGGGGTAAATTACTGTAGCAATTAGCAATACATAATTTCATCACACCAGAGCTCACTATTGTGTACAGAAACCATCACGGGCACGCTCACATCAAATTTCCAAAGTTTCATCGCAATCGGGTGAATGGTTTGGCAACGCGTAGACATTTCGCATACTTACATATATAATATAAACATACCCAGAAGCAAACATATTATGATGTTTATATAGATATATAATAGCGTTCCCGGCACGGGTTGCTACGCCACTTAATAAAAAATTTGTTTCTCCTTGCTTTCCCATTCATCCCGCACCCCTTCCACCTCCCCTTCGCCTCCCGCGTCCCCTTCCCCTCAAAACCCCAAGGTTTCATCGCAATCGGATGAATGGTTAGCAACGCACATTTTCATGACTCCAAAGCTCACTATTGTATATAGAAACCATTGCGGGCATGGCCACATCAAATCCCCAAAGCTTATAGCAATCGGATGAATGGTTTAGCAACGCACAACATCTGGCATACAAACCCAGAAACAAACATATTTTGATTTGTATACATAGATTAAGTAATGAACAATTTAAAATGTTCTTAAAGTCATAAGATATTTTATTATTTGTTAATTAAATGAAGACATTTTTTTGTAGAAATCATTAATATTGTATTATTGATGAAAAAAAAAAATCGAGTGCACTTCACACGCGGTAGGAGCGAAACTTCAAAACTTCAAAACAATCTCAAATAATAGGAGCCTTGAAAAGTGAGCTCATAATCAAAGAGGCAAATGGCTCAGTCTGATGCTATGCAGGTACCGTAATGCGTCATTTCTGTTTCATCCGAGTTTCAAATCTCAACGGTGCTAAAGAAGTTTCAAAAAATGTTTTTTCACTGCTATCCAATATTTTATCTGATTTAAACGCCATCTATTTCCATTTCGTACACCATCTTAAAGAAATTTCGACTTATTATTTGCATGAGAATTTTTTAAAAATACAGGAAACAGAAAATATAATTAATATACGAGTATAAAACAATATTTTTCATCAGGGCAGATGGCTAAAGTTGACTAAAGAATGGAGAATTACAATGTGGCGTAATACCCCAAAAATAAAACACGATAACACTTTTGGCCGTGAAAATCTCAAAATACGTCCGTTGTTAAAAATTATGTTTATTTGTAGAAATTAAGTCTTCATTTAACCTATGCATTGCAAAAAAACTTCGAGGTATTCATCACTTAAGTGTAGGGTTAAAAATGATAGTAAATTAGTAATTTACCGTTAAGCCTTTCACATGTATGCAGTATGTGTACGATGTAGCTATGTCAAGTTGGCTCTCCACAAAATTTATTAAAATTCCTAGAAGGTTCAAATGGTTTAAATGTAAGGTTATCTTCTGGGCCAACGGAATTAACGTGATAATATCTTTACTTCAAAGCATGTTATGAATTGTTCCGCAAACTTGCGATGAATTAAAAGTTAGTTTTATCTTATTTGACAGGAGAGTGTGATGAAAACCACAATTGCCAACGTATAACGTGACACCGACTGATAAGGACGTACTAGCAAGTTATAGATGATATCAGAACTGCTCCGATCGCAAACTACAATAACTTTCCACCGCAAAGAGAACGGCAAAATTATGCGGCGGAGTTTTTTCTCCTTCTATCATCATGATTAAAAGTAATCGAAAGTCACAAATCATCCTTGCAATGACGCAGATCGAAACTTTGGTTCGAGATCGCAAAGCAATATTCACGTTGGAGAAAATTTTAATAAGAACTTTGTAAAAATTCAGAGACTTTTTCCGTATGCTCTGAATGCCTCACAGTGTCTTGAAGTTGGAGTCAACTTTGCGATAAGAACAATATTCTTTTTTCGCGTGTTCCGTATTATAATGCCCCTTTAAAGATTTATGACTACGTTATTTCAAGCAATTGAATATTTCATATTTTTTAGAACACTTCACCCAACCCAATACGTAGTAAATCAGATTCAGTGACAATTAATGATATTAATGATTCAAGTTGCCACAAGGTCATTAATAGTCAAGGTCACCTCAAGTGGTTTGCTACGTTTGGTGATTTAGCAGGGGTTCCCGGGTTCATGGGGTATGGCTAGGTCTTAGAGGCGGATGACCAGGACACACTGAACCCCAGATTCCTACCTACTCCTTAAATCCTTTTCCCTCCCAGAACTCTCCTTTCCCCCTTTTCCATAAAAAAACCCTCCACACAGCATCCCCAAGGATGACATAGGGAATTTATTTTCCTCAAGGCCTCCTGTGTGGAGCTCAGACAAAAAAAATGGTTGTCTGTAAAATCGGTTTACGTACGATAATTTTACGTGATAACGTCATATAATAACGATGTTGTGGAAGAGAGATAGATGCGTGTTAAGCCGAACACTTGTTCCGCGTTCTCGCTTGTACGCTCGGTTCAGGCAAAACGTGACAATGAGTCATGCTTTTTCGTGCGTGCAGCCGGCGTTGATCGATTTATAAGACGTTATCACGTCAAAAGAAGTAAAAAAGAGTACTAATTGAGAAATTTAAGAAAGCGCGAAATCTTTCATAACTGAAATAATGTTATTACTGCGCCAAAAAGGCAGCAAAAATTAGGTTGTAAAATAAAATTATGGGTATCCAAACTACTGTTTTCCTAATATTTTGCCATTTTTAGGATATTTTTTACATAATTATGTTATTCAGATTTTTGCTACGTGGCTGAATAACACTTCTAATAAACTACCGTGAAAGCTAATTATGTACTTAATGTGTAAATGTGGCAAATTTAAAAATAAATTCTTTAGTAATTTCAACATTAACTTCGTGATACATTGCTGGCAGTCACGTTACACCCATTTTTGTAATTCCTACACCATTACTTTTGAATTCAAAAACACAAAGCAGATATTATGACTATCATTCGGTAGGCGGTCTCGGCTTGATGAAGTATGGGAGCATTAATGTGCTAATGAGAACCACCAACACACATCACATCATGCTGATATCAGTGGATATTCTGTGAGAAGTATTGTGCTCAGAGCTTCCATAAAGCGGTCTCATTGCGTGTCTAACGCCGGCCGTTAAACGAGCTTGAACGATGTAACGGAAGGCTTCGAAGGTTTTGCTTTATATAACGGATTCGCGATAAGTCTTTTTTAGCGATTATCTGCGCGCCACGGCAGTCGCTTAGGTGAGGCAATTTATATTTTAAGGCGAGTTTTGCACGATATATTGACATGATTATCGGAAGTTAGTTATAGGAAAAGTTTGAAAAATGGGAACAATGTAAAATGCGATGTGGATTTTGTAGGAACGCCTGTTATATTCTTGATTAGTTTTCGAAAGTTGGACCATCTGAACTTTAGTTTTAATACTAAAACTGAACTTCATAATTTTACATAAAATTTTAGGATTCTTTTAACTTTTGAATTTAGCTTTTATAGATGTTACCATTTTTGTATCTCCGGGAGATAAAGATCATCCCCATTAAGGCTACCAACAATCGATTTCTTATTTCTTTTTCTACCAAGTTTGTAATTGTTTGCTAAAGGCTTTGCTTTGGTTAGTCAGCTTGACCCTAAATACATTAAATCTGTACAATATTCCATCTATTGCGCCGCAAAGTCGTGATTTTTTGTACCTAAATATGTATTGAAATTATCCATAATGTGACATATAGTTTCAAAATCCTTCAAGAGATGTCGTTAGTATAAATAGTTATATGAGTATTTAGGTGAATCAACTCAATTAAGTAGTATTTTAGAAGAGTGTCATCTATCGTCGTTCGTGTCTATTGCACGAACGTTAACAAAAATATAACAAATGATAATTTGAGAGGCGGGAATGGGTACCGCCGCCCCGGTAAACCTATATTGGATAACCAACACCTCTGTCATAGGTCACCCCAAGTGGTTTGCTACGTTTGGTGATTTAGCAGGGGTTCCCGGGTTCATGGGGTGTGGTTTGTCTGGGTCTTGGAGGCGGATGACCAGGACTCACTGAACCCCAGATTCCTAACCACCCCTTAAACCCTTTTCCTTCCCAGAACTTTCCTCTTCTCCTTTTCCTAAAAAAAACCCTCCACACAGCATATCCAAGGATTACATAAGACCTGAGGGGAACGATTTTCCTCAGGGCCTGTAAAATATATATATATATATATATGATAGACGGCTAGGCTCCAACAGTGTTTTGGCGCCCGATTTCATAATAATTTAAAGCCTCCAATAGAATGGGCGTTTGGTCCAGTTATTTATTATTCACTTTAAACCTGATGATAGCATAAATAAAGCAACTTGAAATCTCGACTAACCTTGACCTTATTTTGGAGTTTTCCAGAACCCTTTTCAAGTAATGACTCGGATAAAAGTATATTAAATATAATCAATACAAAACCTTGACGAAAACTGTCCTGACATTTTTCGTCAAGGTTTTGGAATAGTTGTTATGATTTCGATATTTCATAACTAATCATAACAACTATTCTATTATATCGAACTTTCTATAACAATGTTTGTCAATAAAATAATTTCCTTCTAAATAATATTTTAGTAGAGACAATAATACACCAGTGGATTTATTCTACGCACAGTCCTTGTCCCACTTCTTAACTCGAATAATTCGGAATGAAATCACATTATTTATTCGTGGAATTATCATAAGAATCATCGATTATTTTGTAACGAACTGATTCTGGAATACGATCGGTATTCGGATTTCACTTACGCCCTATGAATTACAATGCCAAAACTGCTATACGTATAATATAACGTTTGGCATAGAATTTTTATGAGCCAGAAAATGACTGAACTTTTCGCGTTTCTACATTGGAGTCACAAAAAATACTGGCAGAAGATTGTATTACTATACCAGAGGGAGAGACTTTGTTTTACATTGCTTTGGATATATTTTTTGCGTAAAATCACCCAAAAATTATTACGAAATTCTGTTACCTTTCTTAAAAAAAATCTTTGCTACCGATTTAGTTTTTACGATGGTTTTTGTGAGAAGTTTTTGGTGATTTGAGCAAAGTTTAAAATCTGCGATGAAAAAAATTCTGACAGAGACCTAGTACAAGCTGTAGAATTTCGGTGAAACTGCAGACCCACCGGCGCTGATGGTCAAATTTTTGAAGGTGAAAGATAACATTCAGAACCAAAATGGAGCCCTACATTCAACACTGGACCCAACGTAGCTGATGAGGATGACAAGAATTTATAACTAATTCAATCTTAACACGTTCCCGACTTAAACTAATTACCATATCAGGGAGTTTATTGATGTCAACTTTGGAGTGCCTCAGGGTAGTATTCTCGGTCCAATCGTGTTTTTATTACGATTAATACCTCAATAAATCATAAATTTTGTTACTCGTTTTAATAGAAATAATTGGGCAGAAAGATTTAAGAAAGTAGAAGGCACACTAAATAGTTCTACTAATAATACACAATGCTTAAAAAATCAAATTCATAATTTTAAAAAAATCAGAAAGAGACCTGAACTTGAAAATTCAAAGCTCGCATTACTTAAATCGGTAATGCAATTATTGTTTTGGAAATAACCCTACGTAATAAAAATAAATGAAATAACTGTTTTTGCACTTCTACATTTTAATACGTTAATGAAATCTTCAGCACGGTAGATCTCAGTGAGTTTATCATTATCTGTATTTGTTTTAAAATGTGTGATAATTATTAGACATTTAAATTATTACTAAAAACCAGTTATATTTTTCACTTTTTTCTTCTGTAAGATGTAATTAGATAAATGATTGTTATTTTCATAAAATTTTGTATAGAAATATGTCTAACCCTTTTTATTCATCATGTCATTTATTAATTTAATCGGTATACCACGTTCTCTCTGGTACCGGAAAAATATAAAAGAATAACTCTTGCTCCGACTTATTTCAAATATTTTGACAGAAGTAAGCCAGATAAATTTTAAGATTTTAATAATGATATCAAACGCTGCACTTAAAATCATTGTAACAAATTAAAACTTTGACCCACGAACTGCGCATAAAGTTACGAGGTGTATATTTGAATGCAAACTGTCAGCAGTTAATTGAAATAACATTATAAATGGAGTTGTTACCTGCAAATGCACCGTAAAAGCCATAAACCGAAAAGTAAAGCAATTATTTCCATGTCGTGCCTGGCACGGAGGTGCACCCTAATAATGCGGAAATATATTGCTGAAATTTCTGAAATCAGTGCATACCCTGGTCGCAAATACGACTGGCACAACTGGCAACGAAAAGCAACGGATTTGCAACGGATTGCAACGAATGGCAACGGATAGTAATGGATAGTAACTTCCAACTACTTGACTCCACAGCAGAAGCAGATGGCAGCTGTACCTTGCAACCACCGCTTGGAAAGTTGGTGTATTTTGCATATTATATTACTAGAGTTTTCCTGATTCTTATTCCCTTGGAGTTCTTTAGTTCCATTCCCCATGACTCCAAATTAGATCTCTACAATAATTAACAAAGTTTGTCCTTCTGTTTGCATACTAAATATATTATGTCGTTTTTCGCAAACAAATTTAAAAGGTTCCTCCATTAAATAACATGTTCTTACTTTCAAATGACGCAATTTTTGGCCCTTTAGGTTTCTTTTTCAAACACAGCAAACTTATTTTATAAAAAAATAATATATTAATTTCTTAGCTTAAGCCACGTTTATTGTATAAAACCCACATGTTACGTTAGCTATGCTTACTCCATCGGGGTTATTTTAAAACTAACAATTTTAAAACAATCCTGATATCTAAGCATAGTTTACGAAACACGTCAGTTTTTTTACAATAAACATAGTTAAAACTAAGTTTATTCGGGTTTTGGCGGCGGATACATCTGCCCATTGACTGCGTGGCAAGTCGGATCGGGACACAATTTTACGTTTCAAGTAACGTTTCATTTCTGAATGGTGGTCTTACACCAGGGCAATACTGAGAGTATCTTTCACTCTGGAACTTGAAGCAAATATACTTGATATTATTTTAAATGAATAAATTGTGAAATAACACAAATAAATCAAATAAAATTTATTTGCCCCACCGGAATTCGATCCCGCGACCTTCGGATTGGGTGTCAAGAGCCTTACCGCTAGACCACGCCGGCCACTGTGTGAAGTTAATTTAAAAAAAAAAAAACTCACCTTACTGGGTTTATAGACATGTTTATTTTTCTAATTTCTTATTTTTGATCATAAATCATAAATCAAACCTAACACGTTCGTAAGTACCTATTTTGAACTACCATTCATATTATCCTAAATACCCACTTAACAAATAAATGTATTTGGTTTATACATCAATCATGTTGAATGACGTACGTATTATGAAGGCAACGTCGGTGTCAAATACAACTGCATGACAGAAAATAATATTTTTGTAGGTCTGCCACACAATCATTTCTCCCTGAGTGATATTATCATATATTATTCGAGTAATATTATAAGCATTTGGGGTTTGTTAGTTTCAGGAAACTGTCAAATCAAAAGGATACATTTGCGTATTTTATTTTTCAAATGAAATGAATACTGCACTTCAATGTTATCAATCATTTCAATTTTGTATAGAAAGTAAAAGAATATCAGAAAAAGCGATTAATATTAAAATAAAAACACATGAAACCAATATGACTTCATATAAAAATCGATGCTAAAGATTCATGTTTAAGATGCATTAAGCATTGTACCCTTGCAACGATACAGGGCGGTTCCGATGAGAAAGATTAATTATTCTCTTTACCAGCATTTTAACATTATACTTCAATATCGATTTTATCTCATTCCAAATATGCTTTGATAAATACCCACATTCAAAAATGCGCAAGCTCGTGATGATAAAACAATAAAAATTATGTGCTTTAAGTAATTATTGTTTGATCATAAGTATTTATAATTTTTCAATAACGTCTAAGCAAAATAAATAAGATTTTTTTTTAAATTTATTAGTTTGTAAGACCGTAAATAAAAAGGCAAACTGAGGTATTTTCGTCAAAAGACAGGGTGCGGATATTTTTTTAAATGATTTTTTTTGAACTAAATTTAAAATTCTGGAGAGTAGGTTTTCCAAATAATTTATTGATATATTTTACTGCATGATTATATGATTTGAAATGTTTGTTGTACAAGATAAAATTTCGTTTGAAAATTTAACAAATCTGCCAACGACCTACGGTAGAACCTTATTGTACTAAAAGTAAACATATTTTCTCAAAATTTAAAAAATAGTTTCACTAGATGAAAAAAGAGTCTCGAAATCAATTTATATTTTTTTGTGGAAAAGAGTCATAAGTCTAAAAGTTGATTTAAAAATGACATATTTCCGGTTTTGTCTAGTTATTCCCTCTTAAAATGCCTTATTTCAAACATTATATTTTATGGGTGTAACTTTAAAACAAATTTGACAACCGGTTACGAAACAACTGTGGTTTCGTTAGTGCAAATAAAAGCAGAAAAACAAGTAATTTGTCGTGTTCGCTTAAAACGAGTGGATGTAACCGATGTAACAGCGTTTCAATCAACGTTTTTCCATCACTAAGTTAGTAATTTCGAAAATATTCAGTACAATATTGTTTTAGGAAAACCTGTACTCTTGTAAAATACAAGAGTAGTTCTTCGGTAGTTTTGTAAACATTTGCTTAACTACTTGATAATGGAAACGAAAAAATCGGTGGAATTGTGTCATTCAGTTTTCAGCCTTAAATAAATCATACAGAAATATTGTATTGATCAATGTTTTTGATAAATGAATACAATTTTAGCCACTCTCAAACGAAAATTTGATACAAAAAAATTTAAAAAGATTAAGAAATTGAACACAACACCTTAGACTTGCCGGGGTTCTGCTCTAGCTACTAAGCTTATTAAACTCTACAGTACCCTTCAGTTAACTGTATCATCCTTCGACTAAAAACAACAATATTGTTGTTTGGTTCTGAAACAGCTTATGAACTGAAATGCATTTTCCCAAATTTCTTGCATTGTTATTTTCTCCCTTTTTCCTTTTCCTTCCTTGAAAGGCCCTACATACCTATTAGAAGAAGAGGAAGATGATGTCTACCTACTCGTCACACACACACAATATTGCATAAAATCGAAAATTATCCTTATTAAATTCATTTGAAACTCGTCGCGTCGTGAAACTTACATAATACAGCTCGCTTTTGCAATTTCGCTTAAAAGTCGTAAAAAAATACTAATTAATACAAAAGTGACAGTAAAGTATAACGACTTTTATGCTATCATCGTGGAAGACCAGACACTATCAATTTTGGATCATATGACCAAAGCAAAGGTAGGGCTTTCTCCTTTCAACTTATCTCATCCTGTGACTGATTTTAAAGAACGCCATCAATTGTCTTGCATCACAAAAAATTTAAAGGTTTACTGTCCATCTTCTCTCGTGTCACGATATCGTTCGTTGACCATTGTTTTTATTTTTGTAAAGAATATTTTTATTAGATCTTTGTGTATGATTGCAAGACTCTTTCCAAACTAAATTCGTTCGTAGTCAAGCAGCTTGCAGCTATTCTATTAATGCATCTCTCTTCCTTACAAGGAAGAAGATACTCCTTTCAAAGAATATACGCGTAGTCTCACACGAATTATTCAAGTAACATAAAACTTGAAAATCACATTCCTAACCAAACATCCACGTCAAAAAGCTCTACTCCACAAAATATGCTAACGATATTTAGTTCACCGAGCATTTTCCATTGCACTTCCCAACTACTCGGGGTACGGAAAGGTAAAAAATAGTATTGTAGCGGTATATGATATACAAGGTGAGTCAAAAGTAATGTCATAATGTGAATTTGCCATAATTTTTGCAAATGGTGTCAAATGTCATTGTGATACAACATTTATGTTGTAGATAGATAGTGAATTGGTTGACAACAAACAAAGAAGCGATACACACCTAAAGAACGCGGAATTATTATTATTGCTTATTTGACCAATTTCCTGACCGTGTGATCTCCATTTTAGCGATTTTAATTGGCCGGCCAGAATGCCAGATCTGACGGAGTCAGACTTCTTCCCTTGGGGATTTTTTAAAACTCGCTTTTACCACCAAAAATCACAAACCCTGCAAGTCTTCAAAGCCACTCAAGGAAAAATCATCAATTTGGAGCCAGATGTTTTGCGAGCAACAATTCGAAATACCGTAAAAATGTTCATCAACTTTTGAGGGGTTCATTCGACCGACATCATTTTTTTCAACTTAATGTCATCAATTTTACATTTTCAAATAACCTTTCTGTGAAAAAAGAGCTCAATTGTATGTAATTTCTAGCAAAACGGCAGCCAATTTACATGATTGTAACGAACCATTTCATATTTTGAGCATAAATTGAGAGTTATTCAATCTCAAATATTTTCTATTTCCCGCATCGCTTCGTTTTTTACTAATAAGGGGCTATTGGTTAAATTTTGCACCTCGCCGCTCAGCCATACAGATGCACATACTGTCATTGCTTCCTGGTTCTAACCGCGCATTTTCAAGAAAAAAACCTCTGGCATGACTTAAATTCTTTCAGCTAACCCAGAATGAATAATCGTAACTCTTTTGTTAAAAGGTTTAACAAGCGATTGAGGGAAAAATTAGTCTCCTTAAGGCTATTTATTGTTAAAGTACCACTGTTTTACTATTGTCATACTTGCAAATCGATTGTACCTACTCCAAATAAAGCCTGATTGTTTTTACTGTATAAAAAGTATGGATTTAATTTAATTATTCCGTCACACTATGACATTACTTTTGTCCCCTCTTGTACTAGTAGTGCTCACTGCGTTAGGGGTAGGTAATGTAGCAGAATAGAAGTATTGGTAAAAGGAGCGCATACAGCGTCCAAGGGTAGGTATAACTGTACCTAGGTTATGCAGGTAGGGCAGAAGTTTAATGTGAAGGTACCAGGAGTGCACACAGCGTTAGGGGTTGCAATAAAAAAATTAGTGGCCCACTTTGGGGCGCGCGCACATTTAAATTCGGTGCACTCATTTGACATACATACGTGGACTTGGTTCACTGAGCACGGCTGCACGGTACCTACTTCTGTTGCCAGTGAAAGGGGAAATTTACGACCGGTAAAATAGTAATTTTGTGTCATGACTCTGCTCTAATATTGAATTTGAGGACGCTGAAATTTCCGACGTTATTAAAAAATATGAATTTTTTACTTTTTTCCATAATTTATTTTTATTTTTAAAGATTTGTTTAAACATTAACTCTACGTACATGCATCATATTTGTGTTGCAGAATATTGTGGGGAGGGTCTTTTTGAGGAGATAAAGAAATGAACATTGTTCTTAAAGAAACCGACGTTGTAGGAGGGAAGAAACACAGATTGCATAACCAAAGCGTTAGTTTATATGAGCCCGATGGTTATCTCCGTCACCGACAGCATAGACTGTTTTATCTCCCGGCTTGCAGAACTAACTTGCCAATGGTTACGCCAGTCGGGAGAACAGTCTTGTTGTTAAATAGGATCACTTTGAATATTGACATGTTTAGCATCAATGAAGCACAATTTAGACAGCAAGCTTTATTGCTGCTAGTCTGATTGTGCCTCATTGATTTTTAAATTGTTCATTGATGTTTATATTGTATAACTTGTTTGAATTTTTTATATTATTTAAATTGCTTAAATATGCTTAAATCTTAATATTTTCTCTATTTTAAAAACGATTTGAAAATTTAAATTTGTTATGTTTTTAAAGTGAATAAATAGAATTGAATTGAAAAAAAAAATTGCCTGATTTGGGGCAAATTTGGGAGGCGGGAATGAGTACCGCCGCCCCGGGATCCATTTATTGGATAACACCTAACACCTCTGCAATAGATCACCTCAAGGTACACAACATTTGGTTACTAAGCAGGGGTGCCCAGATTCATTGGGTAAGGTTTGTCTAGGTCTTGGCGGTGGATGACCTGGACACACTGAACCCCAGATTCTTAACCACACCTAATATCTTTTTCCTTCTCAGAACTTTCCTATCCTTTCTTCTCCATAAGAAGACCCTCCACATAGCATCCCCAAAGATGATATAGGCGCCCTGATAATATTTTCCTCAAGGCCTCCTGTGTGGAGTTAATGTAAACAAAATATTATTGATTTTCATTGGACAAAATGAAATGAAAATGGACTAGACTAGATAGGACGGCCGGCGTGGTCCAGCGGAAATGTTCTTGACTCGCAATCTGAACGTCACGGGATCGAATCCCGGTTGGGCAAATAGATTTGATTCGATTAATTTGTTTTATTTTATCAATTAATTCATCGAAAATAATATAAAGCATATTCGCGGCACGTTTCAGGGCGGAAGGTACTATCAATATCACCCTGGTGCAAGACCATCATTGTAACGTTGCTTGAAATGGTTTGGTGACCAGATTTGAATAGCCAGGTACTTCTCTACTTTCCTCTTCCCTTCCCCACTACCTTCAGCCTCACAATATAACCAATTGGGGATGCCATAGTCTCACTGGCTGCAGATGGGAGCAGTTGGGACTCTTTTGCGGTATTCATATAAAAAAGATCAAATCAGAACTATTTCACAGTGTGATGATAGTGCCCGAAACATATCGTTGAAAAATAATTATTTTGTGGAGTGTTGAAATTAAAAAAAATCTCAACTGTCTAATATTTAATATCCCATTGTCCAAATGGCACTCACTCAAGACTCAAAATAATGAAAAAATAAATAAAAAGTCACTAAATAATTGTCCGCAATATCTCGATTCCAGACAAATAAATTGTAAGTCAGATAATATAGTGATAAAAATGCGGAGAGAAGCGAGAGGGAGCGCAGAGATGGGAAGAAAGATAGGTGAAACAAAGCAAGGCAGATTTACAGCTATTCTGCGAAAAAAAACGCCTTTCTTCCGTGTCTTCAAACGAAATGGACGCTTACAATTGTTTATGGCTCGCTATTTAAAATGTCCATTAAGGACGCAATCTTCTATACAAAGCATAAAAGATAAGTAAATATTATGTATGATTTGATAGAATAATTCATTTTATTGTGATCTTTACGACAGGAGCCGCGTGTAACTGGGTGCGAACAGCGGCTATATTCTGCCTTAAATACGAGATAAAGCCAGTAAAAAATTACAGCATTTTAGGTTAATATTTCTTTACTTAATGACCACTGGAACGCAACACAAGAAAGATACAGTAGTCGGGCGAGTACCGCTAAACGCCACGTAAAGGGAATTACGCACTAAAATAAGCACAATGAGAATCATCTTGTATTTTTTGCGTGTTTTCATTGAAAATATTGTATTGTTTGTTGGAATTGAGCTATCAAGGTAGTAAATTGTTTTCTCTCGGGCTACTTATTACACGAGCTGCTGAGTGGCTTTTCTGCGACAGTTGACCCCCTGACAGTTAATAAAAAATTATAAAATTATAACATTTTGTGCAAAACGTTTTTTTTTTTTTTAACTAACTCCACGCGGGAGGCTTTGAGAAAAATAATTTCCCCCAGGTCCTATGTCATCTTTGAAGATGTTCAAAGATGGGTCTTGAAGAGACCCATGTTGTAGGAGGGAGGAACCACAAAGGCCGGCAAATCGTTCCACAGCCGAGCTGTTGAACTCAAGAATGAGTCGCAGAAACGACCCGTTCTTATGTGACAAATGTCAACCATGTACAAATGTTGGGCCCTTGTTCGGCGTGTTTCTCGACTATGCATCGGTGCCGAGGGGATCAACAACGCTAATTCATTGGAGCATCTTTTATTGTAATACCGGTAGAACAAGGACAGCATTCCCACCTGACGCCTGTGCTCTAAAGACTGAAATCCGTTTAATAAGTTAGGAGAATATTTCAAATGGCCCGCCCGTTTCTGCGCAGAGACAAGGGTTTTTTTTAGCTCCAGATCAGAGGTGGCTGCCAAATTCAACCATATTTACTAATTTCAAACCTAAGATCGACTTTAAAAATACATTTTTATGATAAAGTGGTGTATATATCGAACGAATTTATTTACAGTGTCTATTTTGTATGCTTATATGCTGGTATATCAATCGTCCTGTTGATTGGTCAGACATCTCCAAACACTAAGTTTTGAGATAATGAGAAAAGCAATAATCTTTTTCTCACCATAAATCAAATATTATTTACTCGTGTCTGTGTTATAAAATAATATCGGGAGGCATTATGGTCCGGTACATTAGTATTTAAATAAATAAATAAATTAGATTATGAAATATCCTGCTAGAGACTCAGAAAACATCAACGTTTTGTTGAATGAATACAAGTTTTTCTACATTATAATTGTTTGGTGGTGCTAATCAATAATCTGATATATTGTACCAGATAGCGTAGATGTACGCGTATTCATATCAAATTCCGATTTTTCGGAGATATCTGACTAATCAACCGGAAGATAGATGTACCGATCGATGTACAAGACGATATCTATCAAATCTGAAATTAAACTGAATTTTAACAAAAATATCTATCGATCACATAGTCACCAATGCATCTTATACGCTTGGTTTCATAATCCGTTCCTGTAAACAATTCAAAGATCTTATTACTCTCAAAATATTGTATTTCTCATACGTTCGTAGTACTCTTGAATACGCATCTCAAGTATGGAACCCAGGCTATGCAGTACACAAAAATAGAATTGAAAATTCAAAATAGATTTTAGGTACCTTAACTTCCGCTCTTTTTGATCTCATGTTAGTAATGAAGACTCTGCAAATTTTTTCAATATACAGACGTTAGCTTGCCGAAAAAATATAACAGCATACAGATAATAAATTTTATCCTTGACACATTTGAATGAACTCATGTTTTATATTTCTAATATTTGGCGGTATCTCTCTGGACTGGACACCCCTTCAGAGACACTTTACATTTTGTAAAGTGTCCCTGAAGTAAAGTTTAAGGACAAAAACCGATTGCACTTTGTATAAAAATATGCTGGGGGGCAGAATGTCATGGAGTCAGGCTTATGTTGTTAATTGTTGATTGCTTAACGTGGAATCAGAGCTTAAGTGGCTACTTATAACTTACTTTTTTCTGGCGGGCTTTGGGCACGTCTAAGATACAGTCAAAGGAACGTTCATAAAATATGACAAAATCGTTATAATTCTTTACTTCACCTTTTCCCCGTTCAAATTGAAAGGATTATTGGCACAGGTATAATACTTCGTTACTGACAAATTCTGATGAAATAATTTCTTTGTATATCATTGAAGAAGAAGATAACACTTTTAAATCTAAATGAAAATATGAAAGAAAACAAGACACAGAAAAACAGAAAAAGACAATGGTCGCAACTGGGACTCGAACCCAGACCTCTCGTCTAACCGGGACGGCGCGTTTTCCAATTTCGCTATTGCCACCTTCTGTCAAACCGTCATATTTGTCGTTTGTTACGTTGATGGGAATAACCTTCAAAAGTTATAAAAAGAGAGTTTTTCTCGTAAAAAATTTAATTTCTTTGTGGTTGGGAATTCTTTAAATCCTAACCCTTAAGTGGTAACTTTCATAAATGGTACTTCCACCATTGGTAAAATATTTTTTTTAAAACATGTATAGTTTATTGTACGGTGGTAGAGAGGCGACTGTCTAAATGCAAGTTTCAGAAGATTGCCGCCGAGACATCTCACGTTATTGCAACAACCGCCGTGAGTTCCAAAACAACCTTTTAACAAAAAAAAACCTTCGTGGACCGGATGCAGCAGTACAAAGGCTTGCAATCACTTGGTTCGCGCGAAGTTCTACTTAGCCGAGTATTGACATGAAAAGAAAATTCCTTTGTTATATGCCAAATTCAACATGAAAAATAAAAACTGACTTATAAAAATTGTAAAAAGAAAGTGGGTGGTCGTATTGTAAAATTTAGTGTTTGGCAAAATACAGATACCAGGACCGATTAAGGGGTTATAATATACAGTTAGGAGGATTAATAACTAAAAATATATTTTAAAACTTATGTTAAAATTTGAGACTGATTGGTTTAGCCGTTGCTGAGACATCTTGGTCACAAATTTTCAAAACATAATTTTTGAGAAAAACGCGTTTAAAATTTGCCTCCTACTTTCAAATGCTCTGACACGTCTTTACAAATACGCGTGTAACTTTGAAAATAATCGCCAGATTGACTTGAAATTTTCTGTGTACTTAAATATATGTAAATTACGAAAACGAAATAACCAAGAATCGATTTCTTAAAAATTCTAACTGTAATTAAAAGAAATATGAACTTGCAAGATACCGGAACTGAGGAAACAAGAAAAAGAATCACAAAATCAGAAAGCGACGATCCATAATTCATTTAACGGGGCAAAGAAAACACGTCCGGCAAACATAGCAAGTTGATTCACATCTGGCATCAGTGTATTTTATTTACAAAATCGCTTCGTAGAAAGTTCTAACGTCCTGAACAAACACACGTAAAACGATTACTTTAATGTAATTATTCTACGAGAGGCCTCGTTCCTCTTTGTAGAAACGTAGCCTTAAGTTTAACTTAGTTACACAACCCCGAATTGACCGCATGAATAAGAACGCCTAAATAATATGAGGGGTGCCGTACCACTACCCTGTGATTTACTTTTTGTAACACGCGAACTCGTATGAAAATTATTACGACTAACCTACTATTGATTTATTCAGTCTATTTAACGGCTCAGACGAATAATTGACCGCCATTATACGGCGTGCTTTCAGTTACAATTGTAATTTTTCACCAGCTAAGTATTCCTTTTATAATACAGCCAATTTTAGATAAAAGCTTTATTATTTCTAAGAAGCTTTTGCGAGCTCAGTTTTATCTCGTTGCTTTTTTTATCGAATGTTCCATTAAAATAAATAACTATAAATGGTTTACCTCCAGCAAACTTCTTTTGTTTAAGATTTTTAGCTGGTTTTTTTTTCTTTTCATTTTTATTTGGTTGTGTTTCTTCCCGTTGGACTTGAAATCGTTGAAATGTTGTTACCAAGTATTATATAATATTATATGTGATGATTAGATTTTTTAATTTGTTTTGTTGTCCATTTATTTAAAATATGATACTGTAATGGTGTTCCAACCACCAGAAGCCAATGGAATAATGGAATATTGAGAATATTAACTTCTCCGTTCAAAACTGTACTGTGTAACTGAGGAGTGAGTTCTTTTTGGTTCATTTTTTTTAAATATTTTTTTATAAATTATCATAGATTAACTAAAAATAATAAAACGTTTTGAATTAAAACGTCGTCGACATCAATCCACAAAAATAAACCAACATCGAAAAAAAAACATGTTCATACAAAAAAAACTGCTTCCTTCCTCTGACGACCGCTAAATGACGCAAAAATAATTTTTAAACTAAAACTGTGAAGTTGGTATTGTAGGTATGTCTTCTAAAACTTCAAAAAATTATGCGCATATGTCAATAAAGCCACTTCAAGTCAAATAATTTCATTAAACATGACGGTATTTGAATAATAGCTGCGAACGAAATGTTTCGTCCATACTCTTCTGAGCATTTTTTCGCTTCTACAAACCGTTTCGTCCATACTCGTGGAGAAGTTAAATTGGGGAAAAATAAGTTTTTTCAGATCTGATGAACTTTTTCAAGCAAATTTTAGATTCTGAATGCAACATCGCCATGGCGATACGCAGATAAAACATATTTTATTTGTTTAGTGTGAATTAAAAATAAAATTAAAAAAAATCAAGATACAGTATATATGAAGATAATTAAAATCGGATAGAAAAATGTTTAAAAAAAACAATTCTTTGTTTAAATCAACAATTTCAGTATAAGAACAATTGGTTTGGGAAAAAAACGTTCCTTTTTTTTATTAAAACAAAATAAAAATAAATCTGAAAATTGCATTAATCGCAAAAAGGCTAATATTTAATACTTACGTTTAAGTCATTGAACGGTTGGAACATACGAAAATCGGCCTTACCTAAAACAAAGAAATAAAAATATTAATTTCGAATACATCAAATCGTACCTACATAAAAAAGTAAATTAAGTGCCATCATTAACTCTTACACAAATAAAAATTAAACTTAAATTTTACACAAATATCTAATTGCAAGGCTATTTGAAAGGGTAATTCTGACTGAAATAGAAGGTAAACTCAATTCTAAAGACAATCAGATGGGCTTTAAGAACAGATTATCCACTAATATGGCAATCTACTCTGCAAAGCAAGTAATAGAATTTTACAAGAAACGAAAAACTACTGTTTACGGGTGCTTCTTAGATCTAAGTAAAGCGTTCGACAGGGTCTGTCATGAAACCTTATGGGAGAAATTGAAAGCTAGAAATATACCTACCATGTATATCAACACACTATCCCGATGGCACTCCCAGCAGGAAAACGTTGTACGGTGGGCAAGTACGTACTCCCAACCGATATACTTGCGATCAGGAGTAAGGCAAGGAGGGTGTATGTCCCCAATCCTGTTTAATGTTTACATGGATGAATTATCTAATCGCCTGGACACCAGAGCAGGCTGCCGTATCAATAATCTGTGCCTAAATCACATTAGCTATGCGGACGACATGATTCTCTTAGCTCCGTCGATCAAAGGGTTGAGAATTCTATTAAAAATCTGTGAAGAATATGCAAATGACCACCACATGATATACAACCCCAAGAAGACGGAACTAATCGCATTCCACCATGGAAAAACTCTCGAGAAGATGCTCCCCCTACAACTCAATGAGGAAAACATAAGTATATCAACGAGTGTAAAATACTTGGGTCACATCATCACTGAAGACCTCTCGGATGATGGTGATATTGAACGACAGAGGAGAAGTATCAGTGTATTGTCCAATATGATTGCCCGAAGATTTTTCCAATGCAGTAACCATGTAAAAAAAACATTGTTCAATGCATTTTGCACTAATCTATATACATGCGAAACTTGGTGTAACTACCGAACCACCTCGATGGAACGACTCCGGATCCAATATAATGATGCATGCAGAATTATATTTGGATTCAGAAGATATAGCAGTGCATCGACAATGTTCACTGAACTAGGACTGCACGGATTCGCCGGTCTAAAGAGACATCGGGTCACTGGAGCCAGGATGCGGCTAATGGCTACCGACAATGCAGTGGTGACCGCAGCGTTTCAGCACCAAACCCCACTCCTGAGTGAGCGCTGGGCCCGAGCTTGAAGAATAGAATTGATTAGTTATTTATTTTTCTATATTTAATTTTTACATATATAAATATATATTTTTTTTTATTTTGTTTTTTTTTCCTATTCTATGTTAAAAAAAAAAAAAAAAATCTGTTGTTTTAAAATGTTATAAAATATATTATATAAATATGTACAATCATATGGGACGTGTGGGATTGCACTATCCTCCCCACATCCTGGAATAAAACTTATTATTATTATTATTATTATTATTATTATAAAGCCATTTTGCACTGTTGATCATAAATTAACAATCGACATGTCATCACTTAAACGTGACATCCTTTATTATAAAAAAACATCCTCTCTGAATATTATTTTTTGTTGTGCTATTGAGCTCGCCATCTCCCGATCAAAAGTTAAATGCATAGACCACTTCGGAAGGAGTTGAAACTTGAGAAAGGTACAAAACAGTTTTTGAAAATCTTTTACTACCGCTTACTCATCATCAAACCCTGACTGATTTATATCTTAACAAGTTTAAGCAAATTATTTAACCTTTCTATTAAATTTGATCTTTGGATGACCAACACCTCTGCCCTAGGTCACCATAAATGGTTCGTTATGTTTGAAGAATTTCCAAGAGTTCCCGAACTCGTGAGGTGAGGTTTGTAAAGATGTTGGTGGCGGATTCGTCTGCCAGATCGGGAGAGGCCTCTGTGGTCGGGGGTTAAGGCTCTTGAATAGCAACCCTAAGGTCGTGGATTCGAATCCCTGCGCAAGCAAATAAATTTTATTTGATTGATTTGTCTAATTTTACATTTATTCATTCAAAATACTACGCAGTATATTTGCGGCACGTTCCAAAATAGAATATGCTCTTAGTGTCGCCCAAATGTAAAACCACCATTCACAATGGAAACGTTGATTGAAAAGGCTTTCACCGTGTTTGGTGACCAGATCTGAATGGTCAGGTACTTACCCAACTACCCCATCCCCACCTCATTCCTCTCCTCGCTACCATCAGTCTCACAACATAACCCAATTGGGGTAGCCGTAGTTTCATCCGCTCCAGACGGGAGCAGTTCGATCTCTTGTGCAATATTCACACGAAAAAGGCCGGTTGAGGAAGACCCTTTGATTTTTCCAGCCAAACTCGAGCGATGGATGGATTCATACGTCTTTCACTCCTGGACATACTGATCCACAGATTTCTACCCACCCTTCAAACCTTTTTATTTCCAGTACCTATTCTCCTTCATTTCCTTAAAAGAACCTCCACATTTCATTTTGGGAGGCGGGAATGGGTACCGCCGCCCCGGAAACCTTTATTGGATAACCAACACCTCTGCCATAGGTCACCCCAAGTGGTTCACTACGTTTGGTGATTTAGAAGGGGTGCCCGGGTTCATGGGGTGAAGTTTGTCCAGGTCTTGGAGGCGGATGACCAGGACACACTGAACCCCAGATTCCTACCCACCCCTTAAACATTTTTTCTTCCCAGAACTCTTCTTCCCTTCTTTTCCTTAAAAAACCCTCCACACAGCATCCCCCAAGATGACATAGGCCCTAGGGAAATTATTTTCCTCAGGGCCTCCTGTGTGGAGCTCATGTAAAAAAAAAAAAAACATTGCAACCCAAAAGATGACAGGCGCGAGGAACAAAATTAACGGTAAAATAAAAATATAGGAAACTTTCACGGAGATTTTATTAATCATTGTCTAATTATTTATTAAATTTTAATGGTCTGTTTCAAACTTCTCTGTACAGTTAATACTAGGTAAGACTGAGAAGTCTATTTAATAATACTTGTTTTATTTATTACATCGTAATATAACAGCACGAAAGCATTACCAACAGTAATAACACTTCGATTCAAACATATTACACTGCGAAACAATGGTTGTTTTTTAGCCATTCCAGAAAATAAACAACGTCCGTAGGAGGAAAACAGAGTAATTTGCACGTTATTAGGAGAAGTGGGTACTTACATGACTGTTGGAATGTGTAGTTTGTGAGTACTATACCGTTTTCTAATGGGCAAAACACTCTGCCGGATGGAGAAAGTACTACATCTATCTGTAAATAAGTGCCCTCCTCCACTTTTCGTAATAATATTAGCTAGCTAGTTCGCGAGTTCATTAGAGTGCAATGAAGTGTATAAATTATAGTGTTACTTTAATAATGCGCCGTGACTTATTAAAAAGCCAAATAACAAAAACCCGACATTTTGACACTAATACTACAATTTGGGAGGCGGGTATGGGTACCGCCGGAACCATTTTTTGGATAACCAACACCTGTGCTGTAGGTCACCTAAGATTAAGATGACATAGGTCCTGAGGAAAATAATTTCCCTCAGGGCCTATGTCATCTTCGGGGATGCTGTGTGGAGGTTTTTTTTTTAAGAAAATGAGGAAAGGAGAGTTCTGGGAAAGAAAAGGGTTTAAGGGGTGGGTAGGAATCTGAGGTTCAGTGTGTCCTGGTCATCCGTCTCCAAGACCTAGACAAACCTCTTGGGGTGACCGATGGCACAGGTGTCGGTTATCCAATAAAGGTTCCCGGGGCGGCGGTACCCATTCCCGCCTCCCAAATTCATTAAATGTTTGTCAGTGAAAAGTTGATAGATTTAAATCTGAATCAGTAACGATTTTTAATGTTAACTAATGATTTATTCGAAAGGTAATTCTGATCGTCATATTCGTCAACCAAAAAAAATATTGACATTTAGAAAATTGACACTATCAGTTTTTGATCCTGAGGCAAATTTTCAGATTCACAAATCGTACAACAATTATAACAACCCAGCTACTATAAAAATAATATGAATCTATTTTATCAGATATAATTAACAACAAAGCAATTTTGTCACATTAAGTAATGTAGGATTTAATAACAGGTAACAAATCATATAAACTGAAAGCTAAAATTAATTTTAACAATTTTGCATCACTGTCAATATGTGCATATTACGGTCGTGTTGACAGGACTGTACAAGTAAGATTTTACTTCCGGAATGAAACTCAAACATTCCGTCAAAACCACAGACATCCAAATTGGTAGACTTGCCCTAACATGAAATTTGGGTATCATTTTGACCAGCTGGAGATAAACCACGTGACCATTTTTTGGCGCCAGAAGGGTTCGAGAATAATTTGAATAAGCTATGACATCAGTCGTTAGTTGACCATCAAAATTATCAAAACTTTGTGTAAAACAGTAAGGTTCGCTAAATTATGGCAACGGTTTGCAGCACAGTCCATTGTGGAACTTTTCTGCGCAGGGTCTGAATGTTCCTAAAACGGTAAAAAAACCGTACCGTCCTCAAATCGGGTTGCGTAGCGAAAATAGATGAGTTGGGTAATTTATATTTGTAAATGTGTCTAACTAAGGAGCGTAACAAAATTTTGACTTTAAGAAACAAGCCTGAACTTTTGTTCACTCGGTTTGAGATTTTTAGTTAAGTTTTTTGCGCAGCCGGGAATTTATGCGACATTGTAAAAAGGACTAGAAATTCGTAACTTACACTGTTAGACTGGGCGCATACATCAGATCTTTCCATCCGATTGTCTGATCAGACAACCTGAAGGCCTTCGCGCCATACATTTTTTATGAAAGCACGCACACATCTGATTAATAAAAATAGGCCGCCCCCTTTCGCTCCAGCCGTCCAATCCGGTCTGAAAAAGAGCATGGCCCCGGTTGTTTTACCTGTCCGGTTTTCAAATCGGATGTGTGCGGTGTTAATCCGATCCGATTTTCTGATCAGGCAATCAGAAAGCAAAATCTGATGTATGCGCCCGGACTTAGACGCATTTACTGACAAATCACAGAAACACGCCCCCTCCAAGCTCTGGATACCTTAATTTGTTGCTTACTTTCCCGATGGGCTGGTCTAGCAATTTGAAAATCTATGGTCAAAACTGTTAAAATTTATTACAACACACTTTGTGCAAAATAAAGCTGTATATAAATATTTGCCAAAGAAAAATCACAATATTTTATTAAAAAAGTGAAGGCGCAAATTCATGCAAATTATGTCGCTTTTGAATATTGACGTATGAAATATGCATATTCGTAAACATTGTTAACATATATACAATGTATGTGCGCGTAGTTAATACATTGCAAGCTGATTAGGGGAAAAATAGGTAACGCAAATTTGGAAAGAAAAAGGATTTTTTTTTATTTAGTGTGAATAGTACGAATATCGAAGTACTGATACCAAGAATTAAAAATGAATGCATTATATAAGTATTTAGAGAGAAAAAACGGGTTTCGGAAATAAAGGATATTTTCAAATTAATACAAACAGATTTTTTTTAATAAAGTCTTTAAAAACAGGTAACAAATTTTTATTTCAGGTGTCTACCATCTTCTAGACGGGTACGAACAAAGACTTACACATTTCAATTTAGAGAGTCTAGTTAAAAGACGTAATATAAATGACCTCTTAATGTTTTATAAAATTGTTAACAACCTAGTAGATAGTAACTTAATCAATGAAATCAATTTATACGCCAGGCCCAAATCTACCAGAAAATTTGACAAATTTTGGACCGAAATTTTTAACAATAATACGGGATACTTTAATCCCATATCTAGAATGTCACGATCTTACAACCATCTCACTAAATCACTCTATAATAGATATTTTTGTGAATAATTTTACTTGTTTTAAGAAATATCTCCATGATTTGTGCAACTAAAATGTTGTTTTATTATTTTTAATAAACACTTTAAATATTATGTAGCTATCATGTATTTCAAATTTTCTATTTAAGTTTCTAAATTATGTAAAAAAATACTTACATTGTTTTTCATGTGTCTGTGAATACGCTAATGTTATTACTGTAGACACATTAGTCTAGGGATATTTATATTTGTATCTTAATTTGTTATACATTAACCAAAATAATGCTCTGTAAATATCCTGTTTGTGTCTCAAATAAATAAATAAATAAATAAAATATTTCTTAATAGAGTTCACAATTTGGAATGCGCGACGTTTTTCATATACAACTTAAACTATGATATCAGGCCGAAATAACCAAAGAATCTGAATAATTGTTTTTTTACAATAACAAGGTATTGAAAAAAATATCCATAACGAATATATGCTATTCTTTTTTTTGGTTTTTAAATTATAAAGTAAAGGGTATTAAATATTTTAATTTGAACTGATTTTATAGGCAACTTTGGCAATCATTTGCGAGTTAATTTTAATTCCTTAAATACACAATTTTGCTCCATTATTAGAAAAAGCATTTCGATTGGCGTAAATAAAGGTTACAAATGACAGGAAGAAATTTTGGTAAAGAAATTTGTCGTATCTTCCACTTTTTTTAATTAAATGAAATAATCATTTTGTGGTGCATTTTGATATTTATGTTTTTTTATTGAATTTACAATGCCACCACTGCTTTCTTCGCATTCTTTGCTTCCTTTGATAACACTTCTTAACATTGTTTAAGAATTTCATCTTTAAGGAATGTAAAAAATAAAATAAACATTTTAACAGACATGCTACATCCCCGTGGGGATATAAAGCATATGAGAAAAAACAAAACTTTCTGTACTGAATAACACAGCAAAGCCTCTTTTCATTTTCTTGCATCTTTAATAATAGGCATTCAATGGGTCTTCTTTAGAAGTTACCCCACGTCAAATTTATCCCACGAGACATTTGTCAGATTTACGTATCGTAGCCTAAGATAAATCAAAGATGTATTGCAATGTAAAGAAATATTATGTCACGACGAAAATGTGAGTTTTTTAAAAGCCTTCGAAAAATCACTTTTAGATCATCGCGTTTGCGTGGGCGCTGTACACAAATTTCACTGCGAAGGAAGAAAATAACGTTATCTATATACTAATATTATAAATGCGAAACTGCGTCAGTTTGTTTGTTACGCTTTCCCGCATAAACCAATAAACCGATTTTAAAAATTCTTTCACCAATGGAAAGCTACATTACATGCAAATAATTTCGGCTGTATATAATGGTAAGTTTTGGCGTTATGAAAGTATAAATATTATTTTATTATATATTTATTATACGTTTTCTATCGCTAACAAAAGCGAGTTATTTCTAACGTCAGAAAACAAATCGTTGCCGTGGAAACGATGTTGATATATTTGCGGTAAATCGTAGTTAATATCAACGATCTATCTGTATAAATAAAAACGAATCTCCGAAATGTTTGTACGTGCATAAAATTTCGACAATTTTTTTTTTTACTATTGGTGAGCGACCTGTTTGAAAAGTAAATGTACCGGGAATTAATGTATGGAATGTTGGGGGAAGGGGAGCGGGGGAGGGGGGTGGGGGAAGAAGGGATAGGGGTGGGGGGGGGAGGTGGGGGTTTATAATTGATAAGTGCAAGCGCTACAGTAATTTCCCCCTAATACCATGCGAGCGAAGCCGCGGGTAAGAATTGAAAAACGGTTTTTATGAGAGCGTATTTAAGAAAATTATCAGTTATAAAATATGCTCATGAATTGCCAAATATGTTCATGAATTGTTGGTTCTTTACACCCTTTATAGATATTAAACATTATGTAGGTCGAAGGTACATATTATTTAATAAATTTATAAATTTTCGATAGGTCACAAATGTATACCAGCATCTATCGTTCCAGTACAATATTTGAGATGTGGGTTTTCAGCAATTGAAACACGTGAATGTAATTCGGTACTACAAAAATCTTCTTACTGCCTATGTCCTCACGAAAAATCAGCACTGGCATCATGAAATTTGATTGCATTTTCTGTTCGCAATTGAATTTAAAAAATTAGATATGTAGCTTACGCTATCATTTCATTATTGAAGAAAAAAAGACGTGGCACTACTTTAGCTGCACAGGAGGCCCTGAGGAAAATAATTCCTCTCAGGGCCTACGTCATCTTTAGGGATGCTGTGTGAAGGGTCTTTTTAGGAAAGGAAATAGTAAACGTTCTGGGATGAAAAAGGGTATGAGGGGTAGGTAGGAATCTGGGGTCAGAAGGACGTATGAATCCATCCTTCCCACCACGGTGCAAGGCGATGTTCCGAGAGAGAGTAAGGCTAGAGAAGTCAAAGGGACTCCCTTAACCATTCTCTCCTAATCCGGCCTGCCATTCAGCTGATTGGTGTAGCAGACGCATCCGCCACTAAGACCTGGGTAAACCTCACCCCATGAACCCGGGCAGCCCTGCTTAATCACCAAAGGTAGCGAACCACTTGGGGTGACCTACAGCACAGGTGTTGGTTATCCAAAAAATGGTTCCGGCGGTACCCATACCCGCCTCCCAAATTGTAGTATTAGTGTCAAAATGTCGGGAAATTAAAAAAAAAATAAAAAATAAAAATAAAAAAACATGTAAAAATAACGAAAACAGAGAAAATAGAAAGTTTTGGTCGTATCCAGATATTCTAGTTTTACCGGGACTTGCTTCTCTACCAATTGAGCACATAAGTTTGCAACGTGTATCCAAAAAATATGATGATCAATTGGAGAAGTAATTGAGAATAATTTGAGATCGTTTAAGTTTACCGAAAGGATCTTAGTTCGAGCCGTTGCCATTTGCGATCGTTACTTTTTATTTTTATGACTTTGTCTATTTTATGTATTCATTGCATTCATTCAATCATTCATTCATTCATCTCACTCAACCTAGTGAGGTTGCATGGACCAAAAAAACTATTTATATCTTGGTTAATAAATAATAAAATAATAATTTGAAAGTGGTAAACATTATCTTGTGTAATGTAAAATATTACAATGAAGGTATCCCGTATAGGTATAACCGTAATGATAGTAATCTTTTTCCTTCAAACAATAAAACCATTTTCTGTACATTTCTATTTTATCGCATCTACCATAATTTCTTTGTTTCAAGACTAAATTTTCTCTTTTCAAATTTGCAACTGACATTAGCAGTTTCTGACCAAAGCATCCTACTGTTTTGCATTATTATAAAAAGAAAGGATCGAATAAAATATGCATAAATCCACCAAAACAGTGCACTTAATTTGTCAGAAATCTTATCTTCTTCAAACCCAGCAAACTTATTTTGTGGCACCATTTTAATTGAAAAACTAATGTATACTTAGTTTTAACCACGTTCATTGTTTAAAAAGCCAACATATCTCGTAAGTAATGCTTACTTCATCAGGGTTTACTTAAAACTTAACCTTAAAAAATATAAATTTTCACGTGGACGACCATGCGAAATAAATAAATTTGCATCAATTGCTCGAGATGTACAAAAGATCATTATTTAAATTTTTGCCAACAATAAAAAAAACTTAGCTTAGAATTTTAACATGGAGACATAAAAACTTATTATAGTGCTTTATAGCCAATGAATTAACCTTATTTTACCGTTTATTTCATATTTGTAAAATTTATAAAAAAAAAAATGTATAATTTATAACCGCGCGAATCCTGCGTGTTTGTTACTTTGAAACTCCGTGAGAGGTACTTATTCGAGTAAACATAAAATGTTTTCGATTTCTGTGTGTTGTCCGTGGTAAACTTGATAATGAAAAGTGCATTTTTACGAAAAAAGTACTTAATTTTAACCGTAAACAGCTTATCAGAAATTCTGCTTGAAATTTTTTAAAATTTTTTACATAATTCTAAAATAGTCGACGCAGTTCGGATTTGCGACATCTATGGTCATAATAGATAAAACGTTACAAAATCTTCATTTTAAAATAAATGACAGGTCGTGGAATTGTTTTAAAAAATTACAATTAATGTTTTACGAATGGTAGGAAAATGTAGTCGAATTTTGGACCGCTATCAATCGCAGAAAAATAAAAGTGGTCTATTTTTCGACCATAATCGCTCCAGTGATTAAGAAATCTTAACACCTGTGTAAAAATCATTAATTGTTTGAAGAGTCAATAATTTGAATCATCCTTTTCGTGAACTTGTATAAAAATGTACTCGTACTGCAATCTTCCTTGCTTTTATTTTAAATATTTGCTACTCGGGATGATTATTTAATAAAGTGCTACTACCTTTACCAAATAACACAGAAGAACGTAGCCAACGTAAATATGAGGTGCCATTAACAATCCAATATACAAGTAGTAGCGAGTATCACACATTTCATGTTTATTAGCTTTCAGCATTTCTGCGCCACCGAAATAGAAGCTACATTCTGAATACAGAGCAGATCGCCAACCAAATTACCGCGAGCTTTATTCAACTATGCGACGCTTTTCAACTGCCTTTGAGATGCAATAAAATGGTGATTGCTAACACATTTGTTTTTATGTGTCAATGTTACTTGCATGACACAACCGTGAATACAGATTTGTTAGTTCCACTAACATCAACGAATAATTTAGTCTTCTAGACTGAAATAAGTTCCAATCATCTTATAGTCGATACTGAAAATGCCCAAGTGTGAATAATGTTTTATTTTTAATTCTTATTAATTTCATTCGTGATTTTCCGATAAGAGCAGATGGAAGAGAAACAGGTGGAGATAGGCAAAGGCCAAGTAGGAGATTGGGAGCTACAAGAATTAATTGGAAATTAATCACATATGGAGTTAATCAAAATGATCTAATTTAATATTTGTAATTCACCACTACAATAAGTCACAAATGCATTTATCGTTGTTAATGGAAATTCTCATTTCTGGAGCTTCCAAATATCAAGTATTTTCCTTTATTATAAAGCTTATGAATATCGCATAAAGTCCCAACGGCTCCCGTACGCATAGACCCATTGAGACTACGACAATTACAATTAGTGTATATTATCTAAAGGTAGTTGGAGAGGAAGGAGATGGGGAGGAGAAAGGTGGAAAAGTATCTGCTATTCATCGTAATAAAATTGGGTAATTCGTAGGGCGCTGTTTTTGTAAAAAATCACTTCAAGGGCGCTGAATTTCGTATCTGATCACCAGACACGATTCATTCCAAGCAAAGTTTCAATTATTCAGGTGGTCTTACACCAGGGCAATACTGAGAGTATCTTTCAAAACATGCCAAAAATATACCTTATATTATTTTTAACGAATTAATGGTGAAATAACACAACTTAATCAAATAAAATATACTTCCGCTTTCCGATATTTTAATCCGCAACCTTCAGATTTTTAGTCGGGAGCCTCAACCCTCGACCACGGAGGCCCTTTCTTAGTTTACTATGTCATTGCAAATATTACTGTAATTGTAGGCGTTTGGTTTTTTTCATTCTCTCATAATGATTTCAGATGCAGGCCCGTTCGAACAAATTCATGGTTGTGCCGAAACCGGCTGGCAAATTCCCTCAAAATTTATAAAGTTATAGCTTTTAACCAGTTTTTCCATCTTCGGGTGCTCTCTTCTATCAGAAATTGTCTTGCATCAGAGCAACCTTCCTTGCAGGCGGAACTTCACTCGAACGAGTCGAGCGTAGATTGCAAAGCTCGAACGTGAGACGTCTTGCGTCATCAATTTAAATAGTTAATTTCAGATGTTTTTGTCAAACAAAGGTAGGCAATCTGCGCATTGTAGAATAACCAAGGTATAGACGTTGCAGTAATATATTCCTTGCATTATTGTAATAGATAACTTACCACCATTGGATATTGTCGGCAGAGCTTTATTAAGGAGAAACCGAGAGTGCAGCGGAATACTAATGTGTTCCCAAAGTTGGTATTGCATGTTGGAATCTAATTTCGGTAATAACTTCACGCGAATTCCAGGCGATTTATGACCGGACTGCAGTTTGTAGTAGATCAATTCAATTTAGTAACCTGCATTAAAACACGGAATTTAGATCTTTTAGTACTGATGTTTTTAATGAAACATTATTCATTCTTTTTTATTATAAATAAACTCAATTTTTTTTTTTTTTCGGAATTTTTAATTTTTTTGTTTTACATTAATTCCGCCAAGAATCCCAACTGCTCCTAACCTCCTGGAGCCAGTGAGATCATGTCAAACCCAATTGGAATATGTTGCAAAGCTGAAAGTAAGTGTGGAGAGTACCTGGATATTCAGATCTAGTCCCCAAACTCGGCTAAAGCCATGTAAAACAGTTTTTAATTCTGAATTGCGATCTTACATTAGGACATTACTGAGAGTATCTTCCACTCTGAATTAAATGTGCAATAATTATTAGGATTCTATGACAGTTCATTCCCCGACAGTTGGCCTTCCTTCCTTATATTCAAAATGCAGTCGGTTTAGGGAAAATACGTTATTCACCCAATATATAATTAAGTTTCCCCGAAGGGGTGTGCAGAGAGGATAATAATTATAATTTCTGAGGGCCAACCCGGGGTCGGGTCACCAATTCTTTCATTTATGGATGTACCGCCGAATAACAAGAGTATATATTTTTTTACAATAACTCCACACAGGAGGCCCTGAGAAAAATAATTTCCCTCAGGGCCTATGTCATCTTTGAAGATGCTGCGTGGAGGGTGTTTTTGAGGACAGGAAGGAGTGAACATATATAAAACATATTTTCATTCAAATGCATCAATGACAAAATTACTTGCCTATGTACTACATATGCCTGCGTATGAGCACAGTCGGCAATATAAATAATTGCGTTTGATATCTTTATCTACTAATTATTAAAGGCATTTTGAAGTCAATTTTTGATTTGAAATTGGTAAATAATGCACAAAAA
Organism: Glyphotaelius pellucidus; assembly: GCA_936435175.1. Taxonomy (NCBI): domain Eukaryota; kingdom Metazoa; phylum Arthropoda; class Insecta; order Trichoptera; family Limnephilidae; genus Glyphotaelius; species Glyphotaelius pellucidus. Next base: position 33,969,615 of record OW386546.1, read on the forward strand.
AAATAACATTAATTATAATTTCAGGGGACCAACCATCAGGTTGGAGGATTAACCATCGGGTCACCAATTTTTATATTTATCGTTTTTATAGAATTTTAATTCTTAATGTACTTTCTCCTACAAGCTTTAGACATTATCAAAAAATACATACGCACGTAGCTAGCAAAATATTAGCACCCGGTAAATCACCTTTAATAACCATATATCTTTATTTTGACTCATCCCATTATCACCTTTAAGTCTCCACCCCCACTCTTCCCACATTCCAATATCAATTTCTGCATATGTTTGAATTAAAGTTAGATCAATAAGTAAACTATGTTTGATTTTGAAATGAGAATATGCTTAGTTTCTATTGATATGTCATTGATTGGTTATCCCTTTTCCTTCCACACCTTGTTTTTCCCTAACATATTATCAATCAATTCCTGCAAACACCATTTCATCTCGTTTCGTTTTAAGTATTCATAGTCTGTTTCCAAGGGCATCTGAAGCTGAAAATCGTACGCTGTTTTGGATGCAACAAATTACCTAACCCATTTATTATCTATTTCTTTATTTATTTTGTTTTCATTGAGAGTTGTTGATAATAACTTCGTTAACAATTAAATATCACAATGATAATAAGCTTCAAAAAGTCATCCCATATAAATAATAAAGAGGAATTAAACATATATTTCTATCGATCAGCTTTCTACGACAGTTAAAAAATATGTCCAAGAATTACAACATCGATGAAATCAATAAATATTTATGTGGTCAGTCAAAGCAAAACTTCGATTACTCCCGGCAGATAATATGCCAGTAAAAAAAATTGTCATGAGAAAAAAATTTGGTCCTGGCAACACACTGGTCTCTTGACGTGACAGGCTGCTAACAGCGGCGGCCGATGGGAGGTGATTTTCTATTTATTTGGTGCGAAAACTTAATTTAAATTCCACCGTTCGTATTGACAGGAGCTTTCGCCACCACTTTTTGGCGCATTGGGTCGTGTAGAAATGTCCGTTTTATTTAAAAAAATTTATCGTTTGTCTGGAATTTCTTCACAATGCTTTACGGCGTCATCATTAAAATAAATGTTTGCGTTTTGTTATCAAGAACAATAAACAAATATTATTTTACTATCTTTGACTTTGCTTCTTTAAAAACACTATTAAAAACTAAACAAATTACTCCTCCTTTGTTACAGGTCATCTACCTGAACTTTTATCAGAAAATGAATCATTTTTCTTAAACCAACACAATAATTTATGGATGCTCTTTACCATCATCTAGAATGTCTAGACTCGTAAGTCAAAGCCCTGATTTTTTGGTGCAAGTCATTATGAATTTTATGCAAATAATGTTTACGTCTCATCATGGACTCCTTGAAAACAGTATTCAGGTTTCTTGACTTACAGTTATCTTTTTTATGATGTCTAATTTTTAAGTGCTTTACTCTCTTACATACTCAGTGGGTACATGTATAACACCGACCTTTATTCTAGTTATAGTTCTTTTGTTTTTCATTTTGATTGATCTGTGTTATAAAATTAATGAAGCGTAGAGGGTAAATAATAAACAAATCTTGTTACTTCTGCCCATTGTTGGAAAGATGGTATTGGTTATGATTGGCCATACGGGTTTTGTAAAGATTCTGCAGTAATTTGATGCTTTGCACAGTTATTATAATCTGGTAGACCTGGCAGTACTGGGCACTCTTCAATAATATGCTGTGTGGTGTGAACCTGTCCGCATTCACACGATGCGGGATCGTTAAGTCCCCATTTGTGCATCATGAACGCACAATGACCTAACTGCACCGGATTTCCGAGAGGGAGATAACCCCGGCTGACTAGATAACTGGATTACAGGAACCAGCGAACTGACCATAACAAAGTGCTCTCTGTATATAGTGGTCAACGCATTTAAAGAGACTCTGAAATGTCTCCTTCTTCTTAAAGCCGCCACTCAGACTTATTACATATTGATGGAAATAGCATTACCGATTATCGTGATTCATTTTTGGGCTGCCTCCTTCTTAGGCCAATGTTTTGGACAGCATAACTTGTGTTTGTCCATCATCAGCAGTGAATTGTGTATTTAAGTACGTACAATGATAAACGTTGCAAGCGTTAATCGTCTTAAGACGACAATATACCCTAAAATATATTCAGAATCTTAACGACATAAGTAAAGAAGCCGTGTATACAAATTGCGACTCGCGACCCGTGTGCTGGATGGACCAACTGTCAAATTTGCCCTATCAAAGAACAGAAGAAGAAGAAAAATAATGTGGGAATCTTAACGAACGTAAGTGAAGAAAGCGTGTAAACAAATATAAGCCCGCGGCACGGCGTATTAGACGAACGTAAGGTCGAATTCGCCTTAGCGGGCCTTGATATTCAACCTTTCCGCCGCGTTCATTTTAATTAATTCTGACGAACATTTTACAAATATTTAAGATGTTTCTAAATGAATACCTCCCGAAGTTTTTAATTCATTGTCTAGAAAAATAAAATCTGGTGCTTACCGTTAACTTTATGGTTGAAAAAACTGGTTACAAAGTACGTAAAATATATTAATTATTGTAAGGTATTGTTTTTATTAATTTTAAATATAAATAACTTACATCCCCAGGCATCATCGGTTGGAGTAAAAAAGTTATATTAGTTACAAATTCGCCAGAAATGATTAAAATGTAAGTTTTGAGCAAATAAAAATTATTAAAGTTGTGTACTGCCTTAACGTGATTTTCTGCATTTGATATTAATGTAGCCGTCTAGTACCGGATATCAAAAACTACAAGCGTCATCCCTATTTATTAATTTATTCGTTTTTCCCTGTCAGGGACTCATCACAACTTTGACAAAGTACCTCCAGGCATCCCTGTCCTGGGTTACTCAGCAGTGCTACCCCCTTGACATCTCTTGCCAAAATTTAAACATTGAATCAAAATTTTATTTTTTTATCACGAGTACAACCTACTGACATCTACTGACTAATTTAGCAATCTTAAATTAAAATTAAGTAATGTACTTAATCCCACCAACTATTTAACCCTTGATCCTAAGTTACTCACATTATCCTTCCCATAATATAAAAATGAATTCCTCGGGCAACGAGACTTGGGTGGATTTCATTAAAAATAAAAATAAATTCTTGGTAAATGGGAACTCTCTTTCAGCAAAGTTGGTCAACTTTTAGTTGAATTGAATGAAGTTGACCGGTGCCGGAGTTCCCTCAAGTGCGAGTCTTCATTCGAGTCCACACGGGTGAACGGATCGCTTCGACTTGAATGCGATTAATTTGTTTGCCTTCGTGCGTTGAGTGTTTGGGTTTCTGAATTCCAGAATGACTTGTCGAAAAACTTTTAAAGTGATTGGGTTTAATATTATTTTGGTTTCTAGATCAAGATCAAAGAGCAAATAGCTCACTCCAGAACTGAAATAGAAAAATTAAAATGGATATTTTCAATATTTAATATTTTTTCTTGCAAAGTCTCCCTCTGCCCCGATAATAATAACATCTATATATTGTAATAACCCCGAAAAATATCAGGAAGTTTAAAAACAATTTTGTTTAAGAGAGTATTCTAGTCTATAAGCATGAATTGTAGGTGTTTTTACAGGTGCAATAAAAAACTATATTACTTTTACCAGCCATTACTTTGCCCAATATTTATTGAACATTAAAAAATACATTGAAAAAAAAAACAAACGAAAAAATTCAAAATTCAAAAAGTTATTGGGTATTGAAGTGGGGGGTCTCAACAAAATGGCGCGCCCTGGTAGACACGATTGCAACCCTCCTAGTAATCTAAAAAAAAAATCAAATCAATTCTTAATCCAAACAAATGCAGCTATAGCCCGAACTAAGGAAGAAGTCAAAAAAATAAATTTAGCAAAATGGTGGCTGTCTGAAAAAAAGACCTCTTTTTACCAGTTTTTTTGACTACCCAAATTTTTTAAAAGTTGTGAAAATTTAAATTTTGTTAGAGTTTTAGTAAGCACGATAGAGTAATGTATAGAGAAAGCTCACAGCAAATTTAAAGTAAATTGGTTTAGTAGATCTTGAGATATCGTGTCAACCGTCTCGAAAAAAGGAGTTTGAGAAAAACGCTTTTAAAATTTTGTTCTATTTAGATTCTGGTTAGATTCCATCTACAACATGATATTAAAATGGTTATAACTTTCAAAATGATCCAAATTTTGAAAAATCCTTTTAAGGAGATTTTTTTGAATATTCAAACTTTGGAAATATAAAGAGAAGAAATTTTTTTTTTTCTAGGCTAGCATACTGCCTTAAACTATCGATTTAAGTAAAGCTTACTCTTAATAATTAATAAAATTTGTTAATTAAAATCGAATCGCTCAACCTTTTTATTAAAGAAAGCTCTAAATACTGTACAATGTCGACTTTAATTAGTAAGATAATTATAAATTCTTCTTTCGTTTTCGCTTTTTAAATAATTACGAAACTAGTTAACTCCCCAGATTGTACTTTCTGTGGCCTAGAGCTTTGAAACTTTGAGAAAATTATCTTGAATTTTAACAAGCTTATGAATGTTGCCTCCTCTTTTTTTTAATAATAAAGTACATAGCTCCAGGGAATTTTCGCATCTTAAATTAAAAAAGAATTTAAAGTATTTTATATTATTAACATATTAAATTTAATTTTTTGTCGCACAACCGATAACTTAGATCGCCTTTAGCACGATTGAGAATCCGTTGTTAATAGTCCGATTTTCATATCAAATGCACTGACCCAATGCATGTTGAGTCTGTTCTGCAGGTATTTAATGAAGCTTGTTCAAGCTAGCGGCATTAATCCGCCGATTCACGAAACTTGACGGACACAAGTTGATGACATGAAACACCGGTTCATAGTTTACGTTGACTGTAAGAGAACAAGTCGTTTCTTCAACTCGTTTTTTTGTAAGTCGGCTCGTATGTAGAACAAGCTATCAACATCTATTTTTCCTGCTTCTTAACATTCTCTCGGTTTTGTTTTGAGAGCTTCAAAAGACTTCAATAATTTAGGCACATTTAACATGTTATATAAAACCCTAGAACGATGCCAAATAGAGTATAACTCTACGTTATTGTCTCCTTTTTACAATATTCATTCCGACAACAATGAAAAGATTCAACATAAGTTCCTAAGGTATATAACTATAAATTGCATATTCCTGTACAAAACATTGATTACAATTACCTACTGGATAAAATGTCCATATTAAAACTTTCAGAAAGAAGAATAAACACAGACTTAATACTATTACACAAAATACTGCATTACAAAATTGACTGTCCTGAATTGCTTCAATTAATCAACATCCATATTCCCAAAAGATCTGGCCGACATTTATAACCATTTTACTTTAACAACACCACGACACTGTCTTACCAAAATTCTCCAATTCCGAGACTTCACAGCCTCGGAAATAAATATTCTGATATAGCAGATATATTTCACCTTACACATAACCAGTATAAATATTGTTTATTCCAATTCTTCTATGTATCTAGGCACAAATAGAGGTGTATACAATTTCTGCAATTTTTTTGTTTATATTCAATATTTTTTTATGTAAGCCTTCATATCATTTCTAGAAATGTATGTTATTTTTTTATGCATACATATTGTTTTGTTTTGGAAGAAGGAACTTCATAAAATAATAAGGCCGCTTCAGGAAACTTTCAAAGGACTCGTGACATTTTATTTTGCTTTATTCCCAATTACATTGTGAATAATTTCGGAGACACAAACTACCCAAGACAGACCAAGGATTTTACTGTTACTTATTAAGAAGTTAGGATGGTGAAAAGGAGAAGGAAAAAACCTAAACACAGGCCTTTTATATCGGTCTTGTCTGAAGAGAGTTTGCGTCTCCTGACATCTATTGATAATTTCATTTGTTAATTAATTGACTTTAAACAAACCAACAAATCGAAATGTCTGGAGAGGTGTGAGCCTTAGCTAATTTAAATTAAACATATTCCCGCCCAAAAAACGGTAAAGGCCAGAGTTTTTTTTACACAAATAGAATATAATAATTAAAATATCTCACTTATACTACTAAAGATAACTCAAACAACTTTAACTGCTTCACACCAGATTAAATTAACTAACCATTTCATATTTTACATGCTCCAGTTAAACATTAAAGCTAAAGATTAAGTTAACGATTAACATTAAAAATCAATAAGTTCTACAATTATTAAACATTTAATTTTAGGACAAACACAATGCCATGCGGATTGGACCAGGTCTTCCTTCCAGGACAGCTAATTTTATTATATACATTTAAATGGGCACTTGCAGTGTTCATTCATTTTCCTTTGGCTAGATTATGACCTTTAATTTTCATATGAGTTTTCACAAGAGGTCACGACCTCCACCATCTTTATTTATTTGCACTTTTTTATTTTAATTGTATTTTCCACTTTTCTACAAGCGAATTTATCATTGTTTTTCACTTTTATTTACACAAGCGAATTTATTATTGCCTTTCACTTTTATTCACAAAAGCGAATTTATCATTAAAGTCTGATTATAAAAACAAACACCCAGCTCCATCCATTTATTTTCCTTTGCTTGTGGGCGCCGCACTGTGCACAGGCGCTGCCGGGTTGCTTCTTATATTCCTTGGTCTATCTCGGGTAGATGGTCTCCGCATTTGTTGTCCTCAATTGGCAGCAGGCATAGTTTTGATATTGCCCTCTGAACCGTTCCCTGTCCTGTGATGATGGTAGCTACTCGTACTCTTCCATCGGGCCCCGGGTGTACAGCGTGCACTCGTCCTAGCCTCCAAAAGCAAGGAGGCTCATTATCTTCCTTCAAAATGACCATTTGGCCTGGTTGCAGCTGCCTTTGGTGGTTGCCAGTCCATTTCGTCCGGGTCTGCAGCTCAGCCAAGTACTCCTTGCGCCACCTCGACCAAAACGACTGTATTAGTTGATTTAATTTTTGGTAATGATTCAATCTATTGACTGCCACATTCTGCAAATTCTGCTCCGGGATCGCTGCTAAACTCGTTCCAATGAGAAAGTGACCAGGAGTCAGAGGATTTAGGTCTTGGGGGTCATTGGACAGCGGACAGAGAGGACGGGAGTTCAAGCATGATTCAATTTGACATAACACAGTGCTGAATTCCTCATATGTTAGTAAGGAAGCATTTGCCACCCTCTTCAAGTGGTATTTTACTGATTTGACCCCTGCTTCCCACAGTCCCCCAAAGTGCGGAGCCCTTGCGGGTATAAAATGCCACCGAATGGATAAATTGGCTAAGTATTTATCGATTTTTTCATTTGAATTCTTCAAAAATTCATAGATTTCCCTCAATTCGTTATTCGCGCCCCGAAAGTTCGTGGCGTTATCTGAAAACATTTTACTGGGTTTCCCTCTTCGCGAGATGAAACGCTTAAACGCATTTAGGAAGCTATCAGTGCTTAAAGACATTACTACTTCTAGATGTATAGCTTTGGTTACCATACATATAAATAGACATATATAAGATTTTACGCTGTGAGTCTTACGGCTGACACCTGATTTAATCATAATGGGTCCGCAGTAGTCCACGCCGGATAATTGAAACGGGCGACCTTCCGTTATTCTTTCGGTCGGTAAGTCCGCCATCAGCTGTTGCTCTGTTTTCGGGTTACACCTTTCTGTATGCTTCCTGATTTTCCGTTCCTAACTGCTCCAAGCATCTGGTAGCCAGAAAGGATGATGGTCCCAAACCGTAGGTGACAGTATTGAGTTGGTAGTGTCGGATTTCTTCCTCCGGAGAGTCCCTCCAGACTATGCGCTGCAAATCTCTATCCTCAGGTTGCACCAATATTTGACGATACATCTTCTCGATGTCGGCGGTTAATGCATACTGGTGCTTTCTGAAAAATAACAGTTGTGCACATAAATCCTTTTGTAAAACTGGCCCTACCATGAGGGCGTCGTTTAATGATATACCGGTTGATGACTTGGCTGATCCGTCAAACACGACCCTGGTTTTGGTTGTCGTGCTAGACTCCTTCATCACTGCATGGTGTGGCAAATAATAACAAATTTTATCTTTTGGTGGTGCTTCGCACAGCGTCATGTGCCCCAATTCCTGATACTCTTTCATGAATTTTTTATAATCTAGCATCAGGTCTTGATTGGCAAGGAATTTCTTCTCCATATTATAGAATCTTTTTTCAGCCACCTTTAGGGTTTCACCCATTTGATTAATATTAGGCCGCAGCGGTAATCTTACCGCAAAACGTCCTTTCTCATCTCTTTTGTGCGTGTGTAAGAAGCTCTCTTCACATGCTCTTTCTTCGTGGCTTCTATGTTTTACAGGAGCTAGTTCCTCTATTTTCCAAAAGTTTTCTAATTGCTTATGCACTAAATTTAAAGATAAATGACAGGAATTTACTGGCCTTTTTGGTTTCGGAGTGGAGATAGGCCCGGATACAAGCCATCCTAGCTCGGTCCTTTGCAGCGTGAGTCCCGCATCTCCAATCCTCATTCGATCGTTATGCAAGACTTCCCAAAATACTTCCGCTCCTAGTAGTAGATCTATCGGGCTGGTAATGTTGAAGTTTGGATCTGCTAATTGGAGACCGCTGGGGATCTCCGCTTCTTTTCTCTGAAAGGAAATTTGGGGCAGATTACTGGTCACCTCAGGTATAATCAGGCATTCTATCTTCTTTTCGTACTCAGAGTAGCCTGAAGTTATATTTAATCCCACTTTAGATCTTATATTTAAAATTTTATTGTGGATTCCCGTGACAGGAATGTTGACCTTTTTCGTTTTTGAATTTAATTTCTTGACGAATGCCTTACTTATGAAATTCGTTTGAGCTCCAGAATCTAATAGAGCTCTTGCTTGAATTGAGTTTCCTGCATCATCCTTTATGTTGATGATGGCAGTTGACAATAACACGAAATTTTGTTCTACCTTCGCGGCATGATTTGATACTAAAGGCGCTTCCTTCGCGGAAGATGTTGATGCCCTTTCGTGTTTTGATTCCTCCTCCTTCTTAACATGAAGTAAAGTATTATGATTTTCACCATCGCATTTACGGCAATTGAATTTAGACCTGCAATCCTTCAATTTATGACCGGGGTTTAAACATTTTAAACAAGCGCCTAATTTGTGTATTTTATCAATTCGTTCTTTCGGTTTTAATTCCAAAAATTTGCGGCAATAATAAATTTTATGATTATCGTTGCAATGTAAACATTTTAATTTTTGTGCGGACAACGACACCAAAACTTCCTTTTTATAATTATGCGGATTCGTTTTTCCCGGATTAATTCTTTTTTCGTTATTTGCCGAGGCTTCTAGTACTTGGTCCCTTGTATACAAACAACTAATAAATTCTTCGTAGGTAGGTAAATTATTCTTTGTTGGGTATTGTTCCCAATGAGCCCTTGTATTTGAATCTAATTTGCTTGATAACAAATAAATTAATATTACATCCCAATTTTTCGTAGCTATATTTAAGTTATTTAGTGATTTTAAATGTAATTGCGCCTCGTCCAATAGATTCCTTATTGCGACGTGATTTTCTGCCTTTACGTCCGGTAATTTAAACAATGCGTTTACATGATTATTTATAATTATTTTTGAGTTTTCGTATCTATCCGTAAGCATCTCCCAAGCCGTAACGTAGTTATCCGCGTATATCGGTAACGCTGTTATGAGTTTAAACGCTTCCCCTTTCAGACAAGACCGCAGATAATAAAATTTTTGAACGGCATCCAGGTTATGATTGCTGTCTACTAAAGATATGAACGCATCCCGGAACTGCATCCATTCGCAGTAATCCCCTTTAAATTTCGGTAATTCAATTATCGGTAATTTAATATTGTTATTCGCCGTGATTGCAGAATCCTTTTTAGCTAACCTCTCTTTTGCGCTGGCCAATATACAAAAATAATCATTTTCAAAGCTCGCTCGGTCGCCTTCAACATCGTCTGGAGATAATGCCTCTATTCTATCTTGAATTTCTTCAAAATTATCTAGCAAAGGTTCGAAACGCTTTATACGCAATTCTAGTTCGCCTTGCGTCAGTGAATCTTTGTTTAAAAATTCTCTGAACCTTGTCATCTTGCCTTTACAAACGCCCCGTTGAGCGATCAGCGTTTTTAAATCCATTTTGATTAATCAGATGTGTACTTACAATTTACAGAGTTATCCAATTATTTTATCGCAATCACCGTTTAATCACTATTAATCATATAATATACGCACTGATAACTTCCCAAATTTTAGTTATTTACTTCACGAACTGTCACGAGACAACAATAACAATAATAATAATTTACCAACGTCGTTAATCATAGATGAATCCCGTTGATTTTTATTCAATCGCCCATAGAGCATTTCCAACAAAAACTGCTTTATTGACTTCGCGGCTAATTTAAAATAAAAATTTCAAACAAACTTTATAAATCTCGAAATTTAAAACATTGCTGTAGTTTTTGTCAATAATCAATAATTTTGTCAATAATTTTGTCATACCGGCTTGCAACAATTTTTTTTGAGTAATGCACAATATTGATGTCATTGATTTTTTTGCTTTTAAGGATTTTAATGGTAAGGTAGATAGTATGGATATGGATTGGTCACTTGCCCTTTTTTATCGCTGATGGCCTCTGCTGCTTGCTGGATGCTGGAAACTGCATGTTGGCTGTTCCTTTTTTCAGTGCTGGTTCTTCTTTACTAATTTAATCACTCGCGTTAAATTATCCGACTCGTAGGATCATATGTTTTGTTTTGGAAGAAGGAACTTCATAAAATAATAAGGCCGCTTCAGGAAACTTTCAAAGGACTCGTGACATTTTATTTTGCTTTATTCCCAATTACATTGTGAATAATTTCGGAGACACAAACTACCCAAGACAGACCAAGGATTTTACTGTTACTTATTAAGAAGTTAGGATGGTGAAAAGGAGAAGGAAAAAACCTAAACACAGGCCTTTTATATCGGTCTTGTCTGAAGAGAGTTTGCGTCTCCTGACATCTATTGATAATTTCATTTGTTAATTAATTGACTTTAAACAAACCAACAAATCGAAATGTCTGGAGAGGTGTGAGCCTTAGCTAATTTAAATTAAACACATATGCTTGTGTTGTTTACAGTTTTTTTTTTCATTATATTATATTTTCTTTATTGTTTTAATTTTCAAGTACTTAAAATAAATGTGAACTCAACTTATAAATTAGAATGTAAAAGCCCATTAGGGCGTGTAATAAATAAATAAATAAATATAAATAAATTAATAAATAAATAAATAATCCTGGCCTCCTCAAGACCCACAATAATAAATTCTTTTCATAGTCATTACCTTAGCGCGCCTCTCAACGCTGCCCAACCGTGTAGCGATAATATAGTTCACTGGCCTTTACACTGTGTAGTATTATAAAAAGAAGCAGTGAATTCTTAACTTAATACTAACTAATAATAAAGTTTGACTCGATTCTAAAAAAAGTTTATTTGCTTTTAAAATCCATCTCTACATATTCACCGACAAACTTTAAAGTGGTTTAAATTAGATTTTAGTGTCGCAATATTAGTGTCATGACATTTAATTTAAAGCTGTGAGTGAGCGCCTCATATTTTACATCTTGAATCAAACCAGGGGCGCACGTGCTATCGTGCAAGCAAATGAAGCTGCATTTGCTGCAAACTAAAGCAGTTTCATTAACGATGTCTCCTCCAGCTGTAATGCTCTCTCCTGCAATACCGCTCTGGACATTTCAACTGGAATATTCGGCAGGTATGTACTAATGCTTTTCCTCGTTCTATATCTACCAGATAGGCTTACACATATATCCAGTAGATTCCACATCCGCTAGGTTTGTTCCATTTCTATGTACGTCCGCTTGGTAGCTGCTATCCACTAGATAGTTAGTAGTTAGGTTATCCGGTACATAGAACAGCATCCATACGGCGCGCAAGTAATTAAGGGGAGTCGCGTGGGCCGACATTACTACTTTATTTGGCGCAATAAGGCCGAAGACCACCGCAGCTACGGCAGCTAACGATATTACCGACCGAATTATGTACAGACACGCAAACTTTACCCTGAAAACGGTTCAAATTAGATTCGACGCAAAAAAACAAGGATGTTTGTCCGTCCGAACCGCTCGCTGCAGAGAAAAGAAATGGTTAATGACTGTAATTAGTTTGCGAGAGTAGAACATTGCTTGCATGACAAAATGAAGTTTAGTTAGTTATTCGAATAAAGGTGGTGGTTTTAGTACTGCCGTTAATTCTAAGCGTGGCTCTGCATCCCCGTGGAGGTAGGCAAAGAAGAAAAAGGATTATTGTGTAAGGCCACTTATCTAAATTCTGCGATGCGTGTTCAACTAATTTAATGTGTATATTTTTAGAAAAACTAATCAATATTAATTATGCACTAGAAAACATCCACTAGAAAACAAGTATGAACATAATAAAATAATTATAATATTTTGTTTTTTTTAACACTTCGTGGTGGGATCATCAGGATAGTTTATCCACTGGAGCGACAGTGCAATTTTAAAATTCTTTCTCCGTTTGCTCGACATTTTTTGGTGATAATTTTGAATATTTTCCGCCTAAATGAAATAAAGCATATCTTCGAATTTTAATACATACAAACAAACTTATACTTTACAAACAAACTAATAATAGATCTATACAGCAAATGAATTCGCCTATCTTTTGTCGATTATCACGTACTCGTAAAATTTATATAAAAAATATTATAAAATCGTAAACTTCTACTTGATTACTTACAAATAAGGGAAAATTTGCCAAAATTGGCAGCAAAGCCAATTGGCAGTAAATACATCCCTTCCACTGCGTTGCAAGGCATGGGTCGAGAGAATCGGGCTAGAGAGGTAAAAAAAGTCTCCATTTCTCAAATTTCGGTGTGCAATCTGCCACCAGGACCTGGAAAATCCTCACAACATTCAAAAAGACTCCCTCAAAAATATAACGAACGAATCCAATAAATGGTTCCCGGGGCGGCGTTACCCATACCCGCCTCCCAAATTGAAACGATTTTTCTTAAAATTGTAACCCATCTGTCTAATGTATTCTACATTCCTTCTGTCTCAACGTGAGTTTTATAACTCATCTGTATTAGGTACTAAGCGGCAGAATAAAAATAATAAAAAAGTGTTTTAAAATTTTCTAATAAAAAAATATTTTCCTATTAAAACTCTTGGTATTCAAGACATTATTGGTCGTTAAAATAGGACGTTCTTAGAAACCCAGCGAACATTGAGGGTTTAAATGAAGAGCTTATTTAACAAGGAAATTAAACATCCGCGATCGGAATGAAGGACGATTACTTTATCGTAGTACGTTTTTAGCGTTGTTACCTAATTATAAATCTACTGTGATAATACCTTCACATTTTAAAGGAAAATTATTGAAAGAAAATATGATTATCATTATTTAAGTTTCGCAGTAGAATTTTATTTTTCTTAGCAGAATTCGATACTTTACTACAAATAATACAGCATCTTGTAATATTATTTTAACTGTCCTAGCACTTAAAGGTCTTCGAAAATTGTTAACATAATTTTATCATCACGCTTTTGAGCATTTTTATTTCTTACTTTTATGATTGTAACTAAATAAATGCTGAATGAAATAAAATCGATTATGAGTTACAAGTTAAAAATTCTGGTACGGAGAATAATCAACTTTTCTCATCAGAACTGCCCTGTACAGTTGCAAGGACGATTGCAATACTATCTTTCGACGAAATTTTGAATTCTCGGCCACTTTTAAATGTGCCTTAACATTTCATAAAGCTAGAACTCATTCAGTTTATTACGAATCAATATTTTTCGAGGTCATCTATATTTTGTGGTAAGTCAAAATATACACGTCTTGTCTTTGAAATTTATGTTGTAGACAGATAGAGAATTAGTTGAAAACAATCAATGGAGCCATACACATCTGATGAAGGCGGAATTATTTAAGGCCGTTTGATGTTTTGCGAGCAATAATTAAAAAAACCGCAAAGCGAGTCCAAATGTGCAGCATCTCAGGAAGTGGTCAATTGACCGATATCATTTTTTCAACTAAATGTAATCAATTTTCAAAACAGAGTCAAATTATTTTTATTTCTAACAAAATTACAGCCATTACTTTTACCCCACTTTATGTGCATATTTTCATGAAACGAGGTGCGATCAGCGTCTAGAACTACATGTGTGTGTAATTCTATTAGAAATTGTGACTTGATCGTCTTTCCCAAAACTTTTTCACCTCCGCGAATAGCTCATTGTTTCGGAGTACAAATTTGACAACTCAATTCTGGAAACTTGTTACTATTAGTGTGTAATTTCATTACAAAACTAGATACGATCATCGTTTCGAATTACACCAACTGTAATATATAAGTGCAAAAAACCATCAGAAATTGTGACTTGATCGTCTTTCCCAAACTTTCTGTTATTGCTTTTCACTCATCTGCCCTGATGATGGACACTGTAACGCTGTCCGAAACGTTGGCTAAAGAAGGAGGTAGCGAAACACGGCATAACACCCCAAAAACAATAACAAAAATACTTTTTGGCCGTGAAAACCTAAAAACATACCTTTCCCAAACTTTTTCACTTCCGCGAATAGCTCATGGTTACGGAGTACAAATTTGACAACTCAATTCTGGAAACTTGTTACTATTAGTGTGTAATTTCATTACAAAACTAGATAGATTATCGTTTTGAATTGCACCAACTGTAATATATAAGTGAAAAAAAAACCATCAGAAATTGTGACTTGATCGTCTTTCCCAAAACTTTTTCACCTCCGCGAATAGCTCATTGTTTCGGAGTACAAATTTGACAACTCAATTCTGGAAACTTGTTACTATTAGTGTGTAGTTTCATTACAAAACTAGATACGATCATCGTTTCGAATTACACCAACTGTAATATATAAGTGCAAAAAACCATCGGAAATTGTGACTTGATCGTCTTTCCCAAAACTTTTTCACCTCCGCGAATAGCTCATGGTTTTGGAGTATTAATTTGACATCTCAATTCTGGAAACTTTTTACTGTTAATGTTATATACAAGAGTAAAATACCATCAGAAATTGTGACTTGATTGTCTTTCCCAAAACTTTTCACCTCCACAAAAAAGCTCTTTGTTTGAATATATAAATTTGACACCGCAATTCTGAAAACTTGTTACTATAAGTGTGTAATTTCATCATAAAACTAGATTCGATCATCGTTTCGTGTAACATCAAGCGTAATACACAAGTGTATAATTCCTTCAGAAGTTGTGACCTGATCGTCTTTTCCAAACTTTTTCACCTCCGCGAATAGCTCATTGTTTCGAAAGTATAAATTTGACAACGCAGTTCTGAAGCCCGCAACTGTAATGTTATATCTCGTCGCATTCCAAAGTGTGTAATTCCATCCAGAACTGCGAATATAACCATAAAGACGGTGGCACCGCTCCCAACTTGGCGCAGAAAAGTTTGCGGTGAGCACCACTTCGGTGCAAGACTGGGTTATCTGAGAAATATTGGAATGATTGTTTTGTTCTAAAGCAGAAGTTCGCAGAGAAAAGTTTCCTTTCGGTATGTGCCGCAATAGAACTGTGAAGTAACGCGTTATAAATATAATTCTCACGATTTGTGAACGAAATCACTGTTCAGATAAGTGTTGTGATATATTGTGTACTATTTATCTGGCAATTTATTGTTTGAAATCATGCCAGTTACCTTGAATATGAAGCCTTTGAAATGCGGCGTAGTTCATTGTACTAAGATATAAAAAGCTGATTTTTGTTTCGAGTTCCACTAATTTGAATTGATAAAGGTTTGAATTCATCTTTGACATATATCACGAAATAAATAAAAATATCTTTCATGTTTTTCCGATAGCAAAAATGTGATATATTTTACGTTATTTTGTGATTCTTTGAGAGTTTGCTCCTTGTAACAATTATTTCCATAATATCTTTAGACAATTTGGGAACTGTCGCCTGGGGAATCATATATTTGTTAACCGAAATCTCTGCCATAGATCACCCCAAGTGGTATGCTACATTTGGCGACTTAACCGGGGTGCCGGGGTGAGGTGAAGTCTTTCTAGATCTTTGTTGCCGATGCGTCTGCTCACCTACTTTGTAGCAGATGGTACCGGGAACGATTGATTGAGAGAGATCATTTGACGTTTCCAGCAAGACTCTCTCGACCCGTCGATCGCCTTGCACCGCAGTGGCGGGGTTGTATTCATATGTCCGTCATTCCTGGACTCCAGATTTCGACCCGCACCTTGTATTTTTTTCCTGCCCAGAACTTTCACTCCTTCTTTTCCTTAAAAACACCGTTAATATAGCATCATCAAATATGACATAGGCCCTTTGAGGAGTGACTTTCCTCAGGACCTCCTGGAGGCATGGTTTAAGAGAATCTGTTGAAAGTGGCTTCATTGCTTCGATATCTTAAATATTATTTTATAATCTATGTAAAAGCCCCTATGGGCGTATAACAACAATAAATAAATTACGACAATTTCAATAAAACGGAAACAAGCAAAACTCCAAATGCCTTTAGTGAAATACTTCAATTTTCAAGTCTATCTGACAGGCGTAAAATAACAGACATGTCATGTTTATACAAAGTGTTTAACAACACAATTGAATCAGAACTAATTTCTTAAATAAATATTAACGTAAGAACTAGACTACAAGGAAACATTAAGATTAGAAAAATTCAACAGCAAAAATATCTTTCTAAACTCTCTCTCTCGCATGCGACGTCTTTGCAACGAAAACGAAATTGACAAATTCCCCAATTCACCACATAAAATGAATAAAAAATGGCGTGTTATTATTTATAGTTGTTTATTTTTGGGTTGTTACGCCGCATTGCGCTACCTCCTTTTGTCAACCTTTCAGTCAGCGTGACAGTGTCTATCATCAGATCAGGTGTTTCATGAGGTAGCGCAAAACGGCTTATTAGTACGTCAAAAATAATTATGCTGCTTTTTGCCTTGAAAATCCAAGGTCCAAGGTAATATAATAACATTAATTTAAGTGATTAAAAATAGAGCGATTTGTTAAAATTTCATTAAAATGGCACCACAAGTATATTTGTGAAAAATTAAGAAGTAAATATAATTATTGTTCTTTATATCCAATACTAAGCGCATGATGATAATATTTTGTAAACAAATTAATGACCTTACCTTTAGGGTGCTTATTTTCTTTACAAAAGCTCCACGAGGTCCCGAATAAAATTATTCATCTCAGGGCCTATGTTTTCTTCATGATGATGGGTGCAGAATATTTAGGAAAGGAATGAAAGAATGTTCTGGGAAGAAAAACGGTATGTGGAGTGGGCAGGAATCTGGGCGTCAGTATGTCTAGGAGCGACGGACGAATGCTTCTATCCCACCTAATGCGGCGCAAGGTGATGTTCCGAGAGAGACCTGCTAGAGAAGTCAAAAAGTCTGCCTCAACCGGTCTCTCCCGAGCTGGCACGCCACGCAATTGGTAGCAGACTATTCCGCCGCCAAGACCCGGACAAACCTCACCCCATGAACTAGGGCTCCCTTGCTTTGTCACCAAACGTAGAGAACCACTTGAGATGGCCTGTGGCAGAGGTGTTGGAAATCCAACAAACGATTCCCGGACCGGCTTTTATCAATGTGTTGGTATTATTTGTTATCAATCCATGTTCCTAATAAACAATTAATGGTATCTAACAGCTAAACCTCGTGTTATTTCTATTCTAGATAGAAAAAAAATAATTTGATAAGAGAGCACCCATCTACCCCTTTCTACATTCGCGATCAATTTATTCTTATACATTTTCACCTTCTGTGCGCCCTAAAGTTAAAGTTTAGGCATTCAAATTTCAATACGTCGTTTGTGTGGACGCAGTTTGATATGAAACAAGGCTCTTGACGTCACCTGACTCAAGTATTTGATTATTTTAGTCTCATTGTGTCTTTCTGGGCATCTCTGATATCATCTAAGTTCATCCACATGCAAGACATGTAACTCCCGGCACTCTATTTACTGTAAACACGTCAAAACCATCTCAGCATCTTTTTCTTAATCTTGTTCATTGAACGAACGTGGAAAGTATAAAATTTATATTTCTGTCTTTCCTCCACACGTTCCATAAATCATAACAAAAATATAAAGAACATTGCTAAGGTTTCTTGTAGGCCCTCATAATTCTACCTACTCTCCTCTTCTCCTACTAAGTATGTACTGCGAGATTCCGGTATTAAATTAGCATAAGTCTATCGGATATCGACTTTATATTCAATATTGATAAGCTTGTAAAAGAAGACGCATAAATTCAATTTGCTTTCGCTTGTTGCCATCATTATGTAAATTCGATCATCTTCCTTCAGTAAATTTATTCATTTTATCCATTTTTAATTAACGGAGTATATGATTTCCCTGGCGATTAATTTTAACTTGCAAACTCAACTTACGGACGTGTATGTTTTGTTAGTAGAAAATATTTAGGTTTTATATTAAATTTATAGATTCTGATTCTTTCAAAGTAGATAATAAATAATATAATATCTATATTTTATGAAAACAAATAACTTTGTGTACACCACTATTTAATTAACAATATCAAAAGTTATTTGTTTTTATTAAATTAATAATGACGCCACAAAGTGAATTTGCGAAGTTTGAAGAAATATTATATACTAGATTTTCCCCGCGGCTTCGCTCGCGTGGTATTATGGGAAATTACTGTAGCGCTTGCACTTATCAATTCCTCCCCCCACCGCCACCCCCTTCCGCATTCCATACACTAATTCCCTTACATTCAGTTTTCAAACATCTCGCCTGCCACCTAAATTTCATAATGCTATAGCTCAAAGAAAAAAGAATAATCCAATTTGGTTCATTCGTTCGGAATTTATGGACTTACAAAAATTTCGGATGTTTTTTTTCCTTTAAATATTTGGAAGTTTGTAAATATAATAAAAAAATTACACTGTTTATTGTTCAGTCTTTATAATCGTTACGAATTATATTTTTAATGTAGGAACTCTCATCTGACATTTATTCCAAAGCATATGCTTGTTCAAAAAAAAACAAAACATATTCTAATATTTGAATTTTCTAGAGCAGCAGCTGACCAATAGGTTGAGGCTGAGGTTGGGGCTGAGTACCTACCAGTTTAGAGCCCACAAATATATCAACATCGTTTCCATGGAAACGATTTTTTTCTGACTCCCTTTTTTTAGCGACAGAAAACGTATAACAAATATAATATATTAATATTTATAATTTCATAACGCCAGAGCTTACCGTCATATACAGGCTACAGTCTTCGCATATAATTTAGCTTTCTATTGGTGAAAGAATTTTTAAAATCGTTTCATTGTTTTATGCGTGAAAGCGTAGCAAACAAACTCGAGCAGTTTCGCATTTATAATATTATTACGGATAATTTGAAATTACTGCATAGGATTATGATGAGTTGTGTATTGGAAATAACGACGCATTTTTATTCAAGAAAAGTTGTTGTGCACAATAATACAATGGTTGGAATTTTTGAAATGCACAGCTTATATTTTTAACTCACATAAGATGAAATCCATGGACGTATGTTAGGGGCGTTTTCGCTTTCCCAAAACAAGGTTTGACCGTTCTTCTAAGGGAACATTGAACATTGAATGAAGATGATTTTAAATATAATTAGTTTATCTTCTTCATAAATTTTTATGGCTGGTCTGGGGCCATAAAAAATTATGTTCGAGGGGTAAGGCTCTCGGTTACCAATCCGATGGTCGCGGGTTCGAATCCCTTGTTTGCGGAATTTAATTTATCCATTTCAAATATTTGGTGTGTCACAATTTATTAATTTCAAATAATACATTTACAATATATTTGCCGCTCATTCCAATGTAAAATATACTCTCAGTATCGCCCTGGTTAAGCTAAGACCACCATTCGAAGTTGAAACATTGCTTTAAATGGCTTTAACCGTGTTTGGTGAACAGATTTGAAGAGCCAGGTATTTACCAACCTCCCCATCTCCTTTCCTTTCCTACTGCATTCAGCTTCACAACTTACTACAATGGAGATGCCTTTGTCTCACTGGCTCCAGGCGGGAGCAGTTGGGACCACTTTGCGGTATCCACATTTTTTTACATGAGCTCCACACAGGAGACCATGAGAAAAATAATTTCCCTCAGGGCCTTTGTCATCTTTGAGGATGCTGTGTGCAGGGTTTTTTTGAGGAAAGGAAGAGGAAGGAGAGTTCTGGGAAGGAAAAAGGTTTGGTAGGAAAGGGGTGGGTAGGAATCTGGGGTTCAGTATGTCCTGGTCATCGGCCTAGACAAACCTCTCTCCATGAACCCGGGCACCCCTGCTAAATCACCAAACGTAGCAAACCACTTGGGGTGACCTATGGCAGAGGTGTTGGTTATCCAATAAAGGTTCCCGGGGCGGCGGTAATAAAAAGCAGCTAAGTAAGGTCCTATTCAAATTGTCGACAACAGTTTGTTTTCACATCGGTATAGATCAAACTGGCCGTTCAGCGGGTAATGCAACACACAAAAAAAAAAAATTTAAACTAATTTTGGCGTTCAATTGAGATAGCTGATTATGTAATATATACGATATTATTTGCACCTTAATTTTTTAAACTTTCACAGTTCTCTGTTGATTCAAGAGAATCAATGTTTATCGCCGATGAATATCAAAGGAAGTTTTATCAATGAACCGGCCCCAGCAGCAAGGAGTGAATATATTGCTCAATGAACCGGCAGAACGTCGAACATCGTACAAAATCAGGACTCAATTTACTGAACTTCTGCATATTTGCTCTCATAAACTGATGTTTGTTTTGTGCAATTTTCATTCCAGCCATCAGCAGTTTGCGTTTGGCTCGGTATAGCAGTAGGGTGGATGAAAGCAGCCTGCAAACTACAGCACGAGGTACCAGTCCTATCTAATAGCTATTTCTATCCGTTGCAAGACAAAGTTTTGATTTGGTACGAATAATATTCATCGTGTTGAGGATGACAGGCGAGGGCATTATCGGCAGGATGTTTATTGGAACAGCTCCGAAACTTACACGACGCAGAACGGAATATATTGGAAACCATTCCACTCTGAATCAGAAAATAACACAGTTTTGTATTTTTTGAAGCAAAAAATAATGACGAAGGGTAGAATGCCGAAATTATAATGCACCCTCATTATGTGGCTTCCACTTCCGGCGCGCCGTAAATATAGGGATGAAATCGTGATTTAATTTGTGATAAAAACAACGAAACAAAAAAGTTACGTGAAGTTTCAACTGGAGTAGGATGTAATGAATAATAACATGCTACAAACATCATATATTATTTTTTGAGACCCGTAACGTGGGCGGATTGCACTCTTACTTTTTTGCGTGAGGCTTATTATAAAATTATCAAATAGAAAAAAAAAAAAAATTTAACAATTTTAAACTATTTTCTCCGATTGCTCGACATTTTATGGTGATCATTTTGAAATTTTTCGCCCAAATTAAAAAAAAAAAATCATACCTCAAAATTTTAATATTGAGACATTCAAACTGATTACAGTTCTGTATTGCCATTAAATTCACCTGTTTTTGTCAATTATCAAATATTCATAGGATTTATAAAAAAATATATTATTAAATCGTAAATTTCTACTTCATTACTTAATAAGGGGAAATTTGTCAAAATTGGCAGCAAAGCAATCCGAGGTATTTTAAATAGTGTCATATTGTGGCAAAAGGCCCTCCAGCTGGAAGTACCAAAAAATGGATTGTATTAGATAATGAGATTAATTGGACATTTTTAATTTCAGGTTAAATATTACCATGTTTGAAGAATGCCAAAACAATCCAAAAAATCTATTTCTGCAAAGCTCATTATGTCTTTCAGTCATACTATAATAGTGCATTTGTTTTAAGATTCCATGACAGTTGAGCTCCCAGACAGTTGATCCCCCGTACAGATGATCCCTCTGCTAGCCGATCCCCAAAGGATAAGTAATAAAATTACCAGCATTTTCATATAACGTTTTAAACCTTAAGCTTTCATCGTCTCCATTGACTGCCTCCGTGGTCGAGGGGTAAGGCTCTCAGCCAGCAATCCGGAAGTCATGGCGTGAGAAAAACAATTTTATTTGATTTATATGTGTTTTTCACAATTTTATTCTTTTAAAATAATACATAGCTTATTTGTGACACGTTCCAGAGAGGAAGTTACTTTCAGCATCGCCTAGGTGTAAAAAAACCATTTAGAATTGAAACTTTGCTTGAAATGGTTTTAGCCATGTTTGGTAACCAGATCTGAGCAATTCTCTACCTTCCTCTTCTCCATCTCCTTCCCTTCCATATTACCTCAGCCTCACAACACACCTCAATTAGGGATGCCTTAGTCTCATTGGCTCCAAACGAGAGCAGTTGAGACTCTTGTGAGGTATTCACATAAAAAAAGTATAAGAATAATAATTCATTTGTCTCCTAGCAATATTCAAAATAACGTGGTAAAACTGCAAGTCCTTGTGGTACACCAATAGATAACATTTCAAACCATCATTAAGGAATATCTTCCAATAGTAACAATGACATTAAATTCTCCACAGAATCACTATGCACGCGCCATTTTCCTTGCAATAACGTGCATGTGGATTTGAAGGGTGCATCTATGCACTATTCACTATGTACCATGTGAAATTCACTATGTGAAATTGCATAGTGCATGCACACAGCGAGTAATGCAGCGAACACTGACCTGGTATTCTAGCTATCTGCATTGACGGTAGGGGGTGCTAACGTTGACATTAAGCACCCTAAAGATTCGTGGCGCAGTTTAGTTATTTGTTTATTATTGACCTTTATGAGCTTACACTTTAGTAGTCGTATATGGGGTGGTTTAAATTGTGTGGTAGAAATTTCTGTCAACCAAACCAGTGGGGATACGGTTATGCAACTTTTTTGTTTTTATTTAGTGTTCCTAAAAAAAAACAGTAATTATTGTTAAGTTTATTTTAGACTAACGTGGCGGAAGAATGGAATTGAAAAGAGGGAAGAATTATATATCTATTGGCAAATAGACAGTATTTCCAAATTTTGGAAAAATGGTTGTAGTTATTTTTTATCTCATTATATTAATATTTTTAATGTAAAAAACCCGTTAGACAAACTGCTGGAGATAGGTATATCGGGACATTTTTGTCTTATATTTGTAAAGTGTGGGCAAAATAAATTAATTAAAAAACTATTATTTTTTTACGTTAGCTCCAAACAGGATGCGATAAGGAAAAAAAATTCTCAGGGCCTATGTTATATTTGGGAATGCTGTGTGGAGGGTCTTTGTAGGGAGAGAAACGAGAGAAAGTTCTAGGAAGTAAAAAGAAATGAAGAAGGTAGGAAGGAATCAGGGTGTCCAGGAGTGATGGACGTATTTTTTTTTTACGTGAGCTCTACACAGGAGGCCCTGAGGAAAATAATTTCCCTCAGTGGAGGTTTTTTTCTAAGGAAATGAAGGAGAGGAGTTCTGGGAAGGAAAAGGGTTTAAGGGGTGGGTAGGATTCTGGGGTTCAGTGTATCCTGGTCAAGTGTATCTTTCCTTCCAACTGCGGTGAACGCGATGGGTCCAAAGTCCGACTGAAGTAGCAAAAGGTCTCCTTCTCCCTGTTTCTTCCGATTCGGCCCTCCACGCAGAGGTTAGGCAAACGCATCCTTCGCCAAACTCACTTCGTCAACCCGGGAACCTTTGCTAAGACGTAAACGGGAAAACTTAGCAAACCACTTGGGGTGACCAATTTTACGAAGTTGAATCACACAAACGAAATATTTTTATAACTACGAGAAAATTGATGAGTAATAAATGAGATTTTTAGTACGTTTACGATTTGTTCATATTTTTATAGGTGCGAACTTTTAGCCAACTTTAATAAGAGCGGCATTGTGCAGTATAACAACGGCTATCGGGTATCTATATCCGGCTTTTCGAGATACTGCAGTGCTTCCAAAATGCTCACGGAGGGGCTCAATTTCAAGGTTTTGCAGCCCTCATAAAAGCCTTCAAAAGGCCTCTATAAATAAATGTATTTCAATCAAGTACAATTTTATAATGGAAATATTTTTAATCGATTACACAATACAAAACGACAATCCATCAAATGTATACCATCGCAAACTCTAAATAGCCTAATATCACATTGTAAGGCGTGAAAAGCGATAAAACGGCGGAAAATGGAGTTCGATATCGAAATGGCCGATTCGAGTGTAAGGAGCAGGACCTGATGGCATTCCTCCCGGGTCATCCATCATCGGTTTCCTTCCGGCTTCAGCAGGAAGTGGAGATGCTTTATCCCCAGCCTGACCTAGTCTCCCGTAGGTAGTAGCTGAAGGTATATCATGCAGACCAGATCATTAGATGTGCTACAAAATGAAGAATTTTTTAGGATTTATAAATTTTTACAAAATTTTCTTAATGTGTGTTACTGATTTAGCAACCCTACAATTTTTATATACATGAAATAAGTAAAAATATTAAATTTAAAGTTCTTGCCTAAAGTTCAATACATCTATAGGGTTTTTACATTTGGTAACTGCGTGTTTATTTATTTATTTAATAATTATCGTCCTTTTTAGGGGTTTTTATACATAAAAAATTGAGTGCAGTTGTTCACGCGCGGTAGAAGTAAAACTTAACCCACCCACACAATTTCACCAATAGGAGCCTTGAAAAGTGAGCTCATAATTAGAGCGGTCAATGCAGTAAGGTTTCGTTCTTTCTCGTTCCCTCGCAATCTAAATTTTATAGATGTTTGTGTTGGTTTCTTTTAAGTATGATGGTTTCTGATGGTTTCACCTCTTCCTCGCATTCGATAAATGCTGGCGTCCCACAGGGATCGGTTCTGTCTCCGACTTTGTTTCTGTTGCACATCAATGACCTCTTGACATGTGCACCGATTCATTGTTACGCGGATGACAGTACAGTCCATGATAGCTTTTTGTTTGACAAGCCTCCAAAGGGCTCACAAATCCCAATGGCTCGGAGGGCTTTGAAACAAAGAATGGACGGTTACCTCGAGAGTGTTTTCTCTTGGGGTAAGAATAACCTCGTCGAATTTAATGTTTCAAAGACTCAATCATGTCTGATTACGTCTAAAAGGGATCGGAATGATAATCTAGTCTCCTTCAACGGAAGCAATCTCCCGAACAGGCCTTCCATTGATATGCTTGGTGTAACTCTAAGTGACCAGCTCAGGTACGGGGGCTCCATCGAGGCCAGAGTTAAGTTAGCCTCTCAGAAACTGGGCGTACTGTACAGGGCCCGCAGATACTTTAATAGTACACAACTTCTAACCCTGTACAAATTGCAAGTGCGCCCCACGGTTGAATTTGGCAGCCACCTCTGGTCTGGAGTCCCAAAATACCTGAAAAAAACCCTCGACTCTGTGCAGAAACGGGCGGTCCGTTTGATAGATTCTCCTGACTTAACAAATGGACTGCAATCTTTAGAGCACAGGCGTCAGGTGGGAATGCTGTCCTTGTTCTACCGGTATTACAATGGAAGATGCTCCGAGGAACTAGCGTCACTGATCCCCTCGGCACCGGTGCATAGTCGGGAAACACGCCAAACACGCGCTCAACATTTGTACACGGTTGACATTAGTCACATGACAACGGGTCGTTTCTACGACTCGTTCTTGAGTTCAACAGCCCGGCTGTGGAACGATTTGCCGGCTTCTGTGTTTCCTCCCTCCTACAATATGGGTCTCTTCAAGACCCATGTTCACTCCTTCCTCTCCTCAACAGCACCCTCCACACAGCATCTTCAGAGATGACATAGGCCCTGAGGGAAATTATTTCCCTCAGGGCCTCCTGTGTGGAGTTAATATAAAAAAAAAAAAATAAAAAAAAAATGCCATTATCATTGAGTTTCAAATCACGACGGTGCTAAAGAAGTTTCACTTCAATAGTCAAAAACATCCACAACAAAAGAAAGACAAACATTCCCGGGTTACGAATAACCCAACAATGTTTGAAAATCTCCTATGACCACCACAGAAAGCCGAAAATGTTGCTTGTGTTGTGATGGGTGACTTGGCCAGCCGAGGAATCAAACACGGGACGCCTGGGTGGGACCCAAACGCGATGCCCACTCAACCTCTGACCAGTCAAAAAAGTGATAAATCGAAGATACTCACTGACTCTGCATAATTATTTCTCTCTATAAGTATTCTGAGATGAGGAATACAAAGGAGTATTATTGTGGTCAGTCCCAGAATATCCACATTGAAACAATTCTTAGTTTTTGTATTATGGAGTGCAATATGAAAGCTATGAATGCAAGCAATTCCGAGCGATCATACGCATAATTTAGAATTATAAACAGAAATACCAAGTCAGTGAAAAACCATCATGAATATTTACTGTTAACATTGGAATTGAATTCGGTTTGGGCTTTGAGCTTTTTTAAACTACATTATCTAATCTAGATAGATTGCATTGCTAGAAAGGTTTTAAAAGGTACTTTCTCTCCTACTGTTTTAAGAAGACACTTGATAAGTAGGTCATTAACATTTTTTGCGGTAAATAAAAAGAAACAAACGCATTCAAAAACTTTTTTTCTCGACATTTACGAAATCAAAGTCGTTAAGAAGTTGAAATATTGAGGCACCCTTGAAAAGAACTTATCGTCATTAAATAATTGCGGAATATTCTTTAACAGAAAACGCCCGAATAAAAGAATAAAGATTTCGCAGTATAACTAAGTCTGAAGTAGAATAGTCCAGATGATCGCGTAACAGATTTTGAATAAAATAGAAGTGGTTACGTATCTTAGTGCAATAAAAATAAATTATGGCTACTTCGAATAGAATAAAAAATCGCTGGCTTTTATTTGAACAGGAAAAACAAATCGTTATTTTTCTGATAAAACACCATAACAAACGACATGCGATTCGACGTGGTCAATAAACGGAATAACTCCAAGCCACATAATTTTTAAATTGGAATTCTTTTGAGATTTCAAACTTATCTAAGCGAGCGACCAAAAGATTCCTTACAAACGATTACTTTTAGGTACGCATTTAACTTAATATTAACAGTACAGAAATGTCTCTAAATTCGTAGACAAGTTGGTTCATTTGAAAGATATTTGTTTGTGAACGCCAACTTTCAATTAAATAATATTAGATAAAAGTGTTAAAAACTATTAAAGCAACAGTTTCACAAAAATAACATGAAAGAAAAAGCAAAATTTTAATAAAAACCACTTTCACAGTTGCCATTTTGTTAAGCAGGTTGTTAGGGAGGTGGGTACGGGTAACATTTATTGGATAATCAACACCCCTGCCATAGACATTCTAATTTTCACTACATTTGGTGACTTAGCAGAGATGCCAAGATTTACGGGTAAGGTTTTCCTAGGTCTTGGCAGCGAATGGTTGAGGAAGACCTAACCTAGAACTCTCCAGCCAGACTTTCGAGATTCATGGCCTAACAATGCAATGAGTGGGATGAATACATACGTCCAACACTCCAGAACACATTGCCCGCAGATTTCCTACCCACCCCTCACCTTATTTCTTCCCAGAACTAAATCTCCTTCATTCACTTAAAAAGAACTTTTTAAGTGAATGAAGGAGATTCACTTTAATTCACTTTTTTTTAAATTAACTCCACACAAGAGGCCCTGAGAAAAATAATTTCCCTCAGGGCCCATGTCATCTGGGATACTGTGTGGATGGTCTTTTTGAGGAGAGGAGGGAATGAATATTGGTCTTGATGATACCCATGTTGTAGGAGGGAGGAAACACAGAAACCGGCAAATCGTTAAATAGCCGAGCTGTTGAACTCAAGAACGAGTCAAAAAAACGACCCGTTCTCATGTGACAAATGTCAACCGTTAGGCGCGCGTTTGGCGTATCTCCCGACTATGCACTGGTGCCGAAGGGATCAATGACGCTAGTTCCTCAGAAATCCCCATCTTCCATTGAAATACCGGTAGAACATGGATAGCATTCCCACCCGACGCTTGTGCTCTAAAGATTGCAATCCTTTCGTTAAGGTGGGAGAATCTATCAAACGGACCGCCCGTTTCTGCACAGAGTCGAAGGTATTTTTCAAGTATTTTGGAGCTCCAGACCAGAGGTGGCTGCCAAATTCAACCATGGAGCGCAAAGGTAGAGCCTTTGTTTATTTATCAATTGGCTTGGGTGCTTTTCACATAACAATGCTCAAAAATTGACCAACTTATATAATAAAATGTGTCGTAGTATTTTAGTGGTTATAACGCACGTTCATTAAGTTAATATCTATAAATATCAGCCGGTTCAGTCGAGCGGTGAATTTATTTATTGAATTAGGGTGATTCATGTGAATATTATTCCTGTTTACTTCCATTGTGTGGTTTACGGTGGGCAAATATTACTCAAATTTGGATTGTTAATTTTATTTTAGGGTGTAGGCAAATACTGCGAAATTTGATAAAACAAACACGATATCAAACACAGGTACGTAAAGTACAAAATTCCTCATAATTTAACGGCCTTCAAAATAAGCGACCCAAAGGTAGTCGTTTTTTCAAGATGGCCTTGGATATTATTTTAGGAGGCGAGTATAGGTATTGCTGCTCCGAGAACCATTTATTGGATAACCAACATCCTTGCCGTTTGGTAACTTAGCATGCGCGTCCGGGTTCATGGGGGTGAAGTTTTTCCGGGTGTTGGCAGCGGTTGCGTTTTCCCACGCCTGTCTCGGCACAGGTACATCCTAGTGAGGCAAGCATCCAAAATTTGCATGTAGATATACTTTATAAAGATGAATACATAAAAAAAATAAAACTGGGTGGAAGATGAAGGATGAGGGAGACGTTTTTATCTCTCGTTCTGGACTCTACGCTTCCACGTCTCTACGCCTCTACGTCTCTACGCATCTACGTCTCTACGACACACGTAGTGGGAGGGATGGATACATAGTCCGTTTCTCCTGACCAAACTGACCCCCAAATTTCTACATATCCCTCAAACTTTTTTTTCCGAGAACTTTCTATCCCAAAAAGACTCTCCACACAGCATCCCCGATGAATACGCAGGCTCTGAGGGCACATCTATTGGTGCCTTCTGAAAAAATTTAAAAAGTTGCGTGCTCCATGAAGGCTATCTGTATGGAGCGTGCAACTTGTTTTTGCAAAAACTGCAGTGATTTGAACTCTAGTTCCTAACATGTTCCTAATATTTTTAGTTAAATTTTAGTTTTTTTAAAGTTTAAATTGCTACTTCTTTCGTGTTCTATCTTTTTTTAGTGTTTTTTTTTTTAAACTTTTTTTTTGGTTCCTTTGAAGTTTTTTTTCAGGGTGAAAATTTTTGTTGAAAATTCTTGGCATTTTAATATTTAAGTAAAATTTAAAAATTGTTAAAATGGCGCAAATGTCTTTTTTCCAATACGTTATAAAATAGCCAAACCCTGCCACATACTTCTTGTTACATTTTATCACTACACTCTCGCCGCGTTAAGCTTAGTTCTTCAACCTTGCGCTAAGCCTATCGCTAGTTTATTTCTCAAGATATCACATGAAACTTATCCATTATATTAACAGTTTTGTTGTTAACGATTCCAGATAGTCATATTAAATTATATCGGCGATTATTCGAGAAAACAATAGTTTATTGCTCCGCCAAAGTTACCCAACTTCTATTCTAATGTTATTGTTTCGACTTTGACAAGATATAATTTCACCAAATAATTAGAATCGTGCCTTCACCTCTATGGCAAGTGTTAGGGGTTAACTTATTTATTACCCTTCCCTCCCCCCCCCTCCAGGGGTGGAGTGGAAGGAGGGGCGACGCGCGACGGGAGGACGCGACATTTCTGGATAATAAAGTAATTAAACGTTAATGCTCCAGCGAGGATAAATAATAAAATTTACGAAGAAGCCGAGGTTTTCTGTGCCCGGATAACGAGATTTGAAAATTTACGATCTGTTGAAAATTTCACGCACTACATTATTAATTCTAGGCCGACCCGATACCATCTTGCAACGTGAGAAAAGCAAGGGTGGCTTACATGTCTTTCTAAGAATTGAGAGAATTTTCAACGCAACATCCCTGGAGAAATTTCCGAACAAACTTTTCTTGAATGCTTTAACGACAAAAATTCCATTAGAATAACAAAATTTTGCAGGTATATCGATGAAAACTGATATGCCTAATGCTCCTGGACATTTTTGAAAAGCCTTATTTGGACCACGATGTAATAAAGGCTGTTAGCAGCGTCGGATTGGTTTTTAAGATTTTAGTTTAATAGTTTGAATAAAGGGATTTTACTTATTGATGGTAATAGTATTTTTCGTTTAGTATTCAACTATTACTAAATTAATCAAAGAGTTATTTTCTATAGTTATTGTTAATGCAACCAAACTAGTGTGTGATTATTTATAAATTTAAGTGTACTTAGTGTAGGTATTTTTCACAAGTATTATAAATTGACTTAAATTACTGCCTCAACACAAGCTATCCTAGTGAGGCACGTTACGAGAAACCTAAATTTATAACTATTTTCTACCTTTCAAGTACCTATTGTTCAACTTAATATATATATTTCTTCTGTCCGTGTGTATGTCACTGAACTCCTCCTAAACGGCTGGACCGATTATGATGATTTTTTTTGTGTGGGTTCAGAATGATTTGAGAATGGCTTTGAGTGATTTTGAGAATGGTTTAGATTCACAATTTGGTCCACTGGAAAATGTTCTTTTAATTATTTTTTTTTTTATTTCTAAGGAGTTGTTGATTTTGGAAATTTTTACATTGGATCCGGCAGACTGCGCTACCATCGCAGTATCGAATATTCAATATTATTCTATTTTAATTTTGGTTTGTCCCGACAGTTGTGTACAGGACAACGTCTGTCGGGTCCGCTGTAAATAAATAAAATAAATTGTGGAACATTCCAGAACACTCTCGAATGTTGTCCTGAGCGAAGCCGGGTAACCCAGCTAGTATGTATATTATTTTCTGTTGTTAACTTTTTGTAATGTAACTAGTAAACACTGTAAACAAACACTGAATATGTACTTTTTCGCTATAAACCAAGCAAATTTCGTTTAATAAAGATATATTTTATTATTATTATTAAAATAGTGTCTGGGAGATTGAACGTTTATCGCTACACCACAGCACGATGTTCTTATGTAAAGTATATTAGGTTAGTGTAAAATGAGCACTTCAACGGATTATTTTCTCTGTCGTTGTTAGTATCAAGTTCTTAAATAAATAAAATCGGCAATTCGTCGCCTCAGTTCTTATTTGTTCAACAGACCATTTTAATTTTTGTTCAATCTCCACTTTAAAATTAAAATAGAGTTTAAAAAAGTATGGTTATTGGTTAATCACTTAACTGAGAATTATTTAAACTGAAGAGACCTTAACCTTTACGTAAATAGCTTTATCTTGCACACCTTTCATAATGTTTCATTGAAATAACGAAAGAAAACCTTCTCTTCCTGTAAAATTTTCTAATGGTCTGTTGGACAAATACGAACTAAGGCGACGAATTATTAAACTGAAGTAGGAGTTGCATTTCTGCAAATATCTTCATCATTGGCTAATGACTGTTATATTTATGTCTGACGATGTTTGTAGGAGTCTGTTAAACTTAACGGTTCTTGTCCTAAAAATCACAAGTTCGACGCCTAGCTTAGGAAAAAAAAGATCTCTTTAAAACGTTGTATTACAGTTCATACATTTCAATTTAGGAGGCGGGAATGGGTACCGCCGCCCCGGGAACCTTTATTGGATAACAAACACCGCTGTCATAGGTCACCCCAAGTGGTTCGCTACGTTTGGTGATTTAGCAGGGGTGCCCGGGTTCATGGGGTGAGGTTTGTCTAGGTCTTGGAGGCGGATAACCCAGATTTTTACCCACCCCTTAAACCCTTTTCTTTCCCAGAACTCTCCTTCCCTTCCTTTCCTTAAAATATCCTCCACACAGTTTCCCCAAAGATGACATAGGCCCCGAGGGAAATTATTTTCCTCAGGGCCTCCTGTGTGGAGCTCAAATAAAAAAAAGAAATATTTAAAAAAATGAATTTAATAAGACAAGATCAAAAAAGAGACTTCCTTACCTTCATCACAATTTCCAACCATTTTTCATTCATTCTTTTAGCATCAAAATATTTCCACAAACTGGAAATGCCTTCGCTGGTTCTTCAAATTGTAACTACTGAGCGATATCTTACAAAAAAAAATTAAAAGGCAAATAAATATAGGACTTAAAGTTCGTAGAGAGTTTCCAAAACAATTTTCACTAAAATTCTCGTGCAATTCTTTAAAACACATACATCTTTTTAGAAGTGCGAACAAGTTGGTGGACCCAGCTATGATTTGTGCATCTGCAAGGCGTGAGTCGCCGCGCTCGTTGTAGGCGACAGACTAATTCATTTAATGAAAAGGCGGCAAACCATCCATTGCCACACTATTACTTGTATGTGTCGTTCCACTTTGCCAACAATACTAGAACCAGCGAGCAGCGATACTAAGCCAGGGGGTTTTGCCCGCTCTAAGTAAGGGGTGGACAAAAACGCCTTTGTGACTACTAAGAATCCAATGCAATTTTGGTCTTAAGACAATGCAACTTGAGTTAATTATTTATTTATTGTTTGAAACATTTACAAAGCGTTAACAATTATTACTTTAATAGAATTGCTGTTGGAATATTACGTATATATTAACACTCCAATTAGAAATGTTAACACTCCAATTAGCATGAGTAATCAATGTTAAGTTGTTACTAGACAGAAATGCTTATTGTGATAACAAAAGTAATGATATATATTTTCAATTTGGGAGGCGGTAACGGGTACCGCCGCCCCGGAACCTTTATTGGATAACCAACACCTCCGCCATAGGTCACCCCAAGTGGTTTGCTACGTTTAGTGATTTAGCAGGGGTGCCCGGATTCATGGGGTGAGGTTTGTCTAGGTCTTGGAGGCGGATGACCAGGACTCACTGAACCCCAGATTCCTACCCACTCCTTAAACCCTTTTCCTTATAAATAATGATAATCAAATGAAATATAAAACATAGTAGTGTCAAATATATTACACTGCAGAGAAAGATAAAAAAGAAAGAAATAAAGGATATGACAATAAAGCAGCTACATAACTATTCTCCACGAAGTGTTATGACAGGAGTTTGATAATTTGTTTTTTGAAATACCCACGTGAGATTGTTTGCGTAGATATCTATATGGTCACATTCAATGGTATTATATAGACGACACATTCGAGACAGTGGATTGAAGTATGCAATATTTTTATTAAATAATTCAAGATGGAATATTTTATGACTCCTTAAATTACGTCAATTAGGAACTTTAATATGAATATTGCTCAGACAATGAGTGCTTTGATGCTTATCGTGAATAATTTTGTATAAACATATTAAGTCAGCAAATTGTCTTCTTTTTGCCGGGGTTGTAAAATGACTTGTTGGAGTCGTTCCTCGTAAGGTAGGAGTGAGGCATTTGATCCAAGTTTAAATGATAAGAATCTTAGGATTTTTTTTGTACAAATTTAATGATTTTTTAATATCTTAAGTAGTGTGGATTCCAAATAACACTCCCATATTCCAATTTGCTTTTGACCAACCCTGAGTTGTATAAGGTTATAATGGATTGGGGATTTTTGAATGGTTTAGATATTCTAAGTATGAATCCCATCATTTTCAAAGATTTACTCGAGATATCAGTGATGTGTACATTAAACGTAAACTTTGAATCAAGAGTGATTCCTAGATCTCTTATAGTGATATATAATAGTAAAATATATATAATAGTAACTATGAATCATAATATGAGCTCGGGGTGTGTAAATAAACCCAAACTCTTTGAGCTAAATATCCTAAAAATCACTTGATTGGTGAATCCGATCGTTCAAAAATATCAACAAAAATAGCAATTAGTAAATCTAATGTGTATGTAAAAAGACATCAGCCTTGTAAAGTAGCTTCTGCTGCATGTGCGGCCTTTTAAATGTTTCCAATCGAAGCGTAGATCGTCACGCACTATTAATAGTATTTTATGACGGACACATTAAGGTTAAGTTGATCCGGAGTCAGTAGAATTCACAATGTGGCAGAACATAATAGTTAGGCAGGTTGAGGTTTTAAACATGTTCTATAACAAATTTTAATAATTCAATTTTTTTAAATTTTTTGATCTTAAAAGAAACTTCAGCGACATCTATGGCCCAGTTGTCGTCATTATGCACAATACAAATAAGAGTTTATAATAGCCCATGATCCAATAGATCATGCGTACTTTAATATTCTATTTCATATTTTTTAAGTAGTTACTTAACATAAAAGGGTGTCAGAAAATAAAAGTTTTAAACAAATTTGGCAAGAACGCAAAAAAGTGGGTATGTGTTTTCATTGCTCATAAGAGCTCCGTGTAAAATTCAAAGTGGCAAGATTCAATGGAATATTTCAAAAGCCTCAAAGTATTAGGAAGCTGGAAAAATAAAAATGGATAAATTATATCGTCCTTCAGAGGGTTCTCGGCCTTTTTAATGATTAATATCATTAATATCAACTATGACTAATATCATCTTCTTCAACAAAAATTTAAATTTTTCTAGACTTTCTGCTTTTTTCGTAGATATTTAAAATATTGTAGGGCACTCTTAACCCGGCGTCATTGAGGCATATGACCCTGCATGTTTTGGATGCGAAAAATTTCTTAGAAATAATTACTGCACACAACCGTCTGTCTCAGTAGCTGCAGTATCATCCCTCCCCTTCGCTTTAGTCGTCCATCGCCCGCGCAAGGAGCAATACGTGTGTAAACCTGCGACCGGGTAATTATGACCCAGCTCAACGGCAACGTTGCTGCTTTGTGCCATATATTTTTTTGAAAGAAGTCACTTTGAGTGAAATCAAAGCTTTTATTGGATTACTGTACATAGCTGGATTTTATCGTCCTGGAAGACAGAATTTAAATGATTTATGGACATCTGATGGCACCGATGTGGATTTTTTCGTCTTACTATGTCACAGCAGCGTTTCCATTTCATAAACTTCTGTCTTTGCCTTGATGATAAGTCTACACGCAATTTCATTTATTACCAATGTATTTTTTTGCTGCTACTGATTATATATACAGTTTAAATATCAAATTTTAAAAATTATAAACTATTTTGTACGAGGCAAAATAGTAACAATTGTAACAGGGTCGTATTGACACACCTCAACGTTAGTGCAATTTTTTTCCGCCACAATGACGCCGGGTTGATTAAATAGTACTCTTCTTCCAATAGCAATCTTCTTCCAATTGTTTAACAGTTATATTCCTTACATATTGCTTTATAATTTTTAAAAACATAAAATAATTATTGCATTTAGCTTTCTTAATTATTCTTGATCAACCTGTATTTGGCGCAGCGTTGTTGGTAGTACCAAGTCCAAACTGTGTTTCTGTAAGCAGAATACATTGAGTCTAATTGTACATGACCTCTCTAAAACAATGCAGATAATGGATTGGCACTAACTGAAGATCAACTGCGGATCGATTAAATTACCGAAAGGTGAATAGACCTATCTACCTAATTCCCAAATTACATTTTCAGAAATTATTTAACCATTATGATTATTATATGGTGTTTTAAAGACGCAAAAGTTAAACAAAAATTATACAAATTTAAAAAAAAGCGTCAACATACTCTTGATTGCATTGTATATCTTAGCGTAACCGGACCTAAGCCCACCTCTATCCTGCCGACTTAATTTTGAGTATACTCTGAATAAACCGTTTACGAGTCAGAAGGGATGTACACATTACTACACATTTCTTTAGACTGATTCGTGGATGGTTTGAAAACTCGGATATCATACAGCGCATTCATTTCTATATTCCCGATGGCTATCTTCTCCACCGACAGCATCGACTGTTCTATTTCCCAGACTGCAGGACTAACTTGGCAATGATCATGCTGGTGGTGAGAGCAATCTTGCTTTTGAATAGAATCAATTCGGATATCGACATGTTTAGCATCAATGCCTTTAAAAGGCAAACTCAATCACTACTAGTATAGTTGATTTGCCTTTATATTTATTTTTATGGATTTAGCTTTGACGAATGTATTAAAAAACGCACTAAAACGAAAATTTTTGTAATGTTTTTAAAATTATAAATTCAATTCAATTGAATTGAACCTAACCCAAAAAAGAGAGTGTGCTTCTTGAGATCGGCCAAATGCCAATAAATCACGGCAATATCATATTTTTAAGTTTGACCATTCGGTGATTAAAACTTTCTTTACATGTAACCTGGTGGGTTAGAAAAGGGTTTACAAATATTTCAATGGGGAGCAACATTCAAAGGATGTAGAACTTTGAGGCAATACACGAAAACAAGCCACATAAGTCATCCCTTGAGATGAAGTAAGTGGATTTGTCTGCGATTTTGAGGTCCACACTTAACTGGTAAATATACCGCAGTGGGTGATAAATAATCTGAACTGAGTACCAGTGGAGATATTGTACTGAAACTTTGTGAAGACATTTCTTAAGACCGACGTTATTTCTTGAAAAACTGATTCATATTTGTTGTCCGCTTTGAAAATTGTTTATTCTACGGAACTAAAAAATTTACATTTTGGTAGAAATCAGTTGCTTTG
Source organism: Glyphotaelius pellucidus (assembly GCA_936435175.1). Taxonomy (NCBI): domain Eukaryota; kingdom Metazoa; phylum Arthropoda; class Insecta; order Trichoptera; family Limnephilidae; genus Glyphotaelius; species Glyphotaelius pellucidus. The sequence continues at coordinate 34,006,248 of OW386546.1, forward strand.
TGGTTTGACATATTAATGAAATAAAACAGTAACTTACTTTTTTTATAACCACAACATGTATTTCATTCATTACGATCGATCCGTTTTGCTTAATACAATTACTGTCAGGATACACAATTAAACTAATCAAACAACACACTTATATATTCATGTATGTAGAAAGAGACTAAAAATAACATAGAATAAAGGAAAAGTGCGACAGCTTTAAAATTAAAAAAGACAGAAAAGATCCCCTAATCACTTGTTCAGGTGACGCTCTGTCTCTTTAGATATAACCGGACGACCGGCGTAATCCAGCGGTAAGGCGAATTCCGAAGGTCACGGGATCAAATCCCGGCGTGGGAAATAAATTTTATTTGATTAATTTGTGTTATTTCACAATTTACTCATTTAAAATAATACATTGCATACCAGCTGGGTTACCCGGCTTCGCTCACGACAACATTCGAGAGTGTTCTGGAATGTTCCACAATTTATTTTATTTATTTATAGCGGACCCGACAGACGTTGTCCTGTGCACAACTGTCGGGACAAACTAACATTAAAATAGAATAATATTGAATATTCGATACTGCGATGGTAGCGCAGTGTGCCGGATCCAATGTAAAACATTCCAAAATCTACAACTCCTTAGAAATAAAAAAAAATTTAATTAAATGAACATTTTCCAGTGGACCAAATTGTGAATCTAAACCATTTTCGAATCCCCTTGAACCCACACAAAAAATTTCATCAAAATCGTTCCAGCCGTTTAGGAGGAGTTCAGTGGCATACACACGGACAGAAGTAATAAATATATTAAGATTTGCGGCACGTTCCAGAGTGGAAGATATTCTCAGTATCGCCCTGGTGTAAGACCACCGCGCACCGTTCAGAATTGAAACGTTGCTTGAAATGGATTTAGCCGTGTTTGGTGACCAGATTTTAATAGACAGGTACTTCTCACCTTCCTCTTTCGCATCTCCTACCCCTCCCCACTACCTTCAGCCTCACAACATTCCCTAATTGGAGATGCCATAGTCTCACTGGCTCCAGACGGGAGCAGTTGGGACTTGTGCGGTATTCATATAAAAATAATAAAATAAAATTAATTGATTATTTATGTACACATCTCTTTTCTTTTCTTTTCAAGTCTCTTTCTCTCTGTTACTATGTTAAGTTTTATTTCACGTTATCACAGTGTTTCTTTATTCTATTACCTTTTTTCTCTTTCTACATGTGTAAATAAGCATACCTACTCAATATATTTTTGATTTGTTTGATGTTGTACCATGATGATGCTTGTGTTAAGCGAAACCAGTCAGTCATAATTAGTGGGTGGCTGGCGGAGGCAAAAACATTGGGAATCTATGGCGAGCGATATGCTGAAATAGGCCAAAACCAAATGATCTTTTATGACTAAGTCTGTTGGCCCCAAAAAACAAATTAGACCGGTCAAATAATGATACTTTAATTGTTTTGCCTTTAATAATTAGCGGCATTGGAATTTTCGTTTTGCCTCCGCGTTCCGTCTCCTAGTCATAATAAATTTAATAAATTTCGTGGTTGTTTTAATTGTCATTGCTTCAAAAAAATTCACTTTACACCCCTTGATCTCTCGATCTATTCTGAATTGTTTCTCGAGTAGACAGCGAATTCAAAACGAATTGTCGATAGTCCCGGATGTCGCTAATCAAAACACAAATAATATCCGTGCCGGACTCTCATTTGAATTCAAGTGATTAATATTAAAAACGATTAATTATCATCAATGTTTTTATTTACAACCGTTTTAATAAACGTTGATTTATTCATCGTTTTTTCCGTTAATTAATTAAAGGCTTCCGAGTATTTGAACAATTAACATACTAATTGAATTGAATTGTAAAATATTTTTTGACAAAATGTAATTAATGCCTGCTGTCAAAATTTAGGTCAGCAAAACTTCTGTCATCAATGCAAATAAAAATGCTATGAATCAAATTAAATAAATGTACCAATAATTCAAAATAATTTTGTAATAATAAAAATAATTTTAAAATAAACTTTTTTTAAATAACTGTTTTTCATTGCTTTTACAGTTTTAAGTGTGTGCTTCCCCTCAGAGCCTATGATATATTTTGGGGATGTTGTGTGCAGGGTGTTTTTAAGAAAATGAAGGGAAGGAAGTTCTGAGAAGAAAAAGGTGCGAGGAGTGGCAGGGATCCAAATGCGGTCAGAGTGTCGGACGTACGTATCCAACCTGCCCATACTGATGCAAAAAGATGGAGCGAGAGGGTTCTGCTGAAGAATTCAAAAGGCCTCTAAGCCTCTTATCTAATCTAATCGCCTTTTAGGTCCAAGACCCAGACAAACTTCACCCCATGAACCCTCTACTCCTGCTAAGTTACCGAACGTAGCGGACTTGGGTGATCAACGACAGAGATTTTGGATATTCAAATGGTTCCCGAGGCAGCGGTACATGCTTCCGTCTCTCAAATAATTTACACTTCACAATAGATCCTTCGTCTGTACCTTATTTATATACAACCAGAAAACTATATCGCCCTGGTTGGGGACATCGTAAAGCGTGTTAAAGACGTAACCGTAGGAAACGATTTTAATATTGGTCTTCAAGTCACATGAAGTACCTAAGTGAAGAAGGAAAGAATGTAAATGTGTAATACCCCCTAAGAAGAAAACTTTCTTTCTGTCAAGATACAAATGTGTAGATAATACCCCCTTAGATTCTTCTAGTTTTCTAACTTTCTTTCCGTCAAGAATCAAGAATGTAAAAAACACCCCCCAAGAAGAAAACTTTCTTTCTGTCAAGATACAAATGTGTAAATAATACCCCCTTAGATTTTTCTAGTTTTCTAACTTTCTTTCCGTCAAGAATCAAGAATGTAAAAAATACCCCCTAAGAAGAAAACTTTCTTTCTGTCAAGATACAAATGTGTAAATAATACCCCCTTAGATTCTTCTAGTTTTCTAACTTTCTTTCCGTCAAGAATCAAGAATGTAAAAAATACCCCCTAAGAAGAAAACTTTCTTTCTGTCAAGATACAAATGTGTAAATAATACCCCCTTAGATTCTTCTAGTTTTCTAACTTTCTTTGCGTCAAGAATCAAGAATGTAAAAAACACCCCCTAAGAAGAACACTTCTTTGTGTCAAGATACAAATGTGTAAACAATACCACCTTAGATTCTTCTAGTTTTCTAACTTTCTTTCCGTCAAGAATCAAGAATGTAAAAAATACCCCCTAAGAAGAAAACTTTCTTTCTGTCAAGATACAAATGTGTAAATAATACCCCCTTAGATTCTTCTAGTTTTCTAACTTTCTTTCCGTCAAGAATCAAGAATGTAAAAAACACCCCCTAAGAAGAAAACTTTCTTTGTGTCAAGATACAAATGTGTAAACAATACCCCCTTAGATTCTTCTAGTTTTCTTACTTTCTTTCCGTCAAGAATCAAGAATGTAAAAAAACACCCCCTAAGACGAAAACTTTCTTTCTGTCAAGATACAAATGTGTAAATAATACCCCCTTAGATTTTTCTAGTTTTCTAACTTTCTTTCCGTCAGGAATCAAGAATTTAAAAAACACCCCCTAAGAAGAAAACTTTCTTTCTGTCAAGATACAAATGTGTAAATAATACCCCCTTAGATTCTTCTAGTTTTTTAACTTTCTTTCCGTCAAGAATCAAGAATGTAAAAAACACCCCCTAAGAAGAAAACTTTCTTTCTGTCAAGATACAAATGTGTAAATAAAACCCCCTTAGATTCTTCTAGTTTTCTAACTATCTTTCCGTCAAGAATCAAGAATGTAAAAAAACACCCCCTAAGAAGAAAACTTTCTTTCTGTCAAGATACAAATGTGTAAATAATACCCCCTTAGATTTTTCTAGTTTTCTAACTTTCTTTCCGTCAAGAATCAAGAATGTAAAAAATACCCCCTAAGAAGAAAACTTTCTTTCTGTCAAGATACAAATGTGTAAATAATACCCCCTTAGATTCTTCTAGTTTGCTAACTTTCTTTCCGTCAAGAATGTAAAAAATACCCCCTAAGAAGAAAACTTTCTTTCTGTCAAGAATCAAGAATGTAAATAATACCCCCTTAGCAGGAAACTTTATTTCTGTCAAGGATCAAGAGTGTGAATAATACCCCATTAGAAGAAAACTCCCTTGCTATCAGGAATCAGGAATGTAAATAATACCTTCTTTGCAGAAAACTTTATTTTTTGTCAAGAATCAAGAATGTGAATTTTTTTTTTTACAGTTAATACCGCACAAGAGTCCCAACTGCTCCCGTCTGGAGCCAGTGAGACTATGGCATCCCCAATCGGGGTATGTTGTGAGGCTGAAGGTAGTGGGGAGGGGAAGGAGATAGGGAAGAGGAAGGTGGGGAAGTACCTGGCTATTCAGATCTGGTCACTAAACACGGCCTCCGTGGTCCCGAGGTAAGACTCTGGACTCACAATCCGAAGGTCGCGGGTTCGAACCCGGCGTGCGCAAATAAATTTTATTTGATATTTGTGTTATTTCACAATTTATTTATTTAAAATAATATATAGTATATTTGCGGCACGTTCCAGAGTGGAAGATACTCTCAGTATCGCCCTGGTGTAAGACCACCATTCAGAATTGAAACGTTGCTTGAAAATGGCTTTAGCCGTGTTTAGTGACCAGATCTGAATAGCCAGGTACTTCCCCACCTTCCTCTTCCCCATCTCCTTTCTCTCCCCACTACCTCCAGCCTCACAACATACCCCAATTGGGGATGCCATAGTCTCACTGGCTCCAGACGGGAGCAGTTGGGACTCTTGTGCGGTATTAACTGTAAAAAAAAAAAAAAAAAACACGGCTAAAGCCATTTCAAGCAATGTTTCAATTCTGAATGGTGGTCTTACACCAGGGCGATACTGATAGTATCTTCCACTCTGGAACGTGCCGCAAATATACTGTTTATTATTTTAAATGAATAAATTGTGAAATAAAACAAATTAATCAAATAAAATTTATTTGCGCACGCCTGGTTCGAACCCGCGACCTTAGGATTGTGAGTCGAGAGTCTTGCCTCGTGACCATAATACCTTCTTAGCAGAAAACTTTTTTTTTGTAAAGAATCAAGAATGTGAGTAATACCTTCTTAGCAGAAAACTTTATTTTTGTCAAGAATCAAGAATGTAAATAATACCTTCTTAGCAGAAAACTTTCTTTCTGTCAAGAATCTTGCCGGCCTCTGGGTTTCCTCCCTCCTACAACATGGGTCTCTTCAAGACCCATGTTCACTCCTTCCTCTCCTCAAAAACACCCTCCACACAGCATTTTCAAAAATGACATAGGCCCTGAGGGAAATTATTTTCCTCAGAGCCTCCTGTGTGGAGTTAATGTAAAAAAAAATATCAAGAATGTGAATAATAACCCATTAGAAGAAAACTTCCTTTCTATCAGGAATCAAGAATGTAAATAATACCTACTATTATTATGTAAATAATACCTTCTTAGCAGAAAACTTTATTTTTGTCAAGAATCAAGAATGTGAATAATACCCCCTTGATAGAAAAAAACTTCCTTTCTATCAAGAATCAAGAATGTAAATAATAACCACTTAGAAGAAAATTTGCTTTCTGTAAAAAAATATATATATACAAACATGTGTTTATCGACGTCCATGGAAATTAAATCCAATCTCAGGGGGTTAATTTTTTAAAAAATTGAATTCCGAAAATGATAGCTCATTTTAGTAAAGGCCTTCATGGTTGATGAGTTAAGTGAGGTTAAGTTCGTGTTATTTCACAATTGAATAATTTAAAATAACATAACGCGGGGCACATTCAAGAGTGGAAGACAATCTCAGAATCGCCTTGGAGCAAGACCATAAATCAGAATTGAAACGGCTTTAGCCGTGTTTTGTGACCAGATCAGAAAAGCCAGGCACTCAACACCTTCTTAATCCCATCTTCTTCTCCTCTCAACTTCCTTTGGCCTAACAACATATCCCAATTAGAGATGCCGTAGTCTTGCTGTCTCCAGATGTTTAGGAGCACACTTATGTTAGAAGAACACTTTTATTTATTTATTTATTTATTTAAACGCCCATAGGGCTTTTACATAAAGTGCAGTACATGTTTTTGGTAAAGTATAGGAAATAACATAATATAATATAAACATAATATAAATATAAGAAACAAAATAAAGATAACATAAGATATAAGAAACAAAATATAGATAACACCAAATATGACACAAAGCAGGTAAAATAGAATATATGATCACGTAAATTAATGTGAGATAGTTATTTTAATTAAAAAGAGAAATAAGATAAGATTGTCAATTTTTATGTTTGCAATTAGCAATCTTTATTTTACATATTTGTTACAAGTTTATCGAAACTTAGCTACAATAATATTTCGATAAAGGTGCTATATAGTGCATGATATTAATAGCTTTATTTTAATTGTTCTAATATACTGAGTTTAAATTTTGACATCGATTGATGACGATAAACGTCTATAGAGGTATATTTATTACCGAGTATATGAAGTCTTTGCAAAGGAGAGTTGACAAAATAATTATTAGCAGAATTAGTAACAAAATAAAGCGCATTAGAGCGAGTATCGCGCGTGGGTATTCTTAAATTAATTTTACTGGTTAAATCAAGGGCGTCCAGTCTGCCATTCGAAATATTGAAAAGACAAACTAAATCGCTCACTACGCGCCTTGACGTTAAATCGCTTGTATTAAGTAATTCCATTAAATATACATAATTTAGATCTTCGACAGGTATACCGAGTTTATAATTAATAAATCTTAAGAACTTATGCTGTACTCTTTCAATTTTTTGTTGGTGTGTCTTATATAATGGAGCCCAGATGGTTGAATTGTATTCTAAATTTGATCTCACCAGCCCAGTATACAGCAATTTAAACGAATTTAGTGATTTAAATTCTTTAACCGTCCTCAGGATGAACCCCAGACATTTCACGGCCTTGTTAGTTATTACATTAATATGAGGAACAAAGGTTGATTTACTATCAAATATAATACCGAGGTCCTTTTGAAGGGTTTTCGCTTTAAAAAAATTAATTGTGCATGAGAATTTTATTTCGTACATCGCACGTTAAAGGTCCACGAATATTTTCATAGTACATTAGCCATTCAACGCCAAAGTTGTTGGCATTAGGGGACCAATAATAGACCAAAGTTCCAAATAATACACGGATGTTGTGAACCATTATTGATTCTGTGGTGTAACTTGTATTTATGTTGCGGTAGTTACCCAACTTTTAACACTTCACTTAATGCGCACTTCAAGAACTACCATAAATCGTCGTTCGTTTCTAAGTTACATTAGGGTCACTAGTTTAGAGATTTGCGAGATATTGATAGTACTGTTGAGGTCCAATCATTTTTTATGATTTCTTTTATTATGTACGGTATGTAAATTGATAAAGATCGTAGCTTCAACTCAAATCGATTAAAAATAAGATCATATGGTGATCTTATAAATGGGGTAATATTTTTAAAATTTAACAAATAACACAAAATAGTTACATTATTATAAACAATTTCGGAAATACCTTTTTTCATAATTAATATGTAAAATTACCATTACAAAGCGTAAATAAATAAATATCCTTGGTCGATTTGTGAATCTTTTTGAATCGCCTAGAAAGAAATCTTTAAAATAAAGAGTTCCCGCTTAAACCTAATTTCACCCGCAAAACCAAGATTAAAGTTCGTGTATCTTTTGAGTCGACACTTATCGTAGTAATACAGTTTTTTTTTCAAAACAACACGTTAAGAATGACGTGATTGTATAAAAAAAAACACTGTCATTGTAAAGACTGATATATTTTTGAATTCAATCACGGAAATTAAGCGGAAATTATAATTGTAAATAACAGATGATATCCTTACTTAGAGCCTTTTTGTAATTTCTGTATTGTGCACCTACTTATGCATTGGCTCTAAAACATTAGTACATATATATAAGTATGTGTACGTGTATTTGCAGATACATACACATGTGTGAGTATATATGTACATGTGTATTCATGTATTCACAATATATGTATACATGTATTTACTAATATTTCATTTCGGTCCTCTTTGTTTTAATGTACTTGTAATTTAAACTAACTAATAACGTCGTTTTGAATGTTGTGCTCACCTATAATTAGTAACATCGCTTTAACCATATTGAAAATAAAAATTACTCTAATAATTATGTGACGCATTCTGTTCGCAAGGCAATTAGTAAATAAAAAAGGTTTTTTTTGTCTTTCAATAATTTCGACATGTAAAATTTCTCCTACCCTCATTGGAAATCAAGTTTACAACCTCTGAATAAATGTTATCTTGATAGATTAAAAATTGTAGCCTAAATGCAGAAAATAGTAATAACTTAATTAAGTGAATAAACTATGAGCGAAACTCAATCGAAAATCTGGAAACAGAAAAATCAGAAAAAGATATTGGCATTCTGGAACTCGAACCCAGGACCTCTTTCCTTCCGGGTGAGCGCGCTGTCCACTTTGCCAAGGTGTCGATATCCAATTCGGTCACTTTTTTTACTGTATCATACTTCGACTAAGAACCACTCATATTATATTCAAAGATGGCAGCCAATAAAATATGCGTTAAGAAAGTCTTCATTTAATTAAATATTACAATTTGAGGTTTTAATCATAAAAGTTCAAATATAAAATAGTAATAACTTATGTAATTTCTAACTCAAAGAGAGTTAACTTAAGCTCTACAAAATAAACACAAAACCCACAAACAGAGCAGGGAATCAATAGATTATAAAATTATCAAATTAATATTATTGCGCATAACTAACGAAAGAATTTCCACAGTACAGCTTCCACAAGTGGCAGGCTTTTGAGTGCTCTGAAAGCCAACGTTGCTTTATACACCACGAGTGGAGGCTCTATGCTCTGTAATAACAGCACCACGAGCATAGCTTATAAGGCAGTGGCAAGTTTCAGGGTAGCTTTTAGCATCTGATTAATGAATTCTCTACCCCGTGGAAGGCTTTGCGGCACGTGTTCCATCAGGGGTGGTCGATGGCTTGTCTTTGTCAATTTGAAGGCAAGATTCATCCCTTCAGCCGGCCGACACCTCCGTAACTGGAGGTATCTATCACAAGCCCTTACAATTAATTTTGGATGGTAGTCCATATATTTAATTCAATAAATTTAATTTTAATTTAATTTTGACAGAGTATATTTTGAGTCATTGTGTGACGATCCAGAACACTTTGGAAATTAGTTTTCTGAGGGGTGTGTTTGGCAACTATGGTAAGTAATGATTTTTTAATGAAATAGTCAAGAATGCAAGGTCAATAAGATAATAACACATTAAACTCGTTTGGACTGAATAAGGCGTTAACTATAAGATCTACATCAGGAGAAAATTTGAAAAAATGAAAAATCATACAAGGACATTCCAGGAAGATAAAGCTCTATCAAGTATACTAATTGATCGATTAGAGAAGAATCGAAAACCGTAATCATCGTTGGTGTGTGCTGCGTAATTCATGTTCAATGAATTCAAATTTTCTTTGTATTATTCATTTTTAAAACAGATTTTGTAAAGGATTCAAATAAATATTAAAATACCTACCTTTTATCACATAATATATTCACAGGATTGCGCAAATAATATTTGTGAACATGAATGAAGGAATAATATTTACACAGGGTAATTTTGGATTTTGGAAATTTTTTTAATTTTGGAAAAAAAAAATCGATTTTGGAAATTTTTTTAATTTTGGAAAAAAAAATTTTGGATTTAGGAAATTTTTGAATTTTGAAAAAAAAAAATTTGGATTTTGGAAATTTTTGAGTTTTGGAAAAAAAAAATTTTGGATTTTGGAAATTTTCGAATTTTAAAAAAAAATAATTTTGGATTTTGGAAATTTTAGAATTTTGAAAAATAAAAATTTTAATTTTGGAAATTTTATAGTTTTGGAAAAAAAAAATTTTGGATTTTGGATAAAAAAAAAAAATTGCCCTTGCACTTATTTAAAAAAATCGGCGCTAAAAAAATGTATTATTCAGAATATTTTAGAAACTTAAACTAAACCCAACTGGGGATGCCGTAGTCTCACTGACTCCAGACGGCAGTAGTTGGGACTCTTGTGCGGTATTCACATTGAAATTTAATTTAAAATGTATGAACCCCTACAGTATTCAAAAGGTACCTACACCATTTGGCAATTTAATCGTTTATTATTATCTATTACAGGCATTATCTATTACAAAAAGAAAAGAAAAAAAATGAATTGGTAGGTATCTATCATCAGAGAGGTCGCCGCATCATCTGTATTCATCGCTCATTGAGTGGAGAGATGAGCCCCTCGGATACAATCATGACAATGATGTTGGTTGACTTCCTTATCCTGCCCCAGAGGCTGGCTGGTCGTTGGCGAAATAAGGCGGAAGAGTGGACCCTCCCTTTGGTTTACTGAGCAGATCTGCGATAGTTCCATGAGTTTATTTTTTTTAATTATTTATTCGCTCTTTTTTACGCCCATGGGTTTTTTACATTTGGTACACAATGTTTATATTTTATTACATATTATTGGTAATTAACAATAGATTAATAAAAATAATTTCTTACAAAACAGTGGTTTACATTTGGATACGTTTGAAAAAAAAACAATGATAATAATATGAAAAAGAAATAATTACAAATAATTAACATTAAAAAATTGTTAAAGTATGTTTTAAACGCAAAAAATTTTGAAATAAAATTATCTATATCATTTGTATATTTGTAAGCTAAACGACGAATAAGTGACGAATTAACGAGTTTGCCAGGTAATTTGTTTGTGAATGGTGGCATTGAAATAAGTCATTGTGTCTAGTGAGTCGAGTAGGTACTGTTAAATTGATTACACTCCAGAGTTTGCAACAGTCGAACTCCGAAATTTCAATTTTAAAAAAGAAATATAAGTCGCTTATCATTCGCCTATCACTTGCCTATCGTACTTTAACGTAGCACATCCTCAGCTTTTCGCATTGCGCCACTGGGTTTTTTGTTCACAGATGTGTAAAGGGCAGTGCAGTCTAAGTTGAAGACTAATATTCTGGCATTGTCGCGTCAATGATAGAACCGCCTTGCCTTCTTTTTCGTTACATATCTTTTATATCCCTCACGTCATCTGCAAGGATACGCCCCTGGTATTTAACCTGTAAGGTTACAAGCAATTCCTTTTCTTCTGTAACCCGACGTTCAATCATCTCCGCTTACCTCTTTCGGGAAGATGCCCGATAGTTTGCAAAATTATAGACCAGTCAGTGACTGAGTTGGCATCGCGTCTTGGTTTAATTCCTCAGGTAGCTGAGTCCTCCATCAGTAAATTGTCAGATTATTCGTAACCGGAATTTTTTTAGTTTTTTTTTAGTTAAAAACTTTAAAAAGTTAGATGAGCCGGTAAGTACGGCGTAATACCGGTGTAAACAAAATTAAATAAATACCACAATTTTCGTTATTTTTTTGGGGTGTTATGCCGTGTTGCGCTACCTCCTTCTTTAGCCAACGTTTTGGACAGGGTTACAGTGTCCATCATCCTAAAGAAAGAGGTAGCGTAACACGTCATAACACCCTAAAAAACAAAAAACGAAAGTACTTTTGGCTGTGAAAATCTAAAAACCTCTACTGACCGTAGATCACTGATAATAATTACTTTTTAAATGTGTAAGGCTCCGCGTAATGTAAAAATAAGCAACTTATGTACAAGTTGTAAACACATGACAAAAAAAGCGAGAGCCGAATCACGTTCAAAAAGAAGGAAGCTATCGCAAGAGGCGTTTCGCCCGTTTTAAACGTAACTAATTTTCTCTCCGAATAAATGTATCTCCATATTATTCACCGAAAACATGAAACCATTTTTTTTTTTATTTTAAAGTAATTTTGTAGAATGCAGTAAAATATAATGTTGCTAAAATCTACCAGCCAGTTCACGCATTGTTAATAAAGCTCCTCGATTAAAACATCGGTGTGTTTTGTTTCCCAGCAAAGTAAAAAGCAAAGCAAAAATGAAATTCCTTACAAAATAGTAATTCACCCTCTAATATGCTTTGCTTTTGACGTTTCTACGTACTTTTATTTATTTTATAAGCATCATAAATATTTCTGTACCTTTTAAGCAGCGAGAGCAAGGAAAAATAATTTCCTTGTTACCTAAATCTCTTTGTTTTAGAGGCGTTATTGCGATAAAGTCAAAATATTTCGCAAAATAAATTTTAAGACGCCACGGGAAAATCTTTGACAACAAAATTAATAGGAGAACATAACTCTCGAGAGGTTTCGCCGTCGGTTGAGAAAATCAGAAAGCTCAGAGAGCTTGATCGATTTTAAAGCACTGGAATGGAACCCGGCTGATAACGAAATCCTTAGGGAATGCCCCTTTTTATTCCATCTATCCGTACACCGATATGAGCTCCTGGTATATCCGTGCATCGCAGTCCTCCTAAGCCTCACCGCTCAGAGGGTGGTAATAAAACATTTATTATTTTTATCTCGGAGAGAAAAATTCCTCCTCGATAGTCTTAGCACCCTGGTACATCGAAAGCTCGGACTGAACTATGAAACAAAACTTACAAATCATTGTTTGATCATAAAGTTTATAGGGGATTCGGCGATACAGGCTAGAAATACTCTGACGTCATCGGATATTTCCACAGCTATTGGTTCGGCCCGGAAAACACTTGACTGGCACTATTTTCACACAGATATCAGTACATTTTAGGAACTAAATTTTATTTGATGAAATGAAATTCCACAATTAATTATTTTAAAATAATAAATTAAGTATATATTTGCGGCACGTTCCAGAGTGGAAGATACTCTCAGTATCGCCCTTCCGTAAAACCACCATTAAGAGCCATTAACCAGCTGCCGAAAATTTTAATTTCTTGATGATCTTGCGATTGTACCCTTCAATGGTGCAGGGCAGTTCCGATGAGAAAGATTAATTATTGTCCATACCAGCATTTTAACATTACAACTCAAAATCGATTTTATTTTATTCCAAATTTGCTTTATCAAATACCCACAATCAAAAATGCTCAAACTCGTGATGATAAAACCATTATAATTATGTCCTTTTTGTAATGATTTTTGGATTAAAAGTATTTATAATTTTTCAACAATGTCAAAGCAATATAAAGATGCATTTTTTTTAATGTAATAGTTTTTAAGACCGTTAATAAATAAAGTATTTTCGTCAAAAAACAAGGGCGCGGAACTTTTTTTACGATTTTATTTGAACTAAAATAAAAATTCTGAAAAGTAGCTTTCCCAAAATATTTATTGATTTATTTTACTTTATGGTTATTTGATTTGAAATGTATGTTGTGTGATACAAAATTTTGTCTGAAAATTTAACAAATCTGCCAACGACCTACGGTGGAACCTTAGTGTATTAAAAATTTACATATTTTTTCAATATTTAAAAAATAGCTATACTAGGTAAAAAAACAGTCTTTCGAAATTAATTTGTAATTTTTTTGTGGAAAAGAGTCAATACGTCTAAAATTTGATTTTAAAATGACATATTTCCGGTTTTGTCTGGTTATTCCCTCTCAGGAATTGAATCGTTGCTGAAATGGTTTTAGCCGTGTTTGGTGACCTGGCGAGGTACTTTCCTACGTACCTCCTCCCCACCTCCCTCCCCTCCCCACTACTTTCAGCCTCACAACATACCACAATTGGGGATGCCATAGTCTCCACAGGCTCCAGACGGGAGCAGTTATGACTAGTAGGCGGCTGGCCGAGACAAAAACATTAAGGACGGGTTGTTTCAAAAAATTTGATGGATTCATCAAATATTTGAAGTTAATTTTCACGTTCTGCGTAAGTTCTATTCAAGTTCTGTGATGATTTCAGTTTTGTGAATCAACTGGTCTATAATGATGTAATAATAGAACTTGAATAGAACTTACGCAGAACGTGAAAATTAACTTCAAATATTTGATGAATCCATCAAATTTTTTGAAACAACCGTCCTAACGGAACGGTATGGCGAGCGATATGCTGAAATAGGCCAAAACCAAATGATCTTTTATAGCTAAGTCTGTTGGCCCCATAAAACAAATAAGACCGGTCAAATAACGATAGTTTAATTGTTTTGCTTTATTCTTCAAAATAGGCAAATTTACTTTGTGGCGTCATCATTTAATAATGAAAAACAATTACTTTGTGTAACAACCACTATTTAAATAGTGGTTGTTACACAAAGTAATTGTTTTTCATTATTAATTGTTTTGCCTTTAATAATTAGCGGCTCTGGAATTTTCGTTTTTACTCCGCATTTTGCCTCCTAGTTATGACATTTGGTCAATTATTGATAAAAAAATAAATTATTTGCATGTGAATTCCACCCAAGTGCTCCTGTCTGGAGCCATTCTATGGCATCCCCAAATGGGATATGTTGTAAGGCTGAAGATAGTGGGAAAGGAAAAAAGATGGGAAAGAGGGGTTGAGGAAGCACCATGGTCATTCAGATCTGCCAAATTCAAATCACCGAACATGCCTACAGCCCTTTCAAGCGACGTTTCAGTTCTGATTGGTGTCCTTACTCCAGAGATTTATTATGAGTATTTACTACTCTGGAACGTGCCGCAAAACTATTTATTATTTTAAATTAATAAACTGTGAAATAAATCAAATCAGGAAAAATGAAATTTACTTGCGCACGCCGGGATTCGAACCTTCGACTTTCGGATTGCAAGTCGTGAGCCTTACCCCTCGACTATAAACTCCGTCAAAGTAATTAATTAATTTTGATTGATCTTCAGAAAATATCTTTCTTTGTTTGTTAAAAATATAGGTATCACTTAGACAAGTTTAGTATCGCCCTGGTGAAAAAAATGACATCTTCCACCTCTTCTTTCCCTCCACACTTCAATTGTTAAGTTTCCGTCAATAATTTTTCTTTTTTCAGCCACCATTTTGAAATGTTACATTAATTTGAAAAAAAATTGCCAATGTTTAATGCTTCTGTAAAGATTATTAAGAAACCGCTTTAAATAAACTCATTCTGAAACCCTTAGGCTACAAGCAAATTAGAAATTGTGTAACTATTTCATAAAAAAACTTTAATTTTATTACATTTTCTTAAGACTTTATTCCCAGAAGCATTCCAATTTACGGCAAAAATATTTTTTCACGGAAAACCATTTAAGGGCTGTAAAGCTTCCAAATTGAATTTATGTATTTAAAATCATCACTTGTTATATTACTTAGATAATTATTGATCTTGATAATATTATATAATATATTTTCTTTTCTTTTCAGAACACTTGTAAAGTACACGCCAAACTATATGACCGGCCTGAACATGGTTCGATCCATTCTTGCGCAGTTACTGACTTCAAAATGAACAAAAGCAAAAGAGAAAGATGGGTAAAAACATACGTGCAACAGAGAAAGGCGTGCCACTTTTCTGTCCTTAAACTCGTCTATTGCGACGATTTCTGGTTGACATCTGGGTGGTCATAAAGTTTGGCATGCACTATACTACACTGTAACTACTTGATATTATGATGCACTTTAACTGCCTCCAACTTATTATACAATACTGCCACCATCGGTCGAACTGCAATATCCTCCTTGCGGGTCACAAGGACGATGCTGTGTTTTTACTTTTGACGGCTAAATATTTTTATTTAATACATGTAAACACCTCAGCACAGGTTCTGCTAGTGAGGTGCTTACTTCTAACTTCTACTAGCGCATTTACATAAAATAACTGCCTTTTAAGTAAAGTTAATGCCACTTAAGTAAAGAAATTGTTTCTCTCTGCGTATCCTTTTCCACTCGCCTCCGTCCCCTTTTCACCTCCCTTTCCCTCCCGCGTTCCTCTCCACCTTCCAGGCCTTCCTCCCTTCCCCTCCCGCGGGCGTGCGCACAACAACTCGCCAATTTTATCGCAATCGGATGAATAGTATAAATATTTTCATAACGCCAGAGCTCACTTTTTTATATTTAAACCATCGCGGACATGCCCATATCAAATCCCCAAAGTTTTATCGCAACCGGATGAATGATTTAGGAACGCACCAGCGACAAACAAAGAAACATTAATTTTTATACTAGGGTCAGTCAAAAAGTAAGGCTTTCTATATTTTTCTCCTCAAATTATCAAGAAATAAAAAATGCAATTACATGGGTTACACACAATTGACAATTAATTTGTTACTTTTCAATATAATCTCCGTCGATGTCCACAATTTTGGTCCATCTTTTAACAAAGGCATGTATCACGGTGTTGTAAACAGCATGGTCACACCCAGCACATCATCGCCATAATTTTCCCCACCGATCACCTAGTTTTGAATTTTTTTTATCCTTGGGGAGTTTGTGTGATGCCATTCTATTGACTGCCTCTTTGATTCAGGTTAAAAAAATGAACCCATATTTCCTCTCCGATCACAATTTTTTCCAGAAACTAAGCGCTGCAAGTGTTTTGAGGATATTGTTTTTCTTGTTTCCTTATTTTGGCCGGTTGACTTTCGTGGTACCCACCCTGCACAAACTTTTGTTGAATAATCAATAATCGTTTCACCTTCTACAGTCACGAATCAAACACAGAACGCTGTCTAAAACAAACATCGATGTCGGCCATTTTGAAAACGGCTGCAGTGCTGCTACCTTTTGACGCAAAAAAAATTCTTACTGCAGCAGATTGTAAATGAAGGTTTCAGGAATAACACCAAATTCAAAATTTTCACTTAACTAACTTTATTTAAGTAGAAAAAAATAGGAGTTATTACCCACTTTTTAACTGACCCTCGTATATTAAAATTACTGGTACTAATTGAATATTTGTAAACTGGAAACATCTGTTAACTGCACGTATGAGAAGACAAATAAAAAAAATATATATACAATAATATTATTTCATCTAATTTAAAGTGTGATAGATATATCATAATAACACCACGGCTTGCATTAAGGGATGAAATATCGAAGGCTAACGAGTGCCTTAATCGGATTATTTGCTCCCTTCCTGGGTTTATCGGGGGCTTCCTGCTTAATATATAGATGATCGAAAACGACTTCTTATATAAAAAAAAATATGTTTCCGGGAGACAAGGAATAATGAGGTGATTGGAGTGGTGCTCGAAGGGCGCCAAAATTTATCTGTGAATTTTTAGTCATCGTAAAAATCATCAACTTAAAATTACGTTCAGGCGGACTCTCGATAAAATATTTGGCCGCTAACGAATCATTCTGAGTTCAGCAAGTCTCTTCAAATTTAGGTCAAATGTAAAATCACAGTGTCACAAACTAGATTGAGTGTTAATTTACGTAAAAAAGTCAAATCGTCTCTTTTAATTTTAAAATGCATTATCATGAAGTTCTACCGACGATTGTTGCAGAAAAATTAGATAGATACTATCAATGTATCATCAAAAATACTAATTTCAGTTGTGTGTCTGTCTGTACGAATAGTTACCTGAACTCTAGGACTCGAATTTGCTTTGACTAAAGGCCTTCGCTCACGGAGAAACTGAAATGAAACCAGCACTTCTGCTTGTGGTAGTTGCTTTTCAGTTGCCTTGTTAACAGGTTGCCAGGGTAGCGCTCATGAATTTTAAATTGCGTTGAAAACTGGTTTCATTTAAGTTCCTCCGTGAGCAAAGTGTTATTTTTTAAATTAAAATTGATTGTGTAAAAAAATTCAGTCGAGCGATAAAGTAGGTACATTCCTACAATAGAATATTAAAAAGGGAAGAAATTTAAAAAGGGCGCTTCTTCTTACGTTTTTCGCTTCCACTTAGATATTTTCCAGAACAAGACATGTTAATATCTAACTTTCACTATTAACTTTACTGTAACGTGCATTTCTCGGCAGAGCAACATGATCTCTCTCAAGCTTATGGGAAGAGAAATACAGGTTTTTTCTTCGGGTATTTTGTGATAAAATAAAAAATCATTTAGCAAATTACAAAATCTCCTATATTTTGAAGGTATATATTTCATAGGTGCCCTCCAAGGGACTCCAAATATTATCGTGACAGAACATACCTGTTGGACCAATTCTAATTTACTACTATATCCCGGAAGCACTTTAATAGATATCACTTTGCGCGCCGATGGGCTGCAAGCCGTAAACTCGAGAAAATACGAAGAAAAGTAAGAAGACTCTAGGAGACACTTCTGCAAACCAGGCCCCTTCCCTTTGTCAGGCAGCAGGTTCCACGCCCTCGATCAGGTCCTCGGCTGAGCGCACCAAGGTACCCTGAGATTTGTCAAGTTCCAGAAGGTGCCTTCATCCATTATGTCCGCCGGGAATTCGTCAAAACAGAAATACGGGTAGCAGCGGCCAAGCAAGGCCATCAAGGTGCTTTCCCGCAAATAACGTCGCCATCCGAGACAGGATTAAAAAGATATACTCCGACAAAGTCATGGTTTTTCCACGTGAAGGTCACAAAAACCGGCGACCGATAAAGCCCGATTCACTACAATGGGTCGTGTTTTGTATTCGATCAAACATCAGGATCCGGCTCGCGGTTTGTAATAACTTTATCAAAAAGGGTTTATCCCATATTAAAAAATCCACAAAACTCTATCTTAAGTGACTGGTCGAATTGACTCCGGCTCCCAGGCGAAGCAAATTCAAAAAGTGCCGCCGGAAATAGATGGCGCTAGACGCTAGCGGTTTTAATCTTTTCGGCGATCATAATTAAACGACAGCGGCCAGGTGAGTTTAATATTAAATAGGTCAAGACAATATTTATTTAATCCAAATAAATATTATCGTGACATTACTTCGCCTCTAATTGCAAGATACAAATGACCAATTGTCATAACAATCAGACTAAAAATGCGTAGTAGAGCCCCCCGTACTTAAAAAATAGAAATCCGGGATTCCCCTAACATCATGCGTCGCGAGTCCGCCAGCGTCACGAAAAAGTACTTTCTTGCTTAACAAAATGCGGGAATACCCCGAACGTCACTAGCTCGCCCGCGCCACCAAAATACCGCGACAAAAAATTAAACAACCAATGAATGCGTTCTGAAATGCGAATGAAATTGATTAACACCCTTTTCTAATGAATGCGTTTTAATCTTAATAATTTATTCGAATTTGTGTATGGTCTTTAGTTGTGTCTAACTTAAATTGATTTGATTTAAAAAATTGTAATTTTTGGTGGTTAAAAATGTTAGGTTACTTCTGAGCTCATGGCCTTTCGGGCCGGGGCCCCGACCCCCGCGGGGCCCGTGGCATTTCGCCAGCCTATAGTTACGCCACTGTTCATACCCACACCTAACACTTAATTCTTTCCCATAACTTCTTCTACTTTCTTTCAAACAGTATCTCCAAAGATAAAATGGGCCCTGAGTGAAAATATTTTCCAGGGCCTACTATTTGAGGTTATTGTTATAAGTCACCAAGTTCAAATAATGTTTGTCGTAGAAAAAATAGGTTCGTAGGAAGGTTATAATATAATTTTTTTGGCAGTTCCCAAAGGGGTATTTTTGAAAAAGTTTTTTCCTAACTTTAGCTATTGGTGTACATTCGAGATAATGTTCCCCTGTTCGAACAATAAATTAGGTTTTCCCCTCTGACAAATACAATTGAACGGACATCAGATTTATGAGAAGTATATATCCCTCCCAAGTAAGCATAGGTAAGTAAAAATATTTATTAATGCTTTGGACATTTACGGAAATAGTTAATAGCAATTCTAAAACAACAGTTGATGTTGGTTGTAAAAACCTGACTTTTTTACATTAACTCCACGCAGGGCCAATGTCATCTTTAGGGATGATGTGTGGAGAGTCTTTTTAGGAAAGCAAGAAGAGGAAGTTCTGGGATGTTGGTGGGTAGGAAACTGTGGGCCAGTATGTTCAGGAATGACGGACCTATGAGTTTGTCCCTTCCGCTCTGGTAGGGCGAGAGATTCCTACTGGAGAGATCAAAAGGTGTCCCTCAACCAGTCTCTCTCGACCCAATCTACCACAGTTGGTGGGCAGAGGCGTCTACCGCCAAGAACCCGGGAACCTCAGCTAAGTCACCAAACGTAGTGAATCATTATGGGTGACCTATGGCAGAGTTGTTGGTTATCTAATGGTTCTCGGAGAGGCGGTACCCATACCCGCCTCCCAAATTGAGTATAAAATGCTCATTAGTTACTATTATGAACATTGCACACTCGCAGTGTTAGTAGATATTTTACAGAAGTTTTTATTTTATTTTTTTTTTGTACAATACATGTTACATAATTGTAATACATATCAACATCCTCACACATATAAACAATATATACACCTTTATATGAATACGAGAAACAGGTTACTAACATAATCACATTCACTCATCAAAAAGTTCCCGAGCGCCTTCCTGAAACTGTCGTATTTGGCTATTGACTTCATTTCTATTATTAAATTATTTAATATTTTAAGTGCAAGAAAGTCAAACCATGTCTGTGCCATTAAGGTTTTTGTTGGTGGAATAATATAATTAGATTACTATGAATATCTTGTATTGTAGGTTGATTCAAAAATATTTTTTTCGTATGTTTGAATTTATAGTAGAAGGATATGTTTTTTGACGTATAAGGTTTTTATATTGAGTACTTTGATAAGTCCTTAAATAAGTCCTTCGTGGGGTGAATAAAGTGCTTTAATATTATTGGATTTAATATCGTTTTAGAGCCTCCTCCCCAGACTACTATACTGTAAGATATTATTGATTGACATAAGGAAAAGTATACCGTTTTTGGTGTATTTTATTTAGAATATTGTGTAATGACCTGAAGATGTATGTCAGTTTCCGTATTCGCTTCGTAGCATTTATTACGTGATCTTCCCACCTTAGTTTTGTTTAAGTATTAAGTAGTTACTCATAAATGCAGTATTGCCGAATATTCTAAGATGGTACACAGCAAACAATTGCTAACCGCAATGGTTTCCAATTAATTAGATTGCCTATGTAGCTCCAACACCCGAGGATTATCAAATTACTGATTGAATACATGCAAGCTCACGATTTAAACCTATTGTCTTATTAAACAACATTGAAACTCTCAAATATTCAAGTGGAATAATTCATATCCGTTACAGTATTCAATATTATGGTACTTTGGTAAGAAATAATACGACACAATATACGAAAACATCTTTCACGCAAACAAATAACGAAGTTTTAAATCAAGTTTCAATAAAAGTGCACAAAAGAAAAATGGTGAGTTTATTGGTCACTCTAATTAACTGACCATCCCGTTGTTTCTCCGCAGGAACAGGCAGAGAGGACGGATCGCCAAACAACCCTGTCTTGGCACTCTTTCTTTGCCTCACTCACATTCATACATCGTCTCAGGTTCTATTATTCTGACTTTTGACATGGCCTGACTCAAGTATCTGATCCACTTGATCTACCATTTCTTCTACCATTCACATTTGCGTCATGTATTCTTCTTACACTGCTTTCTTCGTTCATTCGCTCTACATGCCCAAAACATCCGAGGGTCCCTTTTTTAATCTTATTCATAATGCTTACATCAGCCTTACATTCTTTGCGGATATCCACATTTCTCACACGATACATGGTTTTACCACACATACGCCACAGGGATATCATTTCAAAAGCATTCAGCTTACTTTCATCCTTCTTCTGCCAGTTCCATGCCTCACTGCCATACATCAGGGTAGGTACCAGGACTCCATTGTGGACTGCTGGCTTCGCTTCTCTTGTCAGTTTTTTATTAGCGCCAACGGTATTAAGTCCTCCATTAATGGAGTTACCTATATTTACCCTTCTTTCAATATCTCTGTCAGCCTTCCCATCTCTTGTAAACATACAAATCAGACACACAAACTCATCCACCTGCTCCAAGTATTCATCATTTACAAATATATAACACATTGTTTTCGTACTCTTTCAAACACCATGACTTTAGACTCATTCTTCATACATAATTCGTTCATCCTAGACACTAGAGACTGTAGATCTTGTATTGAAATCATTTATTATATTTAATCATCCTCTTTGTTCATAATTTTAGCAAACGAGCAGGTGTTTTAGAACAACAGGAACCGAGCCGCGTAAATAATATTCCACATAGCGTTAGAAAAAAGTTTAAGTCAAAGTAAAAAGAAATTTTGTAAGCAAATATCGAATACTTATTTTGAATCGGTTTCCTATTCATCGAATGAGACCTTAAAAATTAAACAGGAAGCTTTTTCAAATGAAATAGGTGTTTTATTTTCCTTGATACTTACCATATGAAATATTTAGGAACGAAAAAATAGTGATTTTGAATGGTTATACTTTGGTTATACTACGAAAGTTGTAATAGGAGCGAAGTCTTGAATTAAAAAATCAGTAGAATAGGCTAATATTGTACCCTTAATGGTTTGTATCCACAATGACTTGATTTTTTTCTATAATGCCGGTGCCTTACTCTCGTTCAATGACCCAAATATTGTGAAATTAGTATAGAATAAACTTTTAATAAGAGTGAGACGGATTATTTACAATTATTATAAACATTGAAGCGATTCGTGAATAATTAATTATACATCACTGATTACCTTATTCAATTGTGAGGGAATTTAAGAAGGCATTGCAAAACTGCGCAATTTCTACCTTTGCTTGATGATGTCATCCCTCACCCTGAATGGAAGTAGAGAGGCTCCTCTGAAAAGCTCTCCCTCCAAAATACATTTGGAAACTTCAATTTGCAATCAGCTGACGCGAGAATTTCGTGCATGACCTCACATGAGAGACATCCAGGTTTTTCATCGTATCGTAAGCTTTGGTCTTCCATCAAAAGGATGGGGTGCTCCTACAGCCACTGTGCTTACATGATTCAAAGTTGGATCCTTAAGTAGTCGGCTGTGTGTAAATGCGGTGCGGTGCAGATCACCGAACATGAAATGTGTTCAACGAATGCCTGCTCCATTCATGCCCCGGTGGGATTGACGATGTCCACGGGGCGACGCGCGATATCCAAGACTATAGACTCACAGATCTAGATGTCACCCTCTGACCATCCCAACATTCGAAACAAGACAAAAAAATTATTTTTAATAACTCTTACTTTGAAGTGAATTAAATAAATGTGACTATTTCTCGTAATATGAGCTGATATAAAGACCCTGTAAATAAAGCCAGCATACTGCAGAGACAAGTGCCAGAAAATCCAATAAGATCCGCCCTTAAGAAATGTGTAGATCCACCTTAGCCACCTCTTCCGCCTTTCTGTGCCCCGGACCTGCGACCCTCGGATAAGTCGCTTACATGCCGGGCCCAATAATAGTAATTGGTCCTCGGACCACCTACCCTTGTTTCGCTCGAGTGTGAAGGGTGGCTACTGACTACTCCTTGCTTCTCGCTACTCTCTACGTACACATACACATGAGCAGCGATGATCAACCTTTTTTGCCGGAAGGCCAATTTATCCATTTTCAATTTTTTGTTGTTTGTGGGCCGCGCTCAGTTTAATATTATTTAATTTGTATTCGGTGGTGTCGCAAATCTATTTGTATTTTGAAAAACGGTAATCTTTGAATAAAACAGTCACAAAACGCGAAAATATGTGAAAATTTTATATCTCAAAAGCCGAACCAATAAATACTATCGTTTTATCATCCTGAAAAATTAAACAACACATAAAAAATACCTACTTGCAATTTTGGACAACTATTGATTTTTATCATTCGGAAAGTTAAATAAAATTTAGTCAAGAAATTTTTACATTATTTTACGAAACGTATAAAAAGTTCAAAACGAAAAAAGGTTTTATTTAAGGTCAAGCCACGAAATTTTGTTTTTATAAGAATGTTTAAGAAAAACTTATTATTTGAGCGGCTGAATACAAAAAAAGGATAAAGTTTTCCGCTAAGACCTTTTGCAAAACAACAGAAACCGAAATTTTTTTGATTTTTTATTTAGCAAATTCTGTATTGTGAAAACGCTCACAGGCCGTTTGTGGCTCGTGAGCCGCGAGTTACGCATCACTGGTATAGAGTGTCATGATTCGGGTAACTTTGACCGTTGCGCTTTATGATAATGCGGTTTCTTTGTGACAGTATTAACGTGTTATATTATGGTATTTGTTTTAAATCAGCTCTTCAATAGAGATGGAAAATAGAGAATTCCAGTCCATTTTTTTTTTTTTTTTTATGAATAATGACCTTCTAACTTAAATAACTGCATATTTATTTTTATTTTAATAGTTAGTTTTAATAGTTAAAATAAATGTCAAAGTTTTAATTTTTCAAGATCCCCGAAAACCACCGAATCTAGTGTGACGTCATCAAGACTAACCGAAGTATGAATCTTGTAGGGAACTGGAATCAGCTGTTCGACTCCCGCCATTTTGAATCTCAGCATTGGAGCGTTTTCATAGACATTACTGGGCAATACGATCGTTTTTTGTACAGTTAAAGTTTTTGAATATTTTAAATAATATAGATAAACGAATAGAGATACTTTATTTTTGATACTGAATTATTAAGGCCTAAATAATGTTTTAATAAAAACAAAAAATATTATATGTCCAATTCTCTATAAACCAATAACACGGAATACCGAACGGCTTGCGTCTTCATTTCTATTGATTTCTATACAACTTGACCCAGGTGACGCGGCGCGGTGACGTCACGCCGCCAAAATCCAGCAATAGGGTGTTTTAATGACACGTTTTAAAATGGACTTTTTAATATTTTTTTAAAAACTCTACGTTGAATATTATGTTATAAAACTTATGTATTCAGAATCAGCGTTATTGGTCTATATGAACATATTTTTTTACAGCCATAATATTTTTCACTGGAGTTCCTTATTATGTTCACGTGACTGATGATTGTTAATTGGATGATGGTAGTGAAGTCCCAATACAACCGTTCCGATATTTGTTCTACTTGTAATATATAAAAAATAAAGTCCCGATAATATATAAAGTCCCGATAATATATAAAGTCTCGATATTTGTTCTACCTGTAAACATGTGTTATTCAACTCAATGTACCTACCGTAAAAAAAATCCAACGGATAAAAATTTATCGATCGATATTTTATCTTATTAAAACCGTTATCTATGTATATAAAAAAATTACACTTTTTAAATTTATGGGTCTTGTTCCAGGCCATTCCGTAGTGCGCTCGTCTGATGAGACACCGGGGTCCTGGAACCAGGATTTGGCTAATGACCTCAACAAATGGTAAACACAGCCCTCCAGCATGCCACTCCTACATATTTAGTGTAACATATTTAGTTTAGATCGTTTTAAACACGAATCCCTCCAAGTATGACTGATTATTTATTCATTTAAGGTCGTTGCACGAAGAAAAGGCAAGTAAATCACACAAATCAGATGAGAAATCACACCCGTTATCTCGAAAACGATCCTACAAAAGATAGAGAATCGCTTTTCTGAGCTCACTAAAGACTACTCCTTACATAATCGATTTTTTTGCTGTTTTTCTTAATGTTTATTGAATTTGCAATTTATTGTACAATCAATTTGTATAATAACTATATTGATCATATATTCCACACATCCTGGAAAAAAATAAAGGTAATTATGAATTCTCTCTTCCGTAAACGAATTTTTCCATATGAAAATTTTCTAAAAGTTCTCAAGGATAAAATAATATTTTAGAAAATTGTATCTACTCCTAAGTAAACTTGAAATATTTGTGGAAGAGGTAAAAGAAAAACATTCACATGGTTTTATATCTGTTTTGTATATTCTGCTGGGGGTAAGAAAAGTTGCGAGTAAATAACACTTTTATGTAAATTCAAAACTCTTATTTACGTATGAAAATGAAAAATGTTTAGTGGACCCTCGCCTGGAGAGTAAAACTGTTGACTTAGCTTTTGTAAATACGAAACATTATTTCACATTGAAATTTATCATCATTATCAGAGAACTTTACCGAATTTAAATTCACGCAAAAAATAATAACAATTTCTTTTTCAGATCCTTTAGCGTTTTTTTGTAAATTTTCAACTTTATGGTAGAAGTGTTTTAAATTTGAAAAAATGAATGCTCACACACAAATCTTAAAAATCACACTTTTCAAATGATAAACAAAGTAGTTAACACATCCCGGGGTTAATTAAAAAGTGATGATTCAATCACAGAAGAAGAAGATAATACTAGTAAATCTTAACGCTACATAAAACAGAACAACAAGACTCAAAAAAGTGCAAAGCTGACGGTCGCAATCGTTAAAAGGAAGCCACAAGCCAAAAATGAATGAATCCTTAGCATGCCTTATGTAATAGGCATAAAAACCGCTCGGCGAACGGAGTCTTAGGACGGGTTGTTTCAAAAAAATTGATGGATTCATAAAATATTTGAAGTTAATTTTCACGTTTTGTGTAAGTTCTATTCAAGTTCTGTGATTATTTCAGTTTTGTGAAGCAACTGTCCTATAACGATGTAATAACAGAACTTGAATAGAACTTACACAGAACGTTAAAATCAACTTCAAATATTTGATGAATCCATCAAATTTTTTGAAACAACCCATCCTTAAAGTCACCATTTCAAGCTCCTAAGTTGTTTTCTTTTATTTTCTGAATAATTTTATAAAAAACGAAAAAAAGGAATCAATGGAAACCGTCACAAATAATTTCAACCATAAAATTAGTTTTGTTAGAAGATTGGTATGTTTTTAGGTTTTCACGGCCAAAAGTATTTTTGTTTAATTAAATGAAGACATTATGAGCGAAATTCAATCGAAAATCTGGAACCAGAAAAATCAGAAAAAGATATTTACACCTCTGGGACTAGTTTGAGTCCCAGAGGTGTAAATATCTTTTTCTGATTTTCTGTTTCCAGATTTTCGATTGAATTTCGCCCATAATGTCTTCATTTAATTAAATATTACAGTTTGAGGTTTTACTCAGAAAAAGTTAAAATAAAAAATAATAGTATTTTTGTTATTTATTTTCGAAACGTTGGCTAAAGAAGGAGGTAGCGAAACACGGCATAACACCACAAAAAAAAATAAAAAAAATTGTTAGAAGTTGTTTCTAATATGCGTTCATACATTTTAAATGAAAATACATTTTTTTTAGTAATTTACGCTTACATTTTTACATAGTAATTAACAATTTTATTTTAATTTTATTCAATTCAATGTCGTATTCTACGTATAATTGAAGGAAAAGATTTAATTTATGAAAAACATCTTTTTTTGTATTTTTAATGTAAATCGATTCTTACTAAAGATTAATCTAAAACAGTGATTTAACCCTAACCTTCGCGTTAATTGAACCCAGGATCTTTGTGTTACCTGCCAACGGCACTAACCACTCATTTATGTATATCTATTTTTTCGAATTCAAAAGCAACAATACTCTCCTCAACTATTTTTTCTCATTAAAGTGATATATACACCGAAATTATGTACATATTTTTTTTTAAATAGCAGTAACAACCGTTGCTTTTTGTAGATTTGTCTCATTTTTTAATCTCATTTTTTAAAAATAGTTTGAAAAATAAGATTGGGATTGTATGAAATCTGGTTACTTTTTATATCCACAATAGAATTGAATTTAATATATAATGTCTTACTTTAACAAAACTAAAACCATTCTAATGTACTTCTTGACAAAAAAAATTCTCAATTAATGAATAAATTTTTAAATCACCGTAAATCAATTGTGATAACTTCGCACTCTTCGCACCCCGTAAAAACTTAAGGGGTTATTCTGGTCTAGAAAAAAAAAAATTCTTCATATTTCCAAAGTTTAAATATTCAAAAATATCTTCTTAAAAGGATTTTTCGAAATTTACATGATTTTAAAAGTTATAACCATTTTAATTTCGTGGTTAAGACAGAACGCACTGTAACTTTTAATTTTTAATTTTATTTATTTTTTAATGTTTAATAAATATTTTGTAAAATAATGGCTACAAAAATGTTATTCGTTTTTTTATTGCACCTGAAAAAACACCTTCATTTCATGCTTTTAGATTAGAATACCCCCTTAGGGGTTACTAAAAATCTCTTCAATCAATTCCTTTTTTCTTTTTTTTGCATTTTTGAACGATAATACCTGGACAAACACAATGCGGTTGAAACGGAGTTTTCCGAGCTTTCCAAATAATTCCGTGTTATTTATCGATATTAAAACGCGTGAAACTCGGCGACCAAACAAACACAGAATAAACACGGTAACAGTTCATGAAACAATATTTTAAAAGCGCAAAGCTTCGGGACTTTTTGCTTTCTCGAACAGAGGACAACCGAATGCACCGAACGGTGCACAGTTTGTTGGCGTGCTTAAACCAAAAAGCGACATCATAAGCACAGATATAAACACAATAGAATTTACTGAACCGATACGACGTGCTAATTTGAGATTTTACGATATGTGATTTCTCTGGAAACTTCTGTTCGTTCTGTGTTATAGTTGTAATAGGTAGAGCTGCTGACCATTTATGTTCTTAATTTTAGATGCTTATTTAATAAAATAAAATCACATTATTACTTCGTTCACAAAACTTTATTCCACAGAAAATCTACAATTTGCATTCATAAGGTTAAATCGCGTAATTCAAATTTTATAGATAAACAATGGAAGTGAGGTTGCGGAGAGGGGGCAGGGCCAAATCAGAAGAGTAATAATTAATGAAGGAGTGGAAGTGATAGGAGTGGGGGAGTAAATTATGGAATCACATTGTCGTTAGAGGAAGAAAAATTGTGTGGAAAAATATTCAGTACTACGATTATTAATTAAATTAACACTTTTTCAAATCTCTAATATTTCTTAGTTATCTGATTTTGCCTGTTGCTTAATATTTTGTAACATAGTTGTAATAAAGTTAAAGGGGTAGAGAGATGTCTTTAAACGATAGTTTATAGATTTTTTGTAATCTAAAGCAATTATTAATAATTAGGCTATTTTTTTAAATTTAAAAGCGTTGCTTTTAGTCAAAATAAACTACTTTTTTTACCAAAATGAGATCTTTTTTTTTTGTTATTATTTTTGGGGTGTTATGCCGTGTTTTGCTACCTCCTTCTTTAGCCAACGTTTCGGACAGCGTAACAGTATGGAAGTACGGCAGACGAGCCAAACCCTGATGATGAATACTGTAACGCTGTCCGAAACGTTGGCTAAAGAAGGAGGTAGCAAAACACCCCAAAAATAATAACAAAAACACTTTTTGGCCGTGAAAACCTAAAAACATGCCAAAATGAGATCTGTCCCTTTGGAAATTTTAATATTTATTTCTAAATAATACATTTTTTTAATAACGAACTTTTTATTCTGCTCTTAACTTATTTTTTTGCATTCTTATAATATTTCGTCAATCCCGTGAAAATTATTTAATTTTATAATTTCACGGAAATTCTGTAAAAAATGTTTATTCTCAAGGTAATTTTGTAAAAAAATGTAAAAGCCCAATCATGGGTAAATAAATAAGTATTCTTTCTCCGGAGGGAAAAAAAGTTTGCAAAATGGTTTACTGAGTTAAGCTTGCACATTTTAAAGCATAAAAATATCCGAGGTCAACACCAAATGTGAAAATGTTCAGTCACACCTACTCTTTTCGAAATTCGGAGTTTTAATATTTTGCATATGGGTCGTACTAAAACATGACTTACGCGGGCGTAGCGGTCAACCGAAAGCTTAAAGTATTTTACATCCTGGACCAGCTGGGATATTACAAAACTGCTGTTGCGAGCGCTATTCCGATGGCGTCATAAAATACAGCCGCAATATTGTCTCAAAAATACATTTTTGCAAGATTAAATGTCAATAATGTTGCTCGCCCTATAAATCTTCACATTCAACCCGTCGACTTTATAGTTTGACGTTCGTTTAATGTTTCGTTTCGACTGGAGATTTTGGTCATTTTCAATTTTTATTTTAACCAGCGCAAACCGGACAAAAATCACGGATAGTCTGAATTCTTGACGCACCAGTTCCACTTTTGAAAATGACATTTATGCATTTTACTCCCAAAAACGCATATCAGCAACAAAACATATACATGTATACTAAAGTACCTTATACCTATACGTAACGTGAGGTAATGACCGCCATAAATGTAACTCTTAACTATTTTCAACGTAATATTTTTTTGCCAAAACCCACCTACAGTAAAGAAAAAATCGCCATAATCAAATAGTTGAGAGTGTTGCCAGGTTTTAAAAACTTAAGGAGGTATTCTAGTCTAGGAAAAAAAAACATTTTTTTTTTCTTCATATTTACAAAGTTTAAATATTTTAAAATATCTCCTTAAAAGGATTTTTCGAAAATCGCAATATTTTAAAACTCATAACCATTTTAATGTCGCGGTTTAGACAAAATCTAACCAAAATCTAAATAGAACAAAATTTTAAACCCACTTTTCTCCTAACCACTTTTTTCGAGGCGGTTGACACGATATTTCAAGTTTTACTAAACAAATTTACTTGAAAATTGGTGTGAGCTTTCTCTATACATTCCTCTATGGCGACAACTAGAACAATACAACATTTTCAATTTTTACAATTTTTAAAAAATTTGGAAAGTCAAAAAAAGTGGTACAAAAACGTCTTTTTTATTTCAGACAGCCGCCAATTTGCGAATTTTTTTTTTTTACTTTTTATTAGTTCGGGCCATAGCCGCATTTGTTTGAATTAAGAATCATTTTTTTTTTTTTTAGATTACTGGGAGGGTTGCGATTGTGTCAACCAGAGCGCGCCGTTTTTTTCAGACCCCCCACTTCAACACCCTGTAACTTTCTGAATTTTTAATTTTTTAGTTCAACTCTTTTTTCATTAAATTCTTTAATGTTTAATAAATATTTCGTAAAATAGAAGTTGGTAAAAATATTATTGTTTTTTTTTTGTTGCACCTGAAAAAACACCTACAATTCATGCCTCTAGACTAAAATACCCCCTTAAGGTTGCGATCTTAAATATCGTTCGATACGTTCAGAAATCGAATTTCTGTAATACGGTGAGGGATTGATTTTATTTGGCGGGATATATTTATAATTGAATTTTCTTTTTTATAAATTCATCGTTGTGCATTGAAAGTTTTGACACTCAATTACACTATCTGTTTTAATTTATTCGCAATATTTAATTAATTAGAATAGAGTTTAATTTGAGATGAACAGGTTTTTAGTAAATATTATTGGACTAAGGGACAAGGTGAGGGAATTACTTTTACGGTAACAAGCTGATCTTATTTTTTTTTTTCTTTAGCGGTTACGTTTTCTTTTTAAACAAAAGCGGTAGTGTAGATAGCGTGCATTGAAATTAAAAAAAAAAAAAAATTAAAAAAAAAATTTAAAAAAAAAAACATATGTGACTCAGCACCAATGACTCGGGACTCAAATTTCGAAATTTGATGAGAAATACCCAAATTCAAAAAAATCAGAGATCATTGAACCAGAGGGAGTAACTCTCCGAAAAACAACCAAAAAGCAAAACTTTATCAGAAGTATTTTTTGTGTGAATACTCACAAGAGTCTCAACTGCTCCTGTCCATCCCATTATTATTATTATATGTTTCGCAAAATAATAAACTCTTCAGCATTGGTCCTGGTGAAAATCCTTTTTAATCTAAATGGAAACGTTGCTTGTAATGATTTTAAGCGTCTTTGGTGACTTGATCTGTATAGCCAGGTTTTTTTAAATCCCTCAAGATCTATTTTTTTACATTAATTCCACACCATTTACTCCATCCTGAGGAGGCTCTGAGGAAAATAATTTCATCCGGGATGCCGTGTGAAGGGTCTTTTTGAGGAGAGGAAGGAATGAACATTGGTCTTGAAGAGACCCATCTTGAAGAAGGAAGGAAACACAGAAGCCGGCAAATCATTCCATAGCCGAGCTGTTGAACTCAAGAACGAGTCGAAAAAGCGACCCGTTCTCATGTGACAAATGTCAACCGTGTTGGGCGCGCGTTTGGCGTGTCTCTCGACTATGAACCGGTGCCGAAAGGATCAATGACGCTAGATCCTCAGAGCATCTTCCATTGAAATACCGGTAGAACATGGATAGCATTCCCACCCGATGCCTGTGTTCTAAAGATTGCAATCCGTTCGTTTAGATGGGAGACTCTATCAAATTGGACCGCCCGTTTCTGCACAGAGTCGAGGGTATTTTTCAAGTATTTTGAAGCTCCAGACTAGAGGTGGCTGCCAAAGCTATTTCATCTTTGGGGATGTTGAGTGGAGGGTCTTTTTAAGAAAAGGAATGTGGCCAGGAGTTACAGACGTATGAATCCATCCCTCCCCAGGGGTTTCAGGCAAAAACAACTTTCCTTTTCCAAACTTCTACTCTTGTCCATTTCCATAAGCCTCATAATGTACAATGGGGATTCTATAGTCCAATTTACTTCAAGCCGCTGGCACTCTCATCAGTTAGTTTACTGAAACAGCGTTGGCGGTCCTATAATAAAATAATTGTTAAAACCATAAATGGTTTAAACATTACTGATCCTCAAAACGCAATTAGAATTTCCAATGTAGGAATTAAGCCTAATGATACATAAAATAGCGATGTCAAGCCGCTATGAATCACCATAGAGTTACGCAAAACGTGATATTAACTTTTATCGCGGACATAAACTCTGATCAGGGTTGTAATAGGTACAAAAATTGGCCCGGGCGTTACACATTTTGAATGCAATAAACGAAGGCCATAAATAACGGCAAACGTCCCACTGTGCGCAAATTTACCCAAAGTGTTCTAGTGTGCGGTGGGATGGTGTAATTTACACTCTAAAAACGACTAAAGTCCCCAAGGTCTTTCTTTTTCAAAAATATATCACAGAGAACTAAAAACTAGTCCAGTTGTAGCCGGATGCTGTAATTTAAGGAAGCGCTGGTGGATGTAACCGTCCTGGTTTTGTATGCAAATAGATGACTTGATTATTTGTTTTATCGCAAGGCTAAAAAAAATCTTGCTGAATTTCTAAGGTTATTTTGTTCATTGGTCTTTTAATGTAAATAACACACTGAATAAAAAAGAATACTAGAAAGGTCTTCCATATTGTGAGACAGTATAGTTATTATTATGACTTCCCGAGTATTGAGAGAAACAGGTAGTAATGGACAACCGCTCATAGAAGAACTGAAAAAAAAACAGATGTCGACGCAATCGCAATCAACTTCCTGAACAAAATCGATGTTTTTCTGATCTGGCGTATAGCAGATTACTCGAAAACTTGACAGCTCGTGAGCCGCTTCCATGGCAATTTGTCAACAATGCAGCTGAAACGCGACTGACGCAGTACTGGTTGCCATGGTAGCGGCTCACAAACTGTCAACTTTTGTCATGTTTGACATGTCAGATCAGAAAAATATCGATATTTTTAAGGAGTTTGATTGCGATTGCGTCGACAACAGTTTTTTTTCAGTATCTCCATGAGTGAAGGACCTATAAGGTATATAAATCATTGAATTAGATCAGAGATTCTGAACGTGGGCGATAACACTCCCTTGCGGGCCTTTGAGACTTCCAGTAGAAGAAGACTCAGAGAAAATTAGGGGGCATTGAGACGGCACAGTGAGAGCGTGGGCAGAAAAAAATGGTATAAAAAAAGACCAAAAAAAACAATACGTCTTCTACGCTAAATGATCTTACCTTTTTTTTATTTTATTTAGAATTGACACTGTATCATTAATACAAGAAGGGAGAAGGTAGCATCCTGGTACTTAAAATACAAAATAATTCTTTTAAAATTTGAAATCTTTAAATTAGGCAAATCATTTTATCTCCTTCCCAGTAACACAGTATAGCTTTGAATCGTAGGATAAAGAATATAACACTAGAAGTGCCTTCCGTAAAAATATTCCACTGACACCTTTTGGTTCTAGACTATTTAGCAGATGGTCTATTTCTCTTACACTTGGGTGAAAATATGTATCGCCATCCCATTTGAATTTCGTAATCATGATGAAAAACTATTAAGGTTAAAAACTGTATGAAAATATATGCAGAAACCAGGCCTATAATTGGATCACGAAACAAGCCTACAAGACACTTCTTGTGCTATTCTTTATTTTATAACTAGGAGTTCCAGGCGTGCAGTGCAATTGCACATAAATAAATAAATTATTGTTTCTCCTTGCCTGTCCTTTCTCCGTTCCCCTTCCGATTTATTATCCCGAAATTTAGAAAATTTTCGTACGAATTTCACAAATTCAGAAGGAGTGCGTCCAACAGCTCCCCTAATCGCAATCAGAATAATAGTATTAGAAATAGTTTCATAACGCCAGAGCTCACTATTATGTTTATAAATCACCAAAGTTTCATAGCAATCGGATGAATGGTTTAGAAACGCACAAGGGACAAACAAAGAAACTCATTTTTAAATATTAAGATCTGTATTGAAATCAATGACTGACTTAGTACTTTTTGATTCTAACCCATTTAGCACACGCTCCGTCAATCGTAAATCGCCATCATAATCGTAGTGAAACTCATTTCTATATAGAAAATCAAGCAAAGTATGCATACATTTAACACTAGGACCTTACGGAAAAGAGAATCACGTCCACGTGGCATTTCTTCTGTTCTTCTTTATTCTATATGACTGTTCCAACTGTCACAACTGTTCCCTACGGTCCAGAGGCAAAGGGACTACGACATCCCCAATTGGGTTATCTTCTGAGGCTGGAGTGTGGATTGTAGACTGAATGGAGTGTGGAGAGGGGAAGGAAAGGTAGAAAAAAGATGGTGAAAAGAAAATTAGGAAGTACCTTGCTATTCAGAACTAAACTAAAAGCCAAAGCCATTTCGCTATTGAACGTAAATAAACGATTAATAGACATGATTTATGACTACTCATTATATTATATTTATTTCATTTTATTTTTGTACGTTTAGTAGATAACATTTATACTGAAACAAGATGGAGTCTACCACCACATCAATCACTTTTTTTAATTGTTAATTCCACAAAAAAATTTTAAATTACTGCTTTTTCAATTTTTTTTTCACTCTATTTATTTTTTATTGTTGATTCCACTAAATTTTTTAAAAATTATTTGATAATGGCAGTGTGATAATGATATTAAACGTCGAAACAGCTGCCACAATAATAAAAAAACTAAAATATTTACGCTTTATAAAAAATTTAAAATTATATGTCTTATTTTTATTAGAAAAACTCTTGTTATAATAATTTTTGAACTTTGCACCCATCAATGAAGTATATATATATATATATGTACATTTATATTTGTAGAATAATGTAATAATACAAAAAAGAACAATTCACAGAAAAAAAAGGCAACACAGTAAAATATGGCAAAAATATGTAGAAGATAATATTGTTAATTCAGAATTTGAAAAATGAGATCTAAAAAAATTACTGTAAAATAAGAGGTCTCAATGGCCGTATTGGTTGGGATGTTTGTCCCGGCAAGATGAGATATCCTGGGTTCGAGTCCCAATTGCGAACGTTACCTTTTTATTTATCGGTGTCTTGTTCTTTTTCGTATACTCGTTTAGATTGATTAGTATTATATTCATCTTCAATATAAGCTATATATTTGACTCCACGATGGGAAAACATATATATCCACCCATTTTGCTAACATTAATTCCATGTATCAAATTTACCAAAAACATCACAACGAAAACATCAATATATTTTTTTTACGCTGCGGACTAAGTCAAATACGTTTTAATACACTACAAAGATCGTCATCCTTACTTAAGTTAGTGCAAATACGAGGCAGAAACATAAAAACACAAAGAAATGAGTATCCAAGAGAGTTATGTATGGAAGCATTCAAATATTTACGAC
Source organism: Glyphotaelius pellucidus (assembly GCA_936435175.1). Taxonomy (NCBI): domain Eukaryota; kingdom Metazoa; phylum Arthropoda; class Insecta; order Trichoptera; family Limnephilidae; genus Glyphotaelius; species Glyphotaelius pellucidus. The sequence continues at coordinate 34,041,959 of OW386546.1, forward strand.
ACAATTATTTCACATAGGAATAAAATATAATGAAATTTGCTGACCTTTCCTCACTTCCACGGTACTACATTCGTACTGTTACTTTGTAGCGAGTCGTAAACACTATTAGCCCCGTCAAAGAAAGGGGAAAACGTTTGTATATAAAGTATTCAGCATTCCGACGTGGTACCTTCATTATTTCAGTGCGCGGGCACTTTGGCTGCGTTGACCGCCTAACCCGACAGAAGAAAATATGCAAAAAGGGTAAAAAGTTTCCAAGTACCCATGCAAATCAAATGCAGGAACATTCCTAAAACAAATTTAATGTTAAGCCACTGAAGCGACAGCGCAATTTAAAACTTTTTTCTCTGATTGCTCGACATTTTTTTGTGACCATTTTGAATATTTTCCGCCCAAATTAAAAAAAAATCATACCTCTAAATTTTAATATAGAGATGAACAAACCGATTACAGGTATGTTTTTAGGTTTTCACGGCCAAAAAGTATTTTTGTTATTGTTTTTGGGGTGTTATGCCGTGTTTCGCTACCTTCTTCTTTAGCCAACGTTTCGGACAGCGTTACAGTGTCCATCATCAGGGCAGATGAGTGATCAGTGTTATCACTCATCTGCCCTGATGATGGACACTGTAACGCTGTCCGAAACGTTGGCTAAAGAAGAAGGTAGCGAAACACGGCATAACACCCCAAAAACAATAACAAAAAAAAACCGATTACAGATCTATATAGCCAATAAATTCACTCGATTATTACATATTCGTTGGATTTATAAAAAAAATATTATAAAATCGTTAACTTCTACGTAATCACTTTCAAATAAGTAAAAATTTGCCAAAATTGGCAGCAAAGCAATCCGAAGTATTTTTAATAGTGCCATATTGTTGCAAAAAGCGCTCCCGTGGTTGGCATTTTTTTTCGGTGATCTCTGATGACGTATGATTTGCACAACTATTCCGCACACTTTTCAGACTCGTCACCTTGCACCACAGTGGATGGATTCAAACGTCCGTCACCCCTAGGCACACTGACTCCCAGATTCTTACCCAATCCTCATACCTTTTTCCTTCCCTCTCCGTCCTTTCCCTGAAAAAACCCTCTTTACAGCATCCCAAAAGGTGACATAGGTCCTAAGCGAAATTTTATTTTATATCATTGAAGAAGAAGATAACACTTGAATGAAAATATGAAATAGAACAAGACACAGAAAAATAGAAAAAGACAATGGTCGCAAATGGGACTCGAACCCAGACCTCTCGTCTAACCGGGACGTGCGCGCTATCCAATTTCGCTATTGCCACCTTCTGTCAAACCGTCATATTTGTCAATCTCATATTTCAAATAATTTAGAATCAACAATATTATATTCAACTTGTTCTTTTTTTCCATAATTGGATAACGCGCACGTCCCGGTTAGACGAGAGGTCTGGGTTCGAGTCCCAGTTGCGACCATTGTCTTTTTCTATTTTTCTGTGTCTTGTTCTATTTCATATTTTCATTTAGATTAAAAGTGTTATTTTCTTCTTCAATGATATATTACGTTGATGGGAATAACCCTCAAAAGTTATAAAAAAGAGAGTTTTTCTTATAAAAAATGAAATTTTATTTCCCCAGGGTCTAATGTGTGATGTTTATTTAAGAAATATTAAAAATTTAAGAAAGTAAGATGTTTATCCAGTGAGAAGACAAGGAGGTGTTCATCCAGTCTCCGCAGAACAATGTTATGTTAACAATGTTAACTCCGCAGTATTATGTTAAAGTTATTTATTGATTTTAGATTTTAATTAATTTGAGAAGTTGAATTGAATAAGTCAAATTCACTTTATGATGTGTTGAAAATGTGTGACTCGCAAATAATGAATGTTTTTTCTATTGAGTTAGCCTTAATTGGTGGTTCGCCTGATGGACACTCTTTAAGCGTGTTTTTAAAGTGTAGCGTAAAGTTTAAAAATTTTATATACATTTATGGCTATTTCTTCTATTTTCCAGTGATTAAGTCTCGAAAAACAGCTGTTTCTCCAGGTCCTAGATGGGTTAATTTGATTTTTAATTAAAATTATTCAAAGTTGACAGAAGCAACTCCAGAGGCTGTGCGAGGTGTAGCTAGGCTAGATTGACTGAGATCGCCGAAGAAGCGCAGGACAGGGATAGAATAGGACAAGGATAAGACAATATAATTATTAAATATTCATTCGCTATAAAAATGACAGCGATACCGAATGGGAGCGGTTGGAAAGTAATGTGGATTCAAAAAATGTATAAAATTGTGGAAATAAGAAGATCGGTAGATCCTACATTTTTGTGGCCATATTTTGTTTTCACGAAAGAAAATCAAAGCCCCTGAGACATGAAGTAATGGTGCGGAATAACAAAGCTCCCTCCCCAACAACACTCCTCGTCGGGTTAAACGCGAGAGACGGCAAAATAAAAGCTCGAGGATAGCTCCACAAAGGAAGACGAGAAAACTGCATGAATATTTCATTATGTCGGCCGCCGAATTGTTGGTCCATTTGACAAATGGCGGAATAACGACCTGATAACCGACTGCCGGGTTTAGGAGAACTGAATGCTACATTGCGAGGCATGAAAGATGAACTTTTATACGCAACTTACAGGAAAATTAGGTATTTTTTTGTAAAAAAATTAAATTAAACATTTTTATCAAAATAAATATACATAATTATTCATTGAAGAAGAAGATAACATTAATAATCGGTACGAAAATATGAAAGAGAACAAGACACAGAAAAATAGAAAAAGACAATGGTCGCAACTGGGACTCGAACCTAGACCTCGCGTTTACAAATTTCTTCATTTTGTTCCCTTTTATATTTTCGTTTAGATTATTATTGTTATCTTCTTCTTCAATGATATATTACATTGATGGGAATACCTTCTGATCGTTCCTGAATACCTTCTGATTGATGGGAAAACCTTCAAAAGTTATAAAAAGAGAGTTTTTCTTAAAAAAATGTGTACAAAATTTTATTATTTTTTTTTGCCATTAACTCCACATAGGATGCCTTTAGGAAATAATTTCTCTCAGAGCTTGTCACATTTGCAGATGCTGTGTGAGGAATATTTTTGAGAAAAAGGTAAGTAACGAACATAGATCTTGAAGAGATCAATGTTGTAACAGAAAAAATGTTGATCAATGTTGTAACGCGAAAACCCAGAGGCGGCAGCCAAGCAGATGAACTCAGGAAAAAAACTCAAGAAACGACCCGTTCTCAAGTGACAAATGTCAAACATGTACAAATAATTGGGCGCACATTTATGCACTGGTGTGATCAACAGCGCTAGCTCATTGGAGCATCTTCCATTAACATACTGGTAGAACATGGACAGCATTTTCTATCAAAACGAACAAAAGTGTAAACCATTTTTTCATACAAATGCATCAAGGATAAAAGTAATTGTCTGTTTACAGAGTTATTGTCTAAATACCAGCGTATAAGTATAAAAAATTGACACTGAATATAAATTGGTTTGATATTCATACCTACTTATTATTTAAGGTATTTTTGAAGTTGATTTTACCTTTGAAATTGATAAATGATGCCCAAAAAATAATGGTTTTGTAGTAAATATCATTTCGGGGTGCCAATTGCCAGTAGATTAACCGTCGGGTTACCATAATTACCCGTTCGTGAATTTTTTTTTAAATTTCTATAGAAGTATAAATTTTAACAAAAATATTGGTAAAGGCCAAAAAATACTAGTAAAAACCGTTGAAACAATGTATTAATACAACGTGATTTTATAATTCCCTTAGCAGTTTAATATGAACGGCCCATAGTTTCGGCTATTTATCAAACCGTCAAACATTTTAGCCGCTGACTGGCCGAAAAAAGTTCATATTTGTTGGAAAGATGATTTATAACGTGAAAGACCGCGCAATACATTTCCCGGGATCATGTAGTATGGGCTGACGCATGTCATATTTTTTATGCGCCGAATGGATAAACCGATAGCAATGTCTTTATGGGCGTGTCCTCAAGCCTGAAGTAAGCTTTATTTTTTCTTACTTCTGATGAAAATCATCAAATATTTTTAAATATTGGAAGTTTTTCAATGTGAATTCTGCACTAGAATTCCAACTGTCCGGAGCCATTGGGAATATGGAATACCATGTTGGAGAATATTGTAAGGCTAAAAGTAGGGTAAAAGGAGATGGGGAAGAGGAAGCACCTTACGTACTCATAAATCTTAAATTAATCTACATCATATTATACACAATATAACCTTTTAAATAATTTTAATGAAACTTCCTGAAAGACCTTGACCCCGACCTTGCCTGGGTTTTATACACAAAATCAGACAGTGAAGACAATTTGAAAGCTTGGTGTGCTACGTTTCTTTGTATATTTGCATAAAAATCAAACCGCCGCCCGTCCTGTGTCCGCGCGCCACATTATACTTTGTTTATGTGGATTTTTTAAATTTTAAATTAATCAATTCAAAAATACATGGAAACACGTCAGATCTGATAACTAAACTGGGGTATATCCATATTAAACAACGCTTTCATTCAAAATAGTATTATTCCACCAGGCCGATACTGAGAGTGTCTACTATTGGACATGTTGCAAATATATCCACAACAAATGTATCGGTCAGTGGCTGAGTTGACATCACGTTTAGGTCCCTCCCATGCATCGTGTTTTCAATTCCTCCACTGGCTAAGTCCTCCGGCACAAACAATATTTTCCATTTAATCTAGTGGTCCGTCCATCTAGTATAGCATCCCAGATGACATAGGCCCTGAGGGAAGTTATTTTCCTCAGGGCCTCCTGAGAGAGATTTTCAAATGTTGTCATTTATTCGTCAATATTCGTGGAACAGAAATGTATTTTCGTTTTAAAAAAAAAATATATATATTATTCAGTACCTACTAAGCGGTATTATTATTATACAAAAAATATCTATTTCACTGGCAATTGGCATGTCCGGTCGTCTATTTTCAGGAAAGATACTGTGTTAACCGTCGACATTAGTTTCTTTTGGATTTTGGTAAACATTTCTAGTGATACTTTTCAGTGTTTTTGTGGTAATGTTTATATTCTCATCGTAAACGCACAAAACGGGTTTATAAACTAACCATTTATTCGGAGGGCTTTCGCCGTTGAAATTTTTTTGTTTCATCATAAAGTTTTTGAAAGGAACATAATATATTTCTTCCGTTCTTCGTTTCGGTGTAATTTTTTCTTTGTGGAATGATACATCAGCGTTTTATGGTCAAATAAAAGTTTTGCGGAGCCTGTTAAGTAACATTTTGTTACGTAATTTCGCCTTTTGTCGAAATGTTAATATTATATTATATTACTGAGAGAAAATAAGGGAGTTTTGAAACATATCCTCTCGCTGCTGGTTTAAGGTTTTGTGGTTTAGGGTAGAACCTGACACTCTGCCAATGCATTGTTTTGAATGATGCTGGCAATACCTCAACCTAAATTCTGACATATCTTCGATTATTTATTAATTGAATAACTAAAAAGCGGGCTGATTGACTTTTAGGGGTGCCCGGGTTCATGGGGTGATGTTTGTCCCGGTCTTGGTGGTGGTTGCGTATGCCCACCAACTGCGTGATAGGACGGATCGAGAAAGACTGGTTAAGAAAGACTTTTTGAACCCTTCAGCAGGACTCTTTCAGGAAATCGCCATGAACCGCAGCGGGAGAATTAGGTTCATACGTCCATCACTCTGGGACACACTAACCACCTTCATACTTTTTTCCTTACTTACCAGAACTTCCTCTCCTTCTTTTCTTAAAAACACCCTCCACAAGCATCCCCAAAAGACAATGAAAGTCAGCCACTAACCTGTGATTTGGCAGACTTTTTTATTCATATTCATACACCGTCTGTGTAAAACAAATGTTTAATTTAAAGCAAAACTTTTTCTCTTCTAGTAAAATAAACAAGATTATTTCAAAATTAAAAGAACTTCTTTGTTTTGACAATTTTTAATGTCTCTAAAACCGACATATTTTAAGAGCGATGATTTTAGATGCGATTAGGGCAGATGTGTAATTGTGCCCTGTGTAATCTGCCCTGATGATGGACACTGTAACGCTGTCCGAAACGTTGGCTAAAAAAGGAGGTAGCGCAACACGGCATAACACCCCAAAAACAAATAACGAAAATATTTTTGGCCGTGAAAATCTAAAAATATATTAACCTCTCTCAACCACCTCCAAAGGTTATTCCAATAAAAATTGAAATAAAAAAAAATACATGTAACTTAATTTTTTTTTTCAGTTTAACGTTTTGTTCATAATATTGTAAACACTCGCAACACGGTGAGTCTAGAAACCATATATTTTTATGTGAACCCATTCAAGTACTCCCCTCGACGTTCCCCGTGTTTGTGTCCGTTTCCTTGAAAAGGTCGCACTTACAACCAATTATTTTTACATCCAATAATCAAAGTGGGGTAGAGCATCATCAATATAAATGACACACATGGGCCTAGGGATGATTGGGTGGAGTTAATTCAATGATGGTACCTGCCCTCCTCCCCAGCGGATTTAGAGGATGTGGGGTTAATACTACGAAAGACATTTCAGTTAAGTGCCATTCAAATTATAAATTAATTCTTCTCCTAATAGTCTAATCATAGTTTGAAAATGGCCTTATAAGCCGAAACTGCAGTCACAATAATAAAAAAAATACTTGCAGAACTTTATAAAAACTTTAGTAAATTTGATTTAACTTAATTTTTTTTTAAATCTAGAAAATATATCGTGGCCGTGCAAAGCGACAGGCCAGGCAATACCTGGCCTGTTTTTTTATTTTTTTTATTTTTATATGAATACCACACAAGAGTCCCAACTGCTCCCGTCTGGAGCCAGTGAGACTATGGCATCCCCAATCGGGGTATGTTGCGAGACTGAAGGTAGTAGGGAGGGGTAGGAGATGGGGAAGAGGAAGGTGGGAAAGTACCTGGCTATTCAGATCTAGTCACTAAACACAGCTAAAGCCATTTCAAGCGACGTTTCAATTCTGAATGGTGGTCTTACACCAGGGCGATACTAATAGTATCTCGCGCTCTGGAACGTGCCGCAAATAATCTATATATTATTTTAAATGAATAAATTGTGATATAACACAAATCAATCAAATAAAATTTGTTTGCCACGCCGGGATTCGATCCCGCGACCTTAGGAATGCTAGTCAAGAGCCTTACCGCTGGACTACGCCGGCCGTCTGTTGCCTGGCCTGAAACTTTAGTTTAATCCAATAATCTAATAATAACCCGAGCTTGAAAATGATATGATATATAATTCCACATTATATTTCTACAAATATTAATTCATTTCATTTTTAAAGTATGCATTCATTTTGATAAGTACAAAGCATCGAATACTATTTTTGTTTTGATGGGTTTTGAGAATATTTGGTGAGGATTGTCCCCATTATCCCACCGTGAAGAATCGCTACTGGATCTACTGTGAGGCTACACAAAGTAAGGGACGGTAAGTTCTCCTACCACTTACTTTATTTAAACATATGGGAGTCAGTCAAAAACTAATGCCTCCTATTTTTTTCTAATTAAATAAAGTTAGTTAAATGAAAAAAATTAATTTGACGCTATTCCTCAAACCTTCATCTAAAATCTACTGCAATAGTAAATTTCTGCGTCAACAGGTGCCATCACTGCAATCGCTTGCAAAATGGCCGATATCAATGTTCGTACAAGTCAGCATTTTGCGATTGAATTTTTGAATGCAGAAGGTGAAACTCTTATTTGCATTTTGAAACACTGAAATATGTGTACGATGATGCAATTGCACAAAAATCGTGACGGGAGATGAAACATGGATTCCATGATCCTGAATCAAAGAGGTAGTCAATGGAATGGCATTACACAAACTCACCGATCGGCCGAGAAAGTTATGTTATGGTTAAGATAAGGTCAATTTTTTGAAGCAGGGATGCACAATACATTCTGTCCAATATGTCACAACCCTTAAAAAGCTTAAATCATGGCTTTCGGCCAACAAAAGCTATGGCGGATGGCCTTAAGAAGCACAACCGTGCTTTTTACCACTCTGGGATGTACGCTCTTCTTAAAAGATGGACCAAAACTTTAGAAATCGATGAAGATTAAATCAAAAGGGGCAAATTAATCGCCAGTGGTGTGGTTTTTGACCATGTAATCGCCTTTTTTATTTCTTGACAATTAAATGAGAAAAAAATACGAGGCTTTACTTTTTGACTGACTGTCAGAGCCTTGACCCATGCGAATATGAGACTGGAAGAAGAGAGAGGGAATAGGGAAGGGAAATGGGAAGGTTGAAAAGCTACTACTTTGTTTATTCTATCATCCGGTTTCGGAAGAATCTTTACTGCTTGGACAAAATATCAACTAACAACAAATTTGAATACAAAAAGAATTGTTGTATTGTCTTTGAGTGTCGGAGTGAGAAGTTAATGTGGGGAAAAGGAATAGGCCAAGGATTTTGGGAGGTAACAGAGAAAATCATTGAATGGTACGAACTTTTTAAAAGATTTCAAAAGCGAACGATTTATTTATGCTGTTAAATAATTGGGTAATCCGTTGCAAGTGTTTTACACTAATGGTTTTTTGCCTTGCTTAGCCTTGGCTTAGATTTGATTTATGAAAGCGGTCATTTCACCTACATTGATGAAATATACTATTTCATTCACAGTGTTATCCCTCACTGACACCAGGAAGATATTATCTACCCTACTGATGTCGGGTGTTGGGTTCGGATTTGGGAGTTGAGGTTTCGACCAGCGGAATCATCTCCGAGCAACACAGGACACGGAACACTGCTCACGTCCAGGCATACAATCATCTAATCAAGCCTCTAATGGTCACGAAGTGTCGCTACGGTGGTGCATATGATTAGTGACAGCGATACCATTAATATTATTATATGCACATCTGTTTTACTGCATGATACGGAATTAGATTTTGCGTGGCAGGACCGCACCTTACATTAAAACACACATTGAGATGTCTGCTGAATACTTTGTTGTGTTAAATATATTTATTGATTTTAGTTACGAGGTATTTATAACACTTCTAAACAGATATTATTAAGGTATACAATTGGGATATGGAACGTCGCAATGTCACGATGAGTTTACAATAAGCTTAATTTCACTCTGTTAAGGAGTAAAAAACAGTCTCCAAATACAAAGCGGTAATTTCTACTTAAATTTTGTCTGACGTAATTGGAATATAATGTACGACTTTAGAAATAGCTTGAAAAATATGTTTGTTTCGGCTGGGGGTTTTTTCATTCACGGCGTAATGGATTCTGCGATCTTACAATGACAATAAGCAATATTTGTTAGAAAGGTACTTATGAAGGTGGAAGGAATTCTCTGCAATTTATTACACTGAAAAGTGAGATTATTCCTCTGCTAAGGTCACTATGTTTTTGAATTATTTGATTATAAATTGATTAATTGATGATTTATAAATTCACGAGGAGACCATTTCCACGACGGTTGATTGTGAACATTGAAGTGCAGGGAAGAGAAAAATTATTCATTGCCATTGGAAAAAATATTTATTACCAAACGGAACACAAAAATAATTCGCCAGATTATCACCTTTATCGGCAATTCTTTTAAATTAATCACTTAAATTGCGCCAGTCGCCGTTAATGACCACGTAGAAGTGAAGATCATAGAATATATCCATAAATCGCAATGGAAAATATGCCGAGACCAAATACCATATAGATTGTGAGTAGTGATTGGTTGATTGCTAAAAATATATCAAGTGATCCAAAACGTTTTTTTCTCAGCGGGTCTTCTTCCTCACCTGCCTTATTTCCTTAATCCACACACATCTCTAGAATCGAGGATGGTATAGTACTAAAGATCTACTGGCTTTGAATACTTAAGTTCGTACAAATATAATCCTATTTAAAAGACATCGTGACACATCCTGAGGGATTGCCTCTTTCCAGGATCCCACACAGTAATCCTTACAAATGTCCAGTCTTACTAATAATATAACCATAGGGCCCTCGTTAGCGTGGGGCGACCCTGGCGCCCACTAAAGTGATTACTACTAGAACATTCACTTTGCAATGGTTTCGGATCCTGTACAATAATATTATGTTGTCGCAGAGCGCATGGCTTTCAAGCGAATTGAATTCTAACACACCTAAATTAATTTTTTTTTCTTCTTTGCATTTGTGCCATATGCTAGTGATTTTATTTACTGAATATCAATTATTATAATTTAAACAAAAAAAATATTATTAAAGAAAACAAAATATTGAAGATATGCACAGAAAACATATGATTTAACTCATTTGTTTTTAAAAAATATTCTTATTTATTAGTGACCATTAAAATATTTACAAATTGACGTAGTTTGTTCACGATTCTCGATATTAGAGATTCATGTTCCAATGTTCCTGTAGGAAATAGTATTGGTGTAACATCGTGATTTTCTCTTTTCATGTGCGTTGATTTCTTCATTGTCATGTTCGTTAACTGTGTAGATTTCCTCATCTTCGTGATTGTTGACTACGCATGATTATTGATTTTCACATCCTCGTGTTTGTTGATTTCTTCATTTTCTTGTTAGTTTTGTTTGTAGATTTCATCAAATTCATGTTAGTTGACAACCTATGTTTATTGATTTCCACATCTCGGGTTGGTTGATTTCTTCATTTTCATGTTAGTTAACTATGTTTGTAGATTCTCTGATCTTTACGTTAGTTGATAACCTATGTTTATTGATTTCATCATCTTCATAAAGTTGACAACTTATGTTTATTGATTTCCACATCTTCGTGTTGGTTGATTTCTTCATTATCATATTAGTTAACTATGTTTGTAGATTTCCTAATCTTCATATTAGTTGACAACCTATGTTTATCGATTTCCACATCTTCATGTTTGTTGACTGTACGTGTTACTCAACTTGATCTAAACATATTGTTTATTTACATAGATTTTAAATTACCCTGCAATCTAGGGCACTGTTGCGAAGGATACTTTTAAAGTGACACTCTGTTTGTACTCTACAAATGGAAGCTTATTAACACATAATAAGCTTAATTGTCAAAGTCATTCGATTAAAAGTGTAGTTTTTTTATTATTCCCAAAGTCAGCAAATTTCACTAGCGACGTTGATGTAAACATACGCCTTTAATATTTCTCGGAGACTTTTAATAATAGTTTAAGCGTAAGAAAAAGGTATCTCTCCTTTTTGTTTATTAAATTTGTATTTTTATTTATTTTTTGTCCGAATGGCAAAAAAAGACTTCCAACTGCTCCTAACCGTCTGGAACCCTCAGTGGTCAAAGCTGAATATAGTAGTGAGTGAAAGAAAATGAGAAAGTGGAAGGTGGGAAAGTAGCTGGCTTTTCAGTCAGGTCACTAAACGCAACTAAAGCCATTCTAAGCAACGTTACAATTATGAATGGTGGTATTATTGGAAGTAGATTCCACTCTGAAAAACAATTGTGAAAAAATATTTGTGGTTTACGTATGACAATAATAAAAAAATATTGCTTACTTATATTTTTGTTGATTTGTACACCGAATTTTTATTTTTAAATTAATTACCTACCAAAAATGACACTACAAGAGTGTATAGATGTAAATAAGAAATAGGTCTAAACAACAAAAATATCTAACCTACTGATATTTTTGTTGGTTTGTACACCGCATTTTTATTTTTAAATTAATTATCTACCAAAAATGACATTAGAAGATTATATAGGTGTAAATCGGAAATAGGTCTAAAAAAGCTTCTTTTGTCAAAGCTTTATAAGTTAAACGTTTTATTACCTTAGAATTCCAGTCGAACAATTTCTCCTGTGACAGTCACGGAGTATTTCCATATCAAATCCAATAATTGTTTACTTAGTTAATTAAAAACGGATTTACCGGATCAAAGTAATGCTACCAAAATAGGGGAATCATTCATTCATATAGGGAAACTCATTTACACCCCTGCGAGTATAGGTATATCGTGCCATCCCCTCCGATTCGCCCCTTTGCAAATGAAAAAGGGATTATTCTGAACAATAACATTTTATTTACCGCATCGAATAAAATTCACATTGACCATGGTTCCCCTATTCCTACAATTTATTGATTGCAGAGTTAAACCCACTGTCACCGGGAAACCCAAACAATTTTTGGCTACCAAAAAACCCAGTTAAGAACAAAACTTTAAATTTAATGCGCTAGGTATAATACGTGCTCTGCATTTATCACAACTGATTTTTCTTTTTCGTGATGCTTCAATTTTATTCTGTGGGTTTAGAATGAAAGAGTATTAAAATTAATTTTTTTAACTCTAGAAAGACCGGGGCCGTCGTTTTGATGGCAGCCTGAATTAATGTGACGATAAAATGATTAATAACGATTGTATTGGTGTGATTTTTTTAAACATTTCATGATTTATGGTTTAACAACTATGGTAAAAAAACAGGTACGTGTCTTATTTACTTTTTGAGATATATTGACTTATACCTACAAAGACCGCCGCCGTCAATGTGATGGTTTGGGTCATTATGTTCAGTTTGTTTACAACCTTCTTTACCCAAGTTTACAACGTACCTATTCCTCCTCGTTTATGATAGTTCTAATATGTCTGTCTCCTTTGTTTGGTATCGCGTATCATTCGAACTCAAGATTTACGTTGATTGGTCACTGTAACATTATTTATAAAAAGACCAAAAAAATAAATCTCTCGCCAAAATTTATTAAATAGCTTGTTGGAGAAAGTCAGAGTATGCAAATACTAGAGTTGATCCAGTTGCATTCTCAGTTTGGCAAGCAACGTTTCCAAAATATCTTAAGATTCGTTGCAGGCAGATAGTTGAAAGCCTATTGGGGATACCTAGTTCTTCCAGGATTGACACATGTGTGCGTCTGGCTGTTCATGGAAACCTTATCATTTTTCTCCTGCACTACTTTTGAGAGCGTTTTTTCGTTTTCTTTCGCTGGATATAAATGTCCTCGTTTCCACATCGTACAGAAATACGGACAAAAGTCAATGCCCGGACAAGTCCTGTCTTGGTGGTCTTTGTTATTCCTCTGTCACGTCATAGTCACAAACACAGCCTTTACTGTAGACCAGGGGTCGGCAGTTTGTCAAGTGAGAAGAGCCAATTTGTGAAAGGAAAAGGACAACAAATATTGCGGAGAGCCATATGGTGGAACGATAATTACGATTTTCTTTGTGTTACCAACATTATTACTGTAATATTACTGTACGGGACAATTTTTCGACACCTGGGCAGCTGCTGTTTACGTTGCAGATGTGATGACGAGTTGCACGAGTTCCTTCAATAATATTATTGTAACAGGATTGAACTTGTGACGCAGGTGCAATTAAAATTGTACCGACCATTTTGTTATTCAGTTAATGCAAAAAAACTAAGCAACTTATTGCTTTTAAAAGCACTTAGCAACTAATATTATTTTTAACACCTGCTGGAAAACAGTAAACAAATTAGTCATCCTTTGCACGTGCAGAGATAAAACCAATAACATGTTTACGTAAAACTTGAAACAGGTGCGTTAATACTGTGGTATAAAAGCTGACTGAAAATAAATATTTTTCATTAACAAAAAGATTTCCAAGTTGTTAATTACAAAATATTTCCGGAACCGAAGTAAAAATTGGGGTCCAGCCGTCTAGTTTAAACAGTATTGTGTGGATCAAATAAGTTGGTTTCATACAATCACACTTTTGCCCGTTTAAATGTTTCTATAAACAGACTCGCGCATAGATTTCTTATTAATTTAAAACCAGTTTTGTGTACGGAATGTAAAAAAATAATCGTTCGGCGGCTCCCTCTCATAAGGCTGGTTGAGTAGAGATGAAATTGCAATTGATGTCTGAAGAGCCAAAAACCGCAGACGCCTATGCAAAGACCCTTGCCGTAGACCTACTGCTCAAGCGAATTAAGGTGGTAAGAAAAATAACTCTCTAACACATAGATTGCGGATTTTAACAAGCTCAACAAACCTTATCCAATATCGGCCTACTAAAAATGTGCCCAATAACGGAATAAAGAAGGTAGATACATAGTCAGAAAAACAAGATTAAATAGTTACTTTTTCCGGCTCTGCGTGGATACGATACGAGCCATTTAATGTTCCCATGGTTATATTTGTTTTCTTTTGTAAAAAGCACACATCGGCCATTGTTACCCGAATCTGACAATTGATTGCGGATTTAATCCGAGTGTGCCCGGCAAACCGCACCCAATATACCCGCTGAAAGTGCGCCCAATAAAGGTATGGGTACCGAACGCGACATTGCGAGGCGAGGGTCCGCACAAAGCACAAGGCACAAAGGGTGTCCGCGCAAACCGCACCACTTAAAGCATTAGCGGAGCGAGGATTCCTCGGTTCATTTCCCAATGGAATGTTACTTGTAATGAGTTTAAGTTTATTTTTATTTATTTTTAAATGACCTTTTCAACAGCTTTAAAATAAAAATTCCCTGACTAACAGTACAAAAATAAATAAAAAATATTTCATACTCAAACAGCCTTAGTAAAAAATGTCATGAACTTAGAGACTGTCATAAATTGTTCTTGTAAAAAGATAAACATTGCTTATCCAAATATCTTTATAGGGTTGTTGTAAAAATAATAATAATTTCTCATCGAATTTCAGAATTTTTCTAATGTATTTAAAATGTAATAAATATTTCGTTTGATATCAAAAAAACAAATACCATTTTAGAAACCACATAAAATTGCCTATCGTATTTTTGAAATTGAAATACGCTTTTATATTTTTTTAAATGCAATATTTAAATTTCAAACGAGAAAAAAGTTTAAAAAGGATACCTCTAACATTTTTAAACAAGACGCCGAAAAGTTTCGAAAGGTAAAAAGTAAAAAAACAATGTTAAAAAATACGAACTTTTTATTTAAGGAATTCGCTAGAATGCCGTCACTTTAATTTTGAACTGGTTAACACATCAAAAAAATATTTATAAAATTTTTAAGTTGCTATTAATTCCCAAAAAACTGACATTTTGATCACTAGAACATGTTAAAACTTTTATAGATTTTCACGGCCTTTTTTTATAGTATTATCGTTTATTTATTTTTGGGGTATTATGCCGTGTAGTGCTACCTCCATCTCTAGCCAACGTTTTAGACACTGTAATGCTCTCCGAAACGTTGGCTAAAGAAAGAGGTAGCGCGACATGGCATAAACACCTCAAAAATAAATTACGGTAAGATTTAGTTTTCGTCGATTTTAAAGGGTTTTTAACTAATTAAAAAAGTTGATGTGTGTATCGCGCGTTTTGTTATTAAATTTAATAATAAAAATTGACCGTACGAGTACGTAATTAAATTTAATAATAAAAGCTGACCGTACGAGTAGAAAAACCTGCCTGATCTAATATTATTTATAATCATTTATTATGTGGTAAGTAGGTCTGCAAACAGGATTGATTCTATAAAATATTCTATATAAATAAATCATTTTGGATGAAATTCGGAGAACTCTATAAATGCTCCGATATCCGAAATATTGTTACTTGCATCAGTGGTGTGTAATTTCGTTTTAACTTCAAGGTCATTCAAATTGTGCTTCGTCTCCAAATCTCGAGCTTAAGTTTGTTTAAGGTCTGGTGTAAAAATGATGCTTTTTGGTTCAAGCTCTTTCAAAAAGCCTTCTGCAAAAACATTCATGCAAATTGTCCTTATCTCCAGGTCCTGCTTACTTCTTGTAAACTGCCGTCATTACTTCCAGATCTCGGGAATAAATTGCCTAGGAAACTGGATTATCAAAAACAATAAATCTCTTACACTTTTGGCAAAAATAGCACTTTCATTTTACACTTTCCCGATTAAGTTTTTGTTTCCTGTAATCAGGGCAAAGAGGACTTATCTCCGAATGGGTGTTCCTAGCGAGGAGTTCTTAAGGGATGAAGATGGTGGAGAGATGTGGGGGTGGGAAGTGGCTTGAGCCAGGGGGTGAGTGGGTGGGTGTCAGAAGAACTCGTGAGAACTGTGGCAAATAACACGAGCGCGAAAAACTGACGCTTACGATATTTTCCATCTTCGTCGCTTGGTGTTTTGACAGTTTCAAATCACACTTTATAATTTTAACAACACTTTACACCACATTTCCTCCTTCGAGAGTTTGAAGACAAATTTGTGCGAAAACTAAAGAAAAATAAAATTCTTTTATTTTTATTATAAGTATCAAGGAATAAGCTGTTGTTTTATGACGGGTATCATCTACAACTGACATTTAATTATATAACCATGTTTAAAAGATAAATGAAAACACTTTGATATTAATATATCGTTCGTATAAGCGATCCAATTTATATCGTAAAAGCGATGAGCTGCGCTTTTAAATACATTTTTCAATATTTTTTTCTGACAAGAATCTCTAAAGCAACCCAAAAGTCTCTTGACTCGCAATCCGAAGGTTGTGGGATGAATCCCGGCGTACCCAAATAAATTAAATTTTTTTTAATTTGTTTTATTTCACAATTAATTCAATTAAAATTATTTATATAGAATATTTGCGGCACGTTCCAGAGTGGAAGACACTCTCAGTATCGTCTTGGAGTAAGACCACCATTAGGAATTGAATCATTGCGTGAAATGGCTTTAGCCTTGTTTGGTGACCAGATCCGAATATCCAGGTACTTCCCCTATTCCCTCTTTTCATTATTTCCTCATCTCATTCTCCTCCTCAGCACCTTCAGCATAACCCGATTGGGGATGCCATAGTCTCACTGGCTCCAGACGGGAGCAGCTGGGAGGTTTGTATTGTATTCACATAAAAATAAAAACATATATTCAGCTAACATTAACTTTTATATTTGAAGTGTCCTTTTAACTAACTAGAAAATGACATGAATCAAATTAATATTCTCTGAATTTTTAATAAGGAAAATCGTCGTAAACAAAATTACAAAACGTTTGCCTAAAGTATTTAAAAACGTTCTTGTTTGATATCGGAAGTCAAAATTATAATTATGAATTCCCGGAATAACTTGTATATTAATTGGTGCCTTGTGTAAATTATTGTTGTATTTTCAGATATCTTAACTTCCCGAATTCTTCGTATCGCTTACCTTACAGGGGAGTTTTCTCGTGCCAAGAAATGGTTTCCAAATTTGGTAATCATTCAATAAAACAAATTTGAATTTAAACGAGAAGTCGAGAAATAATTAGACAGGCACCTACCAGTTACTTCTCAACGAAATTTGCACAATTCAAGTAGGTATTTTTGGATTTTGTTTTTGGCGTTTATTGAATCCTTTAATGAGTTCTGATTAACGCTACCAATTAGAAATTTAATTGGAAAATAAAACATTGAAACGTTTAAAATGGCTCTTGACTTTCAGAGCTAAATATATTTTATTATTTTATAATTTAACGAGAAAAACCTCAAATTGCGAATATTTAATCATATTTAATATCGCCGAATTTTGTTTGGCGATTTAACTTTGAAGCCCGGGTTCGTGGGGTGAGTTTTGTCCGGATCTTGACGGCGGATGCTTCTACTCACCAACTGCGTGATAGGCCGGATCATGTATTTCCTACACCTATACCGGCTCAGTTGCAATAGTGACAATTTACATTTAAAATACACCTTTTTATTGGTTATTTTTTATCTCTTTGCAGAAACCAAAATTGTTCTAAAATTTAGATAAAATAATCTTTCGAATGTATATATTAGAAATTAATAATTTTAAGTGACCGACCGAAGGTTCGGTTTCGGCAATTTTCGGCAAAAAAATCTAGTTTTGGCATCAGTTTCGTTTTCCGCAGAAAATCTGCCGAGCCTTCGGCCGCACCGAAACTCTGCGATCGTGAATTATCGCCCATCGTTCGGCTGACTTAGGGTGAGTTCATGGCTCGTGTGTCACCCGCCATCATCAGCTGATTTCGAAGTGTTGATTGTTGATTGTTGACAAGAAGTAGTTATTATGTTTTGTTAATTTTTATATTTTTTGTTTGTTTTGTAGAAGTAATATAAAAAATACACATTTTCACCTACTTTAATAATTGTTTTTTTTTTAATTTCATGAAACACATGCCAACTGTCTGTATGAGTGTAAAAAATAAACCAAATTTCAGTAAACAATAGATTTTTAACACGTCTAAAAAAGTTTCGGTTTCGGTTTCAGTTTTGGTAAAAAGTCTTGTTTCGGTCGAACAATAATAATTTTATTTCAAAATATTTAAATTTTGATATCGAAAATGTAAATATATGCGGCTGAACCGGTATAGGTTTTGGATATACGCGGCAGGATCGGGAGAGACTTGTTGAGGGTTTGACTTCTCCAATAGGACTTTCTCGGTACAACGCCTTGTACCGTAGTATATACCGGGATAGATCATACGTCCGCCATTCCTGGATACACTTGACTCCCACTCTTACCCACCCTCACACATTTTTCTTCTTCAATGACCCGATCCCAAAAATCACATAGTCCCCGAGGGAAATTGTTTTTCTCAAGGCCTCCTGTGTAGAGCTAATTTAAAACTCAAATTACCAATGAAAATTGAAACATAAAATTTCTTACTAGTAAAAGTAAAACTAGTATCTCTCCGTCGATAACATTTTAGTCGAAATCTTGGAGTTCGCCAAATAACTCATATTTTATTCCGCCCGCGATAAAACAGGAATCTTTTTACCGACAGACTAGAATAACACTCGCATTAGGCTAAATGGCGGCACGGTATCATTATTAGATTATACCCCTCGGAGTGTTCATAATACTTTTCGGTTATTTATGCGCTCTATGTACAGATTCGGACTAGCACCGAACGATAAAAAGACATCTATACTAATACTAGCTAGGTTACCCGACTTCACTCAGGACAACATTCGAGAGTGTTCTGGAATGTTCCACAATTTATTTTATTTATTTATAGCGGACCCGACAGACATTGTCCTGTACACAACTGTCGGGACAAACTAAAATTAAAAAATAATAATATTGAATATTCGATACTGCGATGGTAGCGCAGTCTGCCGGATCCAATGTAAAACATTCAAAAATCAACAACTCCTTAGAAATAAAAAATTAATTAAAAGAAAATTTTCCAGTGGACCAAATTGTGAATCTCAACCATTCTCGAATTCCTTTGAACTCACACAAAAAATTTCATCAAAATCGGTCAAGCCGTTTAGGAGGAGTTCAGTGACATACACACGGACAGGAGAAATAAATATATTAAGATTATAAATGTGAAACTGCGAATGTCGCTAACAAAATTACGACGAGTTATTGCTAACATCAGAAAACAAATTGTTGCTGTGGAAACGATGTTGATATATTTGAAGGAAATTTTATGTCAGGCGTAGTAATTAATATCTTCCTGTATAAATAAAAATTAATCTCCGAAAAGTTTGTACGCGCATAACTTCCGAACGACTAAACCAAATTGGATTTCTTTTTTTTACTACTGGTGAGCTCTAGCATTATGAAATTTAGGTGGTATACGAGCTGTTTGAAAACTAAAATGTACCGGGAATGAATGTATGGAATGCAGGAGGGGAAGGGAAGGAGGGGGGAGGGAGGGGGGAGGGAGGGGGGATTATTGATTAGTGCAAGCGCTACTGTAATTTCCTCCTAATATCATGCGAGCGAAGCCGCGGGTTAAAGCTAGTATATAATAATAGAAAGTTGACTATAAATACCCAAAATCCAATTTGAATTTCATATCATAATTGAATAAATCCTTCAATTTCATCTTCTGTCAACGTCTTGGATCTAAAATCTAGGAACGCCAATTTTTTTTATAATTAATAAATCTGCAGTAATTTTCTTACAGAAAATATTACTTTTTTGGCATCACTGAGAAGTTAAAATGCATTTGTTTGAAAATATGGTTTGGAACAAACATTTTGTGAGCGTTTTTGGTCACATTTTGGCAAATTTGCAATCACCCGCGAGCGCCTTCTGACCAAAATATGTCAAATTTGAAGAGTTATTTTAAAACATTTATTGGAAGTGTTTTGAAAGTTCCCTTGCAACGTAATCCTCGATAAAGCAAACACAAATAAAACATAGTTGTTTCACATGTTAACAAGAGATTTTCGCATTTTTTAAATTATTTGTTATTGACATTCTGCGAATCGAAATTATTGAAATATTTTTTCTTACAAATCATTGATCACGTGTTTACATAATAAAAAAATGCGTGCTCGAATTAATATTAGGCTGACAACATTCAGAAGTCATCTTCTACTACCACCAAACTAAGCGAAAATGCTTGTGTCGTGATGAAGGACTTAGCCAGCCGAGGAATTGAACTCATAACGCCTGGTTGGGACCCAAACGCGATGCCACAGTCACTGACCGCCAACAGTCCCTTTTTTTAACAGTATCACCCGTATTAATTTCTCAGGCATCTATGTAGGAATATATTATGTCGTCCGATGGTTTATTAAAATTTACCATAATATACAGGTCAAAAAAAGGTTGCACCAAATTCTCCGTGTAGTTCATGTTTTCTTGTGTGAAAAACATGCAATAATTGTGTTAAATAACGTAACTCACGTTTGCAGGTCGTCCGATACTACGGAGGCTTGACGGATTGCCAGTCCACCCCTAAATCGGCCTCCAGCATATTTATGTCCTCCGTAGCACAGTTTCCGCTAATGGCTCTTTATTGCCAGTGAATGCAAAAATGCCTTCAGGGCTGGCTTAGGGTATTAATCCATGAGATTCCTTTTTCAAAAAGCCGATAACCGCCGACCCCAAAAGCCTCCATTGTCTTGCGTTGCCCTCATGTACTTCCTCCTAACATGGCGGCGTTTCCGGCTTCCGGCCGAATTACGGAACGATACTCGAGCCAGTAGAGAGCGTCACTTATTGACTCAATTGTATGGAAGAGAATCATTAAATGATGAAAGCGAGCAAGTTCCGCTTTCATTTCGGCGTGTAGCGCTTCAATCTCGGCTGGAATGTGAATTTTAATCATGTGACATGGTTTGAAGATAATGTGGAGGCTGGTAGTGATTTTAAGATTTGTAAATTTTTTTGGTACGCTTGTCTAACTGTCCATCAGTGATAGTTTTTATTGGCTAAAATTCGTTTTTTTGTTAAAAAATTTAGCTTATTAGTATTTTTTCAATTATAATTGGCGTATACCTAGTATGTCAAACATGTTCAATATTTGGTCTGTATCAGTCATTATATGCTTTTTAAGTATTAACTTAAAGTTGGTTTTCTTGAGCTTTTGATTTGTTAGTAAATTGCGTCCGAAGTTGGATTTTTTTAGGTCAAGTATTAATAAAAGATTCTAAGGTTATTGTGATAAGAGTTCACTAGTTTCCCGCCAGTACGATTTTCTACACACCGTGTTTAATTTAACTAATGAAAACCAGTCACTTTTTAATAACACCCAATATTCATTAATATTCTCGATTCGCCAAACTGGCGAGTTCTCATACCATCAGGAAACAATTTTGTAACTAAGATTTTTCCATCATATATTCATCAATTAAAGTACTGTATTGATTTCACTTTCTGAATGTCCCTTGAAAAGACGAATTAACTTCTTGGATGAACTTAAGAAAAATTAACATTTTTAATGGGTTGCTTCATAAAGTATAACTCTTAAAGTTTGGCTTGCAGAAACTTTTTAATGTGTTTTGAAAAGGCTTATACATCATTTTTATTTTTTATCAAACTTTTTTTCAACTCAAAAACATTAAGTAGCGTCTTGCAATAGGCTTTAAAATATATAAGTAGGTAAGCAAAATAAGGACTTTAAGCGGAAAAAGCCGAATATTGAGTTTTGTTCACCTGGGATTTCCTTGGCAGTAAGTAGGTATAAGTACATATCTATATAATATATGGTTGGTTGAACAAAATTTTCTCATTTTCGAAAGCAACTTAAAAACTTTTGACAAAAATAACCCCTAGGTAGGACCTACACAAAAATATTTTCTCATTCAAAAAATTACTATGAGTACCTACGTAAAGCTTTTATGTTTGAGAAGTTATCTCTCTTCTCTTTTTATCATTATTTTTTTTAAATAACCAAAATATTCATTGAAGAAGAAGATAAAACAAATAAAAAAAGAGCAAGACACTGAAAAATAAAAAAAAGATAACGGTTGGAACAGGAATTCAAACCCAGGATCTCTTGTCTTACCGGGACAAACGCCTTAACCAACTCGACCTTCAGAACCTCTTATTTTTTAGTCATTTTGGTCGATCTCATATTTGAAATTCAGAAATTGTATGTTATTTTTGACTAATTTTTTCCGTATTTTGGTTATTTTTTTCCATTTTAAATGATCAAAAAGTTCTAAAGAATTGGCTTGTACCCTAGGTGGTGTCTCGAATAAACATATCCGATTTTTTTTTGTATGAGACACCTATTGATCTTTTTTAAAAACCTAAATGAATAGTCAATTTATATTCAATTAGCTCAATATATATTCAATTTATATTCAATTGGTGCTGTACTTATTTTACGTTATACCCATCAATGTGGAGGGTATATTAGTCAATGAAAAAGAAATTCTCAAAAATCTAAATTAATAAAATTATCATTAAATTCTGCAAGTATTTCAGTTTTTTTTTAATTAAAAAAAAAGTCAAAAATAATATAGCAATTCTGAATTTCAAATAAGAGATCGACCAAAATTACTTAAAAATAAGAAGTTCCAAGGGTCGAGGTGGTTAAGGTGTTTGTCCCGGTAAAACACGAGATCCTGAGTTTGAATCTCAGTTGCGACCGTTACCATTTTATTTTTCTGTGTCTTGTTCTTTTTCATATTTTTGTTTGGATTTACATGCACTCTCTTTTCTTCAATGATTTATAACGTTGACGGGTACAAACCTTAAAAAAATTATAAAATGAGTTATTCCGCTAAAAACTGAACACTTGTCAATTTTCCATCACACCGTTTTTAGTTAGGGTAGACAGATCAGGTGAACAATCACACAACTTGCATGCACCTTAAATTAACATTAATTTCATATCATATAGTACTACTTTGTTGCGACATGACCACAACTCAAGTATTTCATGTATTTGATTGTTCTATGACTTTCTCTGACGTTCCTGACTTCTTCCGTAGTTCACTTTCATACTTCTTCTTCTTCATGTGCCCTATCAGGTCCCTTCGACGTTGGCGATCACTCTGAAAATGTCTCTCTATCTTGTGCTACCTGGAATAGCTCCTCCGAACTTCTAATGCCGGTCGTTTGTCTCCTACCAGGCCTTCGGCGACATTCTATTTTTCCTTTCAATATTAATTGGAGCAAGTGATACTTTTCTCCTCGAAGTATGTGACCCAGATTTGAAATTTTCCTGACTTTTATTAATGTGAGCAGTTCTCTGTCTGCTCTAGCCCGCCTGAGAATTTCTATGTTGGTGATCATGTCGGTCCATGGAACCTTGAGCATTCTCCAGTGGAGCTACATTTCAAAAGCCTCTAACCTGATCATGGTATTTACTTTCAAGGTCCATGTCTCACATCCATAACAGCAAGACTGGCCACGCATAACACCTTAACATTTTCTGCCTTAGTTTTAAATTGAGGCTGTCATTGCAGAAGAGGGATTCCATTTTACTGAATGCAGTTCTTGCTGGCTCAATTCTGCACTTAACCTCTACACCTTTCATACTATCACTAATTAAAGACAAACACAACATCGATAACAAAATGGGGTATAAGAAGCTTCACAATACTAAGAAAGCATTCTGTAGAGTATATTCTACCCAACAAGATACCGTTTCAACACTAAGAGCGTAGAAAACAATGTACATGTACACATACACATACGCATGCATATACATGAACATACATACACACATACAAACATAGATATACACATATACGTACACACACACACATAAATATACTTTCTTTCATAAACACACACATACCATATATTACATAACAAATATAAGTTTTCACAACAAGTTTATAGAACAACAAGTATTGTTCATTAAGTTTTTAACAGCCTCCCTGACTGCATTCTCTCCGTTTTCATCATTATTTGTAGTAATACGTTAGTCACAATCAAAATCGTACGGCTCTAGTCAGTATAATGTCATATAAGTGCTTATCCGGCGTTTTTCACGTACCCGAAAGACTTACATATAATTCTTCCACACATCGCCATTGATCACACTGCCACTCGTCACAATATCAATACATGCTCAAGTAATACATGCTCTGTCTCATATCAGGTTATGCAATAGGTTAACCCAGAGCGACGTGTGATGAAAATTTATCCGTGATGTTCTTACATAATTTTAATTGGAATTACCTACTTGATGTAATATTTATAAGTCTTTAATAAAGCTAGATTACGTGTCTTGTTTATTTACGTAAAAAATTGTAACCTCAGTACCTCAGACCACCACTCGGAATTGAAACGGCTTTAAATTTCACCATTTGCTTGAAATGGCTTTAGCCACATTTGGTGATCAGATCTGAATAGCCAGATTTTCCCCACCTTCATCTGTAGCATCTCCTTTCTCTCCACACTACCGTCATCCTCACAAATATAATTTATTTGTCCATGCCGGGATTCGATCCCTTCGGAATGCGAGTCAAGATTCCTACCCCTAGACCATCGTTCTTAACTTACAACAATTTGCATGTAGTCAAACCCATAAAAACACGTTAGTTCACGAGTCTCCGTAACGATGGTGTGCGCCATTGTGTTCGCTTGGCTTCTAGCCGGTTCTCCTTTGTAATAAGTTTAACCAGATGGAAAAAGATGACTGCGTTTTGTCATGGTGACGGTTTTTTCTAACTAGTTAATCAAGTGGGATCAGGGAGGCGAAAGATGGTGCAATGTTTTGTGGTTGTGATAAAACGTTTGTTGCGAGAGTGAATATTACCTAGTAGAGAGAAAAGTAAATTACGAGAAACGAAAATTTTCCTATTTTATTAATGAAAATGTTTTATAATTTTTTTTATTCTACGAGTAAAACCGTGAAAAATTTCTTTGTAATTTTTTTATAATGTTTTTGATTTTTTTTCTTCACATTAGCTCAACACAGAATAATTCAGCACAGGGCATGCGTCAGCTTTGGTGATGATGTGTTGAGGGTCTTTTGAGGAAAATAAGTAGAGGATGTTCTGTTAAGGAAAAACGTATGAGGGGTGTGGTAGCATACTGGGGGGTCAGTGACTCCTGGAGTGACGGATATTTGAATTCATCCCTTTCACTACGGTGCAAGGCGATGTTCCGAGAGAGTTCTGCCGGAGAGGTCAAAAATACTCCCTCGACCAGTCTCTTCCGATCAGGCCTGTCACTCAGCTGGTGGGCAGACGCATCCGCTGCCAAGACCCGGACAAACCTCACAAATGAACCCGGGCACTTCTGCTAGGTCGCCAAACGAAGAGTTACACTTGGGGTGACTTGGCAAAGGTATTGGTTACCTAATTAATGTTTCCCAAGGCGGCGGTACCCTTATCTGCCTCCCGAATTTAAAATGAAGCAAATTTAAAATAATTATATTTTTAAATAGTACCTCCCTATAACATATAGATTATTCTAGTAACTGGGCCACACAATATAAAAAAGTTATACGGATTCGTCGGTCACTTCAGAAATTTTCAATTTTGAAAAAATTATAACATATCCGCAAAAGAAAGTTGCTTAAAACAAAGATTGCTGAGACAAGTTTGCAGTTTCACACAAAGATGAAATTTCTGAAAAAAAAAATTAAATGGTTTAAACAATGTTTTGGAGGCATTTTAGAAACTGGATTGTTCAAAGATGGCAATGCAACCTGCGTGCTAAATGGGTAAGAGAACAAGTTGTAATAAATCAAGGACAGAAAGAGAACAGTTGAGGTGAAAGTCCTCCTCTTCCAGTCAGCCCTTGCCCATTGGGGAGCCATAAATTAAGAATTATTGCAAGGAGGGCTCGCACACAGCAAATCGTTCCAAAAATTTGTTGTGTTTTTTGTTGAATTTATTTGTTTTCAGCCACGAAATGTAACAATGATGACTGCAGCCTGCCTACATTTTTCAAAGCCTACATCTTCTTATTCAGTTACCCCAGAAAATTATTTTATTCCCTAGGACGTGCATAAAGTTTTCATTAATCTGTATTAAACTTGGGTGCTGTCCTTGTTCATTAAATTTTTTTCGTAGAGCAATAAAACGTATTGCTTTGCTGCCAATTTTGGCATATTTTACCTCATTTGTAATTAATTGTAAAAGTTTACGCTTTAATTATATTTTTCCATAAATCCTACGAATATTTGATAATCGACAAAAGATAGGCGAATTTATTAGGTATAAATGTAGAACTATAATCAATTTGTATGTCTACATATAAAAATTCGGAGGTATGATTTTTTTTTTTTATTTTGGGCGGAAAACATTCAAAATGATCACCAAAAAATGTCGAGCAATCGAAGAAAAAAGTTTTAAATGGCGCTGTCGCTCCAGTGGTTAGGAAAAACTTCAAGCTTACTGATCACATTACAATGCTTTTGTAAGATCTCCCTTTGCCAAGAGTAAAATCATCGGTACCAAGTACCAAGTGCAGTTTTGAACGAATTTCCTACAACGATGAAAATCTTCTGGCTTACTTTTTCTTATTTCACAACGTTTGAGATAAAGTTAGTAATTAAAATAATAAAGAACGTTAAAATACGTGATATTTGTTCCTTTTTCTTATGTAAGCAAAAGTCAGCGGCCCAATTTTCACGCGGGCCTTGAAAACACAATTCTGATGTACATGTAAAACCACATTATGATAACAATTCTGTTTTCTTAACATCCTCTTATTTTCCCAGGAAGACCAACATACTATTCTTGTCCTCTCATTATTTATTCACTTGGGAAAAAGTGACGCATTTTCCAGCAAAAACCATATAAAATTCACGATTCCGTCATTTTGTGAAAACAGAATTAACTGACGAAAGGGAATAAATAAACATTTTTTTGCAAGAATCTCGTACCTTTGAAGGGGAGAGCGAACGTAAAATGAGTTTGAGCGCCGCCGTGAAGGAGGAACAAATCCCCAGTTCTTCAGGAAGAGGGATAAAATAATATTTGACGAATCTATTGAAAGACCCGCGCTTCACGTCTGTCACTTTAAAGTGTTGACGTTGCTTCTATTTAAAAGGTAAAACCGGTGATTAAACTTGGTCTAATTTTTTTTTTATTAATGAATTTAAGATTTTTGTTACATTGCACATCAATTTTTATAATGTTTTTAAGTAACCAATACAAGAAACGAAATTTGAACACCTCCTTGATTGAATTTGGATAAATACAAAAACCCTCGTTAAAAAATATGATTTTTTTTACATTATCACAACGCAGGAGGCCCTGAAGAAAATATTTCTTTTCAGAGCCTATGATGGCCGGCGTGGTTGAGCGGTAAGGCTCTTTACTTGCAATCCGAAGGTTGCCGGATCGAATCCAGGCGTGGCAAATAAATTTTATAACGGCTGGAATGATCGAGTGGTAAGGCTCTTGACTCGCAATCCGAAGGTCACGGGATGGAATCCCGACGTGGAAAATAAATTTTATCTAATTAGTTTGTGTTATTTCCGTTGACGTAGGATATACTTGGTCAATGGTTATTTCACAATTTATTCATTTAAAATAATATATATTAAATTTGCGGCACGTTCCAGAGTATATTTTCTTTCCCAACAGCGTTACAAGGAACATTTGGTTTCCTCCTTCACCGCATACGTCAAGACTCTACTTTTTATTGAACGAAGTGACATTTATTTGAACGACTCTAGACCCTCCAATGTCCATGCATGCGGGGTTAGTAAGCAGTATGCAAGTATTTACATTAATATTATACAAAAGAGAAATAAATGTGGCAGCCCATGGAATGATTCTTCAGAATTTTTTGTATATCTTGGGCATTAACTATGTAACAATTTTTAGACATTTCGGTTAAACCGGTCGCGGAAAAATTTAAAATTTAAGTAACAAATGTACATTGGAAAATAAAACTTTTCAAAAACAAAAAGATTCTTCCGAAATCTACAGAAAAAAAAGAAAATGCAGAGATAAAGTGTTAGTACACAAAAACAAAAATGAGAGCTGCACCCGGTTGAGCAAGCTTGAGATAAGAAGAAATAATGAAAAAGAAAACAGTAATAATATAATGCAAGTATTTACAATGATAACAGAGAGAAAATAAAATTGTCAGAGAAGGTTTACCACAAACCACCTGGTAATCCCAATGATTATGTGCATGGCTATCGGCCCAACCGCAGACGAAACCCGAAGTCCGCGTCCTTTAGCCGGCTCCCCGATTTTGCCGAAGAAATATGTGTGCGAAAGAAAGGAAGTTTTAAAAGATCCTAGGAAAAAGCAAGATACTCTCAGTATCGCTGTAAATATAGTTATACGCCATTACACTATCGGAAGATACTCTCAATTTTGCAAATGGTCTTATGTCAATACGCCTAATCCAATACGCCACTATACTCCTCAAGAATAATTTTCGTGATTTATTTTTGGCTTATGGCGTATTGTACTACCTACTTCATTGGCCAATGTTTCAACTTCTACTGTAGTCAACATTTTCAACAGCAAGTTATAATTGCTTTGTAATTATTATTTTCATTTATAAACAAAGAAAGGTACCTACTGTCTTATAAAATCGAGTGAGAACTTTTGTGACTCCTTGTATTAGCTACAAGTTTTATGTGGGAGTTAAGAAAAGAAAAATTAAAATATATAAACAAGTTTCTTGACGATTTATTTATTACAGCGTTCACTACCGTATTTAATTTTACAATACTTTGTGCGAGGCGATATATGCAAAATATACAGCGTATGTGTCAGTTACGACCATCTACGCGGGGCGAGCGCAATTGTATCGTGGAGGTTCTTTACGTTTAAAAAACTGTTCGATTTGATTCTGTTTATGATAATAGTGGTAAGTTACATGTAAAAAAAAGAAAAAAAGATTTCTAGAGTAAACAAAACATTTTTGATTTAGTTCGCGCAACTGAATCTGTTAATATAGAGGACGTTAACCAACCAGAATATTAACGAAGAATTGAATTTACAAGATTATGAAATCAATTTTCGTGCAAACAAAGTAGACTAAATTTTACAATTAATATAAAATCAAAATACAACTTTTTTTAAATATTTTACAACGAATAAAATAGTAAGAACCATTAACGATAATTTACGTAATTAAAAAAAAATCTAAAGATTATCCTAGGATGTAACTTTTACGATATTCTACGATGGGAATCAAACTGAAAATGCGGTTTTACGATATTTCTGGCAGAACACATTGTCAGACAGTTTTACTTACGATACCTGACTCCTGAAAATTTATATATATTTTGGAGTAGCTTAAGTAACCCGCTAAAACATTAAATTTTTGAAAAAATGATATAAAGTCACGAAAATTGATTAAAAAAGCTCGTTTAACTAGGTTAAGTTATATTAGTTTGTTTTTCATGACTGTTCACGATTTTTTCAATTTTCAAAAGTATTCTGTTTGTCATGGAATATATATTTTTTAATATCCTTGCTACTTCAAAAGCCAGTTTATACTGCTGTGTGACAGGAAATTAGTTATGACCTCATTCCTATTTCCAACATTGCTTGAAAATATTAAAATGTTCATTTTATGTTCAAGACCCTTCTCATCAATTTCACATTGCGTATATTTTCATAACGAATCAATCTGAGGTGCGTTCAAAGCGTTTTTTAACCGCAACAAATTTGAAATAATTTGTTTCGTCAATATTTATCTGGCAAGACCTGTTTGATCAAATGTTTGTTCACAATTATTCCGCCAACTTAATAATCGATTCCACTCTCTCGAAGCACTTCGTCGATTTGCGTAGTCCCCAAAACCATCCTAACGTCTTTGTACATCCAAATACTTCTTTGAACTTTTACGAAATGAAGCGGAAGCATTTTATTTGGCAAACAGTTTGTCAGCAGCTTTTCGTTAACATCAAACGTTCGGAGAAATCAAATTAACTCGGATTCTGACCAAAAACTTTTGGGACCCAAAACACGAGTCCTAATCTGCTGCAATATTACTGTGATTCGAATACCCACTCGATACTTAATCGAATTACGTTCGCTAAAGGCCAATTGGTCCCCCAATTCTTTGTGAATTTTAATTGATGCCTTTGTAAATCTAGCACTGTCATTGTGGTGCTGTCACTGTATCCAATTAGCGTGGAAATAGCACGTGGAAGTTATCAAATGAATTTCTTTAATACTAACGCTTTTTTTAACTTTGTTAAAATCTCATCAGCGTCAAAGGCAATCATTTTCCTGAATTTTGCAAATTTCTTATTTACGTTTGGAAATCCTTTGCTATATTAAAAGTGTTGTTTTGATTTCTTTAACTTTTCTTCTTCAAACACAGTAAACTTATTTTGTGGCACTATTTAATTTAAAAAATAATAATGACTTATTTGTTCATATGAAGCAGATACTTTGCGATGTGACAATAAAGTTTAAAATAAAACATTAGCTTAGTAAGCACCACTTTTATTTTTTATATTAAGAGTATAAATAATAACAGTGGTGTTCACTAAGCTAATGTTTTATTTTAAATAATCACTTTAATTGCTTAGATACAACCGACATGTTTCATGAGCAATCTTTACCTCATCAGAATTTACTTGGCTCTTAAAGCCTGAGACGTTTTGTAAAATACTTCTCATAATATAAGAACTGCCTGAATGTAGATTGCGTTGAAAATTATTTCACTCGATTTCAGATTAATTCACTATTTTTGGAAGTATTAAAAAAATATTTTTATTTTTTTGGAAAGGCTTACAATATTTTGTTTACACAAGCAGAAAGCGCAGTGTTCTCCCTTTCTGATACTGTTTAAATCATACTTCTCACCAAAATATAAAATACTAGAGCACAACTTTAATGAGACAGTATATACTCGCTATCTACCAAAAATACTGTATAGATGTTTGTTATCTGTGAAGAATCCAAAAATTGTCCAAGGGGTTAAAACTAAATTATAAATTTAGACTTAAATATAAGTAGTCGGAAAAGGAAAAGAGAGAGACAGAGACAAATTTAGCAGAGAGTCATTCAAAAGCTTCTTTCTGATTTTTGATAATATTTTAATACTTCTTATCGCTCTTTCTTTTTAACTAAAAATCTAATTTATCTAACCGGATGCCATTAATATTAGAGGGTACGGGCTGTTTGATTCCCATCGTAAACTTCTCCCCTCCCCCATTTCTTCTCCCACTATATCATCAAGTTTATATTTGTAAAAAGTTTTAAGTAAACTGATGAGGTTAGCATTACTCACGAATCTTGTCGGTTGCATCTAAACAATAAAAGTGGTTAAAAACGAGTGATTACTATTTTTGACTACTTTTACCTTTGTCTCTGAAATGAGTCTTATGAATACGTTCTAAAGAAACCACTGGTTGAAAGTATTAGAAACTGAGCTCCTAGGTTTGATTTCTCATAAAAGGTGGATTAAAGAATTTTTATTAAAAAAAACATTTATGTTGGACCTCGTTCTTTAACAATCAACGTTAAAAATGATTACATACACTTTTATGCTTTTAAATTGTAATTAATTTGACTTTGACTCCGGACCGAGTTAACCATAAAAATGTTAACGTTTATAATTTGCAGTAATAACTCCCTAAATACCGACAGATTAAGCGCACAAACACGGAATTGTATAGCGAAATATTAAAAAATGTAATATAATACTTGGCTAATTTAACATTTGCAAAGTGGAAAGGAAACACCGTCTGTTTGTGAGCGATTTTATTTGAATAACCAACGGAACAACGAAATTAAAAATAATTACTCTTCGCAAACATTTTTTACAATGCCTACAGCGGCTGGTAATGTTCTGTGACGGACACGGCCAGAATTAATGACTGCACGAATAAAGCCAAATCACAACGTAACTGTTCTTTACTCGACAAAATGTACAAAACTTTTTTTAAGGTGATGGTGTATTTGCCATGTGCTTTATTTTTATTTCTGACTTTTGTTGCTGGCCGCAGAAAATTTGCATATCTTACACTGAAAAGTATTCGAATCTTGATTTGCAAATCAAGCTTTTTTGTTTTTGAATTGAAAAGAATTGCTTTCTGCTTGTGATTTGGGGAGTGGAGCCGTTTTTTGTGTTGATTCTCAGCTTCAGCCAACGTTCCACCATGCTTGTTACGTCAATCATCAGGACAGATGTTTGTTACTGATAAACCATTCTGCTGATCTTGAAAAAAACTTAAAAAAAACACTGATTTTTTTTTGCAAATACAGCAAACTTATTTTGTGGCAACACTTTGGGTTTTTGAATATTCACTGAAGAAGTGAGCATTGTTTGCAAAGTATGTTAGTTTTTTAAACAATAAAATTAAAATTGTTTGGAACGTAATTGATTAAATTGGTTAACACAAAGTTTGACAAATATTTTTGATTTTTAAGAAGATTTTTTTATTCAGTTTAGTGAGTAGATAATAAATATTTCAATGTTACACGTTTTTAATGTATATTGTTACTCTTGGATATAAGTTTCGTGTTGCTGTGCGACTAATATGAGATTTAGAATAAAAGTAATAAAAAATGTATTTATTAAAAGATTCTTACAAATTTCTACATTTTATTATCATTGAATTTATTAACAATGGGTCACTGCTCAGCTATGCATTCAGGATGTCTCCCGGAAATCAGCTAGTTTTAAGCAGTGCCTCTAAAACATATATTTAAATATTCATTTACATTATCTCCAGACGGAGGCCCTAAGGAAAATAATTTCCCTCAGGGCCTTTGGCATCTGAGATGCTGTGTATAAAATCTCTTATATAACACAATTTTTATTGAATTATGTGTGTTATATAAGACAAACAAATCTCGGCGTATGCAAATAACTTTTATTCTATTTATTTGTGTGATTTCACAATTAATTAATTAAATATTATATAATATATTTGCAGCACGCTCCGCAGTGGAAGATACTCTCAGATCGCTCTTATGTAAGACCATCGTTCAGAATTGAAACGTTATTTGAAATGGCTTTAATCTTGCTTTGTGACCAGAACTGAATAGCCAGGTACTTCCCCACCTCCCTCTCCCCCGTCTACTTCCCTTTCCCACCACCTTTGGCCTAACAACTTAACCCAATTGGGGCTGCCATGGACTCCAGACGGGAGCAGTTAGAACTCTTGTGCAACATTCATATAAATATAAAATTAAAAAAACGTAAGCTTTTGGCATTTCTTATTACGTAAAATCTCAGCAATTTGATAAAATGAACCAAAAAATAATTGTTAAGCTTTAATTTTAGATTTAAAAAATGTGAAAAGCGAAAATCAACAAAATTAGAGCTGTGGATGTGGACTCAGCAATTATCATTAAAATGGAGAGTTTTTAAATTCTACCAGGAAAATATCCTTAAAAATTAACGAAAAATTAAAAGAACGCGAATAATTAAGACGTTAAAATACACAATTTTAAATATTCATTCAAATTAAAAATAAAAACGTCGGAGAATTTACTGTTACTTTGCAAATAAAGATGTTTCCAACATTCTTTCCACCATTTTTCCGCTACAAGGGAAAATTCCTGGGATGAAATTATAAAGCAACTAAATTTTTACCGAGCATTCTTACATGTACAAGTTTTCAACATTAAAATAAATGTGAACCAGATTTCAATCTTACTACATGTTTTGTTTGGATTTATACCTACAACGGAACAAAAATTCGCGTATTTTGCGATTAACATCTTTATGTACACATATTGTTCTATAAACACGATATGAAAATTGTATGTCGGATTATATCTTCAAAACTAGTTAAAAAGGTAATTACAAAATTGCGTTTTATTTAAACTGTACCAGAACTCGCAACCGTTCATTTTATGGCTCATCGAATGGTGGGAGGCTTCGTGTCTGGAGGCGAAGGCTGTGAAATGAAAAGTTTTTTTTTTATTGAAAAATTAAAAAATTATCGTACAGCAAAATTAAAATAATCTTTTTTGCGTCTTCAAACACAGCAAACTTATTTTGTTGCACCATTAATAAAATAATTAGTTTATAACACTTCTATTGTTTACAAAACCAACATGTTTCGTGAGCTATGCTTACTTGTTCATTTAGATAAATAAGAAATATTAGGGATCAGAAAGAGCGTGAATGCGAATTTGAAAATTATTAATAACTAAAAATTGTTTTTAAATGACCCAATACTAAACCTGTTCCCTTTGTCAATTTTTCCTTAATACCCCTCTTCCCTCTACCTGTTCTCATATTTCCATTGACTGTGTCCATTAATTATAATTACTACGTCTATGACCATCGTCGTTATCTATTATTTATAATTAGTAAGTTAACCCTGAAGAAGTGAGCATAGCTCATGAAACATGTTGGTATTGTAAACAATAATAGGAAAAAATTAGTATTTTTTTTAAATTTTTAATTGTTTTATTCCAAATGTGCTCAAGAATCACTGGTTAAAATTCGTCGGGTACATGCTGTTACACCCTGCAAAAGAAAGTCATTTGTTGCGGCGTGACTCTGTTTCTGATGAAATTTCGCACACTTGACTTTCAAAACAGGAGAAAGGTGAGATAGTAAAGTGAAGGTTAAAAACCATCCCATCTTCTTTACCCATGCCCTAAAGCAGAATTTTTTTTCAATTACTTCAGTTAGTACTATAATAAAACGTTTTCTACCTTATTGGTTGAAGATTATGTGGTACATGCAAGAGACTCCAAAAACTAAGCGCCAAGTATTAGGTTTCCCAAATAAAAGGAATTTTTCAATATTCATTTCTAATATAGTAAAAAAAATGAAAGACCGTCACAGATGCGTCAAAACTATTTCGTAATGCCGGCTGCACACACACGCCGAGACAGGCCGAGAGCAACTGTGTACACGGTGCTCTAGTCTTTTCTCGCTTGCTCTCGCCTAGGCTCGCTACCTCTTGGTCGTGTTTCACTATTTTAGCCCTAGTCAAAGGGCCTCGTTTTGCCTCGCGAGGTAGATGAGCAAAAACAATATTTGCAACTCTCTAGCGAAAATTTTTGGAGCAAGTGGATGAGTTTGTGTATTTGGGAAGTATGTTTACGAGAGATGGGAAGACTGAGATAGATATTGAAAGAAGGGTAAATGCCGGTAACTCCATTAATGGAGAACTGAACGCCGTTGGCGGCAATAAAAAATTGTCAAAAAAAGCGAAGCTAGCCGTCCATAATAGAGTGCTGGTACCTACCCTGATGTATGGCAGTGACGCGTGGAACTGGCAGAGAAAGGATGAAAGTAGACTGAGTGCTGTAGAAATGAGATCCCTGAGAGGTATGTGTGGTAAAACCATGTATGATCGTGTGAGAAATGTGGAGATCCGCAAAGAATGCAAGGCTGATGTAAGCGTAATGAATAAGATTAAGAAAGGGACGCTCAGATGGTTTGGGCATGTAGAGCGAATGAATGAGGAAAGGAGTGTAAGGAGAATATATGACGCAAATGTGAATGGTAGACGAAGTCGGGGACCCGAGGAAGACATGGCCCGACCAAGTAAATCAGATACTTGAGTCGGACGATGTCAAGAGTCAGAATAACAGAAGAGCATGTATGAGATGATGTATGAATGTGAACGAAGCGAGGAGTGTGTGCCAAGATCGAGTTGTTTGGCGGTCCGTCCTCTCTGCCTACCCCTGCGGAGAAACGGCGTGATGGTTAGTTAGTTAGTTAGTTTAGAAAATTATAAAAAGATTCGGTCGAATCCTGGGTTCCTTTCCAAGATGCCATCGTTTTCTGTTTTTTCTTTTACAAAATTTCATTTAATAGACGCTTATATTATCTTCAGTGATTAAATATATTATTTTGAGGTTTAAATCATTCAATTATTCAAAAAATAAATAAAAAATTCATCCTAGACCTAGAAAGGTCAACAGATGTTGCACAACAAAAAAAAAATTATATTTCCGAGACTTGCATTAAGTTCGAGAAGAATCTTGCAAAAGTACATTAAGATCGAAGCGAAGTATACAAATATGCGCTAAGAAAACCAAGAATATTGGTAGTTTTTAGATGAAGTATGATACAGCTAAATATGACCGAAGGGGATATGATCGAATAAGTTCAGTGGTTAGAGCATAACCCTGGAAAGGCTAAGGTCTTGGGGTCATTTCCAAGATGTGACCGAATTTTTTTTGATTTTTCTGTTTGAAATTTTCGTTTGAGAGTTTATTTATTTTTTTTTTTTTTATTTTTTTTTTTTTAAATTTATTTATTTATTTATTTATTTATTTATTTATTTATTTATTTATTTATTTATTTATTTATTTATTTATTTATTTATTTATTTATTTATTTATTTATTTATTTATTTATTTATTTATTTATTTATTTATTTATTTATTTATTTATTTATTTATTTATTTATTTATTTATTTATTTATTTATTTATTTATTTATTTATTTATTTATTTATTTATTTATTTATTTATTTATTTATTTATTTATTTATTTATTTATTTATTTATTTATTTATTTATTTATTTATTTATTTATTTATTTATTTATTTATTTATTTATTTATTTATTTATTTATTTATTTATTTATTTATTTATTTATTTATTTATTTATTTGAGACACAAACAGGATATTTACAGAGCATTATTTTGGTTAATGTATAACAAATTAAGATACAAATATAAATATCCCTAGACTAATGTGTCTACAGTAATAACATTTGCGTAATTCACAGACACATGAAAAACAATGTAAGTATTTTTTTTACATAATTTAGAAACTTAAATAGAAAATTTGAAATACACGATAGCTACAAAATATTTAAAGTGTTTATTAAAAATAATAAAACAACATTAAAATTTTTATTTTTTTTTTTTCAGTTGCACAAATCATGGAGATATTTCTTAAAACAAGTAAAATTATTCACAAAAATATCTATTATAGAGTGTGATTTAGTGAGATTGTTGTATGATCGTGACATTCTAGATATGGGATTAAAGTATCCCGTATTATTACTAAAAATTTCGGTCCAAAATATGTCAAATTTTCTGGTAGATTTGGGCCTGGCGTATAAATTGATTTCATTGACTAAGTTACTATCTACTAGGTTGTTAACAATTTTATAAAACATTAAAAGGTCATTTTTATTACGTCTTTTAACTAGACTCTCTAAATTGAAATGTGTAAGTCTTTGTTCGTACCCGTCTAGAAGATGGTAGACACCTGACCGGTAAGACAAAATCCGTGTAAATTTCCTTTGGACTGATTCAAGTCTAGATACCTGTGAAATATTGTCTGCGGTGTATAAATATTACAATTGGAGGTTAATTCATTAAATGAAAATTTTTTTTAAAAATGTCCACTTTTCTTGGATGCGCATAACCACTGGAGCGACAGCGCAATTTAATTTTTTTTTTCCGATTGGTCGACATTTTTTGGTGATCATTTTGAATAATTTCCGTCCAAATTAAAAA
This sequence comes from Glyphotaelius pellucidus, assembly GCA_936435175.1. NCBI lineage: Eukaryota > Metazoa > Arthropoda > Insecta > Trichoptera > Limnephilidae > Glyphotaelius > Glyphotaelius pellucidus. Next base: position 34,079,366 of record OW386546.1, read on the forward strand.
ATCATACCCTCGAGTTTTAACATGGAGGCATATAAACATTATAGTTCTATATATTTATTTTATTTATACACGCCTTGAAGGCTTTTTTTTAAACTGTTCATGAGTGTGTACGTGAACAGTTTCGTGTGTTGCACAAAGGTTGCATTATTGTGCAAAAAACAGATGAAACAATCTGTTATTACAGATCATAAAAAATTTAAAATAATAATAACAATATACATTTTGCTCAATGATGGCGGTACCAAAAACCATGCAACACATTAAGCAAATCTCTTTCGCGATTTCTTTTCACATCAGAATATCTTTAATATTTGAAAAATGTTGACAGAGCGTGATGGATCACTGCCATTATCAGTCTTCATCTTTATTTGAGGGGCCCCTGCAACTCGCACTTTTGACATAAATTTAATATTTAACATGAAATTTTATATTCAAAATCATTGTGTACCTACCTACTCAAATTTTCTTATGAAATAATTTCGTGGTTCCTACAGTTATTAATGCAGGATCATCGAAAAATAATGCCAACATTTAAAAAAATTATAGCACCGAAACCCTTTACGTTAAACTTGTAATTCTGTCACTGAACGCTGGCTGGTGAACGTTAGTTTTTTTTTAAGGTGGCGTGACCTTGCTATGCGCACACTAGATGCGCAGTATCCAAGGTCGGCCGCGGGCGCGCCAACGACTGCCGCCGTTCAGTACGATGTTGACCGTTCAACAAAAAGTGTAGTGTGTTATTTGGTACGCGGAGTCAAAGCCACCAGTCAGTGACAAAATTAAAAAAAATTAAATTTAAAAAAATCAATATTATTTTTTTTTAACATTATCTCCACAAATGAGGTATTGTGGAAAATGATTTCCTACAGGACCTATGTTATCTTTGGGGATGCTGTAAGGGGTCTTGAAAAGACCCATGTTGTAGGAAAGAGGAAAAGCAGAGGCTGTTGAACTCTAGAACGAAGATTAGATCGACCTGTTCTCATGTGGCCAAATGTCGCGAGTTTAGCGTGTTTCTCCAATTTGAACCGGTACCGAAGGGTTCACCGAAGCATCTTTCATTGAAAAATAGTAAGAAAAGGGATATTATTCCCACCTGACGCCTGTGTTCTGTAATATTGAAAATAAGGTTATTAAAGATGGAGAATAATAACACATCGCACACCTAATGCTGAAAAAAAAGGCTGCCGAACCATGAATCGGCTGGCACATATTTCCACGTATATACGCAGCATTATCCAAAACGTTTGTCAATCCATAGAAATAATTGTAGAAAAATCCACAATTATCAATGGACATATTATTAAAAAAAATCTCTAATCAAACTTGTAAAATATAATTTAGGTGTCCCATTCTCGTAGATATCGAATTTTTTCGCCCTTTAACATGTGCGCCCCACGGTTGAATTTGGCAGTCACCTCTGGTCTGGAGCTCCAAAATACCTGAAAAAACCCTCGACTCAGAAATTCGCGGTCCGTTGATAGATTCTCCCGTCTTAACAGACGGATTGCAATCTTTAGAGCACGCTATCCTTGTTCTACCGGGAATGCTATCCTTGTTCTACCGGTATTTCAATGGCAAATGCCCCGGGAAACTAGCGTCATTGATCCCTTTGGCACCGGTGAATAGTCGGTAAACACGCCAAACGCGTGCCTAACATATGTACATGGTTGACATTTGTCACATGAGAACGGGTCGCTTCTACGACTCGTTCTTGTGTTCAACTGCTCGGCTGTGGAACAATTTGCCGGCCTCTGTGTTTCCTTTTTCCTACAACATGGGTATCTTCAAGATCATTGGAGGTTATCCACCACATACCCGCCCTAGTATAAGTAACAGATGGTTACTCCTTCAGGGCTCTCGCAAGGACTCTAATTTTTTTAAAAGAACGAAGTAACATTTAATTTAGAACGAATCTAGACCTCCAGTGTCCCTGCATACGTTGTTAGTAAGCAGTATGCAAGTGCTTAGCGGGAAATACAAGATACAATATGTGTTAGTATGATAAGATATAGTCAAGACAATGGGACAGGTTGGTGACAGTCCACGAGGCGGCAAGCGCTGGGTGATTGCATCCAGCTTATCCTACAAGCACCTGTATGGGAGGAAGACACAGTACACAAATAATAAGGGCATGGCAAACGGATAGGAGTCCTCTCCAATCGATTGGCAGTTCCAGCAAGAATGCACAAGACGTTCGGTCTAGCCGTAAACCACACTCAGCTTCCGCGCCCCTTAGCCGGTTCCTCGGTGATGCCTCAAAGAAAAGTAAATGGGAGATTGGGGGAAAATGCCCGACGACCCTAGGGAATTCAGCGTCGAGTAGCCGGACGCAAGGCGAAGGAGAGCCGAGGTCGCCCAACCAAACCTCAAGCCTGCTCTTCAAGATCAATGTTCATTCCATCCTCTCCTCAAAAAAACCCTCCACACAGCATCTCAGATGACATAGGCCCTGAGGGAAATTGTTTTCCTCAGGGCCTCCTGTGTTGAGTTAATGTAAAAGTTCTTTTTCAATAATCTTTGGTAGTTGTATTCTGGCATAAAACTACCAAAGATTATTAAATCAACTCATCCTTTTTCAATCGGCAATAAATTAATTACTGTATAATCTGTCAGCAAAACCTTTCAATACAATGAAGGGCTAACTTTCCCTGTTGTTTTTTTATGTAAATGGGGTTGTTTAATAAATCTGATACAGGAGACATAAATGACCCTCCGCTCTGCTTTCATTTTCATTTGGTCCGTTGGGAATATACTTTGTAACCGCGAGGAATATTTATTTGGGTTTGAAGTATCTCGTGGGATTTCAAAAAAATTTACCTCTGTAATATTGTCGTACTTTGAAAACAAATCTAACTTTAGATTGGCCCACATTGATGCCTGAAAAAAATTGTCAATTTCAGAGAAGTCAATATTGTTACGATATCATTATTTTTATTTTCTAAGAAATTTCTATTTAAACGAAGTTTCACTGGAAAGCTCTGTACATCAAAGAGTAAAGATTTTCCTTAATAATATAAAATGTATTTTTTTTTATAACTCTTTAAGGAGTCATTTGCCAAGTCCCGGTAATGCAATAAATATTCTTGTCTATTTTATATCTTTTGCTATGCACGAAATGAAAAAAAAAATTGTATGCTTTCTGTTTACGTTATTGCAGAAACACTTTTTCTTAGCCACCAGTTATATTCTTTGTGTGTTCAGTAAACACATAATTATCGACGGTCTTTAAATGATTGAAATCACAGGGAAACAAAAAAATGCAATCGGATTAGGTACGCAGTTTTTTCTGGTTTTTTTAAGGTTTTAGTATTAAAAAATTTCGATTATAGTCTGATCTTCGAAATGTTTTGGGTACGGTTGGGCATCTGTCCTAGATATGACCGAATATTTTTCTGATTTTTCTGTTAACAGATTTTCGATTGAGTTTCGGTAACATTTTCTTCATCTCAATGAAATTTCAGATTTTACTCACTAATTAAAAAATAATTATTTTTTATTTTTAATTATTCAAAGCAGTTTGTTATCAAATTATTATCACAATATTTTTAATGAACCTAAAGCACAGATATAAAAAGAAACCACGTTATAAAATAGAATAGAAAACCGATATAGAAAAATAACATTTCAAGTAACTACAATACAAAGGCACGAAATACATAAAGAAAAGATATAACACAAGATACAATCATAATTTTTGAGTTTAGTGTTGCAACGTTTTCAGTTTTTATCTGCATTAGCAAATTAATAAATAAAGTAGGTTCAAGATAATGAAAGTGACAAAGCTTTTGTTTTATCTTGATTAATTTTTGGTTTTTATGCAATACTGCTCTTCCGTCTTCTGCAGCCAACGTTTTGGATTGCTTTACAATATCCATCGTCAGGGCAGAGGAAGATAAATGTAGTTCGATCTGAAGAGTGTACTTATGTAGAAATTACATCTTGTCTATAATCCTTTTATGGCTTATATTTCAGAACAACATTCGGTTTAATTTGTGTGATTTAGCTTTCAACCAGATGTTTTTATATTATTAATGTTTCGTGTCACATAATCTAGAAACTTACCTAATTAAGGCATGCTTTTTATCAACTAAACAAGTTAAACCTTTATACAGAAAAGTGGCAAGAATACTAACTTGCTGATTAGCAAACTATAAGGGATTGAAGCGTAAAAATGGAAGGAGAGATAAATCCGAGTGTAAGGCCATAAACGCTTTTCCATTAGCACTTATTAACCCCGTGAACCACATCTCCTCAATCAGAGACCAGCAGTTAATGTCTTAAGTGGTAGAATATTGTGCAATTCCTCAGCTCAACAAAAGAGAGAAAGAACACACAATTAAAGTGAGGCAGGAACGCCATTAGCTAAAGGTACGAGATTTGGGCCTAGAATTAATGGCCTGACAATGAAGAAGGCATTAACTAGCTACTAATGGACAACCCTTAATGGTAAGAAACGTACAGTCAGCGTTTCTTTACGGGAAACCTTGAAACTAATATGGTCACTCAATGACAAATAAACAAAAAACTAAAGGTCTTTTAGTACAAACATGTTCCGTAAAATTACGCACGAGGAGAATTGAAAGGAATGCAAAGATAATGTAAAGCGTTTTAGATAAGAAAGAAACTCTTATTAACGAAAATTCACTTTATTTTTTATAATTGTCTAAAGTTGTCGGGAACAAGAAAGAGAAGAATCAGATAGATATGTAGCGATTTAGTAAATCAAATATTTTTTGTCACCTTGGTTGAAAGAAGGATCTAAATGATTTTTTTTAAAATTGACATTTGAAAGCAAGATCATTTTTTTTGCTAATTTCTGTAACCATATTTTTCAGAACCATCCGTGTTGTATTTCTGTAGACACTACGAAGTTCTAAAATCGAGTTTGTAAAACTTCCATTTATTTTGCAAGGTTCCAAGATCACATTGAAGCTTTTGCAATCGCCTATTTTGTTTGTGTCTGATAGTTGATTGTTGTTACAAGGCAAAGTGTTACTCATCACTTTTTAACTTCATGTTCTGAGGTGTCAAATTTTCAAAATCGATTAACCTTAATCAATTTACAAAATTTTGATTTTGATGTTGAGGTTGAATCAGGTGTAAAGTATTTTTGAGCAATAAATTTTAAAAGAAAATATTTAAATAAGACGTGGTACTATCTTGGAATGACGTAGAAATGTAATTGGCAATTTTTAACTCAAGCTGATTGCATATGGTTCTATTTGCAACTTTAGGTATTTTCTTAAAGTATAACCCTTATTAAAATGTTTTTCCTTAAGGGTAAGGTTTTAAAGGCTAAAAAGAGGTATGCTTTCATGATTTTTTTTTGGAGAAATGAAAAATGTTGGTTTATTTATTTTATATACGCGTGTAGTGACGAAGCGTTTTTTTTTTTGCAGCATGTTAAAGTCAAAAATGCGATTTTTGCTAAAATTGACGTTGAATTTGTTATTTGTTATAAAATGAAAAAAAATGGTAAAAATAAAGCTCTTCGTCACTACTTGTTGATTTATGTGTAGAAATAGTGAACAAAATTTCAAAAAGATCGGTTAAAAGATTTTGATATCCATTCCAAAAAAAATTTTACGAAAATAGGTTAAAAGTTTTTTTTATATTCGAAATATACTTGAATCGAGCAAGAGGACCAGTCGCTTGAAACGCTGTTTCATTGTTAGTTTTGCTCTGATTAACTTTAAAATGGGTTTAAAACCTAACCCCCCTCAAAATATCTTTTTTTTTATTTCGTTAGAAACGATTTTAGACTTTCACGGCCAAAAATATTTTCGTTATTTATTTGCTAAAGAAGGTGGTAGCGCAACACGGCATAACATCCCTAAAACAAATAACGAAAATTGTATTACGTTTTTGAAAATTCATACGACCCTTTTTTTGTTTCAATATTTTATACCTACAGCCAACATTCATAAACTCTCCAATGTTAATTTCTGCACAAACTATATTACATGTGGTGTATTTAGGGCTTAGGTTAATTATGAATTACATATCGTACTCTGAACAAAGCCTCCGTCAAGACACGATAAGCCTCCATTGACCTATATATTAAGAGCCAACTGATCTTTTCCCAAACCAGCATAACCTTATTGCGGATGTGAGGGTTCACATAGATACAGTGAAAATGCGCAAAAACGAGTATTTACAAAATTAACCTCCCAATATCCCGATGGCATTAAAAGTTACCTTGCTTCAATAATCTCAGTAAGCTTACAAAATATCAACCGTACGTATACGCTGTGTAATGGAATAATGTTTTGCCATTTGATTCGTTAAAAATATGTTGTGAAATATATTTATTTATTTAATATCAACGGTATAAATATACCATCAATACATATGTCACAAAATCATAGAAAAAATATTAGAAATAGTAAAAAAAGAGTTTAACAGATAATTGTGGCGTTTAAATGAGAAATGCACCAGATATACAATTACATAAAAAAAACTTTAGTACAAATAAAATAATTATAGATTGAAAATATAAAATATAGTATAACCCTCTTGAACCCACCTTCCGTTCAGTTAAATAGATCGCCACAGGTGCTTATCTATTAATAACTTCATGTAACCTAGGTACAAGCGAGTGTTTCGTATACCCAGTCCTGTTATTGTTGCATTTAAACAGGATTTTAGAACGAGTGGCTCTCGTAGATATATGAAATTCAATGAGCTTAGTTAAATCAAGTCTGTCTTTTCTATCGTGTACAATTTTGAATATAAATATTAAGTCGGATATAATTCTTTGATCTGAGAGTCTTAATAAATTTAATTCTTTCATCCAGCAATTATAGTTTATGTGCTCAATGGGAATATCGAGTTTAAAATTAATGTGTCTTAGAAATTTATGTTGAAATTTTTCGATTGAATCTGAATGTGTTTAAATGAGGGTACTAGATCGAGGAGTTATATTCAACTTAACCATATACCAAAGATGTACCCAAAATTTTTGGTGTTGAAATATTCCTAAAAGCTCTGGAATTTCAAGGAATGAAGCCAAGCATTTTCATTCCTTTATTACCGATTGTATTTATACGGGAGATATAAGTTTTATTTAGAGTCAAAAGTTATGCCCAGGTCATTGGTTTTTTTTGTAAAAGTTGTTAATATGAAAATATATGTTATACTAATGCATATTCGTAAATAAACATCTAACTCTTTCATAGCAAAATGAGAGGAATGAGATTGGTGGTCCCAAAAAACAAAGTTGGATATGCTTTTGTGGTTTTGCAATAGAGCTGTTTAAAATTTCAAAATCACACTAAAAAATGCTCATATCTTTGCTGGTTACTCAGCCGAGTAAACGCCCGACCCCTCACCTGACCCTAACTGTCCAATATCTGAGATGTTTTATGGATTTAGTTGGAAAAAAAAAAGGTCGAAAATTTCGCCGGAGATCGAAATTTCACTTATTTCAAAAAAAATTATATAAGGAATCACTGGTTAAAATAATTCAAGTAAGTCCCAACATTCCTTCTAACTTATATAATGTTGGAAAAAAATTAATTTAAAAATAAATTCACAAATCGTTGCATCAGTTCGTATTTGTTCAACAGACCATTAGAAAGTTTTACAGGAGGAGAAAGTTTTCTTTTATTATTTCAAATAACATTCTGATAAGAGTTTAAGATAAAGCTATTTTCGTAAAGGTAAAGGTCTCATTAGTTTAAATAAATCATGGTTAAGTGATTTTCTATCGTTTTTTATACTTTATTCTTAATTCTAAAGTGGAGATTGAACAAAAATTAAAATTGTCTGTTGGACAGATACGAACTAAGGCGACGAAATTTGAAAACGTTCCAACAAAATTTGTTATATTTAATATAATCAGAGTTTAATACAAATGAAGACTTTGATGGTTCAACTCCCGACGGGGCGTTAATTGATCGATTATGCTATTGGTTCTCGCTAATAACCCACGATTGATAAAGTTGATTGGAAACCTTTTTATGGCTTTCTTTATATCGGTAAACTAGATATTTCAAATTGGAAAATTTCAACAAAACAATAACACAATGAAAGAAATAACTATAATTGAACATTACACTGCATTTTACGGTCTACTCTATACAGTAAATAACTTAGATACGAGAACATTCAAACGTTTTAATGAAATAAGAAAGCTTTGTGTGAGAAATAATGAACCACAAAATAAAAAAAAAACAAAAGAAATAGCGTTATTTGTCTATTGGTATTAGGAACATAGACACCATATAGCATTTAGGTTCAAAAATGAAAAGAGGGACGGTTTCGTTTGAGGTTAACCAAACATGGCAATGTGAAATGAAAAATGGCACTGGGTCCGTAGTGGGACTAATAATTTATACATGAAGAGCCGAGTGGACAAATGCGCACGAAATACGTAATTATTTTTTTTAAATTGACAAATTTGGTGATTTTTCAGGTTTACTAACACACTGTAACGCGATGAAGAAAGAACAACACGGCATAATGTCCCAAAAACAAATCATCATACACTTTTGGCCAAGGGCGGATTTAAGGGGGGAGCACATGCCTCCCCCAGACGGTATTTTTGTCTACTGTGTTTTGTGTGCTACTAGCACTGCCGAGCGATCTTTCTCCATCTTACGAAGGTTAAAGTCATGTGTACGCAACAGGATGACAGAAGAGCGTTTGAATGGATTGGCCTTAACCTTTTCGTCCCGGAAAGAAAAAAAAAATCACACATGATCCGAAGAGGGGTCACTCGGGGACCCCAATTTGTTTTGCTTATTAAAGGGTGTTAATGACATAATTTTTTGTAATTTGTTTTGGTAATAATTAGATAGTATATTCATCGTATTTCAGTGGTCATTTTAAAAACCGTTTGATAAATAAAGTCATAATTAATATTCTAATCAATTTAGACTGCGTATATTTCCATAGAAAACAGAGAAGGCGGGCCGATAGACAAAATAACTCCTTGTTTCCGAATCTCGACTGGTGATTGGCGCTTACCGGAAACGACCCAGACCGAATGATATTTGATCGGCAAGTGAACATTATAGCATTGTAAAAAGAGCAAACGAGATGCGCAGTGTAAACTTGCGTGATCTAGTCCTTTCCACTAGCAACTTAGAAATTACTTGCTATGGCTTAGAAGTGTCCCGATACGTTCAGCAGATAGGAACGGGGTAACGCCCGAACAGAGGGGAAGGGGGGCGGGCGGTAGAAATTTTCCACCGGAATTCGATAGAAATTATTTAATATTAAGAAAAGTAGTAATGCGATATTAATTTTTTTAATGAAGATCGATAACCAAACAGTTTTTCTAGGATTACTCAAATTATTGAGAATGTGGTTTAAAAAACAACTTTGATACAGCGTAAAACTCTCGTTAGTGTAAGTGCGTTCCCCCGTTCCGGTACGAAAGTGTTAATGCATATCCATCAAGAAGTTGCGGCAAAAATGGACGCTAATGAAGTGCTGGACATCTTTAGCAGGAAACATAAAAGAAAACTGTCTTTATTAAACATTTAATATTTCTATTGTTTTGACACTTTCATAAACCTTCCTATACATACTTGAAACTTGTAGAAATGAATTTGAAGCATGATACTTCAAGTTTATTTTTACTTGAAGTATGATACTTCAAGTTTATTTCTACTTGAAATATGGTACATCAAGTTTATTTCTAACAATAATTGTTGATTTTTTTGCCCGTCCGCCCCTTGTGCCCCTCCCAGAAAAAAATCCTGGATCTGCCCTTGCTTTTGGCCGTAAAATCTCAAAACTTGTACGTTTACTAAGGGTGTTTATTGGATAAGTAAATTTCTGATTATCTTTAAAATTGGAAATGTAAGTCAATGATCGTGAGGCAAATATTTTCAGCTTTACAAATCCTACAACTATTATTACCTGTAATTATATGTACTTACTAATATGTTATTGAGACACTTGCTCGTGCCAAAATTATATCAAAAGTTTATCAAATTGACAAAATGATTCAAGAATATATTTTTTTATCTTTAAAAAATAAAAATAATTTTTTATTAAGTGTCGAACAATTAATTAATTACGAATGTCAACCGAATTAATCATAATATTAATTTCTTGCGGCCGACAACTTGCTGAAGGACGTCTTGAGTAGGTACCTGTAAGTGCCCAGAATCTAACTTTTTGTTGAGTTCCTCCCTTATTTTACCTAAAAGGCTTCCTTAATTAATGAACAGATAATAACCACAAAGTAAATTGATAACCTCGACAAGAAATTATTACGAAGATTTTGAACAAGGGACGAAATTTCGGGAATATAAACACTGTTAAAATAAACAAAAATATTTCTTCATGTTTTGAAAAGTAAATTAAGACTTTCGACGATGACAGCTAAAAAATCGTTGTTTTAATGACTAAACGCAATTCTTTATCCTTATAGAGAAATGGAATTGCCCCTCAGGTTCTGTGTATTTATTAATATTTATGCATCTTTCAACGGAAGCAATCTTCCGAACAGGACCTCCGTTGATATGCTTGGTGTAACTCTAAGTGACCAGCTCAGGTACGGGGGCTTCACCGAAGCCAGAGTTAAGTTAGCCTCTCAGAAGCTGGACGTACTGTACAGGGCCTGCAGATACCTTAATAGTACACAACTGTTAACCGTTTACAAATCGCAAGTGCACCCTACGGTTGAATTTGGCAGCCACCTCTATTCTGGAGCTCCAAACTACCTAAAAACAATCCTTGTCTCTGTGCAGAAACGGGCGGTCCGTTTGATAGATTCTCCTATCTAAACAAACGAATTGCAATCTTTAGAGCACAGGTGGGAATGCTGTCCTTGTTCTACCGGTATTGCAATGGAAGACGCTCCGAGGAACTAGCGTCATTGATCCATTCGGCACTGGTGCGTAGTCGGGAAACACGCCAAACACTCGCCCGACATTTGTACACGTTTGACATTAGTCACATGGGAACGGGTCGTTTCTACGACTCGTTCCTGGGTTCAACAGCTCGGCTGTGGAACGGTTTGCCAGCCTCTGTGTTTCCTCCCTCCTACAACATGGGTCTCTTCAAGACCCGTGTCCACTCCTACCTCTCCTCAAAAAGACCCTCCACACAGCATCTTCAAAGATTACAGGCTCTGAGGGAAATTATTTTCCTCAGGGCCTCCTGTGTGGAGTTAATGTAAAAAAAATCACAACGCTATCTTACTACAGGCAATATTAACTAAACTGGTTACGGCGGGACCTTGTAGCGATGAAGACGAAAAAGACAGAAGATAATAGAAGAATGACGTCGAATGAACTTAAACGTGTTATGAAAATTTATAATAGAAGCCATTAACCAAAACTAAAAAAACAAAATAAGCAGTCGTCGAAAGCAAAAACCTTCGAACCTGAATCAAAAATCCAATGAGACTGAGAACATCGCATGTTCCCCAAGGTTTCAAAGGCTGTGACGGGCTGAGTTGGTGCCCCGATTAAAGGGTACCAGGAGCAGACCGGGAAAGAAGCGGACTAAGTACATCTGATACTCCACTTCCCAACAAAAATACTCGACCAGAGCAAAAAACTGAAATATAATGGTTATTCCCAGTTTGAACATTTTTTTTTGCACCGAAAAATATAAAATTTCATGTTACAAAACTGTATAATGCTCCACCAAATCAAACAAAAAAATACAGAAATGAATATTTTAACTGAAGTAAGAACATGGCCGAGAGATCACGGTGATAATCAACTTACAAACATTATGAAATCAATTTTTTATAAGAAAAACTCTCTTTTTATAACTTTTGAAGGTTATTCCCATCAACGTTATATATCATTGAAGAAGAAGATAACACTTATAATCTAAATGAAAATATGAAAGAGAACAAGACACAGAAAAATAGAAAAAGACAATGGTCGCAACTGGGACTCGAATTTAGATTATAAGTGTTATCTTCTTCTTCAATGATATATTACGTTGATGGGAATAACCTTCAAAAGTTATAAAAAAGAGAGTTTTCTTATAAAAAATTGAATATTCATTTAGACTTTCATAAAGTCAATAGTTCCATATGAATAAATTTGGATATATTTATCCGAGACGCTATTCAGGTTACAAACCAATTCTTAGAATAATTGTTCCAATAAAAGAGTAGTTGCCCATAATATGGAAAAAAGAACTAGTTGAAGGTAATATTGTTGATTCTAAAATATTTGAAATATGAGATTGACAAATATGACGGTTTGACAAAAGGTGGCAATAGCGAAATTGGTTAACGCGTACGTCCCGGTTAGACGAGAGGTCTGGGTTCGAATCCCAGTTGCGACCATTGTCTTTTCTATTTTTCTGTGTCTTGTTCTCTTTCATATTTTCATTTAGATTATAAGTGTTATCTTCTTCTTCAATGATAAATTATGAAATCAATTTAATTACAACTAGAAACTAAATACAAAAATACAAAATCTACAGATCGCCTCAGAAAACGGAAAGACTAGTGAGGTGGACTGTGAAAACTGTGAATTTATTCTAATGCACGCGTTTTCTATCCAGTAATAAGCAATTGGAGGAAAGAATCGCGAGGGACAAGAGTAGATAGAGAAAAGTTGTGGAGATGGCTATTTTCTTCCTTTTAGAGAAAACTACTCTATTCTCCGTGTCTTCAGTCAAGTGAAATAGCTTCGATACACCTTGAAAACCCGACCATGACAGGTATCAATCCAAAATCACTTTTTTCCGTATCTCTTCAGACACTCCTCTATTCATGACTAATTTTGGGGTATAGCCTTCGACCGGTATAGCTCATTTTTGCACAATCCTATTCATAAAATCTTTTCAATTATCCTGTAAAAACAGCCAATTTTTAAAAACCTTAATTGTGTTCATTGAACTGTAATACTTGGTACACGCAAATAAAAATCAAGGAAATTTGATATCAATCGTTGAAATAATATTTTAAATATGAAAAATCAAGGCTACAATCCAATCGTTACGAATAAGCAATTAGGTTGAGGATAAACATGTTTATAATTTAATGTTATATCTGTGTTAAATCTATTAGGTATCAAATAAACCTCCAATATTCCGGGAAGCCCTTAACTTGAGCAATCTCGAGTATTTCGCTTTGAGAGCAGTTGATGGAGTGTTTTCCGAAGCTGCTGGTAAAGCTTTTTAATTAATTGATTTAGCCTATTATTAATGCGAAAGTCCTTTTTTCTTTGAAAAAGAAAGTATCGGGAAGTTTCTTTGCTAGTAACTACATCAATTTATTTAGCAGGCATTTCATTTGCTGTATAAGAACTGGGTCAATGTTATTTTAAATGGCACTCTAACGAATAAAATATTAAGTACGTTATAATTATTCTTTCTATAATCAATTATAATAAGCAGAAATCAAGTTATTGGTTTTTTGTTGATAACTATGGCAGCATTGAAAATTATCCAAAAGTTGTTTTTTTATTGTTTTAGGAAGTGATAGATACTCCCAATATCGCACTGGTGAAAGACCACCATTCAAAATCGAAACGTTGATTGAAATAGCTTTAACCGTGTTTTGTGAACACATCTGAATAGCCAGGTACACTTTACCGTCCGTTTTTTCATCTCCCATCCCTTCCCACTACTTTGAGCCTCACAACATACCCCAATCGGGAATGCTATATGCTCACTGGCTCCAAGTGGTAGGGACTTTTGTGAGGTGTTCACGTAAAACAATCTTAGAACGGGTTGTTTCAAAAAATTTGATGGATTCATCAAATATTTGAAGTCAATTTTCTCGTTTTGTGTAAGTTCTATTCAAGTTCTGTAATTATTTCAGTATTGTGAAGCAACTATCCTATAACAATATAATAACAGAACTTGAAAAGAACTTACACAGAACGTGTAAATCAACTTCAAATATTTGATGAATACATCAAATTTTTTTAAACAACCCATCCTTAGTTGTTGGAGCGTTGTACCGGTAAGGTCCGGGGTTGGGTCCCAAGTTGCGACCGTCACCTTTTTTATTTTTATTTCATGTTTCGTTTGCATTCATTAATATTAACTTCTTAAAACATTGATATCCGTTAATGTATGGATCTATGCTGTATGGATGTGAGACATGGACCTTGAAAGTAAATACCATGAACAGGTTAGAGGCTTTTGATATGTGGTTTCACCGGAGAATGCTCAAGGTTCCATAAACCGAGATGATCATCAACACAGAAATTCTCAGGCGAGCTAGAGCAGATAGCTCACAATAATAAAAGTCAGGAAAATTTCATTTCTGGGTCACATACTTCGAGGGGAGAAGTATCACTTGCTCCAATTAATAAGGTACGACAGAGGGCCTGGTATGAGACAAATGTCTTGGTTGCGAAATTGACCGGCATTAAAATTGCGGAAGAGCTATTCCGGGCAGCGTAAGATAGAGAGACATTCTCCAGAATGATCACCAACATCGGAGGGACCTGGCACACGAAAAAAAAGATATCCATTAAAAGGGCATGCCAAAATCAGGGTCCTAGATATTCTTATTCCTCTCGACCTTCTTTACTCTAAAATCATTCCGTTACCCATTTCCTTCAACCTCACAAGTTACTCTAATTTGACATGACATAGTCTCACTGGATTCGGGTAGGTTGGGTATCTAAGCTGCTCGTCTACCAATCAAAATCTAAACTATTCACAAAAGAACATTATAACTAAATTTAATCAATAAAATGATAATATCCCATTTGCAAAAAATCCATTAGTGTTCAAATTATCGTTTATTCCCACCAAAGTACCGATAAAACTCCTCTCACTGTGGCCTGTTGTACGGCCTACAGAGGCGCGTAGGAATTTAGTTGGGAGCAAAAACTTACCCGCAATTTCTCACAATCGAAATGGGTTTTCAGTTTGAGTACCTCTCCTAGTACAGATGGTTTTCCAATCATATAAGCGTAGGAAAAACTTAAGTTATACCTCGATCAATCGGCGATTGCGGTGAGCTCTCTTCGTTCAGTCAAAACGTACCCTTTTAGTTTGAAGGGATTATTCATTACGTTGTTTGTAATATAATGTTTTGCATTTGTTGCTTTGGCTTCTCATAATTTTGTACACGTATTTTAAGCTTATATTGTAAACGGAATAATTGTTCGTTTGCAGAAAAGTCATTTTATTTTACTTCCACCTTTACTCCAACTTCAACATCAATTAAGCTGAGAAGAGTCTACTAGTTGACTTATAACAGCAGACGTTTTATGCACCGAATATTATCAAAACTAACAATCATTATGATCGTTACTGAGATAGGTAATCAAACTTATTTGAACTGTAAAACCGTAATTAAAACCACTGCAATGAGTTGAAGAGTTTCGTTACAGATGTCATAAATCCCGAATAGTCGAGACTTTGCTTTACGATGTAGATTGCTCTTAAAAAGTTGTGCAGATGACAAAGGACACCCGAAGATGTTGACTTTATTGAATGCGCCTCCTGCACTCGGCGGTAAAACTCCGAGTAAAACCTTTCCAAAAGCTTTCAGAAAATGAAGAAAATATTATCTTTGGCACAGCAGCGTTTTGCTAATTAAGGTTTATATCGAGTTTGTTTTTACAATCAATCACGAAGCTTGCGCAATTACTGTTAGAACTATTTTATTAGTTTCGCATTTATAGCTGAACGTTATTTCGAATCTTTTAGTTTGAACTCAACAGTTTGGTACCTTTAATTCTGTTGGAATGGATTCCTCATTTTTTTCGTAAAAAAACCAAGACAGTTCTTTTCTACAATAATTCTGTTTCTTTAATATTATTTTTTTATTTATTGGGGCTGATTTTTTAATAACAATGATAAAATAAGCTTGTTGAAAAAAAAAGTCATCGTCTACAAATTTTTGCTTAAAGGATGAGTTATTGTCTGTCATCGTGAACTAAGGCTTTCTTTGTAGGCAAGTTTGAAAAGGAACTGTTATATTACATTATAATGAAGTGCGAATTTCCTTCTAAATCCTAATTAGGATGATACCTGTTAAATATATTAATATTATAAACTGAATTTATGAAGCAGCTGTAATGACAAATTTAGCCGTGTATAAACAGGAAAACATTTTATAAATGATTTGAACTCCACACAAAATGATAGAAAGATTGGGAAGAGAGATTGATAAGACTTGATTGATCAAAAAGATTTGAGTTCCCAGCAACCGTACCGGTCGCCCACGCACCCACTAAGGTCAATGTGTGAAACAACCATAGTCTAAGTTACCCGCGCCGTTTTGCCGCGGATTCATTACGGACACTTCACTTGCTTATCATACGTTTGAACCCACCGCACCGCTTATGCGTCGCACCCGACTTCGCACTCTGGCCGAGTACTAAGAATATTTTCGCTACTGGCTTAATATATGCTTTATTCTCAGATGTATATTAGAATCCGTTTATTATGACTCCACCTATACTGACCAACCGCTTAATACGACGTAATTACACAGCAAAGTTTGGTTTTCATGAAAAATTATTTATAACAAAGTCGGATATAATGACTTCGCTTATAGTGACATTTCGATTATTATGACCCATTTTTAATAAATTATGTCCTAATTTCATGGAAAATTATGTCGGTTATAGTGACCGACATGATTCCTAACACCCTCAGCAGTGTTCGGGAGGGTCACGTGACGCCCGACGACGTTAATATGCTGTGTTTCTCTCGTCCCGAGTCTTAATTTGCTCTTTTCTCACGTCACGAGTCTTAATTTGCTGTGTTTCTCTCTATTAAAATAAATACATACATTTATACCTAACAAAAACAGGAGGTTGTTTATTTTCTACAAAATGCTTTGTATGACGTCCGCTTAGTATGACGTGTTTGTTATTTCCCTTCGATGTCATGTAAACGGATTCCCCTGTAGTAGTATAATTCTTAAAATTCTTCACATTTATGGAGTTAGATAGATATAATAATTATTATTTGTAATCCAATCGATTACATTCACTATCTTCATTCCTTTACCAATGTTTATTTTAATCTTGATTATTCTAGTATCTACCAATATTGGAAAAACAGAAAGTATTCTGGAAGGAAATAGATGTAACTAATTTTCTTTAATCAATCAAAATGTCTGATTATTTCTTAGTAAAAATGATTGTTTTGGTATTGCTCTGATCGTGGTATTTATTCCTAGCCATCAAACATGCAATTCGAAAATAAAAAAAAAAACCTAATTAATCAGAGGTTTTTGCCATTAGTCGAATAAATTGAGCGGATTTAATAAGAGGGTTAGTATTGGTAATTGCAAGAATTAATTTATTCCCCAATTAGTGCGGTGTATAAACGACAAACAGTGTTGACGATCGGATTAAAATTGAGCTTTTTTTAATTTTGGCGATTTTGTTGAGGTTTACGAATTGATGTTGTTTTAAAATAAATAACGTTTCTTGCTTAGGTGGAAAAATAATTAGTAAGAAAAATCTCCGTAAAACGGTTAAATAATGCCGTAATTAGATTAAACGAAACAAATACTTGATAATTTCAATTAAATTATTTATGATTTCATTCATTAAAATATTATACGGGGATATAAATAAGTTACTTGGAAATCATTTATTAATCATAAATTACAGCACACACATCAACCAAATACAATTTATGTATGAACCTATTTATAATTATTATGTTCCGGGCCAACTGCACTGCTTTCCAGCGTAACACATACACAAATGTACCCATCCGCTCCTAGAGTGCTAAATCTAATGTACTTCAAACTCCAGCACTAATTGAAAACATGTATTTCCATATTGATTGAAGTATCTGTAACGGATCAACAGAGTTATGATCTTTTATTCATTTTATTAGGAACATTTACGGGATGAAATAAATTAAGATGTTTAGGTAATAAAATTATAACCCAATGTCGAATTTTCACATCATTTATAAATATAAGCTTAAAACATTAATAATTTCATAAATATCAAAAAAACAAGGTAAACATAAAAAAAGATTAACTTTATAAAAATTTTGCCATTTTTGTAGCTAGGAGATAAGAAAAGACAAAAAGATAAAAAAATACAACAAACTGAAAAAGTCAGAAGTGAAGCTGAAAACAAAAATTTTTGAAGTACCATGTACAAAAAATTGATAATTTATTTTTTGCATTATTTATGGTCGACTTGTGGAGTTAATGTAAAAAAAAATACAATAATGAAAACATTTAAAATATTTTAATTTGTTTTCATATTGAGGAAAAATAACGATTTAAAATGTGCCATTTTTGATTAGCCGCCAAAACACCGTGTTGGTTCATCATTCATGAATGTAGCGGCGTTGACGTCACGCCGGGCAATGTGAGAGCCCCCCGTCTTACCAACTAGTGGCACTCTTTTCATTGTTGTGAACGGTCGGAACTGTTTTGGTATGTGCGTTTTAAAAATCGCTCTTAAAAAACAATTATAAATGGAAATATTAAAATTACGCATTTCAGTATAATGAAGAAAAGAAACTTAAAATCTTACACATATTTTTAACGGTTTTTCGTACATTAAATTAAACACAATGGCTTCATGAATTAGAGACTTTTCAATAAATAAACTACAGAATAAGCAATTTGATTTTTTTTGTGTGAATATCGCTCAAGAGTCCCAACTGCTCCCATATGGAGCCAGTGAAACTATGGCATCCCCAATTGGGATATGTTGTGAGACTAAAGGTAGTGAGGGGGGAAGGAGATGGGGAAGTACCTGCCTATTCAGATCTAGTCACCAAACACGGCTAAAGCCATTTCAAGCAACGTTTCAATTCTGAATGGTGGTCTTACACCAGGGCAATACTGATAGTATCTACCACTCTGGAACGTGCCACAAATATACTTTTAATTATTTTAAATGAATTAATTGTGAAATAACACAAATTAATCAAATAATTTTTTTTTGCCACGCCGCCGGAATTCGATCCCGCGACTTTCGGATTGCGATTCAAGAGCTGTGTATTGTTGCGTTTGAAAATGTTTTGATATTACTTGGTCTTAATCAATATTTCTCGTCTTTTTTCAAAGAAGTTCAACGGTTTTTAACTAAACATCTATCCTGATTGTATGCACCTTACAAATTTCCACTTCATTTAAAAATATGTATTGACTTTGACCTTTCCATTTTAAACGTTAAAGATGTTTGGTCTGGTAAAAAACAAAAAGGTACCAGTAAGGGTACCAATTAATATTTTTGTTCTCCATGAAAAAACCTTATTTGAAAAGCAATTAACCTAGATAGTACCTCCTAAATCATACCTTTAGTGCTTTAGCACATAATAAAAACTAAATAATGTAATATTTCCAAACGGAAATCGTAGACTTCGAAGGTCTCTGGGGAAACCCAATCAATCATTTTAATATTTCACGGAAATATATTTCAGGACCACGAAAATACCACTCGTAGAATACAACCTGTTATTTTATTGAGTTTGTAAATATCTTATTGATTCCCTTTCACCGTTTTAAGTGGGACTTAACTATCGTTAATTAATTGTTGATCAAAATATCCAAGAGAGAAGCTTCTCTCTCTACCACATTCTTCATTAATATTAATAATTGAGCCCTTGCCCGGAAGAATGTAGCATCCAACAATATTCTATTTCCGAAAAAATTGAAAAAACGAAAACAGTTATGTTTCAAAACATTTTACATTTAAAATACATAGAACATACAATTCTTAAGAGTTTTTATTGAAAAATCGTCTAGAAAGGCAATTAAATTAGAGTTTTATACTAGAATTTACGCTGAGTTTGTGGAACAATGTTGTATATGAACACTTTCACATACAACATTATTCCATAAAACATTTTTTTTTTACTCTTCGTACCTTACAGAAAGCAACATGCTCTTTTAACATACATGCATACATGTCATTGACGTTTTTGAGCTTAAAAAGTAAAAAAAACGATATGAATAAATGAAACCATTTACGTTCTAGATACTGTCTTGAGATCAACGTACAGCATTATTCCACAAAACTGTTTAAACAGCTCAAAAGATGGTTAATAATATTTATCCTGGACAAATTCTACTTACCTGTATTTTTCAGCTTCTTGGCTTTGAAGACTTTCTAGTTAAAGCCTTATGACGTTCGTTTTCTCCATTGATTCCCATAAATTAAACCATGCGCCGTGAAAAACCAAACTTTAAAAGGCTGCCACGGGCCAAAAAAAATTTCATTACCATATTTCATACCTTAAAAGATGCGTTTTAATATGACCAACATTATTCCATCAATAATTCAACATTGATGATTTTGTTGGCTACAACCTTTATTCCGGGCAAGGGCTCAATCATTATTTTCTGAATTTGTAATAAAACCACTGAAGTTACTTCCCTAAGTTATATGTATAGCAATTTAAAAAAAATATTAATAAGTCAATACATGTACCTTGCGCACTTAAAGTGAAATAACACAAAACTGCGCCAGACAAACGTTACGTTATTATTATTTATTTATTTATTTGTAAGAGATATTTTATTATATACTTCCTAATTATTGGAAGTTTGTTGGTAATATTAAAACTTTATTTTTATGTTAGCTCCACACAGGAGGCTATGAACAAAAAATTCCCCTCTGCGCTTTTATCATCTTTGAGAATGCTTGGTGGAGGTCTTTTGAGGAAGTAAAGTAGATGAATTTCTGCGAAGAAAAAATGTATGAGTTGTGGGTAGGAATCTGGGAATCAGTGTCTTCAAGAATGGTGGACGTATGAACCATCCTTACCACTGCGGTGAAATGCGATGATCCGAGAGAGTCCTGTTAAAGAGGTCAACAGTCTCCCCCGATCCGACCTGCCAAGCAGCCGGTGGACAGAAGCATCTACCGCCAAGATCGGTACAAACCTCATCCCATGAACCTTGAGGTGACCTATGGCAGGGGGTTCGTTATCCAATAAATGGTTCTCGGGGGGGTGGAACCCATTTTCGTCTCCCAAATTCAACCTTTTTTAAATAAAAAAAACAAAGGAGTAATGGTTATACACATATCAGCCCCATTTTTATCTTTTAAATATATAAAATGTATTTATTATTTTAAATATTTAAAATGAAAAATTTTTAAACAATTAAATATATTTATTCAAAGTTATCTCGCGAATATGATGTACAGGTGTTGCAAATTCGAACAAGCCTCTAAAAATAACATGTTAAGATGAAACCATGCGAAATAAAGCAAAATCACACAAAATCATGTTTTTTTTTACATGTGCTCCACACAGGAGGCCCTGAGGAAAATTATTTTCCTCAGGGCCTATGTCATATTTGGGGAAGCTGTGTGGGTTTTTTTTAAAGGAAAAGGAGGAGTAGAGAGTTCTGGGAAGGAAAATGGTTTAAGGGGTGGGTAGAAATCTGGGGTTTGGTGTGTCCTGGTCATTTCTTTTTGTATGTACATTTCATCATATATTTTTGTTTCGAGGTTGTGATCTCTTAGAAGTTTTATAGATGCTTCATTAAATACTGCGTGTAGA
This sequence comes from Glyphotaelius pellucidus, assembly GCA_936435175.1. Lineage (NCBI taxonomy): Eukaryota > Metazoa > Arthropoda > Insecta > Trichoptera > Limnephilidae > Glyphotaelius > Glyphotaelius pellucidus. The sequence goes on from OW386546.1 coordinate 34,100,765, forward strand.
ACAAATCATAGCCCTTATAAATTTTGGTCATTTTTTGCAAGTCTTTTAATAAGCAAAAAAAAAAGAACTAGGTCTATAAAAAAACACTTTCAAGTACAAACTCTTACTTTTATTTTTTAATAAAGCAAATTCAGTTTATGTTATAATAATCGCAAAAATTGATATTTACGCCCGAACTTCACAAAAGAAAATAAAATATGAATTTTTGCATTGTTATTTCACAATACGGCCGGCAAGCAACGAATTTGGATTTTCAAAGTGAACCTTATGCCGTCCACCCAAGGACTACTGACTTGCCACACCCATTTTGCATCAGTTCGGCCCCAGCCGAAGCATGTATAGGCTCTGCGTCGCTTAGTTCCGTGAAAACAATTTAATATTTCTGTGTTATTACAATAAACGATGTGTAAAAGAAGTAATATAGACCCTTACGAAATCAACCTGTAAAAAAAATCTATAACACCTTTTCCAACCTTTCCAAAAGCTTTTACTCAAGTATTTTTAAACTCCTCCCTAAAAGGGGCGTGAATTGACGTGAATTCCTGGACTATTGGATCACCTTAAAACTTCCGTGAAAAAAGCTTATAAAATATATTTTCTTCAATAGATTAAATACCACGGTCAAACAAAAACCATCAATCAATTTCACCCAATAGAAACACTCCAAGTATTGTTTCTGGAAAAACGGCACCGATAGATTTATTAAGCGAACCGCTCGAGGAACTTTCCTCCAGCCTATCAGCGCTACAACAGAACTCTGGGAGACCTGTTTGAAGTGGGTGTTTCCACAACTTTGTTAGCTTTTGGTTCATCCCCCGTTTAGCTGATTGCTTTTGATGTTGTGATTCATCAATTTATTCCGCAATATGTTAAATTAACTTGGCTCGATAGATTTATTGGACTAAAGGGCGTTTAATTTAATAACGCTGAATTTATCAGTTACTCGGCAGGATTTGATTTATTTATTTTTGAAATTAAAAACACATCATTTTAATTTAGGATAATAAAGACAAAACGGCAACAGGCAAAAGTTTACAGCTTTGGAATTTTTAAAAAATTATTTCTTCACTTTTTAATTGAATTTTTTAGCATATTTTTCTCAATTAAAACTAACGTTTTAACCCCACTGCAGTTTGCCTGTATTGATAAGAATAACGTAAATATCGATCGTTATGAAACAGTTAATTAAATGAAAAATAATACAATATAAAAAGATATACGGAGGAATTTGTAGAAAAATTATTATATGAATTAACAATAAAGTGTTGAGAAATTAAACAAAATTTTATTGTTTATTGTGTCATTAGTTCGTACCATTTTCAAAAATAGAAGGTGTAAAAAAATATCTTAATATATATATTTCTTCTGTCCGTGTGTATGTCACTGAACACCTCCTAAACGGCTGGACCGATTTTGATGAAATTTTTTGTGTAGGTTCAAAGGGATTCGAGAATGGTTTAAATTCACAATTTGGTCCACTGGAAGATGCTCTTTTAATTAATTTTTTAAGGAGTTGTTGATTTTGGAATGTTTTACATTGGATCCGGCAGACTGCGCTACCATCGCAGTATCGAATATTCAATATTATTATTTTTTTAATTTTAGTTTGTCCCGACAGTTGTATATATGACAACGTCTGTCGGGTCCGCTATAAATAAATAAAATAAATTGTGGAACATTCCAGAACACTCTCGAATATTGTCCTGAGCGAATCCGGGTAACCGGGTCCTTATATATTTTGAAAAAAATATGAGTAAAAAAATTACACAATGAAAAGCAAAGATTTTTCTAAGAAAATAGCAAGGGATCTAAAATATAGTACTAAAGTGAAGTATCAAATAATTTTAACTCCTTGAATGGCAGGAGACCAAAATTTGTCCCAGATCACAATGCCTCATATAAATTACTGTTCCTTCCTTACTATCAGAGTGAGAAATACGTTCTAAACGGTTTTAGAAAGGCAAAACAATACACAAAAAATAAACACCTAAAAGTCAAATTTTCACCGGTGTGAAACCAAAGTTTTGAATCGCAAATTGTAAAAAATATAAAAATTTTGAGAATTTTTAATAATTATTTTCATACGAAAAGACAAAATGCCATGTGAAAATAAAGTTTAAAATTCAAGTTTTTTATAATAAAATTACGCTAGATACCTCAAATTATTAACTGTGGGGCGGCTTGAACTTAATTTGTCTACAAATCTACATTTTTATTCCGAGACTGATGGAATTTGCCACACTCGACTTTCAGTATAAGAGAAAGGTCACTATTAGCGTTAATTTTGAAAAAAAATTATGTAAAGCACAGGAAATGCCGGGGAGTTAACCTTTAACTGCTGACGTGGTGGCCGCTTCGTTCTAGCAAAATACATAATAATTAAAACCGGTCAGTGGTTGAGTGGGCATCTCGTTTGGGTCCCATCCGGGCGTTCCGTGTTGGGTTGTGTTATTTTTTGGCTGGCTAAGTCCTCCATCACAACACAAGCAACATTTTCGGCTTTCTGTGGTGGTAGTAGGAGATTTTCAAACATTGTTGGGTTATTCGCAACCCGGGAATGTTTGCCTTTCTTTGAAAAAAAAAAAAAGTAATATCGAAATACTCCCCTCCCCCGCGCGCGACGTATACGCCGCTTTCATTCCTTTCAAATTTAGTGACGCCAGAGCCGTAAGTTTATATTTTTAATTATTAAAGTTAAATTTCTGTAAGCAAATTCATTTAAAAATTTTTTGCGGGCCTCAAAACTTTTAAAAAGTTTATTTTTACTATATAAAAATAAACATAAAAATTTTTTTTAAGGTTGATTTTATGCAGTTAATTCGAGACACTATTGAAATATTATAATAAAGGTGAGTTCATTGTTTTTATTTAGTTAAATAAATAATACAGACTGATATCTGATCTCAAGTTATTTTTGCCAAAAATTTTATTAAAAATTAAATAACACCAAAAATTAAATAACAGGCCGCCCAGGCCCCCATGTCAGAGTACCTACACGTAAAAAAACACGTCAGCAGTTAAAGGTTAAATATGTAAACCGCAATGTAAACAGTTTACATGATACGATTATTTATATTTTAATGCATGCATCACTAAAAAGTAAGAGCGAACTATTTCATAAAAGTTTAAACACTGTGTACGTGAATATTAAAAATAAAACATTATTGTGAACAGATAGTAGAGATACGAGGGACATAATCAAGTTTTGACGTTGAACTATCAGCAATGGGTATAGCAGTAAATACATCAACGAAAATAAAAGAAAATGCTTGTGTGTGTGCTCTGTAGACTCAAAAACTATTCGACGGATTTCGCTGAAATTTTCGTTGTTTGTTCTTGTTAGTGCCAGGAGTGCTTAGAGCAGGGATGATCAACCTTTTTTATTCGAAGGGCCAATAATGCTTTTCAATTTGTTCGTGGGCCGCAGGGGGTGGGTAACTATAGCTTGAGATTGATAAATTTGCAGTTGGTGGCGTTGCAAACCTTTTGTATTTTATTTTCCAAAACGATATTTTTTTGATAAAACAATTTTTTATAGAAGGCAAAAACACAAGGTTTCTTACAAGGCCAAACTAATATATGCAGTTGATTTTTATCATTCAAAAACATTAAGGGGCACAGAAAAGGATACCAACTTGCAATTTTGTATTTTTTAGGAAAAGTCTAATTATTTTGAGCGGTTGATTAAAATTTTTTGAAGAAAACCTTACTGAAGTTCTCTAATAAACCCTTTTTCCAGACAGAATATTCTTTACCGCATTTTTTATGTTTTATGTATGTCATTGGCAATACAAAAAGGATCACAGGTCACACGAAATGAATAGCGGACCGAATGCGGGTTGCACTTCACTGGTTTAGAGAGTGTTTTGAGTGGTGGAAGAAATACGACCATAGCAGTAGCAAAGCATTGCTGGATCCACTAGTAAACTATTCAAAAAACTTTGGGTAGGTAATGCTAAGAAAGAAACAGTGGTATTACCAAGTAGCAGAATTAAGGCAATCTTAGAGTGTTAGTAATGAATCCAAAAATATGCTATCTAAGACACTCTGTGCCTTCCTTTTGCCTCCTTGTCGTTTGAAGATATCTAATATGTGAAGAAACAAGCGAGTATCTGAATGTATTTTTGCCTCATTTTTTTAACATTATCTCCATACAGATGGTCCTGAGGAAGACAATTTCCCTTGGGACTAATGTCATCTTTGAGGTTGCTGTATGGAGGGTTTTTTAGGGAAAGGAAGGGGTAGAAGTTTTGGTAAAGAAAAAAGGTATGAAGGGTGAGTGGGACAAATGAATCCATTCCTCACACTGCATTGCAAGGTGATGAATCGAGAGAGTCCGGTTGAAGAGGTCAAAAGGTCTCCCTCAACCAGTCTCCCACAACCAAGCCCGCCACACAGCAGGTGAGCAGACGTATTCGTCGCCAAGATCTAAACAACTCTCGCACATTTCTTTATATTGCGTATATTAATGTTCTGTATGTGAAAATCGACCACCACAACACAGGCATGTGTAACAAACAATTCAAAGAATAAATAAACTTAAACAAAAACCTCACCCCATAAACCCGGGTACCCTTGCAAAGTCACCAAAAGAAACGAAGCACTTGGGGTGACATATTATGGCAGGAGTGTTGATCACCCAATACATGATTTCAGGGGTGGCAATGCCCCTACCCGCCTCCAAAATACTCTGCCTTAGAAGCCTCCAAGTATTAACTAGTGCTGCCTAATAAGACAGTTTATCCCACGACTATTAACCCACGGCATACATACATATATATACTGTCTGGATTTGCAAAAATAAGATACGTATACCTACTAACACCAAAAATGCACCTGAAGGGGAGTGGAGAGGATTTACCGCCACAAAAGTATAAAAATGTATCAAGATAAAACTATTTGTTGACGTGTCGTGGGTACTAAGAATCGACACTGTAAATAAATTTGTTTTATATGCATATCAACGTTTTAAAAGAGGCATTTTTGATGTCGATTTTATGTTTGAAATTGGTAAATAGTGCGCAAAAAAATATTAATTTTTAAATCCTATAATTTCGGGTGGCGAACTGTCGGGGGATCATCGGTCGAGTCACCCATAAAATACCAACTTGGTATTTTATGCCTTGAAGATATGAAAAAAGTTTCAGCGTGGATATTTCATAAAACCTTTTTGTCAATTTTTCACGACAGTGTTTTATAGAAAGGTATTTGCTAGTAAAAGTACCGAAACGTGTTAAATTTCTGGTCAAATATAAAGATTAATCTTCGGTGCGGGTTGCGTGGGTCACCCCGGGTGGGGTTGGTGGGAGTTGGGTGGTGGTGAGTGTGGGTGGTACAGGAATAGACTCCATATCTTATTACCTGAACCCATGCCACTTATTCCACGTTCAATGCCGTCCCATTGAGAGGATCCCGCATCACAGTGAAGAGGATGTCTTGCGGTTTATTATAGCCTAAGTAGGAGACCTAACAAGATCTCGTTCTACCTTTTTTTAGATTTGTAAAGAAAAATTGGAGTGCCTAAATATGCATTTTAAAGAGATAAATTGTGAAGGATTTAAAATAGGTATTCATCTCAATGTTTCAGATATAATATGAAAAAAAAGCTTTTACAGAAGAGGGTATCAAACCTGATTTACTTAGGTACTAGGAGCACAAGAGCTGTTTTGTAAAAAAAAAACATTAACTCCACTCAAGAAGCTGCGACGAAAATAATTTTTCTCCGAGCATATGTCATCTTTGCCCTGTTGGGGTCTATTTGAGGAGAATAAAGTGAACATTTGTACTAATTTTGGTCACAAATTTGGCGTCTTTACCGACTGTGCACCGGTGCTGAAGATATCAGTGACGCTAGTTCCTCGGAGCTTTTTCACTTAAAACTTTGGTAGAATAAAGACATTCCCACCTGACGCGTGTATTTTTGAGATTGAAATTCATTTGCTAGGGGGATCACAGGGTGAACTATATATATATTTTAATGTGCTCACTTTTTTAAACACTGATTTTGACCGAATCTTCCGAAACAAATATACAGTTTTTTGTATGATCAATTGAACTTGGAAATACGATTTTTAAATTTAAAAAAATCATTTTCCAGTCCTCAAGCCAACGTTCAATCTTACACACATTATCTATTAGAATTCATAAATTACGTCGGGTTGTTCTGTGTAACGATAAACACTTAAGGTTGGTTCCGAGTTGTTTATTTGTTCACAAAAATTATAACTTAAACCATACGTCAAAAATACACCGTACTCTTACGAAGGACGGCAAAAGTTTATTCACTAGTAGCGCTTAAAAATAAATACTATGTGTTGTTATTGACCGAACTGTTGAATGAATTCTAATAGATATACCGTACTGTAAGGTTCGCTGGTTGGTTATTAGCTGTCTTGATTATACTGTGCTCGCTCAGGATCTCACAGCCTTTTACAGTGCGGCCGACCTGTTTAGTAGTTTCTCGATCGCTGGTAATATGTACATCAGAAGGTACTCGAATAATTGACGAGGTATTGTTAATCATGGGTTGCAGGTCCAAACCTTTCGAGTAAGTGGTGAAATAATTCAGTCACTCGCGCCAGCCGCTTGTGTAGTGCCAGGCGGTGTCAGCTTATCGATAGCGCGTAAGCAGGTATGTACTTGGTAAATAGGTAGCCGTTTGCGATCGCCACACGTGAAAAATAAAATTGAGTGCCTGCTTACAATAAGGAACTCCAGTGAAAAATATTATGGCTTCAAAAAAATATGTTCATATAGACCAATAAACTCTGATTCTGAATATATGTTTTATTAAATAATATTAAAAGTAGAGTTTTAAAAAAATTATTAAAAAGTCCATTTTAAAACGTGTCATCAAAACATTCTGTCAAATTGGCATCATTGGATTGTTAATGGTGACGTCACCGAGTCCATAATTCTTCAGTCACGTGGTCATATTCTATAGAAACTTTGACACACCGTTTAACATCCCGTGTTATTGGTTTATAGAGATTAAGACATATAATGGTTGTTATTTTTATTGAAACATTATTAAGGCCTAAATAACTCAGTATCAAAAATAAAGTATCTCTATTAGTTTATCTATATTATTTAAAATATTCAAAAACTTTAACTGTACAAAAAACGATCGTAATGCCCAGTAATGCCAGTTGAAACTCTCCAATTCTGGATTTCAAAATGGCCGACAACGAACAGCTGATTCCAGTTGCGTACAAAATTGATGGTTTTCGGTTTCCATAATATTGATTACGATTCGTAAAGCCAAAAAAAATTATAATTTCAAACAATTTTTTTACCACTCTCCCGTAATAATATTGAAAAATGTAATAATGAATTAAATATAATATATTAAATAAATAATTCCACCTAAATAATGTTTTACTTACTAAAAAGTTTCATAGCTTCTTCCATACAAAAATGACAGCATCTGTTGAAAATAACTAAAGCTTTTGGCCATGATGACGTCACACTAGATACGTTGGTTTTTGGGGATCTTGAAAAATTAAAATTTTGACATTGGTTTTAACTATTAAAACTATATGTAAAGAATAAAAATACACATGCAGTTATTTAAGTTAGAAGGTCATTCATTTAAAAAAAAATTTGGACTGGAGTTTATTGTAAATAATTATTATGACTTTTTCTGTACCGGAACTCTGAGGATTAGTACGGTAGTTTATGCCAGCTGGTGGTAGGTTCTAACAATATTTTTGATAGTTACTGTACTAAAGATTTTGTTTGGTCTTATTTAAAATAAATAAATTGATCATTATTATTATTTTTGTGTGGTTGTGTACAACCCCAAATAATAATATTACTCCAAAGTTTATTAAAGCTCATTCCAAAACAATAAAATTTAACATTTTCAAAAATACCGTTTTTAAATTGACTTTATTTTTGCGGCTTTACGTAGACGAAAGTGATAATTTATTTTTACAAACGCCAGAGGCAAATGATCAAAGCTTAAATACTTTTATATTTTTAATTTGTTTCATTCGAACCATAAAACACGCCGAATAAATTATTCAAAAGAGTGATTGATTTTTATACCAGAAAACATCAACACGGTATTTTAAGAATTTTATTTGGGTTAATTATTGAGCCCTGGTACTGTGCGTGATAATGTTACGTAATTGAGTACAAAAGCTATTGTTTGTTTGAAGTTTGTATCGATTTACCATCCATTAATATTGATATCGGTGCCAACATGTATAGTACGCCGAAGTAACACATATCCATGAAGATACCTGAGAAATGTCAAATTTGTTTACAGGTAGGTAAGGGTCCTCTATATCGCGTAATCAGAATTCTTTGTTTCATTTCCGTGTATCTGCAACATATAATGTTGCATAAAGAAACGGTATCAAGCTGTATTCGTAGAAATAATAAGATATTGACAAATATCCATATATTTACACTTCTCCCATTGTTAGCTCAATCGAGGAGTTCTTTGTCGTGTTTGCAGTTCATTGATGGTTGACTTGAATAAAACCATAGGGGTTGAGAAATGAAAGGGTGGTCTTAGGTACACAAAATACAGGAATGTTTATAAATAAAACTATCTCTTTTTCTGTGCAAGTGTCCAATATATGTCTACTCTTTTTGAAGTGAAACTTATTTAGCCCCGTTGTGATTCGAAATTCGGATGGAACGGAAATGACACATTGCAGAATCTACGAAACGTCAAACTGCGCTCATTGGCAGCTTTGATTACGACCTCAGTTTTCAAGGCTCCTATTGGTTGAGATATGAAACGGAATTGACGCATTACAACCGTCAAACTGCGCTCATTGGCAGCTTTGAATACGGCCTCACTTTTCTACCTATTGGTTGAGACCTGAAACGGAATTGACGCATTACAGTACCTACGAACCGTCAAACTGCGCTCATTGGCAGCTTTAATTATGACCTCACTTTTCAAGTCTACAATTGGTTGAGAATGTGTGGGCGAAAGTTTCACTTCAACCGCGTGTGAACTACACTCGATTTTTTTCCGATTCTCGTGCGTACTGTTTACAGAGGTTTATAGTGCCAGTTATATAAAAAAATCTTAAAAACCGTATTTAGACGAGTACTCGAATGATGAAATCGAACAACTTTAAACATTTCTTCTTTAGAAAAACGTAGAAAGGACACTGATCTAATATGCATATTCAAAATTATCAACAGTATTACTGACACACCTGCTTTGTTACAACTCATCCAGTTTAACATCCCTTCCCGTAGACTCCAAAATAATGAATTCCTGTTCCTCAATCAACATTCTACTAATTATGGATATCATTCTCCTTTATCCAGAATGTCGAGACTTGTTAACGCAAGTCAAAGCATTGAATTTTTTGATGTTAGCCTAAAAGACTTTCGGCAGTCGATACGAAATGTGTAATTTTTAAAATCTTTTAAATCCATCTTCAAACTTTGACTTATAGTCTTCTGTATGTTCTTTATATTATAATTTGTCAATGCTCTTCATTAATATGTACTTTCCTTTCATTGTCATCTCTTTTTTTTTTATTCGTTTTATTGTTTTTTTATTAATGGACTATTCGTCCGTAAATACATAAGTAAAATAAAGTTGTAGAGTTTTGTGAACACCCCACTAAGGGAAAAGTGTGCTGAGGTATTCGCATGATTTAGATAAAGTATTGGTCTTTGTGTTGAATCATAGGTATCAAAATATATGCTGCTTAAAGATTCAACATTCAACATTCAACTTCAAATCAATGTTTATGGAAACGAGTTCCACCGTTATCCAGATGGAACTATCATCATAGGACCTACGTTGATTTATAATCGAAAATCGACAAAACCGTGCTTCATTGGACTCAAGGAAGCTGTTGTGGTTACAGTCGACAAAATCGCATCGCCAATGAGAGTATTAGGTTAGTAGCCGTTAAATTCATCATAATATTATACCAGGCACAATGTAGTAGTAACGACGAAGAAAAAATAAAAGGTTACTTGCACGAAGTGAACTTAATTAAACAGTTATGGGGTTTCCTAGTCTAGAAGCATGCATTGTAGGTGTTTTTTCAGGTGCAATAAAAAAAAACAATGATATTTTTGTAGCCATTATTTTACCAAATATTTATTAAACATTAAAAATAATTTTAAAAAATCAAACGAAAAGTTATAGGGTGTTGAAGTGGGGGTATTAAAAATATGTTGCGCCCTGGTTGACACGATTGCAACCCTCCTAGTTATCAGATAAAACAAAACCAAATTAATTTTTAATCCAAACAAATGCTGCTATGGCATGAACCTCGGAGAAGTCATACATTTTTTTTCGCAAACATATAACACAACATCTATATTTATATATTTTTTTAAATTTGAAACGCTAAAATAACTGGTAAAATTTTTTTTATTTTTTTTTATTTCAGACAGCCGCCATTTTGCGATTTTTTTTTTTACTTTTTCTTAGCCAAAGCCCCATTTGTTTGAATTAAAAATTAATTTGTTTTTTTTTTTTTTTATTACTGGGAGGGCTGTAATCGTGTCAACCAGGGCACGCCATTTGTTTGAGACTCTCCACTTCAACATTCTGTAACTTTTTGAATTTTTTCATTTGATTTTTTTTTGTGTAATCTTTAATGTTTAATAAATATTCGGTAAAGTAATGGCTGGTATAAATATAATTTTTTTTTGCATCTGAAAAAATACCTACAATTCATGCTGCTAGACTAGAATACCCCTTTAACCGCCCAAAAATCGTCGAACCTTCAACACAAAACGCCCGTTTATTAAACATGAATTTCTAATAATGCTAGCTGTGCCTTATTGGCGGCAACCTTCTGCATATGCCATAATACGTGGCACAGCGAACAATACAAATTACAGCAAGGTATTCCAGGCTTTTTGGCGGTCGGGAGACTAAGGACTAGAGGTGCTGACTGGCATTCCTTGTTCCTGGCTATGATTAACGATCGTCCCTATTCCCACAGAACACACGAACGGAAGACGTTTATTCAACGCCGCACAGTGGACGGAATGAAGAAAAAACACGAATTCATTGTTTGCTAACTTTTTTTTTTTTTTTTACATTAACTCCACACAGGAGGCCCTGAGGAAAATAATGTATTTTTGAGGAGAGGAAAAAATGCACATTGGTCTTGAAGATAGCCATTTTGTAGGAGGGAGGAAACCCAGAAGCCGGCAAATCGTTCCATAGTCGAGCTGTTGAACTCAAGAACGAGTCGAAAAAGCGACCTGTTCTCGTGTGGTAAATGTCAACCGTGTACATATGTTGGGCGCACGTTTGGCGTGTCTCCCGACTGTGCACCCGACAGTTCCTCAGAGCATCTTCCATTGAAATACCGGAAGAACATGGATAGCATTCTCACCCGACGCCTGTGCTCTAAAAAATGCAATCCGTTAGTTAAGGTGGGAGAATCTATCAAACGGACCGCCCGTTTCTACATAGAGTCGTAGGTATTTTTCAAGTATTTTGGAGCTCCAGACCAGAGATGGCTGCCAAATTCAAACGTGGGGCGCACTTGCGATTTGAACAGGGTAAGCAGTTGTAGCAGTTCTATTAAAGTATCTGCGGGCCCTGTACAGTACGCCCAGTTTTTGAGAAGCTAACTTAACTCTGGCTTCGATGGAGCCCCCATACCTGAGCTGGTCACTTAGAGTAACACCAACTAAATATTAGTGCAATTTTTTTTTGATCTTAAATGAATTACAACTATCTTGAAGTAAAAAAAAATTGTTGTTGGTCAAAAGGTTGTTTTTCTAACCTCACAGTGTAACTGCGGCTTTTTCTCCATTTCTTCATAAACTATAGTGAAAAATTCTTTACGGTTTTGTAAAATGTAAGGCTCAAAATGTTCGAACCTGCTTTGAGGTATGTTTTTTTTTATGTAATTAATTAAAAACGCCTTTGACTTCACAGAAGTGGCATTTAATATACCCCGTTCTTTTAATGCCTCGAATAATTCTCTCCGGAGAATGCACACAGGCCTTCCTGAAAATAACAAAATTGTTCAAGGGAGGACAAAAAATGATCCTTATTTATATATGGTATAAAAGGAAAGACTTTGGTCTATATTCATATATGGGAACAAACGATTTTTTGTTTTTAAATGCTAATTGAAATAAGCATTTTAACAGCTAAAAAATACAAAAATAGTGGAACAAAAATAATGAACATCTAAATGTTTGTTTAAATCTTACACAAATGTGATATTGATAAATAATTTTGTAAATTAAATAAAAAATACCTTAAAAAATCGTCGCCTCAGTTCTTATTTGTCCAACAGATCATTATAGTTTTTGTTCAATCTCCACTTTAAAATTAAAAATAGAGGATAAAAAAGTATGGTTAATCACTTAACTAAGAATTATTTAAACTAAAGAGACCTTTACCTTTATGGAAATAGCTTTATCTTAAACACCTTTCACAATGTTTCATTGAAATAATGAAAGAAAACCTTCTCCTCCCGTAAAATTTTCTAATGGTCTGTTGGACAAAAACGAACTAAGGCGACGAAATGTCAGATATAACAAATTTTTGTATATATATCTAAACGTCACTTAATACACAACCGTCTCTGCCCTTGCGTAGGAGCGAAGTGAAAAACGCGATGCCGAACATCAAATTTACGACACACTTTGAGGCGATCCCAAACTTCCGTCAAGCGCTTTTGATACATTTAAATAAGCACATATAATGCAGATACTATTGTGCTACACTAAAAAATATATTTATATTAAAAGCATTAAAGTTTGCAAAAACCTCTTAATTCGGGTTTTTTCTCCATTTCGTCCACTGTGCGCCGGTCTTGTAATTAAACTCTCTAACAAAGAACGAGGGAAATAATAACTTGAAAAAGGCATCAACTCTACACGTGTCGTCGTGCCTTCTTCGAAGAACTTATGAATAATAATAACTTTTTTTAAGTTAAAAAGTGTTTGCTTTTCCAAGCTTGAGAGCACGGAAAAACTTGTTAAGAATTTTCCATGCGTGAAAATAATTATTATTTAAAAGTTGCGAGCGATTTGGAATACCTGGAATACCCGTTGCGAAAGCTTTGAAATTTTGTCAGTGGAATAAATTTGCGAACACCTCATTTACTGTTTTAGGAATTTGCATAGGTTTGTGAAAAAATTTGCGCCAAAAATTCGGGAGCGGAAATTTCGTAACCAGGTAAATGGGTACGTACTTGGTAATGATAAAAAAATTTCGGTAATTTCATTGACGCAGTTTCTGCTGAAAATCAAATAACAGCTAATTTCGAAATTGTTATACTATTCGTACATGAACTAGAGTTAATGACGTCGGTAAAACCGTGGCTAATAGAAACAAGGAAAATGGGTCGGAAATTATTGTTATCAATATGAAACCGCACGCTTATAAGTGTTGCCAATATCTTTCACCCAATACTGCCAATTGCAATTTTGCACATAGGCGCACCGCTTTCGTTTCTATCTACACATCAAACGAACGTCTTTCATTAGCTCTGCCGTTTCGATGTTCTGTGCAACTAAGTCAATTTGGGAGACGGGTATGGGTACCGCCACCCCGGAAACCATTTATTGGATAACCTTGTGGTCAATCCAAGTGGTTCGCTACGTTTAGTGACTTAGCAGGGGTGCCCGAGTTTATGGGTTGAAGTTTGTCTAGATCTTTGCGGCCGATGCGTTTGCCAAACTACTGCGTGGCGGGTCGGATCAGGAGAGATTGGTTGATGGAAACCTTGACCGACTCCCGCCGGGCTTTTTTGACCCATCGCCTTGCACCGCAGTGGGAGGTATGGATTCATACGTCTTTCACTCCTAGACACACTGACCTCCAGATTCCTACACATCCCACCTTTTTCCTTTCCAGAACTTCCTCTCCTTCCCTAAAAATATCCTCCACCCAGCATCCTTAAAGATGACACAGGCCCTAAAGGATTTTTTTTCTTTTCAAATCACAGCTCGAAGACATTTTCCAAGCCTCCATCCCATATTTCTCTACTTAAAAACGCTTTGAAATTTATATTTTGTAATGTTTTTAAAATAAATAAGTGAATTGGATTGAATTAATCTCTATTTGTTTCTATTATCTGAAAAAATCAAAGTTATGACTTTCAGAAAAATATGCTCACTTAAAAGTAAAAAAAACACATTTGTTGTTCCCGTGTTCAGGAACAACAAATAAATTGTTCCTGAGTGTTTCCATCAGGAACAACATTAATTTTAAAAATTTCTATCAAAAAAAGATTATTATTAAGAACGTCTAATTTTTTTGTTCTTTAGATCTACACAATACAATTTTTTCTTACAAATTATAAGAACGAATTTAGTCTCTGTTCCTTTACATTTACTTGCGAAAAATCGCCAAATTGCCTCCCAGAACAATGGGCTTTCGAGCCTTTTGTAACGGCCGGCGCCGGCGCTTAGGCAATTATTAATATTAAACGGTTCGAAATTTAACGATTTTTTTATGGCTGTAGAAAATGTTTTAGTGGGTTCTTACTTTGAATAAAAGCAGTCGGTTTCATAATTACTCTTAATTTTTGCATAATTCTGAACGCATTGTGTTGATATCTAACTAACAGCGCCCTTCGAGTTATTTCATTACAATAACGATCCAACCAAATTATTCAATAAAAGCATTTCAAAATAATAGTTGAGAGAGTCTGAATTTTATTTTTCAACCTACAGATTTATAAACCAATGCCAATCGCTAACCTCTATTTCGCAAAATATATTTTTCATAAAAATATATTAAACTTCTCTACTACTGAAATTCCTACCTAATATCTTAAGGGTCCAATAAGGGTATTCGAATTTCGACCGATTTCTTACATATCTCCCTTAAACATTTGAAGTTTTTAAGCTCTTAAAAAAATATTTGTTATTTTTTAAGATAATATCTTGATACCTTCCACGCCGAAACGCAAATTATATGAAATTCCCTCGATAGGAAAAAATCGCGAAGTATGCTCCGAAAATTATTTAAAACAAGTCTATTTCTATTATTTTACAAATTATATTTATGAAAAAATTCACAATGTTTCTTTAAATGGTTTAAGATACGTTCCGCGAGATTTTTGCTCTATTTTAAACGAGTCAAGTTTTATTAAGCTTTTTCGCCATTTTCGCCGCGATTTCATCACTTAAAATATAAGCGTTCTCTGTCCAACATTCTTAATTACATATCTCCCCATCTTTTTCTTTTTCAGCCGAATAGCGCCGCCTTAATAGAGGGTCTCAAAAAAAAAAGTCATGTATTTTTTAATGATGCTTCTGAACATCTGACACGATGATATGATTTTAGATTTTCACGTCAAAAGCATTATCGTGATTTATTTTTGAGGTATTATGTGTTAAGCTACCTCATTTTTTAGCTAACATTTAGGACAGCTTTACAGTGTCCATCATCAGATAAAATCTGCTCATATTTTAGGTTTTCACGGCCAAAAGTATTATCATGATTTATTTTTGGGGTATTATGCCGTGTTACGCTACCTCCTTCGTTAATCAACAATTCAAACAGGGTTGCAGTGGCCATCATCATATCAAGACGCATCTGCTCTGATAATGGAGACTGCAACAATGTCGTTGCTTAAAAAGGAGGTATTAAAAATAAATCACGATTCTGACATAAAGTTTTCATTTTTTACCTCTTCTGTTTTTTAAATTTAAAAAAATATTTTAAACTACCGTATTAATAATATTTTGTCATTACAGGGTCTAATATTCTTAAAAGGGTACTCAGTTATTTATTTAAGAATATTAAAGGCAGTATTAATATTCAATTAACTAGAATCCCACTAATCCTACCCAGCAAAAATGTAAGCCTAAATTTTTATAACACGTCAAGGGTTTATTTAGCAAAAACTTTATTTTTACTTAAACCTCGATAGCCCCAAAAACCAAAAGAGAGTGTTTTTTTAATAAAAGCCTATCTTATCTAACCTCGAATAAGCTTCTCTCCGCTGAAAACTTTATACTGCTAACTCAATATTATGTTTAATCCGTTAAAGCCTCCTTGGGAAACTATGCTTTTGGCGTAAGAAAAATCACGCCTTCCTCAGAAAGAACAAAGGAATAAAAAAAACTAATTGGATTGGTTTGATGTAGTACATAGAACATGTAGATACACGGTGTGCTGGTATTGAAAAACGTTCACAAATACGTACTTGAAAACTAGTATTTTTTGTACTAAATAATAGACATATTGTTTGCAAAGAAACCTTTCTTTGAAAGAATAGGATCATATCATCGAACTGTTTATTCAGGAACGTTTGAATCGATGAATTGCTAATCTAGAATCCAAATTAAAAGTAAGTGGATGCTTCACAATTTACAGTTAAAATGTTACCTATCATTGGATACTGAATATCCGTAAATTGTTTTGTAAGCTGAATTTCACGATAAACTCTTTTGGCTAATACTTACTAGATATGAATTTACAGAACTTCAAAATTAGTAAAACTTGTTGAAAAGGGGTAAGTCGACATGAGCTTCAAGTTTCTAGCTCGATTCTAACCGACTGATATAATCTGAAAGACTCAGAGCGTCCTAACCAAAAAAACCGCACTGGAAACACAATCAGAAATCTGTCTGTCATTTCCAATATATCGTCCGAAGTAATATGTTATTGTGAAGATAACGATTTAAGCATGTAATAAGTGGGTGAGTGTATTTATTTTCTCCATAACCTATTTATCGTCACATATTTTGATAATAAACATTGGAAGTATTCTATCATATTCGACATAATTCTACACCGTTCACTGCTTTATTGTTTTCTTAGCAAAAGTTTATCGATCAAGTACCTAAGCTTTCAGAACATCAAGCGCTGACAAGTGTCTCGAAAAAGTTATTCAACCTGATTCAAAGTTCTCAATTCTAAACCAATTCATGTACCCAATTAATTACTTCCTTTAAAGGTCAATGTATTGTACAGAATTAATTTATAATGATGAAAATCTGCTGGCAATTCCTTCAAAGCCTCTAAGCAAAATGTTAAAATATAAATTTTGGCTTATTAAGCAATGTATTGTATTATTTGATCGTTTCATGAATCATGGGAATTTGTAGCACCATTGTTGGAGCTCGTATTTCAAGGTTTAGAGGAATGAATATTGCGGGCGATGTAAATTTCGCAAAGTATGCCTCAAAGTGGATTTCCATGTAAAAGTATCTGCCGGCTGTGAGATAGATGCTTCGGATTGCCGGCAAACCATACGTTTGTTCAAGTTTATTTAATTAAATTGTTCCAGGAGTTCATTCCAACAAAACTTTAAAGTTAGGCATATTAATTTACTCATAGTTCATTCATTCAAATTAAATTCACTTAATGAAGTAACGGCATTTTGAAGAATGTACGTTGAACTAGTGTTTTAAAAGTGAGTCGATCAATCAAGTTGCTATCGCTCTATTATACTTTGTTCCTACTGTTATTAACGTGTTGAGAGGTGGTAAATGAAGAAAGGAACTGAAATGACAAATGATTGAATAAAAAAACTTCCCTCGAAAGGTTTTACCCGACGAGATTAAAACGAAACATTGGAAAACCTACGTAAGTAAGTGTTTATTGTACGTTGGGCGGTTCGTTCATGTTTTTTATTCCTTCTATTGCGAGTATTTCGAAAAGCTTTTCAATTTTGGCTAAATAAGGTGGTACTCGTCGTTCATCAAGGTGTAACTACCCAATAAAGGAAAAATATCCTTTTTTATTATTGGGTGCGTGAACCTTATGTAGAACATTTGTTGGTTCGTTTAGTGTTAACATCAGTCCTCATGTTATTAAATGTGAAACATATTTTTGCTATCGTAATCGTAATGTGAAAACATATTTTTACAGTATTTTATTAATTAATTACCTTTAGTAATGAACATTGATGATGTAACATATTATTTAGTAAAACCCGAGCCACACGAGGCTAGGATAGCAAGGCATAGGCTAGCATAGGCTCAAGCCAGAATAGCAAACTACTAAACAGTCCATCCTAGCGAGAACCTGGCTTATTATTACGATTTGGCAAAAGCTCTAGTGGTTTGTATGATGCCAGAAAATTAGATCACGTGGAAAACCAGGATCATTATAGTGACTTAAGTAACAATACCCCCGTAAAAACACACCACACTAGCCGATCATTTACTAGCTTCACCGGTCATACGAAGATAAATTCAAAACCAGGATAGTAACAAGCTTCATCACTTGTTTACTAGGTTTAGAGACAAAGCAGGCTCCACTTACATAAAGCCAGATATACTGACTTGCTAAATTACTAGCAATGGCTTTCTGTTGGAGCTTGAAATACTAGCCTTTTGTGGCGTGGCATTGTTAAGTTTTTTTAATGGAAGTACGTAAAATGTGGAGAATAAATGCGAAACGGTTACTTGTAATGTCTATATTCGTATTTAGTGACCAGATCTGAAAAGTCAGGTATTTCTAACCGTCTTCTTCTGCACCTCTTACCTTGTTCCCCTCCTTCGGTCTCGCAAATACCGAAGGAGATAGGAACTCCGGTGAGGTATTTTCAAAAAGACTTCGAAAAGATTTAGACTTCATATACTCGGAAATAAATATACTTCAATTGACGTTTATCGACATCAATCGATTTCTAAATTTAAACTCAGTATATCAGAACATTTAAAATAAAGCTATAAATATCATGCACTATATAGCACCTTTATCGATATATTATTGTAGCTATGTTTCGATAAACACGTACCAAATATGTATAACAAAGATTGCTAATTATAAACATAAGTAATGACAATCTTGTCTTATTTCTCTTTATAATTAAAATAACTATCTCACATTAATTTACGTGACCATATATTCTATTTTACCTGCTTTGTGTCATATCTAGTGTTATCTATGTTTTGTTTCTTATATCTCATGTTATCTTTTTTTTTTTCTTACAGTTATATTATGTTTATATTATATTTTGTTATTTCCTATACTTTACCAAAAACATGTACTGCACTTTATGTAAAAGCCCTATGGGCGTTTAAATAAATAAATAAATAAATAAATAAATAAATAAATAAATAAATAAATAAATAAATAAATAAATAAATAAATAAATAAATAAATAAATAAATAAAAAATATATATATTTAAATGCATTTATATTATCGAAGAAAAAGATAATAATAATTATCTAAACGAAAATATGAAAGAGAACAAGACACAGAAACATAGAAAAAGACAATGGTCGCAACTGGGATTCGAACCCAGACCTCTCGTCTAACCGGGACGTGAGGTAAATCATTGAAGAAAAAGATAACAATAATATTCTAAACGAAAATATGAAAGAGAACAAGACACAGAAAAATAGAAAAAGACAATGGTCGCAACTGAGACTCGAAACCAGACCTTTCGTCTAACCGGGACGTGTTATCTTCTTCTTCAATGATATATTACATTGATGCGAATAACTTTTGATTAAAAAATTAAATATTTGTATTGCTATTTTTTGGGCTATTTTGACGTGTTACGCTACCTCATTGATGATCCCCCTCCTCCTTCCAATAAAACTTTTGGCAGTGAAAATCTAAAATTATATCATTAAAAGAAATTTTTTAAATACCATGAAAGAATTTTTTTCTTAAAATTTGCTATAAAATATTTTTTTCATAGAGCACCACCCACACGAAAAAAAATGTTACTAAATCGACATCATCGTTATTAGACAAAATATAATAATGAGGAATTTAAGTGTCCCAAGTGATTTTTAGTGAAACAATGTATTTTTTTCATTTACAATTTTATTAATTCCCTGTTTTATTAAATTCCGATCCACATTTCAACTCGATTAAAAAATCGTTAATCTCACGACGCCGGAGGGTCCAACATTTAAAAAGTTACACGTGGGTTTTTTAGGAATGTGAAATGGCCAGCTCTATTAATCACGCCATCACGTGTCGCTTTGAAAAGAATTGCCCAGGCAATTTACATACACATTTGAATGAATTATGGTTCACGTGGAACGTGACGTAATGAAGGGAAATGCACTCTATCATTGTAAGATCCTTTTGCGATTACGTCGGGAATAAAACGCTTTACCTCTACTCCGTGATTTTTTTGGATTGGTTGAAAATGGAATAGACTGATTTTATTTAAATTTTAATTAGTCACATATTTATACCAACCTTTTTCTGCTTTTGTTTTTTTTTTATAATAGTGAATGATCGGATTGAATCTATGGTCAATTGGTGTCGAAGACAGAGATGTTTTCATGTAGGATTACGGAAACAGAATATGTCAAAGAAATGAGAGACTAATGCATAAGAAAAGCTTTCGTTCTATCTCAATAATAGAGCTGATGTTAAGGAAGTTCCCAAACCTTTGGGAAATGGTGAAGTAAAAATATTGATCAGCAACACGGAATATGAAATTCTGTGCAGATCTATTCTAATATTATAAATGCGAAACTGCGTGTCCTTGTTTGTTACGCTTTCATGCATAAAACAATTAAACTATTTTAAAAATTATTTATTTTTTTAAAAGCTAAATTATATGCGAGTACTATAGGCTGTATATAATGGCGTTATGAAATTATAAATATTAATATATTATATTTGTTATACGTTTTTTGTCATTGTATGATCAGACACTATCTAGATTGCATTTAGTTCGGGTTTGAATCTTGCTATCATACAAAGCATAGAACAAATTCAAAACAAATTTATAAAATATCTAACCCTCAAATTCAACAATAACTTCGACTGCACATTTCAAACTTTGCAACAAAGGCGAGCAATAGCTGATTTGACATTCATACACAAAATTTTAAATAATAACATTGACTGTACTGAACTTCTTTCCCTTGTTAATTTTAATGTACCAGTAAGACGTACACGCCATACAGAACTATTTCACACGCTCAATTACAAGACAAATGCAGCAGCTAATTCGCCAATCAATCGTGCTCTTCATACGTATAATACTATCTGTCTAAATTCTAACATCGACATTTTCTTCGATTCACTGCCCAAATTTAAAAAGAGCATCATGTCAATGATATAAATTGTTCAATGCGCAAACATACATACATACATACATACATACTCACACATACACACACACCTACCCACTACGCACATCACCCGGTAATTACTTAATATACATAGACACTACAAAGAAACATATCATAGGTACCCATCATGAAATGTACTTAATAATTGTAAATTGTCTTCACCATTGTAACTAATGAACTGTTTGTTTCTGTTTATCAATAAAATAAAAATAAATAAAAATAAAGATAGCGGCCAATAAAATATGCGTTGAGAAAGTGAATATAATATGGTTGGTTCTTAGTCGAAGTATTATACAGTTAAAAGTGACCGAATTTGATATCGACACCTTGGCACAGTGGATAGCGCGTTCGCCCGGAAAGCGAGAAGTCCTGGGTTCGAGTACCAGAGGTGCCAATTTATTTTTCTGATTTTTATGTTTCCAGATTTTCGATTGAGTTTCGCTCACAATATCTTCATTTAATTAAATTTTTAAATAAACGCTTACATGACGTGTGCTTTGAAAGCATGCTTCCATCCTTCGTGGTTCTATGACCGCTGATCCCCCGAAATTCTGCTCCCCTGCATACTTATCTTACCTTCGACACTTTAAATAAATTTGTTTGATATCCATACCAACTTATTATGCGTACTTTTTAAGTCAATTTAAGGTTTCAAATAAGTACATAACGCACAAAATATTATAATTTTATTATAATATAATATACATAAATTACAATTTCAAGGGGTCAACTATCGGGGTTCAAATGAAAGATCACCGTCCTTCGCGTAACGCGTCGAACAGACTTACGATGTCGTACAGATAACAATTATTACACATAGTTGAATATTCATTCGTGTATCGTTGATAGCCAAGTAAATCCTGCTTAATATGGGCTACACCGATTGCTTATCGGAAATACCCTTCAAAGCCCGGTACCAAGTGTTGAGTACTAACCCGAGGTCCCTATTAATGTTAATCGGGTGCTTATAAATTCCAATCGCCCCCACTATAGGGGTAGTTCGATAGATTCTGGGTACCCGGTACTTTAGGCTCAAATTCAAAGAAATTGCCAGTATTTACGAGATGCTCGACTAGTTTGGATTTGTTCGGATGACCGGGTTTGCATGGCCATACATGTTTCGAGACCTTTTATTATTGTACGTTCTGTTTGGCCTGTGTCGACCTTATCACATTCAAAGCAAACCTTTCAATTCCCTCTAGCACTTGTCATGCAATTTAATGTTAGCTTAATATACGAGTAAGCTATCCTGGAGTTTGGTGTAGTAAATTCTGAAGATGACTCTACATATGCGATAGGAAAAGGAGAATAGATTTATTTGAAATCCCGACATTTAAAACGATTTTCAGGTAAAATTTGTATTTATGCATTTATTTAAATATCATATCTGTCATTATTTGTGTGTGGTGTCCGTGAATAGAGACCAGAGGTAGATATGAAACCTTTTTTTTTTTACATGAGCTCCACACAGGAGGCCCTGAGGAATATAATTTCCCACAGGGCCTTTTTCGTCTTTGGGGTTGCTGTGTGGAGGGTTTTTTTAAGGAAAGGAAGGAGAGGAGAGTTCTGGGAAGGAAAAGGGTATAAGGGGTGGGTAGGAATCTGGGGTTCAGTGTATCCTGGTCATCCACTTTCAAAACCTAGACAAACCTCACCCTTAGGTACCCCTAGGTTGCTAGGCACATATATCAAGAAGATTCAATCTTACACAACAAAATTCTTGTTTATATCATTTTGTGTGAAAAAAAGGGATGATCTTTACGCACGCTTGACTTGGGAAGTAAGCTGGTGAATGCGTGACGAGAGCTTTACGAAAAGCGTCGGGCGAGGCGAACGGAAGTTGAGAGGGAAATATAAGTTTGTGAAGATAGAAAGAGAGAGAGTTACGTTTCGTACATTACTGTAGGGGCAAGAGAGAGAGATGCGAGCACACATTTTCTTTCTCTCTTTCTCTCATAGCCAGTTACGTTTCATATATCTAAGACACAGTACAGGCCTATTGTCTATTTCACACTGTAGGAGCAAGAGAGAGCAGTGCGCGCGCAAATTTTCTTTCTCTCTTCCTTTCATAGAAATTTTACTAAATTCGTGTGGTGTAAAGCACACTCGTATTTTTTCTGTTTTGGTAGAAAGCAGTCACTTCGTGAATTGACATATTAAAAGAAACAAAACAATACCTTTGTTTGTAACCACGGTTTATTACATTTAATTATTTTTCAATCCCACCGATTTTGCTAAACATAAGATGCTTTAATCATGTAGAACTTTACCCCCGAACACTACGTACGCAGTTATAAAAGAAATGTCAAAGTAACATAATTAAAAAAATTCTAGCAACCAATTAATCCATTAGTAAGTTACACATGATTAAGGAATTTCTTTTTCAACTGACAATTAGGCAGGACGAAAACCGCACCCTTTGACAAAGTTATCCCCCGAAGACTCTAGTTTGGCAGAAATTGAATTACTGGTAAATCTTAGCTTAATGCCTACCCACTTACCAGAGCCCCAGTTAGCAGTAGCCGTGGCTTTTATTCCTTTACTTTATTAATAGGATGATCTGAAGTGTGGGGACCCTTGCTTCTACAGCCTCCAGAATCCAGATCCCGAGAAAGATCTCATCAGATTAGTAGAACCAATATCCATTATTAATTTGTCGAGCTCGCGGAAGCAACCAAGACCGAAGTTTGCGAGGTAAATTGGGTTTCCTATAATACGGGAAAATCTTTTGACAAAACTTGCTAATGTAATTATTGCGTACAAACAAAATTTGATCCCAGAATCTGTGTTTGTTCTGAGACTATTTGAAAACATTCCCAGCATGGATTTGACGACGACACAAATCAGGGATTTATTGAATTATGCTTTGTTTTCATCAACTAGTTAGTAATATTGTAATTACAAATAGTTAAATAGACTCTGCATAGCTTAAGTTGGAGGAACAATACTTATTCACTTCTCTCAAATAATAAATACGAAATTCAGAAAAAAATTACTTGATTTGTTGCCCAAATTAATTCAGACTTTGAAGGAAAAACAATTACAAACAGCAAATTTTTTTTTATATTTTGATGGCTTTTTTCTACACGGATACTAGAAAAGAAATGCTGATTTTGAGTTAGCGATGCTATTTCATTATTAATAATAATTATTCTCTGCTCCTGTTCTAATAGAGAAACAACACAAATATTGTCTAGCTTAGAAGAAAAAAAAATGTTAAAACGATATAAAAATAAATGAAATCTTTTAGTTTGTTAAGGAAGGGCCAATTCACAGGGAAAATGAGCAGTTGGTAGGGGAGGGCCTGGCAAGATGGGGTAGTTAACGTTTAATGATAAAAAACATTGTTTTTCAGATATTACAAAGTCAATAATTTATGAAAAATAAACTTTGGTCATATGGCTGTAAAATTCCATAGAATAAAGTGCTAAAAGATACTTTTAAAAGCTGTAAAAAGTGTATTTAAATAAAATTATCATTTGCCCCGTCTTACCCCACCAGGAGAGTAAGGACGGGGTAGACCGCCGGGAAAAATGGGATTTTGGGGCAAACCAGAATTGACTCCTAGTCTTCGTCTTCGACACCTGCACAGAAAAAGTGAGCCCACTCCTTACACATTTGGCAGGCAATTCACCCTTCTACTGACTCCATATACCTTCCCTTATAATAAAGGAAACATTTTGTGTCTTCAGAGAACAGAAGTTTTTTGTCGTGATAACCTCTTATAAATCGATGAACGCGCCGGCTGCACTTACGAAAAAGCATGACTCATTGTCACGTTCCGCCTGAGCCGAGCGTGCAAGTGAGAAGCGCGGAATAAAGCGTTCGGCCTAAGCGTTCGGCTTGTGACGCATCTAGCTCTCCTCCGATCCATCGTTATTATACGACTTTATCACGTAAAATTATCGTCCGTAAACCGATTTTACAGACAACCAATTTTTTTCGACCGCTTGACTTTTCTTAATTTTTTTTGTTGTTTGCAGCCTTCCGTTTCTTATTATCAATGATTTATAAATTAACGAAATGTTCTTAAAATTTCGATTAAAACTCATCAGTTCCAATTTTGAAAATTAAATGTTAATTGAACGTGAATATTTTTACACGCGACGTGGGATTAGGCATTCATTTCAAGCATGCACACATGCACCGACAATCGAAATTAATATGCTTAATATTTTCCATAATCAATTAATATTTTTCTCTTTGTTTAACTTAAGATTATCCTAGAAAACAAAAGTTAGTATCAGTGGTTGGTTACTTGAAAAAGTAGCCAATGTTAACGCCATACTCAAGCGGGACTATTAATTAGGTCATTTATTTTAAAATCATATTGAAACAAAATTTGTAAACTTAATTATTTGGTAACCAAGTTTCTTCTAAAAGTTTTCTTTACAATATCTTATACTGCGCACAATGACATCTGACAATGTGTTGGTACGATGTTTCATATTAAATGAATATATATACTCTTTAGATTTTCTCGGAACACAAAGAGACAAAAGGTATTTGATATAAATAATATTCCTGTTAGAGAAGTCATTCAGAGAGGCTTCAAAGAACTTGGAAATTATGTTTCTCCTTACGATATTGATATTAAACTTATTTTCAGAACTTACTTTGAAGTTCTTATTTATTTCGAACAATATGTATTACTTTGCAATTAGGTAGAGAAATAAAAATTTAAACAGGATATTGAATTAATGTGACAATAAATAATTATTCGGTACCGGCGAATACACGGTATGCGTAGTAATGCTACTCAGAAAGAAAGTGTTTACGTTTTAATTCTATTTACTGAGTTGCTTTTGGATACACAATTTTTTTTTTTCCGTCTGGTGCATACGCGAATAAATAAGATGTTTTCCGATGTGTGAGCAAGCCACATAAGTCAGTGTAAAACGCACGAATTTTCAGAATTTACCCCGTGTTATCCCTACTGTTACCATGTCTCCTTTTCAATCCCTCCCTATGTCTTCCCGTCGTCCCTGACGCCTCAGTCACCCCTCCTTTCCCATGCATCCCCGTACGCGCCCCCATCCGCCCCAGCTTCTTTTTACCCTCCCGCATTCCTCTGCCGTCCCCCGTCTTCCTCTCTCTCGCTGCCACCCGTCACGTGAACCCTCTGCCCCCCTTTCCGCGTTTCCCTTCGCAATCGTGTGTTCCACTTCCACCTTCTCCGCCTCCCCGCTCCCTCATCGCGAAACCCCCCTCCTTCGTTTTTTTTTACATGAGCTCCACACAAGGACCCTGAAAAAATGATTTCCCTCAGGGCCTATGTCATCTTTGAGGATGCTGTGTTTGGGGAGGGTTTTTTTAAGGAAAGGTAAGGGAGGAGAGTTCTGGGAAGAAAAAGGGTTTAAGGGGTGGATAGGAATCTGGGGTTCAGTGTATTTTGGTCATCCACCTCCAAGACCTAGACTAACCTCACCCCATGAACACGGGCACCCCTGCTAAATCGCTAAACGTATAAAACCACTTGAATTGACCTATGGCAGAGGTGTTGGTTATCCAATAAAGGTTTCCGTGGCGGCTGTACCCATTCCCGACTCCCAAATCGAAACGCTACCATACCCCTTTCCGGATTCCTCTCCCCCTTTCTCCTTCCCTCCCGGCCGAAAAATGATTTACTACGAGTAATTATTAATTAAATAAATATTTTTAAAAAAATTGAAAAAAAGTAATGAATAATATTATATTTTAGCCAGGATGTAAAAAAAATAGACGTAATGAATATTGGAGAAGTTAATAATTATGGAGGTTGGTAACCAAATATGGCACGAAGCCAAATACATCATTATATTTACAATTTTCTTGAAATTTAAACAAACTGAGGCACAAATATTTCAAAATTAACTTGAATAATGAGAGAAAATTGATTTTAGACGGGAAGCAATTAAATCTAATTATTCTTAAAAATAAAATAACGTTATTTTAACCAGAAAAAAGAACAATTTCTTTGTAAAGAGAGGAAGAAGCAAAAATATGTTTTTATTACGAACCTACGTACGTAACTTCGTTTGTGTGTCTCCTCTGTCTGTTAATCCAGTTCAATGAACTATTTTAATCTATTTAATGTGTGTTTAATAATAATATTTAGTGTCGTCGTTTTTAAAATTATTGGAAATATTTGTACGGAGAATTCAGACAAGCGATTAAGTATGTACTTGTAAAAATTTTTTTGTATTTTAATAATTAAAATTCTTGTAAAAATCTTTTTTCCTACATAATCATCTAAATTTACGAATTCATTAAAAATTCATATTCTGTGAAGATCGAGACGACAAACGGATTTCATTCTTTGTCCAATAGCAGAACCAAGGTTAGAAAAAAATCCCCAATTCCCCGTATTTATGCGCGCAGCATGAAACAAAATTTCACATTGTAGATTCCTTAGCAACAACCTTCAGAAATTTTGAACATAAGTAACGCGTAGGTACGATCACAAATTAAAATGTAAGTAAAAAATGTATTGGGAGCATCTCCTTTTTATGTGAATAACGCACAAGAGTCCCAACGGCTGACTGAGTCCTGACGGCCGGCGTGGTCGAGCGGTAAGGCTTTTGATTCGCAATCCGAAGATCGCGCGATCGAATCCAGAAGTGGCAAATAAATTTTATTTGATTAATTTGTGATATTTCACAATTAATTCATTAAAAATATTATATTGTATATTTGCGGCACGTTCCAGAGTGGAAGACACTCTCAGTATTGCCTTGGTGAAAGACCACCAGTCACCACCAGTTCAAATGAAATGTTACGTGAAATGGCTTTAGCCGTGTTTGGTGACCAGATCTGAATACTTCCCCACCTTCCTTTTCCCTATCTCCCTCCCCACCCCACTACCTTCAGCCTCACAACATACCCAAATTGGGATGCTTAGTCTCACTGGCTCCAGACGGGAGCAAATGGGACTCTTATGCGGTGTTCATATGAAGAAAATCTACTCCCAACCGTCTGGAGCCAGTGAGATCAATGCATCCGAAATTGGGGTATGTCGTGATACTGACATTCGATGGGGAGGGGAAGGTGATGTGAAAACAAAGGTGGGAAAATTCTGGACTATTCAGATTTAGCCACCAAATACGGATAAAGTCAATTCAACCAACGTTTCAATTCTGAATGGTGATTTTTCGCCATGGCGATAGCGAGAGAATCTTCGACTCTGGAACGTTTCGCTCATATAATTTATATTATTTAAAATGGTTTAGTTGTGAAAACACTTATCAATCAAAGAAAATTTTAAATCTGTTTCAAAATACAGGAAGCGATTTGTCAATAATTAGACTTAACCGTGACTTTTGACGGGTCTGCGCTAGGTAAATTAAATAATAAACGCCAAAACGTGAATCTGCCGACAGAAACAAAATACCAGGAGCACAGAAATTTCATAGAGTAATTTGTGTTAATTTACGCAGTGGTGCTAATGCCAAAATGCCTACCTATATACCAAATAATTATAAAAGTCAAAACGTGAACATGCCTACAAAAACAAAACACCAGGAGCGTATAAATGTGTTAAGGTATTTCCATTTTGTTATTATCACAAAAATTTATTCCTGAATGTACAGTTTGTCAAATAAGAGTAGAAGACATAGAAGGGCGCCACTGTTGTTCAAATGAAAATATTAAAAAAAATAACTCATGGTGTAGGTGTAAACCTGTGTAACCTACATTTTTATTAAAAAATGAAAAAGGCATAAAAGTGAGAAAAATATTTTTTAAATTCTCAAAATTAGAATTACATGTGTGTACATTTGTATTATACTTTTGCAATTTTGTGTTAACATAATGAAGGATAACAGAATTGTATTAAAATATAAAGCACAGTTTAAAAATTGCTCACATTTATTTAATACTAGCTTTTCCCCGCGGCTTCGCTCGCATGGTATTACGGGAAATTACTATAGCGCTTGCACTTATCAATTATCTCCCCCCCCCGCCCCACCCCCATCCCCTCCCGCTTTTCCATATATTCATTCCCTTACATTCAGTATTCAAACATCTCGCCTACCACCTAAATTTCATAATGCTATATCTCAAAGAAAAAAAGAATTACTTATCCAATTTTGTTCATTCGTTCGGAATTTATGCGCTTACAAACATTTCGGATATTTATTTTTATTTAAATATTTCGTTAATAAGTATAGTTCGTAAATATAATAAAAAAATACTCTATTTATCATTCAGTCTTTATAATCGTTACGAATTATATTTTTAATATAGGAACTCTCATCTGACATTTATTCCAAGCTTGTAAAAAAAAAAAAAACTAATTCTAAAATTTGAATTTTCTGCAGTAGTAGCTGACCAGTAGACTGAGTACCTACCAGCATAGAGCCCAAAAATATATCAACATTGTTTCCATGGAAAAGATTTTTTTCTGACGTTAGCAAAAACTCGCTTTTGTTAGCGACAGAAAACGTATAACAAATATGATATATTAATATTTATAATTTCATAACGCCAGAGCTTACCATCATATACAACCTGTAGTCTGCGCATATAATTTAGCTTTATATTGGTGGAAGAATTATTAAAGTCTTTATATTGTGTTATGCGTGAAAAGGTCATAAACAAACTCGAGCAGTTTCGCATTTATAATATTAGTATGGACTAGTTTCTAGCGTTGCCCGGGCTTTAGCTCATGTCTCTTATTTTAGATCTGAATATTATTATAAATTAGGTATGTCCCAAGACTCATCTAACAGTAGTGTAACTAAACTCTCCGTTAGTCATTCTTCCTTTTTACCTACTGTTAATTTCTAGTTTATGTTAAATTAAATGAAAGACAATAACTTGGTAAACCCGATTAAATAAAATTTATGTCATTAAGTAGGCATCGTAACAACAGTGCTTTTTCGAAATTATGTTTTTAAGAACAAAAAATTGTTTTTTAAAATGTGATTCATAGCGTTATATATTGTCAGCGTCATTGCGATTTAAAAGAATATTTGACAGTTAAATTGGTGTTGCCAGCCTACAAGTTTTGTTGATCCACTTTTAATATTTTCTACTCATGTTTAACAGACTATAGCTGTTAAAATCACATACGTAGAGAGACAGTCATTAATTTATTTATATAAAGGATATTTTAAATTTCCCGTTATTTTTCAATGGTCTCCATTATGGATTTTATGTTATTTTTAACCGTTTTTAAATGTGTTTTTTATCGTTGGTAGTTTTATATCACAAAATAGAAAAAACGAATATTTTTTTATACCGTGAAGAAACTATGCGGCTTATGCCGCATGCATTTTTGTGGCAAATGATGAGATTCTTTGAATGCACTTTATTGCATTGCGGATGCCATTGGGTACATCTGCCTCCAAACCTAAACTGCAGAACTTCTCCTTTGGGGGAGAGAAAATTGCAAAATTTGCAAACAGATGTGTTTATTTTGCAGGTTTTAGGAGGACAAGAAGACTTTTCCTAGAAAACACACATCTTATAAATGTATTTTATGTTTTGTGTAACCAATAAACCATCGCTACATTTCCCTTCCTGGAAAGCAGAGAAGGAAAACCTCATCGCCGAAGCGTCTTGGTGCATATTCCTTGTTTTCTCTTTCAAACATTATTTTGACCCACCCGAGTGTTGGATTGACTCGATCGTACCACGTAACATTCTAGATCGTCCCTTAATTATTATTATTTTCTCAGAAGCCAGCCTACTGTAAACGAGGTGTCCTGATTTAACCATTTAACTAATCATCTTTCAAAATAGCTTTTTGTTACGCGAGAGCAACATAAAATATTAAAAAGAAATTGTCAGAAACTACCACTAACATTAAAAACATTTGTAACACATTTTCAGATTTAATAAAAATAATAATGTTTGGCTGATTTATACAGCGCCGTTTAAGTGAAAAAAATTCTTCAAGGGATCAATCAATCAATATAAAATATAATCAATATAAAATATAATTAATACATTTTATCACTGGCTGTATAACTGGTTACTAAAATTGAAGATATGGCTAGTGATTTAGGTTGTCACTGATAACATTAAAGAACAAACAACAAACAAAATTATGTGGGTGTAGCATTATGAGGATTTTACATACCTGTGTTTATTATATTGTACACATTTTATATATTATTCTATTGTTTAATATTATAAGCGCTAGAAGAAGATGGAAAATCTTAAATAATATAACAATTTTAGGACACGGGTGCAAAAATGATCTTAACGAGCTAGCTGAATTTTTTGTCATAGTACAGATATCTCCTTTGATTGAATGAAATTAATCGTCCATCTTTTTTAAAAAAATTTTTTTAAAGAAAGACAAACATTCCCGGGTTGAGAATAACCCAACAATGTTTGAAAATCTTCCACTACCACCTCAGTAAGCTGAAAATGTTGCTTGAGTCGTGATGGAGGACTTAGCCAGCCAAAGAATCGAACACGCGACCTCCGGGTGGGACCCAAACGCGATACCCATTCAACCAATATTTATCAGCAGCATGTTTGCATCTATCACAAAATGGCTGTAATAAAATAAATTAAAAACCTGCATTAAAACGGATAGCAGGCTTTTTAATTTTTTTTTCTAATAGCAGTTATAGACGGTACAAAAATAAGTGCATCCAAGAGCCAAAAGAACAAATAGAAATCAATTTAAATTTTTAAATTCATCAAATTTTTTAAGTTAATTTTAACGTTCTGTGAAAGTTCTATTGTAGTTCTGTGATTATGTTAAGTTTTATGAAGCAACTGGCCTACAGTAATATAATAACAGAACTTGAATAGACCTTAACCAGAAACTGAAAATTTACTTCAAATGTTTGCTGAATTGTTCAAATTTTTTTAAATAACTCGTCCTTATTGGTAGGAATCAGATTTATTTATACCCACAAACATTTCAACTTCAATAATATCTAATTTTTTTCACAATTTTTTACAAGCATCTCAAACCATACCATTCCATTAGCGAATCGGCAGCTTTCTTTCATGTGATAATTTTGAAATAAAGATTTCGTATAAATTTTCGTGGAAATATCATGTCACTCAAATAAAATAAGTGACGAAGAACTATCAACAGCCATCCTTCCGTCACTCCCGCAAGATGGCGTTTCACAAAAAAAACTTCACAAATCCTATTTTATTCTTACGAGACGGATATTCTTTATTTTTTTCGGAAAATTCAGGGAATGATATTTTCTGAATTAGAGGTAAAGCACGTAGGCAGTTTAAGTTTTTTTTAAAGGATTTGGGTAATTTTACAAGAAGGTACATTATATCACTTTATCTCGAATATTATTTTTGAATTTATTACCTTATATATGGGTGACTGACACTCAACTTGAAGTTTAATATTGAAGGAAGAATGTAATAGAAGAGAATTGTTGAAGACGTCTTTTAAACGAAAGTTTACAACTCCGAAAGCGAAAGATACCCATTATTAAATCAAAAAACTTAAATGTTTCACTTTTTACAATAATATTACATTTATAATAAATATGTTTATTATACTGTTATAACTTGCTTGACATCATATTTTAAGTATCTCATTTTGTAGTCGCGTGTATGGACTACGAACCAAAACATTTTAATCTTTGACTGCTGTATGGAAGTTGGTTAATATTTGGAAATTTGTTAAGGACTGTCTATTTTTCTTACGTAAGCTCACCATCGCGTTAGAACGCCTTCTTTGGGGATGCTGTAGGGAGAGTCTTTTTAGAAAAGAAAGGAAAAGAAGTTCTGGGAAGAACAAGGGTATAAGGGATGGGTAGGAATCTGAGGGCAATATGTCCAAGAGTGACGGCCATATTAATCTAGCCCTCCCACTGCCGTGCAAGGCAATAAGGTTGAGATCCAGCAGGAGAAGTCAAAAGGTTTACTTCTTCTCTACCTATACCATTCAGAATTGAAACGTTGCGTTGCGTTGCTTGAAATAACTTTAGCTGTTTCAAAACTTTCCCGCCTTCTCGTTCTTCATCTTCTTCCCCTCCCCATTACCTTCACCCTCAGAACGTACCGCAATTAGGATGCCATAGTTTTACTGGTTCTAGATGGTTGGAATCAATTGTGACTCTTGTGCATTGTTCACGTAGAAAAAAAAAAGTATTATATTGTTTGTACAGGATAGACTTGGAAGGGTTCATACCAAGATGATAAAATTTGTAATATTTGTGTACGTTTGTGTTAATACATACAAATTTACAAAAGATATGCGAAATTAACGTATGCGGAAATACATACATAGCAAACAGAAAATATTTGTAGATCAGCAACAACGGCGAAGAAAATAACAAAACAGACAAACTAATCAAAAACAAGTAAACGTGCGTGCTTTGCTCCCCTATAACTGGCGTACGTTAAACGAATTCCGCTATAAGAATAACGTAAGTAGAAAATAAAAACAATTTTCAGGAAGCGTCGAAAAACTTGATGGACAAAATGATAATTTTAGAAGGAACAAAAAAATCATGTCTGTCGTAATAACTTGATATCACACTAAGCAATTAAGCAACAGTCATTTTACCGTATGGGGGACACTTGGGAGAGATGATTGATCGCCGTACTACGGATTCTTTTTGTGAGTATCCACATAGATAAAATGTTCAAATCGCCGTACCACGAATCTTCCTTGCGAGTATCCGTATAGATAAAATGTTCAAATTGCCTTACTGAGGATTTTTCTTGTGAGTATTTACGTAGATACACCGTCCAAATTAAGCGTTTCCTATTTTCTGACGTAAATAATTAGATAAATTGTCTAAATCGCCGAGCTACGGATTTTTTCGTGATTATCTACATAGATAAATTGTTCAAATCGCCTCAATCAGGATTTTTCTTGTAAGAGATACGTAATTAGATAAATTGTCCATTTCGCTTTACTAAGGATTTTTCTTGTGAGTATCCGCGTAGATAAACTGTCAAAATCGCCGTACTACGGATTTTTCTTGTAAGTATTCACATGGATTAATTGTCTAAATCACCATATTACGGATTTTTTGACGGAGTATTCACTTAGAAAAACCGTTAAAATCGCCGTATCCACATGGATTAAGGGGTTATGTACAGTTAGAATTTTCAAAAAATCGATTTTTTTATTATTTCATTTTCATAATGTACGTATATTAAAGTACATACTAAAAAAAATTCAAGTCAATACGGATATTAATTTTAAAGTTACACGCATATTTGTAAAGACATGTCAGAGTATTTGAAAGTAAGAGGCAAACTTCAAACGGCTTAACCCATCAAACTTTTACACAAACTTTTAAAGTATATTTAACACTTATTAATCGAAGGCCTGTTCTCACCGATAAATACATATTTTTTTATAAACAATATACGAGTATGGCCAAAATTTTGGTAAAATATCGATTTTTCTTTTTGACAAGCCGCTATTTTGTCAAAAATATGTGTTTTGCTCTGTCCTTCGTATAATTAGAGGGATATTTATTATTTTAACGAAATTCATTTGGTTTTTTCACTTTAAATGATCCAATCCAGAGATATGATGGTCACCTCAAGACGCCTTTTTTGAGAGGAGCTTCTGGAGATCAGCTAAAGCAGCTTTCAAAATTATTATTTTTTCAAGAAAAAAATCTTAAGATACTGTTAAAGTTATTACAATATGTGTACAAATTTTTGGTTTAATAAATTTAAAATTCTTGAAAAATCCCTTTTTTTGAGCCTGTTGACTGTATATAACCCCTTAATTGTCCAAATCGCCATATTACGAATTTTTTGACGGAATATTCAATTAAATAAACCGTTAAAATCGCCGTACTGCGGATTTTTCTTGTGAGTATCCACATGGATTATTTGTCCAAAATCGTCATATTACGGATTTTTTGTATCAGTGTATCAAAATGGAGTATTCATTTTATTTTTTGATTCCTGAAATGACCGAACTAAATTTTTAATTGTTTTGCTAATGACGTCTCTTCTTGCGGCGGTCTTATTTTTATGTGAATACCTCACAATATCGCAACTGCTCTCGTCTAGAGCAAAGAGACTAATGCATTCCCAACTGGGATAGGTAGTGGGGATGGGAAGGAGATGGGGGGAGGAAGGTGGTGAAGTACCTGGCAATTCAGATCGGGCCAGCAAACATGGCTAAAGCAATTACAAGCAACGTTTCACTTGTGAATATTGAACTTATACTTACCATGGCGACACTAAAAGTATCTTCCACTCTGGAACGGGCTGCAAATATTATTTTAAATGAAAAAAAATTGTTTAAGCTCGAGAGGCTGAATGTAGTGAGGAGGGGAAGGAGATGGGAAGTAGGAAGTGATGAAGTACCTGGCGAGTCAGTTCTGTCCCGGAGATTGAACCCGCGTCCTCTGAATTGCTAAACGAGAGCCTTGCCTATTTTAATAGTCGCTTAAGGCTAGTCTAGAAAAAAAAAAACAATTTTTTTTCTTCGTATTTCCAAATTTTAAATATTCAAAAAAATCTCCTTGAAAGGATTTTTTGAAATTCGCATTATTTAAAAAGTTATAACAATTTTAATGTCGCGGTTTATACGGAATCTAACCAAAATCTAAACCGAACAAAATTTTACACCCATTTTTCTCCAAACACATTTTTCGAGACAGTTGACATGATATCTCAAGTTCTACTAAACCAATTTATTTGAAATTTGGTGTGAGCCTTCTGTATACATTCCTCTATAGCGGGAACTAGAACTATAACAATATTTCAATTTTTACTATTTTTAAAAAATTTGGAAAGTCGAAAAAACTGGTACAAAAACGTCTTTTTTTATTTCAGACAGCCGCCATTTTGCGAATTTTTTTTTTTTACTTTTCCTTAGTTCGGGTCATAGCTGCATTTGTTTGGATAAAGAATGAATTTTTATTTTTTTTAGATTACTGGGAGGGTAGCAATCGTGTCAACCAGGGCGCGCCAATTTTTTGACACCCACCAATTCAACATCCTGTAACTTTTGAATTTTGAATTTTTTCGTTTGACTCCTTTTTTAATGATTCTTTAATGTTTAATAAATATTTAATGAAATAATAGTTGGTAAAAATATTATTGGTTTCTTTTTGTTGCACCTGAAAAACACCTACAATTCATGCTTCTAGACTAGAATACCTCCTTAAAACGCATTAAATTGTAGTAAATGGCCATTTATCTCACTTTTTACCTTGTGAAAGTGTAACCTTGCCTTTGGTTTTGAACATACTCAAAAATATTGCCCTAAGAAATAGATATGTCATGCGGCAGCATAATGAAAACCATCTTTAAACTAATAATTGTCCGAAATAATGCCGTGGAAGCAAATCGCACAAACTCTGAATCGGAAAATAAGGAACTCCAGTGAAAAATATTATGGCTTTAAAAAAATATGTTCATATAGACCAGTTTACGCTAATTCTGAATATATAAGTTTTATTACATAATATTTAACGTAGAGTTTTTAAAAAAATATTAAAAAGTCCATTTTAAAACGTGTCATTAAAACACCCTGTCAAGTTGGTATTGCTGGATTTTGGCGGCGTGACGTCACCGCGTCCGCGTCACCTGGGTCAAAGTTGTATAGAAATCAATAGAAATGTAAGGCGCAAGCCGTTCGACATTCCGTGTTATTGGTTTATAGAGATTTGGACATGTAATAGTTTTTGTTTTTATTGAAACATTATTTAAGCCTAAATAATTCAGTATCAAAAATAAATATCTCTTTTAGTTTATCTATATTATTCAAAATATTCTAAAACTCTAACTATACAAAAAACGATCATAATGCCCAGTAAAATTCTTCAATGCTAAAATTCAAAATGGCGGGCGTCAAACAGCTGATTCCAGTTCCCTACAAAATTCATGCTTTGGTTTCCTTAATATTGATTTCGATTCGTAAAGCTAAAAAAAATATAATTTCAAACAATTTTTATACCACTCTCCCGTAATAATATTGAAAAATATAATAATATAATAAATAAATAATCACACCTTAATAACGTTTTACTTATTAAATAGTTTCATTACTTCTTCCATACAAAATGACAACATCTGTTGAAAATAACTAAAACTTTTGGGCAGATGACGTCACAGGGCCAGATGACGTCACGGTGGTTTTCGGGGGATCTTGAAAAATTAAAACTTTGAAATTTATTTTAACAATTAAAACTAACTATAAAATTAAAAATAAATATGCAGTTATTTAAGTTAGAAGGTCATTATTCATAAAAAAAAATGAAAAATATTAGACTGGAGTTCTCTATTATAAAACCTAATAAGCCTGTGAGCATAAAGTGTTGGAAAAACTAATTTATATAGAAAAGAAGAAATCTTTGTATAATATGACTGAAACGTTGTTATAATCACTGAAACCTGACATCAAATGGGAGAATCTTTCCCAAGATCATTAATTAATTATTCCCAAACTTGTACTTACAATCTGCGTGATGGAGGTGATGGATAATTTGATGGAGTTTCACGAAATACCTACTCAAAATAAAACTTGTGAGAAGTCTGGTAATTCAAATGATTTCTTGCGAACTTAAAATATCACTTGCTAAAAAAACTCTCGAAAAAAGTTTATAAGGGTGTTAAGGTACGTACTTGACTTACACTAACCAGTATTGACTGATATTATATTTACTAAAAAAGTAAATGATATATTGATCTCCAGTGACTTTTTTCTTTTTCTCATTTTCTTTAAACCTAGAAGCCCAATCATTGTCATTTTTACTTATACGCAAACAAATATCTGCTTTCTCTTACGCACACTACCGTACTATTGTGGGTCAATTTGACCTATGTTTAGGCTTTTTTGTAATTTTTAAATGTGTGTGAAAAGTGTTCATAAAAAAAATAATTAAAAAAAACTGTTTAATTGTTATAAATTATTGGTTAGTAGAAAAAAGAAGATTTCGTTTAGTTTTTCTTTAAATATTTTTAGTATAAAAGAAGCAAACCAAAAGGATCTCAATTTGTACTGAATGTTTGTATTAATGAGTAATAGTTGTATTTTCAAAGTCTAATAAATAAATACTTTTTTAAATATGCATTTTACATTTCCTAGATGGTTTATACGAATAAATAATGATGAAAAATAATAAATTAAACAGAATAAACAAGTGTTTTTATTAATTTAGGTAAATTTTACCTATGATTGGGCTTTTTAGATAGCAAAGTATGATTGGGCTTCTAGGGTTAAAACAAATTCTTCCACGTGTCGTTGCTGGTCACTCAGTCACTTCCCCACCTTAAAAAAGCCGAGTAATCTCTCAACTCCTCATCTCGCTCTTACTGTTCAATTCCTACTGAAGTTTTGTTGGCAAAAAAATGCCACCGGAGACCAAATTTCATTTACATTTTTTACACGTTAAAGTAAGTCAAGTACGTTCCTTAATACCTTATATACACATATACAGAAAGAAATCTGTCCTTAGCCAAAATTGACGTTAGATAGATCCTTAGTTAGAGATTTATCTAAAAACATGTATCATGTAATAGAACTGCTAGAAAACCGAGATATCGGAAATAAACATAATGTAGATAAAGTATTTACGACGTCATAATTAACATAACATTGTGTTTTTATAAATATTTGTAACGAGAGACACCGCCCGGGCCCGAATACTTTCTCGCTCATACATAATACAGCATCCTTATCTGCCGTCACAGCGTGCCGGAGGACTTGCATTGGTTGCACAATTAACCCAACGGCTAATCAGCAAGCAGACTCCCCGCTCCCCGCTCCTGGCCATCTAATTACCAAAGGGTGTACCTCCAGCCGGCCTATATAAACAACTGCACGGCCTTGAGTCGACAGAGATCCAGCAGACAGTCCTGAGGCTCAGTACCAAGGAACCAACTGTGAGATATTGTTTTGTCTACTTTGGTTCGGTAGAGGAGTCACTAGAGATAGTCAGTCTCCAAACCTCAGTTTTTATATGGACTTCAACATAATAAATCCCTCAAAATTTATAATCAATTCACTAATCCCATAATAATTAAAGTAAACTGAACTGAATTTTGAAGTACCTAATGAAAGTTTTACTTCCCAGCAACGCTCGAGATTTTGATTGTCTTTATTAGACGTGCTCCTCATGGCTCCTTTTCGTAGTATGGCTCTTTTTTTAATGATAATAATATATGTTTTGAGAAAACATTAATTAAAGTTCAACAGCTCATGTAAAAAATAACGCAGCAAGCTGAACAAAATAGGTCCATTAGAAAACACTGTGAAAGTCGATGATGCTTTAGTTCCCCGTATAAGAGATTTCTCCGAAATATTTTTTGCTTTATCTTTATGTCTTTATGACTTACCTCAAAATACGTGTTTTCACTCAAGCTCTTATATTATTTAAGACGTTACCCGAAAAAAATGTTGACACGAAAATCAAAGCTGACTTTGAGACGGAAATGTTTTTGAAAAATCTGATTTAATAAAATTTGATCAAACATCAAGCTTGTCTTTTTTGGTGTGGTAAAGTGGCATATTATATTTTTGTTTCATACTTATACTAGCTTTTCCCGCGGCTTCGCTCGCATGGTATTAGGGTGAAATACCTGTAGCGCTTGCATTTATTAATTATCCCGCCTCCCCCACCCTCCACCCATTCCATTCATGCATTCCATGCATTCATTCTCGGTACATTCATTTTTCAAACAGCTCGCGTGCCACCTAAATTTCATAATGCTAGAGCTCACCGATAGTAAAAAAAAGAATTATCCAATTTGGTGCAGTCGTTCGGAACTTATGCGCGTACAAACATTTTGTAGATTCGTTTTTGTTTGGATAGATGGATATTAACTACGACGCCTGAAAAAATATATCAACATCTTTTCCACGGTAACGATTTGTTTTCCGACGTTAGCAATAACGTCCCTACGTTAGCGACAGAAAACGTATAATAAATATAAGATATTAATATTAATAATTTAATAACGCCAGAACTTACCATTGTTTACAGCTTATATTACTCGCATATAATGTAGCTTTCTATTGGTAACAAAAATTTTTAAAATCTGTTTATTGGTTTATGCGTGAAAGCGTAACAAACGAACACGCAGTTTCATCATTTATAATATTAGTATCGATATACATATATACATATTCCATTGTGTTCTTCTTACAAAAAGAAACCTTTTATACAGTTTTTGAAAAAGATATTTCAACAAAAAAAAATTATGTTGGTCTTTAACTAATTAATTGTGATGTTTTTTGGGATAACTTTGAAGGATTATCGATTCCTTCTACGCTGCTTTAGCGGTTGCAAAACCCACGTTTACGTTTAAAAAAAGAATCTTTTTGAGTACGACATTTTTCCGGGAAAGACTGACTGAATGGAATAACATCTATACTTATATTGTAAATGCAAAACTGCTCGAGTTTGTTTGTTACGCTTTCACGTATAAAACAATAAAACGATTTTAAAAATTCTTTCACCAATAGAAAGCTTCATTATATGCGATTAATATAGGCTTTATATAATGGCAAGTTTTGGCGCTATTTATTATTTTTTAAATAAATAATTAAACGTAATGACGTAAACGTATAATAAATAATATTATTAATTAAACGTTAAAATTATTTTTTTACGAGAAAAACTCTCTTTTTATAACTTTTGAAGGTTATTCCCATCAACGTAATATATCATTGAAGAAGAAGATAACACTTTTAAATCTAAATGAAAATATGAAAGAAAACAAGACACAGAAAAACAGAAAAAGACAATGGTCGCAACTGGGACACGAACCCAGACCTCTCGTCTAACCGGGACGGCGCGTTTTTCCAATTTCGCTATTGCCACCTTCTGTCAAACCGTCATATTTGTCAATCTCATACTTCAAATATTTAGAATCATTAATATTATCTTCAACTAGTTCTTCTTCATATTTTCATTTAGATTTAAAAGTGTTATCTTCTTCTTCAATGTTAAAATTAATATCTATCTATATAAATGAAAAAAAAAAGGAATCTCCGCGCGTAACTTCCGAACAACTCCACCAAATAAGATAATAATTTTTTTACTACTGGTGAGCTCTAGCATTATGAAATATAGGTGGCACGCGAGCTGTTTGAAAACTGAATGTACCGGGAATGAATGTATGGAATGTGGGAGGGAGATGGGGGGAGGGGGTTGAAAGGGGGGGTGGGGGTATAATAAGTGCAAGCGCTACAGTAATTTCCCCCTAATACAATAATCTTTTAAACAAAAGTTTCGTTAAAACCGAAATTTAGGAAAAAATATGCAAGCAAGTTTTACGACTCTCACCTCTCGAGAGTTTTCGTTACTTCGGGAAATAGATGTTCTGCTTTGAGGAAAGATTATTATTTAAGTGAAGTACGATTTTTAAGGCTGTAATTTAATTTGAAGAGTGACAGCTGTTTTGTTTCTGAAGGCAATCTAAAACTGCTGTGAAGCCACTAACAAACAAAGAAAAGTATTTTTTATTGCTTACACGAAAATAATTAACAGGAAAGCTTTCGAAAATTGAATTAAAATTTTAAATCATTTTCTTCCTAAGTTATAAAATTTATTTATGATACGGGATAAAGTCGGGTGTTGCTCTCGACTAACAACCCGAAGTTGCGGATGCAAATCTCGGCATGCGCAAGTAAATTTTATTTGGATGAACTACGTTTATTAACAATTTAATCATTTAAGGCAGAAGTTTTTTTTTTATCTCGTGGACCACTTTCAAAATTTTACTGGTTTTGGTGGACCCCCTGCTGCAACATTTCTACCATATTCCCAAAACTCGACACGCATTGTACTGAATATTGAATATAACGGTCTCAATATGACCATTTTTCACCAAAATACGAGTAGATATTAATAGTTAATTTGGATAAAACATAATGATAGGGCCTTTACCGGTGCACTCACCCAAATTCGAAATTAGTAATGAATCCAATGTTGTTATTATTGTACCAATGTGGTTTGTTATTAATAATGCAACCAATCTATTGTGTGATATAAATGTAGGTATGTTCACAAGTATTATGAACTGACTTTAAATGACTGCCTCAACACAGGTTAGCCTAGTGAGGCAGGTTACGAGAAAAATAAATTTAAAATTATAAATTTCTATTCTTGAAGTACCTACTGTTCAAATTTATATTTATTTTCTGTTGTTTATCTTTTGTACTTACAAAACTTATAAACCATTGTAACATGTACTTTTTCTAGTTATAAATCTTAATCTTCATTGAATAAAGACATATTATTATTATTATTATTATATAGGCAGATCCTGTCTACATTGACATGTAAAGCCAAGCCCGTACTGAATATCGAATGTGCAGGTTTTTACAAGTTAACAGTCGCTTCTTCTTCTTCGTGTGCCTTATCAGGTCCCCCCGACGTTGGCGATCACTCTGAAAAATGTCTCTCTACATTGTGCTGCCCAGAATAGCTCCTCCGCACTTCTAATGCCGGTCCACTCTCGTATATTTCGTAGCCAAGACATTTGTCTCCTACCACGACCTCGGCGACCTTCTATTAACAGTCGCTACCTTCTTAAAATATATTACTCAAAAAAATTAAGGGAGGTTTTAAAAAAAGGAAATTAATGCTAAATAAACAAGCTATGATCCATATAACTGAAAAAAAAATTTTCAAACCCGTGGGACCAAAATATAAAAATTACCTCCTGTTAGGATTTCATGAGAACCGTATCACCTAAAAAAAATTGCCAGAAATCTAAAAATTAGAATCTTAAAGCTTCAAAATGCTTTCTTTAAAGTTTCGATACGACCATTTTTCACCAAAATACAGTCTGTCAAAAATCACCGAAAAATTTGGTTTTTTTTTGCTCCCTTATTTTTTTTTATTAGTGTATAATCTACCTTTATTGACAGGTAAAGCCAAGCCAACATTTTTGTTCTTTACTATCGAACCCAAATTTTTTTTCGTGGACCCCCACTTACTACTTGTGGCCCCCATTTTTTTATCATGCCTTCGTGGACCCCCGTGGAGTTTCCCGTGGACCCCTGGGGGTCCACCTGGACCACTTTGGGAATCAATGATTTAAGGTTATATATTTGCTGAGTTTCAGAGTGGAAAAGACTCGCAGTTTTGCCCTGGTGTAAGACCACCAATATAAAGACCCCCAAGAATGATCAAGAGAATCATTAATTACTTGATTTTGGTAAAATTTAGTCAAATATAACACGCAAGTAAGTCTATGTACAAGACCATGTCTATAGGATGAATCAAAAAGTGTGCAACAAG
The DNA here is from genome assembly GCA_936435175.1 of Glyphotaelius pellucidus. Taxonomy (NCBI): domain Eukaryota; kingdom Metazoa; phylum Arthropoda; class Insecta; order Trichoptera; family Limnephilidae; genus Glyphotaelius; species Glyphotaelius pellucidus. Next base: position 34,143,903 of record OW386546.1, read on the forward strand.
GCCGAGTTTTGAGACCATGGCTAATTTTTCTGACGGTTTCATAGTGTGACATCTTTGATAATATGCCGGAGGAAGTAATCGAGAAGTCCGGCTTCGATTTATAATGTTAATTTGTAACTGAACACCTTACACGAGGTTATTATTTTCATAAATGACGTACAGCTGACTTTTCACTCGTAAACCTAGAATGGCAAATGGCATTCGCGATCTAATTTTTTTTTACCAATCTCACTCAACCAAACTCACGTGTAGATACTAGAAAATGGATTAGTGGAAAGAAGGTCAAGTAACGGCGACAGCAAAAGGTAATAGTAATAGACCTTTGCCATTTTCTACAGAAAATTTTGATGTGTTTCTTCCTTCATTCGTCGAATTTTGTAAAATCATGAAAGCACACAATTTTTTGCTAAATACATTGTATAATTATAAGCTTAGCGATATATTACATTAATAACAATTTACTTCGCCAACAGCGAGAAACTGATTCAAAAGATATGAAACACGTTTACTTTCATCAAATTCTGAGCGATTTCCTTGCGTGAGGTTAATTTACTTCTTTGTTGTGCCAAATCACGCTGAACCAAACAATATTGCCCGAAATAATGGCAAAATTGTATTTTAATAAAACATATTTTATTTATAAACGAAGCTTCAATATTAATATTATTTATCCAAAAAATTTTGGCGAAATTTCAAAATCACCGTAGAGAATTTATTATACCAGAATCTGTTAATAAAAATGCTAATGGTGACATGTTTCGAGATCAAAGCAGAATAAATGCTTTTCATATTAGACATTAGACGCTCATATTACAATAAACCTTTATACGCCCTTTACGCACCCGAATTACATTACTTAAAATTTAATATTCCACGTGCGTTATCTGTGAAGAATTCACCCTTTGAGCTCAGCCATATTCTGTTGTGGGAAAAACCACGTGTTACGGGTGAAAATCCATAGTTACCGCAAATCACGCCGCACACAAGGACGGCCAAAGTAAATTATGGCGCCAAAAATAGGTAAGCGTATTGTCTTCAAACCAATCAAAAATACCTGTAAAATGTACTACATTAACCAGTTCAAAATGAACCGCAAGGATTTATTTTGTGTACGCAAACTTCGACCCGTTGAAATCCTTGGTTGATGTCACAAACCAATTGCTTGCATATATGCGAAAAGGTGAGTCGTCCTTTGCATGACCACGGCCATGGCCAATATTGGTTAGTTTCACTAAGCTCCTCCTATTTTCCCTATTTTTAACCCCCGACGCAAGGAGCGGTGTTATAAGTTTGACGTGTCTGTGTGTCTGTCTGTGTGTCTGTCTGTCTGTCTGTGGCATCGTAGCTCCTAAACGAATGGACCGATTGTGATGCAATTTTTTTGTTTGAAAGCTGACGTAATAGAAATGGTTCTTAGCTACAATTCATGAAAATCTGTTCAGGCGTTTCAAGGTTATCAGCCGTTTTTTTGTCGGGGGTTTCTTAAAATTTTGTAAATTTTTTAAATCATAAAGTTATCAAAACGGATATTGAAGTGTCAGGTGTGTTCTTTAATCTGCAATCCTTGTTAAAATAAAACAGTTTTGCTTCATTAATATACTAATATATGTTATACAAAATTCTATTTTTGTTGAAAAAATAAATTGAACTTTCAACAAAAAATAGCATTAATAAATATTTCATAACTAATGTATGTAATGTAATTTTTATTTTAGTTCACTGTGTTCGCAAATATTGCTAACTGACGGATGACGGATTTAGTAAATTTTGTATTAACATAGAGATTTTATCAATCGACCGTGCTACAGTCGCAGGCAAGAACACATTCGATTTGGTGGGCTTTTGTCAATTGTCGGTTGGAACATCCCTTATCAATTTATTGTTGACCGTGCTAGCACATATTGATAACTGACCATAAATGACGGATTTGACCGATATTGTATTGATATAGGGTTATATCGATTGTCCATGCTAGATATCCTGACCCCTTCTAAAGCAAGTAAGGTATTTTTTGAAAGATTTCTAGGTGGTTTCTTCGTAAGCATTTCCGATCAGAATATTTGAGAACTAAGTTCTGGGAAGGAAAGAGGAATGAAAGGTGGGCATGAATCTGGGGGTCAACGTGTTCAGTAATGACGGACGTGTGAATCCAATTTCCCATTACGATGCAAGGCGATGTCGAGAGTCCGGCTGAAGAGGTCAAAAGGTCTCCCTCCTCTCAATCGGTCTCTTTCGATCCGGCCTACTCGGCTGTTGGTGGGCAGACGCATTCACTGCCAAGACCCGGAAAAACCTCACAAAACTTACCACTAAGTCAACAAACGAACCACTTTGGATGACCTAAGGCACAGATGTTGGTGAAAAATATACTTTTAAAACTGATGTGTTACGCAGTGTCAGGTAGGTATACTTCCTAAATAAAAAAAATGTTATTTTATTAAATGTAATATCCCTTATCATTGTTAAAAATATGACTAACATTCCTAACTAAAAAATGGCATAAAAATATTTTAAATCCTCATGATAAATTCATTGAAAGCTGAAAATATTGTCTGTACATGTTCAGCGATGGAGGACTTAACAGCTAACGGAGGATTTAAATGCGAACCCAACGCTATTGCTACTGGAATTTATAATTTTATATTACGCAAAAAAAACAAATAGTTCTTTTGTACAAAAACATCCGAAAAATAGTTCCCACCAAGCAACATAAAGCAACATTTTATTTTTTTCGTTATTTGTTTTTGGGGTGTTATGCCGTGTTGCGCTACCTCCTTTTTTAGCCAACGTTTCGGACAGCATTACAATGTCCATCATCGGGGCAGATGTGTGACATCAATCTCGGATGATGGACACTGCAACGCTGTCCGAAACGTTGTCCAAAAAAGGAGGTAGTGCAACACGGCATAACACCCCAAAAACAAATAACGAAAATACTTTTGGCGGTGAAAATCTAAAAAAAAATTACGAGTTAATAGTATTCATGTAACGTGTTCGTTGATGGAAAGTACCTACACATCAGAAAAAATATGTGCTTTAGACCACACGACTGTAGTAAAACTTCTTTATGCTTCGTTCACCTCGCGCGATCACACTTTTCGTAACGCTCTCGTCACGCACTCACCAGCTTACTCCCCAAGTCAAGCGTGCATCGTTCGCCTCGCCCGATAACACTTTTCGTAACGCTCTCGTCACGCATTCGCCAGCTTACTCCCCAAGTCAAGCGTGCGGAAAGAAGTTTTACTTCAATAATTGATTTAAATGGAAACCAATGTCGCCACTGACTGACCTTTTGATTCCAACCCATCTAACACGGACACTGACTCTATTACACGTGTAATATATGTAGTATAAATTATCGCCGTCCTTTGCATTTTATAATCATGATGATACGCATTTGTTTATGAAATTTATGGTTCGATTTGCCAGACTTTTGGATCGTGAACCACGCCCACAACGCATTTTTCTGTTCTTATTTTTTTCTATTGTTAATATATTTTGTTGTACGAGTACTCACGTGGCATTTATAAACCTTCATATAATTATTTATTTACATATTTAGAGTACCTGCCTGGGATCAGGAAATCGTGGAAGGTTGTGACCCTCAAATACCAAAATATTCTCATTAACATGAATGTTTGTTCCTAGAATGGTTTCTTACTATCGTGGTACGAAAGCACAACTCGATGGAATTTGCAGGAAAACACTTCTTGTTATTCTTTAACACAATTTATTAATTAAAAATACAATACTGGTGACAATAGTGATCTCCAAGACCCCACCACACCGACAAATATTGAAGGCTTTATTTCCTTCGATATCTCAACACTCTACTGGAGATAGGCACCTATATGTACCCCCCACGCTCGAGTTTGATTATAACACTCTACTGGAGATAGGCACCTGTATGTACCCCCCACGCTCGAGTTTGATGAATAACGCCGAAGGTACAACATGTACCTTCCCGTTTCACCGTCAAAACAATACTCTCAATACTCTACTGGAGATAGGCACCTATATGTACCCCCCACGCTCGAGTTTGATTAAATAACTCCGAAGGTACAACATGTACCTTCCCGTTTCACCGTCAAAACAATACTGACCCAACCATATCAACCTCGTGGTTATTTAAAGTAATCTTACAAAAACATGGTACATAAAAAAATGATGAGAAAATACATTTTTAGCAGTTCCCACACTAATTTTAAAATCTAACTTACAGACAATAATAAAACAATTACCTAAAAGTCGGCCCTAGAGGCCTACCAATAAAAATACATCTTAATATTACAGGGATTAACAAATATTGCAAAATTTTATTACTTTTTTCACTTAGGGCTTTAGCCCTAAGATAAATGCACCGTCGGCTTTAGCCGACGGTGCATTTATCCTTGAGGGTGTTGTAAAATGTCGCCAGCAGACACTTCTCCTAGGGAGTGTCATAAACACAAGTAGGTGTTATTTGAGGGTACTTATTCAAAGTACCGACTTTACAAATAATAAAAGAATTTGTCCCAAATTTGCAAGGGAATGCATTTATATGATACCAGCCATATTATTCAAGGTTTGGACCTTATTCATGAAACCGTGAGATAATATCTTGTTTGCACATTTTAAAAGGAGAAACTACGCGTAACTTAAATGACTAAAATAAAGCATATTATAAATGATATTATTTTACAGACTAAATGTATTAAATCGCATTCTAGGAACAAACATACCCCTTCCCGTGAATTTACTTCACTAAATAGGTAAAGAATGCGATTTTAGTATCTTTAATAGATACTGCTGATTTTAAAAATATTTACAAAACGGTATTAAATGATAGCGTATCCCCATTTACGCAAGGGGCCTCATTGCTGACACACTGATAATAATTAACGGGTCTGTGGCTCGCATCTCGCGAAAAACCTTGTCGAGCTTTTGTTTATGCTTCACATAAACGAACGACCTTTTAATCGCTTTAATGGCGATTATTTGTCCAGTGTCTTGTAACCAAAGGTATTGTCTACATAAGAAAACAAACAAAATAATAATTCTTATAAATTCGTCAATCGGTTTGCCGTTAAAAGCGGGAAAATATCTAATTATGGGCCTGGTATCATATAAAAACATAGCCTTACCGATTGATTGCGCGAAACGATCTTCAGTTATTACAGGTCTCGGCTTCTGTAACCGGCCTTGTGGCTCGGGCCGTTGCCGCCCGTCGCTTTTCTCCGCTGTGCTGAATGGCTGCGCTGATAAAGGCAGCTCCCCGTCGCTACTGCTTGGCTGCTGATGCTGCATCATCTGCAGCGCGAGATATTGCCCCGTCCAGGGCTTCTGATGAGACGATACTCTGGTGGGGAGTAGCTCGTACCGCCCACCGTGTTGCTGCTCCATCCGCCGTTCCAAGTGCAGCGGAAGATTCTGCTCTGCCCGATCCTCCAACTGTGATGGGAGAGACTGCCCTGCCAAGGGCTCCTGATGTGAAGTTCTTGCGGGCGGCTGTAGTGAGAACCGCCCATAACGGAGCAGTTCCTGTTGCTGCTCCATCCACTGTTCCAAACGCAGCGGAATATTCTTCTCTGCCCGATCCTCTAACTGTGATGGGAGAGACGGCCCTTCCAAGGGCTCCTGATGTGATGTACTTGCAGGCGGCTGTAGTGAGAGCCGCCCATCACGGAGCAGCTCCTGTTGCTGCTCCATTTGAACTAGGAAAGGCTGCTCATCGCATTCTCCAAGTCGTGACAGTGATCCGTGGCTCGACTGGTCCACCCAGTCATTAACTCGATTGTCCTGAGTCCGTCGGAAAGTCCTTGATGCAACTTTCAGAACCATTGCTGAGTACTGTTCCTCTGCTTCCAGGACCGCCATTTCAGCAGCCATCTTTGCCTTTGCTTCGGAAGTCCTTGCTTCCGCAAACACCACTTCAGCAGCCATCTTTGCTTCGGAAATCTTTGCTTCCTCGAACTCTGCTATTAGGCGAGCCCTCCTTCTCGCGATATCCGCCATGGTAGCTGCTGCTTTCAGTCGTGCCTCCTTCCAGCTCGTGCTGGACCCCGCCTTGCTGCCGCAGATGGATGTCATCTTCGATTGTAGTCCCGTTTCCATGATGCTTGTACTCTCGATCCGGCTCGAAGGACCATATGTTTCTTACTATCGTGGTACGAAAGCACAACTCGATGGAATTTGCAGGAAAACACTTCTTGTTATTCTTTAACACAATTTATTAATTAAAAATACAATACTGGTGACAATAGTGATCTCCAAGACCCCACCACACCGACAAATATTGAAGGCTTTATTTCCTTCGATATCTCAACACTCTACTGGAGATAGGCACCTATATGTACCCCCCACGCTCGAGTTTGATTATAACACTCTACTGGAGATAGGCACCTGTATGTACCCCCCACGCTCGAGTTTGATGAATAACGCCGAAGGTACAACATGTACCTTCCCGTTTCACCGTCAAAACAATACTCTCAATACTCTACTGGAGATAGGCACCTATATGTACCCCCCACGCTCGAGTTTGATTAAATAACTCCGAAGGTACAACATGTACCTTCCCGTTTCACCGTCAAAACAATACTGACCCAACCATATCAACCTCGTGGTTATTTAAAGTAATCTTACAAAAACATGGTACATAAAAAAATGATGAGAAAATACATTTTTAGCAGTTCCCACACTAATTTTAAAATCTAACTTACAGACAATAATAAAACAATTACCTAAAAGTCGGCCCTAGAGGCCTACCAATAAAAATACATCTTAATATTACAGGGATTAACAAATATTGCAAAATTTTATTACTTTTTTCACTTAGGGCTTTAGCCCTAAGATAAATGCACCGTCGGCTTTAGCCGACGGTGCATTTATCCTTGAGGGTGTTGTAAAATGTCGCCAGCAGACACTTCTCCTAGGGAGTGTCATAAACACAAGTAGGTGTTATTTGAGGGTACTTATTCAAAGTACCGACTTTACAAATAATAAAAGAATTTGTCCCAAATTTGCAAGGGAATGCATTTATATGATACCAGCCATATTATTCAAGGTTTGGACCTTATTCATGAAACCGTGAGATAATATCTTGTTTGCACATTTTAAAAGGAGAAACTACGCGTAACTTAAATGACTAAAATAAAGCATATTATAAATGATATTATTTTACAGACTAAATGTATTAAATCGCATTCTAGGAACAAACAATGAACTTTGAATGCATTTGAACTCAATACTAAACTTATTTTACCTGTATGAAGTTTGTCAATGTATTTTTAGACATTCCAGTTAAGAACAAAAACTAAACAATACTCCAGCTAGAAAATTATTACAAAACAAAGTGATAAATCATTTTCATATCGCAGTGTTGTTTCTATCTCCAGTTATGATCCGTGTAATTTTTTTTTTTAAATTAAAATTCTAAAAAATTAAAGTTTTTTTTTGAAATCAGATGTAGACAGTATTTTTTCTTTCATTTTGAAGGTCAAGTGTGCAAAATCTCAGTCTCAGCTATGAAACCTGTAGATGGATAAAAACAAACCCACACCGGTAGGCTCTTATTTTATATAATAACTACCCTTGACGCCCGAGTTATATGAAATTTTTTTAAAAATTTCATGTTAACAGCGACCGTTCTCTTATTTTGAAAGTTAACTACGCAAAATTTCATCAATCTCGGAATAAAACAGTAGATTTCGATATTCAAATCCACGCCGCCAGCCAAAAGGAACTCTTCTTTATATAAAAAAGGTATTAAAGTACGTAGACAGATTATTTAAATTAGGGGTTTGGTATTATATGTAGAGGATTCTTTCCACACAAAAACATCAAAGAGAAAACTTTACCCTAATTATTATAATTAATTGTTTTAATGATGATGGCGGTTACTCCTTTTAACTATTTGAAAAATTAATTAAATGCTGATTGCTGGTAGCCGGTGGGAAACTACTTTCTAAACTTAACAGAACCGAACTTTGTCAGAATGATTAGTATTAATCACAAACAAAGCGGGAAATAACCAATAAAAAAATTACGATATGCTTTGTTTTTCTTTCCGTGCGCTTCCTACCCTATCTGATTTCAAAATCCTTACTTTTTACACAATCATAAAATAAGATCGAACAACCGGACGTCTTACCTGATTTTAAAAGTGTCACGAATAAATCACCAATTACTTACGATGCAAATTTAATTTCAATTTGAAAGAATTTCAATCTGGAAAAATTCAGGGATGATATTCATTACTGTACGCAAATTTCGTGACGAGGGTTTCTGCTGTGCAAAAATTCACGTGTGTATTTTTTATTGATTTTATTATTTCAAAAAAATTAAATTGGTTCCATACAGCCGACCCTGAGGAAAACAAATTCCTTCAGGGCTTACGTATTCTATGGAGATGCTGTGTGGTGGGTTTCTTTAGGGAAAGGAAGTTCTGGGAGGGAAAAAGGTATGAGAGATTGGTAGAAATCTGAGGGTCAGTGTGTCCAGGTGTGACGAACGAATAAATACTTCCTTCCTTCTGCGATACAAGTCGATGGCTCAAGAGAGTACAACTGGAGACGTATCCATCAACCAGCCACTTCCTAGATCATGAAAAACCTCACCCTGTGAACCTCGGGCAACCTCGTCACCAAACCACTTGGTGTGTCCTATGGCAGGGGTGTTGGTATCCAAAAAATGGTTTAGGGGGCGGTGGAACCATACCCGCCTCGAAAATTGCATCTCATTTTTATTTATGTTAATTTTATTTGCAATTCTTTTAACATTATTCCATGCTTTGTTACTTACTTTGTGTCAAATATTATTTTTTATTTTACCTGCATTTTGTCAACTCTTTGTTTTTATTGTTATTTAAAAAAATATGTAGTGCATTATTTGTAAAAGCCTTATGGGCGTTTAAATAAATAAGATACACTCAATAACATCCACAAATACCCGGTGTGATTTTGTTAATATGGGTTACCGTTTCTTTACCCTTCATTTGATATATGTACGCTTGGATATTTGTTTACGTGAAACATTTTTAACACGAATATTTTTTAAAGAGACAATTTAATAAGAAGATAAATAAATATTGAGAAAACTCGAGGAGAGTAAGCTACATTAAACGGGTAAAATCAGTTATTTTCGTGATCGGATTAAGGCTTTTATGAAAGTCAAATATCAAATAAATTTCTGCTTTGAAAGTGGTAGAAATCGCTTAATCCATTGTTTCATCGTAATCGGCTTAAGTTCAACAAATGGTGGATTAAAATAATATTCATTTTGAAATCTATCATGAATTAAAGGATGAAGGAATTATGGAACATTTAATTAAACTGAATTTTGAAATATTAGCTCACTTTTAAAAGTTAAAACATGCGAAAATTTTATGCATATTAATTGAGTGAAATTACGCGGAATATAGTTTGCTAACGAAAAACTCATACAGAGAAACGAGCACTTTTGTGAAAAATTAATTTCATGAAATGCAATTTGTTTGTTAAAATTCAATCCTTTTTAAAAGATAAATAAAATATGACATGTTGTAACCAAATTTATTTGAACAAAATATTTTTAGTATCATATAGTATATTGTGCAGAATTTTCGTACTTTAAACCCCATGTTTATTTATTTATTTATTAACAAACTAACGTCCAATTTACAACCAAGTAACACGAAATTTTGGAAATCTACATTACAAAAATAAAGGATGGTATATGAAAGCAAACACAAACAGATAATAGAGTGTTAAGTCAAGTGAAGACTTTGCTAAAAATAGAGTAATATAAAATATCTTCAATTGTTTAGTGAGCGACAAAAATCATTTAGGCTAATGCCAAAAAAATCAAGGTCTTGACGTGAGTTGACCATTCTATACATTCTGGATAGTGGTGAGTTAAAACCATAATTAGTCGAGTGTTGATTGAGGAATGTTAGAAGTATATTTAACATATTCGTTTACAGTTGATTCCGTTTAATTGGGATACGTTGGGACCCAAAAAACGGTCCCAAATAAGCGACTGGCCCGAATAAGCGACTGTCCCAAATAAGCGGCTGTCCCAAATAAGCGGCTGTCCCAAATAAGCGGCTGCCCCATATAAGCGGCTGCCCCATATAAGCGGCTGTCCCAAATAATCTATCTTTAAGGGAGGCAAAATAAAATTAATTATTCAACTCTTTATTTGAATACATATTACTTTTATTCGAGTTCTTTAAATGTGTTTTAAATATCTACCAAATATCTTAAAAAACTGTTGAATTTCTGAAACATATTTATGAACGTCAAAACAACAGAATTACGTGGACATTTTGAAAACTAATCAAACATATTCAATAAAATGCAAAAAAAAGAGTGGTTAATTAAAACAATTAGAGAAGAGTAAAAAAGATACAAACAAGGTACAAACTAGTACAAATAAAATACAAACCAAACGTATTCGTTAACAGGAATGTGCTTATATTGTTATGTAAAAATTAATTATGGATAATTGCAAACCCAGCAAAAAGAAAATGAAAGAAAAAACGGCATAAAATACAAAAAAAAGAGTGTCAAGAAAATTACATTTATTTTTTTATTTTTAAGAAATAAGATATCTTTACAACCTTGGAGGCAGGTATAGGTACCGCTCACCCGGAAATCATTTATTGGCTAACCAACACCCCTGATGTAGGTCATTCCAAGTAGTTCTCTACGTTTGGTAAGCAGGGGTGCCCGGTTCACGAGGTGACTACTTCGTGAAGGCGAACGCGGTACTGCTTAGAGGACCTGAGAGAAACTGGTAGAGGGAGACTTAACCTAGACCTTTCCATTTTCTCTCAGATTTGTACCTCATATCATACCTCGTACAAGAACTTCTTCTCCTTTCTTTTTCTAAAAAGAACCTCCATAAAGCATTTCCAAAGATGACAGATGACACACACATCACAAAGGAAATTGTTTCTCGTGTGGAGATAACATTAAAAAACACAATAAATTTCAAAACAAACATTAAAAATAGAGTGCGCGGGATTCCATTCTGAATAATCACTGCACTTCAGGGGGATTAGAACAAAAACCTTGCGTACCGTAAAATATCGCAGCACTCATACAATACTTTTCACTTTCAATTATTCACAGTGAGCTTGAAAGGAATCCATTCGGATCTGCAAAGCTTTGAACCGCGCTTGCTTCCGTTATGTAGTTGCCGTAAGCCGGCAAAAAAGGCATTAGGTGTTTTCGAATTTTGGTTTGGTGTGTTTTTCTTCTTCATTGTTGTGTGCTTTTTAGTGGGATTTTGGATAAAGGTGAATGTGAGTATGTTTTTTGAATGTCAAAATCTTTTATAGAATTTTGTATTCTGATATGATTGAGTAATGACGATACCGATATTTATGTAATTCTTTATTCTGTTCATCTTGGTTTTGCAAGTACATAGGTTTGTGTGGTTCTTTTCATTGTTTGGATTCTATATTTCATACACTTCACATTTTTATTACACGTTTATTTTTTTTTGTTTGTCCAAAGAACACGCCCCCTTTCTCAAAAGTATTATCGGTTTTTATTTTTTTTTTAAATATTTCGCCTTGCATTTACCGATTTTTAAATATTATTTAATTGAATTCTGTAATACTTGTAGTTATATTTTAAAATTTAATGCGTTTTTTACTTAACCTCTTAAAGACCACGCCCGAGTATACTCGGGCGGCTATTATGTGTGAAAATTTGCTCACCCGAGTTAACTCGGGCAAGATCTGCAGTTTTGTTTTTTTTTTTTTCATAAGAAAAAAGATGATTTTTTAATGATTTCTGAAGGGGTTCATTATATATTTTTTAAAATAGAATTTAAGCGTCCTTTCCAAAAATTAGAACCGTTTTTTTTATCTCCACAGATAAAAATAATTTCTCTTAGGGCCTGTGTCATCTTTGGGGATGCTGTGTGGAAAAAGAAGGTGTGAACCTGCGTCTTGAAGATATTCATGTCGTAGGTGGGAGGAAATATATAGGAACTTAAAGAATTCTAATATAAAACTAATCTGTCGAGAATTTAGACTATTCTGTGTTTTTTACCAGTACTCCTTAAAGTCTTTTCTTACTTTAAAGATTTTTCCGACATCAGTTATGAATGAGTGTAACTCAACCACCACAACCCTGACATATGCAATTACAAATCAATGAATAAAAAAATAAAATAGTTCTTATTTCATACATTAAGTTTGGTTAATATTATTCAAACTTGCATTATTATAATGTATATCAAGCATTTGCTAGAATGCTTTTTCGAGGCAGGTAGATATTATAAAACGGTGACAAAATGCATATTTCAGCCGTGTTGGCACAACCATGCATAAGCTTCAGACGTCAAACGTAAAGCACGAATGAAACCGAGCGCACGCCATCCAAAATAACTTCAGTCACCGATACTGTTTGCATGACATTTGAAAAGCTGTACCCGACTTTTTGTAATACTTGGTATGCGCCGATTTCGTATACAGAAAAATTTAAAAGCATTCGGAAAGAGTTACTTTTTCTTAGAACATTATTTTTTACCCATCAAGAACATTATTTGACATTATTTGTATTATTCTCTTTGAAACCTTTACAAGGAATATAAACGTTAGAAATATTTCGGTTTTCATGCCATACAAAATTTAAAATTGCGCGTCGTATTTGCACGAGGTCAGTAAGCAAAAAAGTTGTTTTTAATTATTTTGTGCCTAATTTCATAAGAACGAAAAAAGTAAGAACATACAAAACCTCAAAAATAGTCTTAGCCATAAAGGGGTATTTTTAAAAAATTGTTTCTAAAATAAAAAAGTAATTAGTTTATTAAAGTAAGTAGTTTGTTTGTAAAATTTTTTTTAGTGGTTAACGCTTATATTTTTTGCTATGTAAATAATAATTTTATTGTAATTGCAATACAAATAAAAGCTTCAGTTTATCCGTAGCATATTTTTTGATGTTCGTATTGTAAACCGATTCGTCGTAAAGATGAATCTAATTAGTATCTTAATAGGATTTCACGTATCGCTTCTTAAGGTTTATGTTGAGATATCAAAAAGATATCTTATTTAGCAGCATCATACCCAGTGTCGTATAGTGCTGAGCCAAAAAGTCTGTTCTGTCATTCGGTATCCATAGCAGATCGTGGTGCCGCACTGGCAGTAGTTGTTTGGTACAAACATTTTATTGACTACCTATTAGGTAATTATGTTTGTATTTTTCCAAAAAATAATATCTCGTCAAATATCGGTTGACAGGTCAGACAGGAAAATTTTGATCGCAGCGGCCTTAGATGAATTGATAGGGGAAGAAACGTTATATTCTAAGACAACGCACGTGGTTTCACTTATCCGAGTCCAGTGGACATACTTTTGCGAACCTTTAATATAGCTTTTTATTGGTACACGTGCATTTTTTGAATGGCTATCCTTTTCATAAGCTTTACATTTTTTTTCGATTAATATGAATTCAGCATGTATTTTCTTTTGAAATAAGAATTTTGCTTAGTTCCTGCCACGTTATCGTTTATCCATTTACTACCTCTCTGTTACCACATCACTTTGCAGGAAAAGTATTTGAAATTTGGAACAGTCACAAGAAAAATCTGCAAATACGAATGCATTTGTTTTGAAAACAGAAGAAATATTGGAAGTAAATTATTGGTGTTTTTCGTGAACGTATCATTGTTAAACGAAAAAGGGGATTTTGACCATCTTGGAAGTTCGTGATATCGTTTTGCACTCATTCGTTTTGTTGTAGCGATAATTATCTCGAGGCTTTGCGGTGGAACCATATCACTTTATTGTGATCGTGTTATGTGCTTTTTCGCAGAGATAAGTAACGGTAAGTTATTAGTCATTCCTTTTTCCTTTCATACCTTGATTTTTCCTACACATATTATCGTTTCGTTTTTAGTATTAACAGCTCATTTTAAAGCGCATCTAAAGCTGTAATTCGTAAGCAGTTTTTGGATGCAACAACATGTCTTGTTCTTTCATAATATCATTGTACGCAGTAATCAAAAATCATTATTCGTCTTGTTAATAGAAAAAGGAAAATGGACTTACCTCCACTGACTGGTAAAGAAGTCGAGGCCAGGACACAATAGTACTGGAAGATGATCGCAAAGAAGATCCGTAATCTCGTTATGCCAAAGCTGTGCGATGACGTCACGGGGTGTGACCACCTCCTCCTCTTCGTCGCCATGGCAACAAATTGCAACATCGATACACTTATTTCACACACATTAAAAAAAATCACAAATGTTCACTTCAAATATTTTTTAGGAAAATGCGAACACAAGTCACACCATTTTACATTTGTATAAAGTTTATATTTCACTTTTGACAGTTATTTAAGACATCTAAAACAATGAGCCATTATTTTCAAATCTTTAAAATAAGATTTTTGCTATTTTCTATATCGAAATAATTTTGTCAATATTTTCAAACACTCTTTAGGTTAGGTTAGTTATTTTTTTATTTATTTAGATGTGTTATTTATTTCAAAGTGTTTCAAATTCAAACCTTTTCACGAGTTTTCTTTGTTTCCACAAGTCTTTGCAATTTTGATGGTGATTACACAGGCTACGTGTAGAATTTGTGGAGAATGTTCTTGAAGTTCTAGGCCGTTATTCCACAAATGATTCCTCGGGTGATTGATGACTTTCGGTTGAATAGTCTGTCTGGAAATAATAGAGAAAAACAATTAATACTGGGTGGTAAAATAAACTATTAATATTGGGTGGTACCTAAAATAGTTACCCATAATGGGTATAGAAGATACTGTCAAAATATTCAAATTTAATTAGTTGGGTATGTTACTAAATAAATAAGTAATAGTGACATGTGATTGTCATTATTTTTCTAAAAAGTGACGTTATTTACTCAGTATAATACCTACGTACTTCAAAACTAATATTTTGATTGGAATCCACATGAGTTATCTCTAAAAATTAAATGTAATTTTTTTTTTCATTGTTTTAGAAAAGGATGTGCCCTTACTGGGATACCCCGTTCTAAGGTCACATTGTACGTGTTTTTGTATTTGAATTATCAGTTAATACCTATTTTAAAATATTACAAGACAAAAATTACAAAGTTACATGAAAAAGAAAGCACATTATTCTTTATTTGGTTGCAAAATTGTATCTTTGTTCTTCCTTCCCACGTCCATAATCCATATCTTATTTCTTCTCTTGATGTCGTTTATTTTTTTAACGGTTTTTGTTGCAAGAGGGAGTATATTAAATGATTTTATAGAGAAGTATTGCATATTTCCTTGTCCGAAAGTCGTTTTAGTTGTTGGTTGGTGGAATACATTTTGTAATGCGGATCTTGTGAATCGGCCCGAGTTTGTTTGCGAAGTTATCCTGGTTTTTGAATGCGTATATAAGAAAATAATTGTTTCAGTGACATTAACTTCAGTCCCTTAAAAACGAATGTATACAACGAATATTGACAGTAAAAAAATGTACAGTGAATTGCCACTCAAAACACCTGCAGATAAAAGTATTTCGACTTTTGTAACACGGCCGTTTATCCTTCTTGCATTCCCATTTGGAACACTTAGTTATTTTTGTGAATGTAGGTTTTAGCGTATTTTCCCTAAATCGACTGCGTTTATTCGTAAATCGTATTTGTTATTGTGTGATAAAATTAAAATTTGGGAGGCGGGAATGGGTACCGCCGCCCCGGGAATCATTTAGTGGATAATCAGTACCTCCGCCATAGGTCACCTCAAGTGGTTTGCTACGTTTGGTGACTTAGCCCGGGTTCATAGGGTGAGGTTTGTCTAGGTATTGGCGGCGGATTTGTCAGTCCTGCACCTGCTGCGTGGCGGGCCGAATCGAGCGAGACTGATTGAGAGAAGCGTTTTGACTTTTCCAGCCATACTCTCTTGACCCATCGCCTTGCACCGCAGTCGGAGGGATGGATTCATACGTCCGTCACCCTTGGACACACTGACTTCCAGATACCTACCCACCCCTCATACCCTTTTCCTTCCCAGAATTTCTTATCCTTCCCTTTCTTAAAAAGACCCTCCACCCAGCATCCGCTAAGATGACACAAGCCCTGAAGGAAATTATTTTCCCCAGGGCCTCCTGTGTGAAACTAATATAAAAAAAAAATAAAATAACCTCAGTGCATACTCCTTCGGGGCATGGCATTATTCTTAGCAAAAATATTTGTACGGCAGATCTCTCCTCAAGACGCCTGCATAGTGCAGATATAAGTACATTGACTTATGTTATGCGGTCGTACATCCTCTACGCGTACTTACTTTACTAATAAGGACGTACAGCAAAAATAATTATTATTTATTATTTTAACTTTATGAGTAAAACCTCAAACTGTAATATTTAATTAAATGAAGACATTATGAGCGAAACTCAATCGAAAATCTGGAAACAGAAAAATCAGAAAAAGATATTGGCACCTCTGGGACTCGAACCCAGGACCTCCCTACTTTCCGGGTTGGGGCTCTTATCCACTGAGCTAAGGTGTCGATATCCAATTCGGTCACTTTTAACTGTACCATACTTCGACTAAGAACCACCCATATTATCTTCATTTATCTTAACGCATATTTTTATTGGCTGCCATCTTTATGAATGATTGCAAGATTCAACTCGAACTAAATGCAATCTAGATGGTGTCTGGATAAATTATTATCCATTTTATTTAATGTGCGACATCTATTGACTCTTCTGCAAGTCTGGGATGAATATTATTATTTATTATTTTAACTTTATGAGTAAAACCTCAAACTGTAATATTTAATTAAATGAAGACATTATGAGCGAAACTCAATCGAAAATCTGGAAACAGAAAAATCAGAAAAAGATATTGGCACCTCTGGGACTCGAACCCAGGACCTCCCTACTTTCCGGGTTGGGGCTCTTATCCACTGAGCTAAGGTGTCGATATCCAATTCGGTCACTTTTAACTGTACCATACTTCGACTAAGAACCACCCATATTATCTTCATTTATCTTAACGCATATTTTTATTGGCTGCCATCTTTATGAATGATTGCAAGATTCAACTCGAACTAAATGCAATCTAGATGGTGTCTGGATAAATTATTATCCATTTTATTTAATGTGCGACATCTATTGACTCTTCTGCAAGTCTGGGATGAATATTATTATTTATTATTTTAACTTTATGAGTAAAACCTCAAACTGTAATATTTAATTAAATGAAGACATTATGAGCGAAACTCAATCGAAAATCTGGAAACAGAAAAATCAGAAAAAGATATTGGCACCTCTGGGACTCGAACCCAGGACCTCCCTACTTTCCGGGTTAACCCGGAAAGTAGGGAGGTCCTGGGTTCGAGTCCCAGAGGTGCCAATATCTTTTTCTGATTTTTCTGTTTCCAGATTTTCGATTGAGTTTCGCTCATAATGTCTTCATTTAATTAAATATTGCAAAAATAATTATTTGGGTGACCAAGTGTCCGGGGGATTAACGGTCCGGAGGCTTAACAGGAGGGAACAACTAACAGGGGCCAAGTGTTAGGGTAATAAGTGTAGGGGAACGGGCATCACGGAATTCGCACCGATACACCTTGTATAATATTGTCTCAATGAAAAAACAATGATTGAGAAATAAAGGATTTTTATATTATTTTATGATATGCATCAAAATAGTAAAAGCAAGAGAGGAAAAATGTTAAAAGATTTGAAAATACTTCACACATTTCAGGAGATAATACGAATATTTGTAGAATTCTTGCTTTGACATCGAAAATGATATTTTTTTAGATTTTCATTTTATTCTGTAAACAAATTTCATTCAAGTCATTAACGAGCTTTCAACTAGCAGATTATA
This sequence comes from Glyphotaelius pellucidus, assembly GCA_936435175.1. Classification (NCBI taxonomy): domain Eukaryota; kingdom Metazoa; phylum Arthropoda; class Insecta; order Trichoptera; family Limnephilidae; genus Glyphotaelius; species Glyphotaelius pellucidus. Next base: position 34,161,694 of record OW386546.1, read on the forward strand.
TTCCAAAATAAACAACAATTTTAAATCTCTCTGCTGTGGAAACTGCAGGAAAATTCAATACACATATTGTTTAGTAAAAGAATTTCGAGCGGGAGTTTATGTTCACATGCTTTATAAGCGCAAAGCTTTGGAAAAAAAATTTGAATCAAAAATATATGCTGCACCTGTAAAGTCCGTGTTAACAAATTTGCGAGCTTTGCTGATATTAAATATTTAGATTCGTAAGACTATGTTTTATTTTACAAAAAGGCACATGCAAAGAGAATTTAGTATAACGATATGAGGTTGAAGTATGCAACAATTTTATTTTTATTTCTTATTATTAGTTTAAATGAAATAATTTGTACATGATGTTCTCAGTTCTCAGACCGGGGAGCATAAAAAAGCTCGAAACCCATGGTTTGACGTTGAACGAATCGTTTATGTGCTTTTAATATTCTCACGTTAACGGAACGGCGATGGTACAAAAAAGTGATAAACCTACGTTCTTTTTTACAATACCGCTGCAGCTCTTTCTCACACATTAATTAATTGTGAGATAAAAGATTAAACACATTATGCTCGTGTGTCTTTTTCCTTCAAAGTAAAAAGTAGTACTTTGGAACCAAGTGGTTTGCTACGTTTGGTGATTTAGCAGGGGTGCCCGGGTTCATGGGGTGAGGTTTGTCTAGGTCTTGGAGGCGGATGACCCGGACACTCTGAACCCCAGATTCCTACCCACCCTTTAACCCTTTTCCTTCCCAGAACTCTCCTCTCCTCCCTTTCCTTAAAAAAACCCTCCACACAGCATCCCCAAAGATGACGTAGGCCCTTAGGGAAATTATTTTCCTCAGGGCCTCCCGTGTGGGGCTCATGTAAAAAAAAAAAAATTACCCCGGGTTCATGGGGTGAGGTTTGTCTAGGTCTTGGAGGCGGATGACCCGGACACTCTGAACCCCAGATTCCTACCCACCCTTTAACCCTTTTCCTTCCCAGAACTCTCCTCTCCTCCTAAAAAAGCAAGGTTTACTTCGTTGATTCACATAACAAGCCCAGTCTCTATAAACGATAAAATCTTTTTGAACTTTAACATTTACAATTTTCTGAAAATTTAAATTAAATTGAATCTGAAAAAATTCTATTATAGGTGCCTTACCTTTGAACGGTTAAAAACTTACGGATATGTTGGTTCTTAAAAACCTGTCCTATTTTCAACCCGTATATTATAAGTTTTTTGTTACTTACTTGTCTTTGCACACAACCCTAGAACTCTAACTATTTACATTTGGCATATAAGTTTTTTTTTCATTTCTATCATCCTATTTAGTTTGTAAAATATGTGGGGGCGAACGAGCCGTAAAAAACGCCCATTACATCTAGTAATTTAAGTAGTTCTTTGGAGTTTGACATCTCATTAAATGTATATTGAAAAACTTTTCATCCCCTCGAAAGTTTGCCGAATATTTTTGAGGGTGGAGTATAAAACTTTCAAACGTTTTGTAGGTAGATGTCTATTATCAGTTTTTTTTCAATGATGTACATTCAGGGGCGTGGTACTGTTTTTTTTTTAAATCTCACGATTTATCCAGAATAACTTAATTTCTATTTTTAATAGTATTTTTTACGTCCAATTTAACCGCTAAATGGTTCGGTTTTCAAAACTCACAAAGGGTCTTGTAGAAATCATTGCATCTCCTTTACTATCATTATTAGAAATATGATCTAAACGGTGTAAGAAAGAAAAAGCACCACGCTTTAAAATTACAAGCTAAAAGTGAAATAATTAGAACGTCCACTTTTATGAAAACAAAGCTTGCAACCACAATTTGAAAAAAAATTATGAAATTTTGGTAATTTTTAAAAAATTATTTTTGCATGAACGCCAAAAGTGAATTGACATAACGTTAATAATTATTATTACATTTGCCCGATTAAATGTGTTTGTGTTTTTAGTTTTTTTGTTAGCAGTAGTTTTAGTTAAAAAAAACGTAGGGTGAGCCATTTTAAAAACTTTATTATGATTGCATAATTTTAATTTTTTTTTAAATTATATTTAGATTTCGAATTATTAAATTTGAAAGCTTATTACATCACCTTTCATAAACAGTTTTTAGTTTTCGGATGCATACAAAAGTTTTCCCCTTATTTCGATTTAATTATTTAGGTCTATTACGCTTTGTGTCATTCTCGAATTGAATATGGAATTATAGGATGGGGATCTGCTACACATAAGTACATACATAACCTTAATACGATTCAAAAGGGAATCATAAAGACCATATTGAAAGTACCCATTAGAACGCCTTCAGTTGAAATTTTCAATAGCTTTGACGTACCAAATGTGCAACAAATATATGCCAAAAATATATTATTAAAGCTTTTCAAAAATACTGAATCCTCCACTAGACCGTGCATGCATAACACTAGGTCGAATAAAAATGATTTAAAAAACATTCCAAGTTACAAAACCACATTCCGACAAAGAAACTACACATACTTTGCAACTAAACTTCTTAATATCCTTTCCAAAGACATAAAACTAATTAAAAATTCTAATGTATACAAATCAAGAATAAAAATATGGCTGAAAGAGATCAATGAAAAAACCCTAATGGAAATACTAAAAACGACATAGAGGACAAATGAAATATATTTAAATAATTTTAGTCCGCCTCGGCACAGGACCCCCTAGTAAGGAGGACTAAGAATTACAATATTTAACATTAAATTCATCATTATATTTTGAATGTACAATAATTTTGTATATTGCTAATAAAAAAAAAATAAAAAAAAATTTACAAGCGAAATTTTTTTGACCTTCTGACAATATAGACCTGAGGTTAAGAGATATTACGTAGTTTTTTTTCTGTCAGTCAGAAAAGATGAAATGTAAAAAATGTTCGTAAGCAAAAATAAACCAGGAAGTAGCTTATCGAAAGTAGCTCTCAAACAATGATACCAGGTACAAGTTTTTGAAGTATTAAAGACGTAATACTGTTCAGTTTGCCAGTATCATTTCCATCATGAGTTAAAGAGTGTAGTAAGAATTTTTTATAGAGTAATTGAACATTATCACATTCAAGCAGTAACTAACAACGAGTACATACTTGTTGGCTATAAATGTTTTAAGAAAAGGTTTTCAGCTACAATAAACATAAAAAAAAAACCTTGTCAACTGGAAAATGGTGATAATGGGAAAAAGGTTAAAACACGGCATTGCTATTTTTATATTTATTAAGGCCGTTTAAAAATTCTACGGTCTTGCTATCACCATTTACATCATACACGTTGATAAGTAGGTATCTTTATTATAAGAATTTGTTATAATTCGAATTTTATTACTAAAATTATTTGAATAAATAAAATAATTTGGCGGTTAATTAAAAAATCAGCTTAAAAAAATTTGTTTTACTGGATAAGTAAAAGCTGATTTTTAATACTTTTGTTATGCAGATTCCAAAAACTAACTCTTTGCTTAAATCAACTTTAGTTTTTCTCAAAACTGGCGCTTCTTAAAAAAAAATTACCGAAATTAAGGAATTTTGAAATAAATTTTTTTAATTATTTTAAGTCTCAAGCAAGAAAATTTTTTCTTGGTGATGAAGACAATTAATGATTTTGTTTTCTTTGTTAGCCTTATACTATATTAATTTTAAATACAAAAAATACACTCAAATTACTAACTAACTAACCATCACGCGGTGTCCCCGCAGGGCAAAAAGTTTGAATGAGGCAAAGAGGGTCTTTGCACTCATTCTTTGCCTCACTCACATTCATACATACTCTACTTTTATTCTGACTTTTGACATGGCCCGACTCAAGTATCTGATTTACTTGATCGTGCCATGTCTTCCTCGGGCGTCCCCGACTTCTACTATTCACATTTGCGTCGTATATTCATTTTAAACTACTTTCTTCGTTCATTCGCTCTACGCGCCCAAACCATCTGAGGGTTCCTTCCTTAATCTTAGTCGTGATGCTAACATCAGCCTAACATTCTTTGCTGAAATCCACATTTTTCACACGATCATACATGGTTTTACCACACACAGGAATCTCACTTCAACAGCATTCAGTTTACTTTCATCCTTCCTCTGCCAATTCCATGCCTCAGTGCCATACATCAGGGTAGATACCAGGACTCCATTGTGGACTGCTTGCTTCGCTTTTTTTGACAATTTTGCTACACAAATTACTACACACTATAAAAATCTCCAAAACTGGAGCTGATATTTCAAATCGACTCTATATTTGAAATCTACTTGACAAAGCTAGACAGTTAAAAAAACCCCAAGAACCAAAATTGTTATTGGCTAGGGTAATTTGTAAATACAAAAATATATAAAGAGTAATGTGTGCGTGTTTATTTTTTATTCAAATCTACAGTAAAGTGTTATTCCAAGATTAAAGAAATTTTGCATACTTGATCTTAAAAGCAAAAAGAACGTGACACTACGTGAGCTTCCAAAAAATCATCACTTTACATTTTCCCATCCCTTAAATCAGAAGTTAGCCCTGGCAACGCCGGGTGCTTCAGGTAGTAAAAAAAATATTTGAATGCACGAGTAGGTTCTTTTCAGCATTTTTTTTATTTAAGTTTACACACCATTAATATCGAACCCTATATATGACCAAACAAATATGTCGTGATGAAATAAAAATGAAATAAGAAATTCCATAGGAATTTCTAAAAATTGTTTAATTTATTGTTATTAAATGTTTTCCCTGCGAGACCAATCTGTTTCACTTATTTGTAAAAATATTAAGTAGTTTTCTGTAATTGATAGTAATTTATTATGTTTTTGAAGTAAAGAACCCCTGGTACGAAAACCTGACACATCGATCGATCACTATTGGTTCATAGAAAAGTCCTCCTGCGCACAATATGTTCGTAAAGGCCTATCGAATTATAACGTGTCGTCATAATTCTATCATTAATCAAGCGTCCATTATCATACAACTCGAGCCCAATAAAAAATGTACCTAGACACCTGCCTTTACTGAAGCTTGGTTCATACGTTTAAAGATTTGGTTGCGCCAGTTGAGGATTTGCGCCAGTTGAAGTTTTGCGCCAGTTGAAGTTTTGCGCCAGTTGTAGTTTTGTGCCAGTAAAGGTTTTTTTGACGTGAAGTATAGTTAATCTCGCTATTTCAAAAGGTGTACATAGTAGGACACATGCAAGTTTTGGTTGCGTTAGTTCAATTTGGGAGGTAGGTATGGGTACCGCTGCCCGGGAACCATTGTTTGAACAACCAACTACCCTGCCGTAGCGATTGTTACAAGTGATTCGCTACGTTTATTGAATCAGCAGAGGTGTCCGGGTTCATAGGGATTGTTTAGGTCTTGGCGGCCAAAGCGTTTGCCCACCTGCGGGCCGGGTCAGAAGAAACATTTTTTTTTTGTTTTGTTTTACATTGGCTCCATACATCCATAGGCTCTGAGGGAAAAAGCCCTCAGGGCATCTGTCTTGTTTGGGGATGCTGTGTGGAGGGTTAGGAGACCAAATTCTAGAAAGCAAAAAGGTATGAGGGGTTGGTAGAAATCTGGGGGTCAATATATCTAGAAGTGACGGACCCATGAATCCATCCACTGCGGCGGAAGGTGATGAATCGAGAGAGTCCAGCTCGAGCGGAGAAAAGATGTGCCACAACCTGTCTCTCCCGATCCAGCTAGCCACGTAGTAAGTGAACGGACATATCCGCCGCAAAGACTTAGATAAACCTCACCCCATAAACTTCGCACCCCTGCTAAGTGATCAAACGTAGCGAACCACTTGAAGTGACCTACGTCAGGGGTATTGATAGCCAATAAACGGTTCCCGGGGCGGCGGTACCCATATCCGCTCCTCAAATGGTTGCAAGAGGCCTAACCTAGATCTCTCCAGCTGGATTCTCTCGACTCATCGCCTTGCGCCGCAGTGGGAATCCGTCCGTCACTCCTAGACATATTGCCCCCCGGATTCTTAACCACCGCTCATACCTTTTCCCTTAAAAGATCTTCATCTCTTTCATGCCTCTAAATATACCGTCCACCCAGCATCCCCAAACCTGTGTGGAGCTAATGAAAAAAAAAGTAAAGCTTTTTCTCCAGTACAATATTTACACGACGTGAAATAATCCAATTCAATATTATTGCAAGCGTAAGTAGGAATCGGCCATGTGCAGCATTATTTTGAGTTTGAAATTGACTACTTTCCCAGAACACAGCACTAACAAATTTATCAACTAGAACCATAAATAAGTAATACAATATGCTGGTTTATTTTTGACTCATCGCTTGTGAATATGCACTGCGAAAAATTGCGTTCAATGGCGTACGTGCATAATTAAATGCATGTCATCTTAATAGGAACTTTCCAATCACTGAGCTTCTAATTTTAACATTAAAGTAACGGTATTACAATGGAAGATGCTCCGAGGTGCGAAGATCCAGGTGTGGAGCTCTCCAGATAGTCTGCTGTCAGGTTGTAAGGCTGAGCTGCTTTCGTTGGCTTCCTTCAGTTCCACACCATGGAACGGTACAGTGAGTGATAGAGGTAGTCCGTGTAGTAAAAACATTTGTGTTTATACTGGATGTTTATTCTGTTTTATTCGGTTGAATAAATTTTACAGATTGCTGCTGGTCTGAGCACTTGACTGACGACAATAACTTAGACTAATTAAAATCACAGAAGTGAAAGACGATGAAGAGAGAATTGGTGAGAGATTGATAATGAGTGAATGACACTAATGAGTGAATGAATGAAAAGCAAAATACAAACAAGCCATTTTTATAGACTCAAAAATAGAAAGCTGACCGGCCACAGACAAAAGAGATTTTAGACAGACATTTTATTGCGATATTTTAGTAAGAGGTGGCATAGATGCGAAAGTTTACGATAAAGGGCTCTACACATCGAGATTAGAAGAATTGGCAAGTACAAGTGTTCAGTGCTAAATGAATTTAAATATAAAATAGGACAATCACAACACACAACATCCAACACGAGGAACTAGCGTCATTGATGCCCTCGGAACCGGTGCGTAGTCGGGAAACACGCCAAACGCGCGCTCAACATTTGTACACGGTTGACATTAGTCACATGAGAACGGGTCGTTTCTACGACTCGTTCTTGAGTTCAACAGCTCGGCTGTGGAATGATTTGCCGGCCTCTGTGTTTCCTCCCTCCTACAACATGGGTCTCTTCAAGACCCATGTTCACTCCTTCCGCTCCTCAAAAACATCCTCCACACAGCATCTTCAAAGATGACATAGGCCCTGAGGGAAATTGTTTTCCTCAGGGCCTCCTGTGTGGAGTTAATGTAAAAAAAAAACGAGTGCGTTTTATCATATGTACAATACTTTTAACATGAATTACGTAATCTCCTATTTTTTTCAAAATTGTATTGCATTTTAAGAATTACATATTATTAACGATAGTGAATTTAGTTTTTCGACAATATCTCCAGAAATGACGAAGTTATGAGCTTTCAAAGTGGACATTTGTAAAATGTATACAATGGTTTCTCGTGAAGTGACACGCAGTACAATTCATTATTTGAATGGCAGTGCTGCAGTACTGCCGCGCATGTATCGTGACGTCACACGCTATTCGGCCGGCCTCAAATATCAACATTTTGACGGTATACCTCGGTTACTATATTATCCAAAAAATCAAAAAGTTCTGCAATCAGCAGCACAAGTCGTGCCATGTGGGCGTATTTGTGATCCAAGTATAAGCTTTTTTTGGACCTACATTTCCATAAAAAAACTGTGTTTTCGAAATTTAGATGGAATGGAGATCTACGACTTTAGGCAAGTGTAAGTGAGATGGAACGCTCGCGCTGGGGGTTTGGGCTAAATGGAACATTTGTTTTTATTCAAATTTGCATGGTTGGCAGTTTTAGTGATAAATTCTTAATTCGATGGTCCTCAGCATTTCGGGAGGCAGGTTTGGGTACCGCCGCCATTTATTAGATAACCGACACCTCTGCCATTGGTCATCCAAGTGGTTCATTACTTTTGGTGACCTAGCGGGGGTGTCCGGGATCATGAGGAGAGGTTTGTCCGAATCTTGGTGGCGGATGCGCCTGCCCACTAGTTGCGTTACAGACTGAATCGGGAGAAACTAGTTAAGGGTTTTTCTTTGTTAAGGTTCAGCTTTGAACTCTTCAGTAGGATTATCTCGGAACAAAGCCTTACACCGCAATGGCAGAGGATATATTCAATTGCATTTACCACCAGATTTTTACCCACTCCTCTTACTTTTTTCCTTCCGAAAATTTCGTCTCCTTCCTTCCCTTAAAAACCCTTTAAATAGCATCTCCAAAGATGTCCAAAGACCCTGAATAGAATTTTTTCTTCAGGGCCTCTGTACCAGGACCTCTATATGGAGTATATAAAAATGCTCTAATTAATGACACATTAGTAAAACACATGATTTTTCAATATGGGAAACGATTTCATTACACAGGATAAGTTGTGGTATTATTTTCTAGTTTTTCCATTAAAGTGTCAGTTCAGTTTGCGTTCGCTTTAGTCATAAAAATAAGAGATAAAATTAGTATAAATGGCGAAATCAGACACATAAATGTAAAGGTTACATACTCTTTGACAAATCGTCAACCATCAAATCTCGCATCATTAAAACGGATAAACAACGTGGTTTTTGATGGCCCAAAATGATATTTTAACGATACATGTCATCTTTCCCGCCATTTTCCCCCTACGCGCCATCTTGCTCCGAATTTGAATTTTCCCTCCGTTTAAGCTTTAAGCGACCCCTACAGTGCAGTGGCGCGCCTCTTATTACCTTACACTGCGATGCTTTGCAGAGCAGCTGCTCTGGTAGTTAGCTGACTTATAATCACACACCATGGTCCCACTTCAAACTACCATACGGAAACATACTTGTACAATTCTTACGTATTTTATCTAAGCACTTCCCAAGTTCATGTAGTTCATAACGTACGAGTATATCCCTTGAGTCTTAAAAATAAATTATATTGGTGCATCTTAATGTGTATTGCACATCTTCGTGCAAATAGTTAGCTGCATTCTAGTGGAATTTTTTAGAATTTCTTAGGATCTCTAGGTGAAATCAATTTCCGACGTATCCAGGGTAAAGGTCTGTAATCCAGTTTGGTACATCAAAACTTGTAGTACAAAAATGATACTCCCTACTTTCTTTACAGAAAAGCTAGGTTATAAAGCATGATAATGAACTCCAGTCAAATTCAACCTTCTAACATAAATAACTGCATATTTATTTTTATTTTTATAGTAAGTTTTAATAATAAAATAAATGGCAGTTTTAATTTTTCAAGATCCCCCGAAAACCACCGTATTTGGTGTGAATCGTGTGACGTCATCACTCCAAAAGTTTTATTTATTTTCAACAGGTGTTGTCATTTTGTATGGAAGAATCAATGAAAATGTCAGAGGTCGAGGCGTTTTTTATTCAAGATTAACTGTTTTTAATATAGAAAAACATTAAGTAAAATGTGAACATCTCATCGCTACTGTTAATTATACCAAAGGGCAATAAAACATCTGTGACCGCACCTGATAAACAGCTTATTAGTGTTCCACGATCTGCATTTTTAATATTACATGTAGGCAACTGAAAAGATACAGCGCCGAATCAGCTGTTCAACGTCCGCCATATTTGAGTTCGGAGTTCGGAGCTGAACAGTAAGTATTTTGAGAATTATGGAGAGCAGTGACATCAGCATTAACAATTCAATAACACCAACTTGACAGTGTGTTTTAATGACACGATTAAAAATGGAATTTTTAATCATTTTTTTTAAACTCTACCTTTAATATTATTTAATTTAACTTATGCATTCAGAATCAACGTTTATTGGTCTACATGAACTTTTTTTTTAAAAGCCATATTTTTCACTTGAATTCCTAATTGAATAAGGTTTGTGATTTCTTTCTGATCGATTATTGCCAACGTTTGAGAAACTCAATTTTATTAGTATTAGTGATTTTTAACCCCGTTGCGTGATGTTTTTTATTATGTTAGCCCAACACAGGAGGCTGTCATTAAAATAATTTCCTAAAAGTTGAACAATCAACTCCGCAAGGTACTTTACGTCAAGCTCAGAATATTTGATATTTGCTAGTAAAAGAAAAGACAGACGCATTTTCATTTGTCGAGAGTTTTGGGGAGGTAGGGGGTTGCAACGGGCAGGAGTTCGCTCAAGGGTTCTAGGGCGGTCTTTTTGGTTCTTAGCGTTAAACAAGAAAGTCATACCCATAGAAACGGCATTCTTGTGTCTTTGATTTCAAATCACTTTATTTTATTTGAACTTATGTTTTGAAATGGAATCAAAGTTAAATTGGTTAGACATCAGTTCAGTGGTTTTCGACGTCCATCGTCAGCCTGCTTTGCAACAACTTAATGAGTAACGTAAATTTAATAATTGTTGAAAGTTATCGTTTATTCTCAGATCTGTTTTAATTAAACAGATTTAAAATCAGTAAATTAACTTCCATATTCGACCACAGAGAGGTTTAAGCTTATCCCAATTTGCCAAATCATTTGCTGCAATATATGTCTTCACGTGACATTATTTGTATAGCAAAAAAAAAATATTTATTTATAAGCATTCCCGTATTTTATGCACTAAAATCTTTCCTCTCGTTTTCCAACCCGTGCGGAGTGGTGATATTCCAAGGCGGACATCAATGAACTGCAAACACGACAAATACTCCCCGAATGAAATGGGAGAAGAGTAATTATATATTTGTCATTATTGAATAATATTTTCAATCAACACGGTTCGATATAGTTTCTTTCTTTAAGAAGGCCGTGAGAAAAAAGATGCCTTCAGGGTGGAGGGTTTTTTCAGCAAATGAAAGGACTGGAAGTTATGAAACGAAAAAGGTATGAAGGGTGGTTAGAAATCTGTGGTCAATGTTTCCATGAGTGTCGGACATACGAATCCATTTCTCACAATGCGATGGATCGAGAGATTCCGCCTGGATAGGTCCAGGCTAGGCCTCCCTCAACTAGTCTCTTCCGATCCGGCGCGTCATGCAATAGCCGAAAAAACGCGTTCGCCGTCAAGACCTAGGCAAAGCTCACCCCATAAACCCAGGAACCCCTTCAGCATCACCAAGTAGCAAATCAAGTGGTTGACCTACGACTGAGGTGTTGATTATCCAACAAATGGTTCCCGTACCCGCCTCCCGAATTAATAAATTGGTATATTCGATTTCTACCTCTATTTCATTTCGGAGAGTCAACATAATTCAAAATCCAAAAAAATTCTATATTTTAAAACGTATACAAAAACTATTTAAAAAAGGTTATAAAATAAGCTTTCAAATGTTATAAATCAAAATAAATATTTAATTTTTAAAATATTAAAATTTTGAACGCAAACACAAAAAGTTTTTAAAATGGCTCACCTTACGTTTTTTCTGACTAAAATTGCTGATGACGAAAAAAAAATCACATACATATTTTATTAGACAAATGTATTATAAACGTTAATATTACGTCACTTTTTTGTCGTTCCGTGTAAAAATAATTTATAAAAAATTCCCAAAATTTCAATTTTTTTTTTCATAAACATAAATGTGTACACTTCTTTTATGGATAATTTTTGTATTTAAATATAGAGTGAGGTTTTTTTCTTTCTAAAACCGTTTGTATCACATTTCTAACTATGATAGTAAGGGAGACACAACCATTTCTAAGTGACCTAAAAGAGTTGATCCCTATTTATGTCATAAAGGGGTTTAAATATTTTCTTAAAGTTAATTACATACATCTGTTTACCAAAATTAATTAATTGCACTATAATATTTGAATGAAGTTTCATAAAATACTTGAAACAATCATGAGGATTATTAATTCACCGAATATGAAAATCGAATCTATTTTGGGAGCATGCTTAATCATAGCTTAACTCCTCCAGTCTTGTTGGTACAACAATTAACATTACTTGAGATCTAATGCAAGACAACATAATATTGCAAACGCTCGGCCAAAGCAATCTCTCGAAGGTACGCCACTGGTGCCAAAGTACCCAAGAAGGCAGTACTAGTACATTTCGGGTTCGTGCCGGTACTCCAATCTACATTCATTATCATTAGACATATTGTATACATTATTTAGCAACAGTGCGGGCTTTTCATACTATGCATAAAGCAAATTAATACGTAGTACATATAAGGGAGATTTCACCGGAAACTCGAATGGAATGGACATGCACCTTAAAATTTATAGGTTAGGTCAGTTTTGGAAGAACGGGTTCTCTTTTTATCGTTTTATATTTTATTCGTATCTTACCGGCTGCGCCAATGTAATGTTTAGAATATATAGCGTGTAAGTATCTTGGTATGGGTGTTTATTTGGGAACAGCTAATTAACCATTCAATTTGAGAGGCGGGAATGGGTACCGCCGCTCCGGGAACCTTTATTGGATAACCAACACCTCTGCCATAGGTCACCCCAAGTGGTTCGCTACGTTTGGCGATTTAACAGGGGTGTCCGGGTTCATGGGGTGAGGTTTGTCTAGGTCTTGGAGGCGGATGACCAAGACACACTGGACCCTAGATTCCTACCCACCAATCAAACCCCTCTCCTTCCTTTCTTTAAAAAACCTTCTACACAGCATTCCTAAAGATGACTAAGTCCCCGAGGGAAATTATTTTCCTCAGGGCCTCCTGTGTGGAGCTCATTTAAAAAAAAGCCAGAGAGGACGCATTAATTCTTTTATATAAGCCTTGCAATTTGGACTCTATTTTATTTATTTACTCTTCTTTACCACCATGGAGCTTTTACATTATGGTACAAAATTTTGTTACATAAGGGTTAGTAATAAAATCAAGGTTAAAAAAAAGATTTTTTTACCTAACAAAGGTTCATTTAAGCAATTGGATAAATTTTTAAGAAAATAAAATGATAACAATAATAAATTGAAATTTTCAAAAATAAAACCTTGACAAAAAAAAATTTGATAGGAAAAAGAATTGATACATCCAATAGTTATAGACTTTTCAAGTTCTTAACCCAGACACGCCAATAAAATTGATAATTTGTTCACGAAAGAATTTTGATATTTGATATTGTAAAAAAACTTCATCCGTAGTAAGAGATAATTGACCTTGCTTCAGATAGACAGACACTCTCACTACAATTTTCCATCAAATTATCTCTTTAGTGGGTTGAGGGTTAGAGATTTTTGCGGCTTATTTAGTTTCGAATAAGTGTTATTTGGGTTGAGAAACATAATAGAAAAAGAAAAGGTGTTATTATTATTTTTATCAAAAAAAAATATTATTATTATTCGGTCGTGAAGGCTTTATACTAATCTCTATTTTCTGGGTCCTTGAAATACCTATCTCAAAACAATATTTCTAGAGGACTCCATTTGTTCACATAAAAAGAAATATTGATCGTTCAGATGATTAATTAGACATCTCCGAAAAATCGAAATTTGAGTATTCAGTTATAAGTGAAATTTTACCCTCTATCTGGTACAATACTCAAATTACTCGTAAACACCACCAAATCAATTATAATGCATCAGTTAAAGTGAAGCAAAAAATTGATATTTTCTGTCTCACTAGTAGGATATTTCAAAATTTTATACATATACAATGTTTGTTATGCCTCCCGCTGTTATTTAATATGTAAAACACAGAAACTTGTTAAAAAAATTGATCTATGGTGAGCATTCGAATATTGCTTTCCTCATTATCTCGAAACTTTTATTTGGAGAAGTCTGACTAATCAACTGGACGATCAAAATATAATTTAAAAAACAACGCCCGTTTTCCCAAATATGTATATTGTGTTTGACCAAAGTAAATATTTCTTCTTGAAATCATCATTACAATATACAACACAATATTGTTAACGAAATAAATAGGTAGGTACCTCGTTTAACAACTTTAATAATAATATTTTGTTATTCCACAGCATTTATCCAAAGTTCTAAGTATAGTGACAACAACAAAAAATCATCAAATATCAGTTCAGTAGAAAAAGGCCGACAAGAGCACTTGTGGAGACGCGCGACCACCGAATTGGAAATCAGTGCTGTCGCTAATTAAACTTCACTGTTTAAATTAGTCATATCATTCTGTTTATTTAATACGATTGCAATAAAATAACATACAAACCAGCAGTATCAACGAGAATCAACAACGGTTGCAATCATCTGCAAACTGTTGTTGCTCAATGGCACTGATTTGATCATTATTTAAAAATTCGTCGCGCGCCCTTTACTCTTGTCGGCTTTGCAATACAATCACAAACTTTCTAAAAGTGTTAATTGCTTGATATTTCGTAATTATCGTGTTTTATGGAAACTTTAGTGGTTGCTGTGAATGAATACACCGGTTGTGGTTTATTGAGGCCCATGTCTTACGAGGAGGGTAGAATTCATGATGTACGCATTGTGATATTGCAAGCACGTCATAGAAAAGTGTAGCTTTTGCCAGTTTTCCGTAGGCACATCTGTGCCGAATAAAGAGATTCTCGCTGCCAACATTTCTTGCTTGAAAAATCATTATTAAAAATATAACTTATAAAAGATGTAAGTGTATATTTATCGACCATGTAATTCCGAGATCGAGGAGCATCTTTTATTAGATATGGCGTATCGTATAGTATGTATCTAAAACATAGGTTAAGTTATAAATAACTCTAAAATAAAATAATATTTATGTGTTACGAACTGTTTTCGAGCAAGAGCATTGAAAATTTCGCAATAATTCTTACAATTAATTCAAGGAGAATTGCGTAACAGTATTATTTTGTACGCGAGAAGGGAAGAACTGGTTCCTGAGCACAATTCCAGGCGATTACTCCTGCAGATAGGAATAAATTTTAATCATGATAAGTGACACACATCGAATAATCTAGCCACTCGGAACATCGTGCCACGCAAGTGAACAAATTCCTTGTTATGGGGTCACCAACTTTGCTACGCGAACTTTTGATTATTTGTGTATTTATTTACGCCCTTAGGGCTTTTATTTATGTTTAATAAATTACATAAGTTCATTAAATTTTGTCACATAATAATAATAATATGTTTATTACCAGCTACATGAATGGTCAAAGCAATTCAATTAATCCATATTAGCACTACAGCAAACAATATAATATTAAAAAAATAACAAAATGAACACTTTCAGGTTAATTTTTATTCTGTGTACCATTAACAGGTAACAACAGATAATAAATTACCGAATGTTGACTGCATGTGTTCTTTTTTAGATGCATATCATTGGTGAAAAAATATCAGAAGGCAATACAATTTCGAAATATGATTTTGAATCTTCAAACGTGTCAAATGCAAATTGATTTCTTAAAGTATATAACAAACATTTTAAAAATGAAATAACGATAGTTTTTATACAAGGAGTTCTAGGAAAACCTAATTGTCGTCTTTGACAACCTGCGGAGGACTTTTTTGTTGGAATGGAGGAAATAGGCGTATATAAGAGTACGCCTTGAAGAGATAAAAATTGAAAAAAATGATTCAGATCAGTAGCCACAAAACCAAGCTATTTAACACTAGAACGAGTTAAAAAATTACCAGTCTCATGCGGGAAACATGCCAAACGTATACAAGTGAAGGCCACGTGTTTTCAGTATCACCCAGTAAACCTTGTTTCACAGAGGATTTTTATTAAAAATACCGGTGAAGCGTTTTTTATGCGGTTTTGTGTATGTCAAAGGACCTTGAATGATTCGTGTTTTTTGTGTGAAATGTGTGTGAAGACCACTGCACAATGCAGATAATATGCACGTAAAGGAAATGAGAAAAGGACTTACGGTGCTGGTACTTTCTTCTATTCTGGCTGGGTTTATTACGCACTTGTGGTCGAACATTTTTGTATAATAGTAGTTCGCGATGTGATGTACTTTTTGCAGCTGCGGACTTTAAACCGGCGGAGAGCAAACAGCGTAATTGGAATAGAAATCAATGCGGATATGTTAATGCGGCGAGGGTCGATTAATAACTGACGTGGGTAAAGCAAAAGTGGCAGGTATATATGGATGGGTAGGAAGGAACATGTGACACTAACTATAAGCACAGGGTCTATGATGTATGTAGATACGTGTAGCTGTGTATTGTGTAAATGCCAACCAACCGGTTTCCAAAATATTGTCCAAATCTTACGATTTCAGCAGAAATTTTGGTTTTGATTAATTTAATAGGATTTATTAAAACAACTGCTGTATCCTATTAATAAAATAAAGGTTGGTGATTAAGCATTAAAGTTACTAGCGTTATTTCAGTAGGCTGGTACATATTATGCGTCAAAATTTCAAAAAGTTTTCCCATCCCTCGCCATGATTTATATCAATTAATTACCATTAATGTATCACACGGAAGCGTTCGACCTTGCCACGTAAACTAATACGTTAAAAGCTCGACTCACAATGGAGCTTTTGTGTTCACACACATACTCAGGAGAGAAGATTTAGGGATTTGGAGATATTCCCCGCGTTATTAATGTCCCCTATTCTTCATTCGGTAAATATGTACCCGCTCAATTGGCTTTCGGTTGTATGGGAAATCGCGGAAAGAAGAAATCGCTTTCACTGATTTTGATCCATGGAAATAATGTAAGCTCTATCGTTATCATTCTAGCGAGGAGAGATCATTATTCTTGTGTTATTTGGCGAGGCGAGAAGATAAACCATTGAAGGTAAATGCGTTTATTTTAAGTGTAAGTTTGGAGTATACAGATTTAAACATTTTAGATGTATTTTTTAAAATTAGCTCCATACAGAAGACCCTGTGAAAAAAATCCCTGTGGGCCTTTGTCGTATTTGGGGATGTTGTTTGGAGGGTCTTTTTATTGATAAGAAGGAGAAGAAGTTCTGGATAAGAGGAAGTTACCAGGGGATGGGTAGAAATCTTTGGGGTCGGTGTGTCCAGAAGTGGCGAGCGTATGAATCCATCCTTCCTATTGTCGTGCAAGGCGATGGGTTAAAAGAGTCCAGCTGGAGAGATAAAAAGGTCTCCCTCAATCAGTCTCTCCCGATCTGGCCCGCCACACAGTAAGGGGGCATACGCATTTCCCGCCAAAACTTGCAAAATCATCATTCCATAAACCCGGGCACTCCTGCTTAGTCACTAAACGAAGCAAACCACTAGGAGTAACCTTTATAAAATGTTCCACCACCAAAGCAAACCACTAGGAGTGACCTGATAAATGGTTCCCGGGATGGTGGCGATAGAAGATGTCGCAGGTTGTAAGTAATAATTTGGAAATTTTGTTTATTTTGTTTTTTTTTTTTAGTCGGGCGATGTCAAGAGTCAGAATAATAGAAGAGCATGTATGAGACGATGTATGAATGTAAACGAGGCAAGGAGTGTGTGCCATGATCGAGTTGTTTGGCGGTCCGTCCTCTCTGCCTACCCCAGCGGAAACGGCGTGAAGGTTAGTTAGTCAATTTTGTTTATATTTAGTTCAATTCATTTTATACTTGCATGTTCCATGTGTAATTTGTGAACCCAGGGTTCGATATGCAAATCCTCGGGATTAGCAAATATTTTTTTTTAGCGAAACTCAATCGAAAATCTAGAAACAGAATAATCAGAAAAAGATATTAAAGAAGACTGTTTCAGTCCATTTTTTAATTTCAAGACCTTTCTAATCTGCTTATTAACAAAACCTTTTGAAAATTACGTGAAAATATTTTCTTTTATATGTCCATTTAAAAAAACCGTTGTCACGTCTAGATGTGTTATGTCCATATCCCACTGTACACTCAGAGCAAATAACATTATCAGCGTAGAATGTTTTACGACAGGAGAAAAAGTGTTATCATAATCAATACCAAGTCGTTGCGGAAAACCTTTAGCCACAGGTGTCAATATCTTTTTCTGATTTTTCTGTTTCTAGATTTTCGATTGAGTTTCGCTTATATTGTCTTCATTTAATTAAATATTACAATTTGAGGTTTTACCCATAAAGTTAAAATAAAAGCAAATATTCTATTTAATATCCTTACTCCCACAAATAACTAACATAACATTGGCGCAGCCGGTAGGAAAAATAAGCACGTCAGTGGTGGATATATTTAAGAGAAGGTTTTTAAGGAATGACAAAACTGATTGATTAATAACATTTTCTTAAGTCTTCCGATTGGTCAAATGGAGATAGATTATTTTTACTTACTGGCTCCAGACGAGACAGGAAGTAAACATTGATCAAATTTCAAATCAGGGTAAAGTCAGTCAAGAACAAATAAAATACAACTTCCTGCAATGAAGAGATCAACGTTCCGGATATTCTGAAGAGGAAAACTTTGTGTGACGAGATCTAAATCTGTTAAGCTCATTTTATCTGATTAACTGTGCGGATGAGCAATGTTAGAAGAAAATAAAATCATTTGACTGAAAACAAATGCCTTCTCGTGGAAGATCGTGAATTACTATCTACAGATTTTATTAAATATGTTCCATCATATTTATGTTAACTAAATATTTACTCATCTAGAGGGTTTGTCTTCACTTAC
Organism: Glyphotaelius pellucidus; assembly: GCA_936435175.1. Lineage (NCBI taxonomy): Eukaryota > Metazoa > Arthropoda > Insecta > Trichoptera > Limnephilidae > Glyphotaelius > Glyphotaelius pellucidus. The sequence goes on from OW386546.1 coordinate 34,180,163, forward strand.
TCGAAAGATTTTTACCAGCAATTTCTGCCTATATTTGAAGTAAAATGTGTGAATTTCACGTTGCTTTTTACTTTGCTAAAGAAAAGGAAGTGCAACTCGGCGTAGCACCCCAAAAAAAATAACGAAAATTATATTTTTCAAACCCACATCTAATAAGCACTCCAGCAGCCAAATGGATGAGACAGAGCGCGTATCACGTTATCCATTGCAACATGTGGCAGCTTGATCCGTAGCGACATGTGACAGAAAAATATTATTTTTATTTTTATTGAAAAAAAAAGTTATCGGCAGCTAAATTGCATTTAAATTCTTTACTCCAAATGTGCTATGAGTCGCTAGTAAAAGTCTTTCAGTTGATATAGCCTCTATAACAGGCAATCTATTTGTGAGTTACACTTTGTAAAATCTACTTGAAACCTTCCGAAGTCAGGAATCTGACATCCCCAGTTATTTAGGTATGATATGAGGCTGAAGGCTGCGTGGAGGGAAAAGAGTTAGGTGTGAGGTAGGTTGGACAATACCTGGCTCTTCATATCCGTTTGCTAAACACGGCTAAAGCCACAATTATCTTCAGACTTTAATCCCATTACTGTTGTTAAATATACACAGCTTTGATACATTAATTTTGCTGTCAAAAAATATTACAAGATTCAAGATCCAAACTAAGTAAAACTCCTATAGAGAGTAGTACAGAAACTCGCTCCAAGCCAAGTAACTATAGTAACGTATATTATACAATCACCAAATCAATGTTTATCCGTTTCCTAAGAAAAATGTTATAGAGCGGTTTCTTCTTTCGCAGATATTGACTACGGTTTCTGGCTAATGGGCGTAAAACAAAGATTATTCGTAAATCAAAAAAAAAGGTTGCTGCAAATTTAAAAAATAAAATTATATCACTATTTCAACAAGTTTTGTTATATCTTTAATATAACACAACATTTATTAAGCTCCTATCTGCTTCTATCACTGAATAAAAAATCCGTAGTGGTGTGTTCAGTAAGGTGCCAAATGGGTTCAAACTGACGTATTTAAAATGTTCCAAATTTCTGATACGATCTTCTTCCTCTGGATTCACTTCAAGGTTTTGAAAATTTTAATTAAAAAAAATAAAAAAAATTTCTCAAACCATATTTTTTGTAATCTTTTGTAGCAAATGTAGTATTTTTAAGTATTTTGACGTTTTATTTACAAATTTTACAAAATTTATTTACAAAAAGTCCTAAAATTGAGTCTCGCAAAATAATGCCGAAATTTGAAGGAGGATTTTGCTGGTATTTGAATGCCTTGAGATAATTTGAAATTTAATTAAATATATTTTTTAATAAATAAATCAAAATATTTCCACTATTTTGCTTTTTATTAAAAAAAGTTCATTTTTAATGGTTTATCTAACATTTTTTAAGATTTAACAAGGATGGGTTTTTCTCTATTATGTGAAATTTCAAAGTCAATCCGGAGGAAGAAGATGATATCGAAACATTATTAAAAAAATTACGTGATTTTGTATTTCCATTTAACAACCTTTTATCACAATTAGACAAATCAAAACAAGATTTTTTTCCCATAGTCGTGACCCACCCTAGAACTCAGTATTTGACGTTTGTGTCTCTAAAAAATAAATAACGACAAAAAAAAAACCATTTCCAAAAATCAATTTTTGTCCACAAATATGTTTGTGAAGTCCGTGTTCTATAAATTGTATCAAAAAGATAGACGTGTTTATTAGAACATTTTTATTCCGCCAGAGCGCATGAGCATTACGAGCTATCAAATCGGAGTAATGAACATTATCTACGCGAAGTCTACTGTTTGCAGAACTATTAGAATTCACAGTTTAATATTGTTGTAAGTAAGTTTATCCGCGATGTAAAAAAGTCAGCGTGTAGACTATTCTACTTCCAAAATATACTCATTAGTTTTTGAAGACTACGCATTATTTTGAAATCATCAGGCTTGATGGTTGGACACTAAAAGCGGGAAGTCCCTAATCTCGACTCATTTATTTGTTAGTCCAAGTGATTTTACTCTGGAAACTTCTGAATGTTTACATTAACATTTCCCGAACACGCTGCCGCACAGTAAGACTTTTCTTTCTCCGGCGAACCCGCATTTAATTGTTTCCGAGGCCGCCTTGATTTAATGGCCCAACTTGGGGTATATTTGACTTACAGAAATATTATAATTTAATCGGCCTATTTGGGCGGCAGATGTAAAAATAAATATTGTAAGTGCTAGGATTGGTATTTCACATCAAGGGTGATCGAAGATCAGTTCAAAAGGACAATTTAATTATTTTTTTTATTTAAAATACAATAATTACTGTTAACGAACGCTCATTTTCACGTTTATGCTAGAGGAGGGCGTAGGAAGTTAGTGGTGGTGAACTTGGATAATGTTGTCAGGTTTTAACCGCAGATGGCGGGGTGAAACGGATTTGCGTCAGAAGCAAAATATTTCCTCTTAAATTAATGGGGAAATAAAGTCTTGTTAGGAACTTTATTCCGTACTACTCGGAAGCGCCATTGTGTCTCCGTTTGGTAAAAGATGGGATTGTCCCATAATATTTAAGATTCGTACATTAGCTGATTTGTTATGATTGATTCGTGAGTTCAATAATTGTTTTTAAGGGAAATTGATTTATTTGACTCTTGCGGAATCAACCGTGAGATATGCGATAAATTCTTGGGATCAATCATGTAAAACTAACATAAAACACGTACAGATGATTCAAAACGCCATGATTAAGTTGCTAGTAAGCAAAAATGTTTTTTACCATCCACCATAAAACAATGGTGGATCATGTACGCAATACACGTTCCATACAAAATAAAGAAATGAAAGTACCTGTGTTTCAAAATAAATATGGTCAAAGTACCCTTGAACAATTATTACAAATTCAACCAGGGGGCGCACTACTCGTTAAGTTCTATTTTAGCAATACCTATGGGCGCCAAAATACCAATCTCAAGATACTCTATAATTCCTATCATTTTAAGTTTTCTACGATAGGCATTACTCGAATTCTTAAGTTTTCTACGATAAGCATTACCCGAATTCTTAAATTTTCTACAATGGGCATTACCCGAATTCTTAAGTTTTCTACGATAAGCATTACCCGAATTCTTAAATTTTCTACAATGGGCATTACCCGAATTCTTAAGTTTTCTACGATAAACATTACCCGAATTCTTAAATTTTCTACGATAGGCATTAGAAGAATTCTTAAGTTTTCTATGACAGGCATTAGAAGAATTCTTAAGTTTTCTACGATAGGCATTACCCGAATTCTTCAGTTTTCTATGATAGGCATTACTCGAATTCTTAAGTTTTCCACGATAGGCATTGCCCGAATTCTTACGTTTTCTAAAATAGGCATCACTATAAATGATGGCACTAGTAATATTGGTAATCGATTTGAATTAAGGATCTCTCTTAGGAAAGATAAAAATTAATTTGTTCCCTGAAGGAGCCGTTACGGCTCAAGGCCATACTTATTCTCGCTGGACTTGAGATAAATAAGTAAAGAAGATAGACGTGACAGCTCAAGTACCAAAAGAGAGCTCTCATCAAGCATTGTAGCTGATGTTGATGAATCCCCAAAGAGTTTAATCCCTAGCCTATCAATAACCTTAACAAAAGAAAGTAAAATGTTGACCCAACCGATGTTTCAACTAAGACTTAATTCCACAGAGGCTTTGGGTTATGAATTTTAAAACACCCTTAGTAAGGTTATTCCACTTCCAGTAATAAAAACTTTTACATCAAGGTCTATCCAATTCAGGCGTAGGCGTTTTTTTATTCCAAATAAAAGTTGGTAGAACGGAAGAAACATTTTTTATTTGCACGTGTTGGCAAACGGAATAGGCTTAACAGAAGTTTAATTTCTTTGAAAATCATAAAATCAAAAAACCATTCTGATCGGAACGTGTTTGGATAATTGAGATAAATTTAACCATGAGATAAATTGAAAAACTAATAGTTCTTAGATTTGTACATACAAGGATTTCAGCATAAAATACAAAAAAAAAATTATCTGTAATCTTTTATGCTGTTTGCAATCCTATTAGGAAATTACTTTTTCCAAGGATGTCAATGTTTTGAATAAACATGGTATTTCAAGAACGAGAATTTTGTAAGAAGAACAAAACATTAATAAGTGCAAACGAAACTTGAAACAAAAAACAAAAAAAGTGACAGTCGCAACAGAAGAACCCAGAAACTTCGTCTTACCGGGACAAGGATCCAACCTTTAAGCTTTTTTTATGAGTCCTAACTGTTCCCAAGCATCTAGAACCAGTGAGACCAGTGAGAGAAGTGGAGAAGGAGAAGATGGTTAAAAGGAAGGTGGGAAGTATCTGGATATTCAAATCTGGTCACCAAACACGGCTAAAGCTATTTCAAGCAACGTTTCAAATCTGAAATCCAGAGTCTCACTGGATCCAGGCACCCCAACTGCGATATATTGTGAGACTGAATTTTGTGGAGAGGTGAAGGAAATTGTGAAATGAAAGGTAAGGAGTACCTGGCTTTTCAGGTCTGGTCACACACGACTAAATTCATTTCAAGCAACGCTTAATTCTGAATGATGGTCTTATACCAGCACGATACTGAGAGTATCTTCCACTGTTGAACATTTAGCAAATATAAAATATATAATTCTTAAAATATTATATTTCTTTGAAAAAATGACACAAATTTAACATATAAAATTAACTTGCGCCCACCGGGATTGAAACCGTGACCTCCGAATTTATATTCAAGAGCCTTAACCCTCGATGTTGAACGTCGAGATCAGTTGCGACTGTTACCTTTTTATTGCCCGTGAATTGTTCTCTTTTATGTTTCAATAATTATACTTCCCTATTAACATCATATTCTTTTTATAATTAAATATTACATTAATGTGTATGGTGTTATAATCTTCAAAAGTTAGTCCAGTATTTTGATTCTTATTTCAGTCGACTTTGCAATAAGAGCCGAAAAATGTTAAATTAGGAAAACAAAAGAAAAATGACTTTATAACACAGAGTTGCAACGCCTATTTTTCGATTTTTCGATTTACAGCTCACCTCTAAGAAAAGTCTCAGATTTCATAAACTTTTTACAAAAAATTGTCAGTTGTGTGGAGAGTCGGTTAATCAAAGAAGTATGATGTTAGATGAATTCTTGCCTTGGTTTTTATAAAGTGGTAAGTGCTTTCAAGAACTATAATATATCCACCTACCACCCATCATGTAAATAATTATTTCAATTCATCCTAGAGTCTAAATGCCTTGCTTAAACTTTTCCATTAAATATTAGCCATAGAGTTCCTCGAGCATTGATTGAGTTTCACTATTTCGAAGAAATTAAACACGTCAAATTTTTAATTAATTTTGTCCACATTGAATTGCGCGAGCAAAGTTTTATAGGGTTTCAGTTTATTGTTCGAGCAACTCGAGAAAATTGTTTTGAAGAACATGTCGTAAGAATTTAATCAAGGAAATCGATCACTTTACTAAGGATTTGTGTAATATGATAAAGAAGAGTAGGTAGTTATTATTTAATTCATTTATTTATTTTTACAGGCCTTGAAGGCTTTTACACGTAGGCACAAAGGAGAATGGTGTGAGAATGAACAAAATAGATACTTACTTGTATCTGAATGTGTACTATATAAAGATTGTATAATGCCATAGAATTTTTTTACATTAGCTCCACAGGAGGTCCTGAGGTAAATAATTACCCAACGGTCGATGTCATCTTTCGGGATGCTGTGTGCAGGGTTATTTTAAAGGAAAGGGAAGAGAGGAATTTCTGAGAAGGGAACAGTTATGACGGGTGGGTAGGAATCTGCGGTTCAGTGTGTCCAGGTCATCCACTGCCGAAATCTAGATAAACCTTACTCCAAGAACCCGGGCACCCGTGTTAAGTCACCAAACGTAGGGAGATCCTTGGGGTGACCTACGGAAAAGGTGTGGTGTTCCAATAAATAATTCCGGGTCAGCGGTACCCATTCCCGCCTCCCAAATTCCCTCCCAAAAAACCTTGATTTATATATGCTGAAAACATTTTTATTATACATTGGATTGTCAGTATCTACGCACATCACAATGGCAATTTCACTAACGGAATCAAACAATGAATAATTTTGTAAATACATTGGAATCAAAAAAAGTTGCACAAAGAATTACAATATTTTGTATAATAACAAGAGTACAAAAAAAGTAAGTCTTGTAGGTTCTATGTAAGTACTTACAGTTATAATTTGTTGAAATGCAAGATTATAATGCAGAAAATTGCAGTAACGCCAGATTGGGTATTTTAAAATAGCAAAATTTTTGGTGCGTTGAAAAAAAAAACGTGTTTCTAATCCGATAACTAAATTTGAATTAACAGAGAATCTAAAATTATGGATCAAAACTCTGGTCAACGTAATTAGGTACAATATATTTTTGAAAACTTGATGTCGTCGTACTTTCTAAGATTTTTTTGTTATTCCCGCATTCATTTAATTGTTCATTGTTTTTTCATAAAACAAAATTTTAATTAAAGAAATTCCACAAGCTAACTTTTATTATCCTAAAGTGACATTATTAGTTTTGTGTCAAGTCAGTGTTATTTATTTCAATAGGCAGTCGTAAAGGCAGCAAAACGCTTACAACTCTAAACAACAGATGGAAGATGAGTTACTCACTCACGCAACCTGATTAGAAAACATTTAATTTGTTTTCTTTATTTAGATAGACGCTTAGTTAAGTTCCACTTGGTATTTAGTAATTATTGATTTTCCACCGAAATACCTTTGTGAAATACGTAGGTCTTCTCTCGGCATCATAATAATTTTACTTTGAAAATTATAAAGTTTAATTTGATATGTCTATCGGATCCAACTTTATTGTGCTAGTTAATAATTCCCATTTATGTTATATTCCACGAGATTTTCCAATTCCCTGGGCAACGATCAGGGGTGTGCAATTATACCAATGGACTCTTAATCAGAATTTGGTAAGATTTAATTAGCTTGGTTTGACGTAGCCCTGAATAGAAGATAAACCCATTTCGCAAAATGGAGGAAGCTTAGCGTCGAGAAATATTATTCTTTTATCAAATCCTTTTGTGGTCTGTAATTGAATTTCCTACGCGATAGCTACCGCGCAAATCCCTTATTTTACAACCGAATATTATTCAAGTTGAAAGTAAAACATCAAACAATACTCAAAATTCACAAGGTTTTTCAAAAACAGTTTTATGAGCATAATACTTAATCTGTTTGTGAAGGTTAAGTCTGAAGTACTTTTCGTACGAAAATCGATGTTGAAAAGTGTCAGCATTAAATTTATAATATTTCACGAGGAAGTTTTTTAAGGAGATGATCTGGGAATAAAAAACCTTCAAAGTGGATTACGTTTTTGTCATCTGAAAAAAATCGCGTATCGGAATTTTGATGAATAACGATATGCTAAGGAAGTATGATTATATAACCCCACCAAAATAATATGATAAATTTGTAGAATCTACATTGTGTGACCGTTTGAGTGCAAGATAGAAGTATTGCATGAAATCCTAAACATACTATATTATATTTTAAAAAATAAAACGAAATATAATCAAACATTCTAATTTCGGTTGTCTGTGAGGACGTGCATGATGTGAAATATTCCTGCAAATTACTGCATTAGAAAATGTTTCAAGATATGTAATTTACAACGGCTATTTCCTACCTCACCGTGTAGCCAAAATCCGATCTAAACCACGTATAAACACACTTCACTGTTTCGAATGTGGCCAGTCGTTACTTACGCCAATCAGTATACCTAAATAAAGTAACCAATTTGCCAAGATTAAACTTGGCTAACCAATGGAGTAGTGTTGCAAACTGATCATGGATGGAGTTCGAGCAATCAGCCAAGTGTAAGGATTTTTGCTATTGAATTCTAGCATTTCGTGTGTGTAATTTGTAATATTCGGCAGATTCAAAAACCATCCTCACTCATCTATACACGAATATACATAAATACTATGAAAAAAGATTAAATACTCGCTGTACTCGAAACAATAACAAAAACTTACTTAAAATTCCCTTAACGCACGCTACCTTCGGTCAACGAAACTTTAGATACCTTGCAACAAAAATTTACAACATTCTTCCAAATAGAATAAAAGAATGTGATTCACAAAAAAATTCAAAAATAACATAAAAATTTGGATAAAACATAATGATAGGGCCTTTACCGGTGCACTCATCCAAATTTGAAATTAGTAATGAATCCAATGTTGTAATTATTGTACCAATGCGGTTTGTTATTATTAATGCAACCAATCTATTGTGTGATATAAATGTAGGTATGTTCACAAATATTATAAATTGACTTTAAATGACTGCCACAATACAGGCTAGCCTAGTGAGGCAGGTTATGAGAAAAATAAATTTATAATTATAAATTTCTATTCTTGAAGTACCTACTGTTCAAATGTATATTTATCTTCTGTTGTTTATCTTTTGTACTTACAAAACTTATAAACCATTGCAACATGCACTTTTTCTAGTTATTAATCTTGCAAATCATCTTTGAATAAAATAATAATTATTATTATTATAATGATTAATATTTTCTTGAGTTTTCCGGCCGAATAAACCGCCAAAGATTTTTTTAAGGTGAAAACCTGGGTTAAGATGACTTGAAGAAAAGGAGAAGGCTAGCGACCTTTAATCAAATTGGATTACCTGCAGAGAACTGTGAATGAGAACATCAATCTGGTGTCGTGGCCAGGAGAATAGTATTTTCATAACCGCAGTGTGTATCGCATTTTCCTTTCACCGGAATTAGCATACAATGAAGGGTTTTCATAAAATGTGTCAAAAAATATTTTATAAACCAAATTTGTACCGTAATTAAATAAATAAATTTGCTAATTTGCGACACTAGTATCTTATTTTTGAAACAATTTAAAAATATTGATATCGCAAACAGTCGTTAACATAATAAACCATAAAACTATCAACATTATGAACACAATCGACCATCAAGAAAAATAAATCAAGTTAAATCAATTTTAAATCGCCACTAAATCATGGATATTAAATATTAATTTATGTGGTTATACGGGAACTTATATGTTATAATACAATATATGTTTTGGTTACTCATATACAGCGCATTAATTAATTTTCGCCTAATGAGGCTAGTTATTTATTTATTAACGTTCTCTTTTGGGGGATTTTTACAAATTTAATAAGAAATATACCGTATTTATTGTACACAATTGTAACTCAGTAACAATATTTTATATTTGTTCAAACATAAATTGAAGATGTCCACTGACTTGCTATGTCGTAAGGTATCACATAAAAAGGTTTTTTAGCACCTACCATCTTCTTATCAATAATTTTTACTTTATCACATATTTGATTCTACAAGCCACCATCTACAAGATGACACCATGTGAAGAATGGATTTATGGAAAGAGCTTTAAAGCTCTGAATGTACACGTTACTGCTTTTGTACCTTTGAATTCACTACCACCTAAGAACGAATTAGCGAAAAGCTGGAGTTTCAAAATCCGTTAGTCTTAGAAAGTTTTCGCAGTCTCAGCCAAAAGTACAGGCTGCATAATGCGCATCATTTGTCCGTGTGTTTCGTCGTGATTTGTTCGCTTTATGGAAAACGTTCGGCAAACTTACACGAGAAGGGCACCGTGCCAGCTCCGGATTCTCCGTGTCAGAAGGCATTCTCCCAACTCAAGGAGATATCCGGATATTACACTAGATTCAACCACAGTGTTGCATAGACACGTTGTATGGATCGGCCGGTGACAAGAGCCAAATATGGAAAAAAGGTGGATCCAGAAATCTATGCGACAATTCTAGAAAAATGTTTTCACTTTGCTCTATATAAGATGAGAAATATGATAACTAGGAATAATCCAATTGCATTGCGTAAAAATACACTATTTTGAAATTCATTTGTGTTTCGTAAACACTCTGGATTTATGTATTGGCTGTTATTTATTCATTTATTGAATTAATTTGATTCAAGAAAAATGCAAGCAATTTTTTTTTCAATTACCATAAAATGTTGACATTTTAAGATGTGTGAAATTGATGTAAGAGATATGAAATGTCTTGTTATTCATCTTTACTGGGAGATCTTGTGGTGAAGCGAATTTTAGGGTTTGAATATGGTTTTTTCTGCGAAATTTATAGTTCAACTTAATGGTTTGAGTTGGGTTTTTCAGTAGCTTCTAGAAATATGCCAAAAAAATGGAAACGTGGTTAATTTAAAGACAACAGATTAATTAAACATAAAGTAAGTTGTATAATATATGTGTGTAATGTTCTGCTACTTGCAGACACACCAAGTCAGTTTCTCCAACTCCCTTGGATGGAGATTACTTTGTATAATAAAAGAGTCTGGTTCTTTATCTGGTTTTATTTACACTTCGCGTATACAGTTTGAGGCTACGTTAGTCAACCTAACTGAGAGCTGGCTAGAATGGTTCTTTCGTCTGAACATTAAAAACACAGCCTCTCAGCTGTCCTGACCTCCTGTCCGAGAACTCAAGCACTACGGCTTGCCATCTAGCGGATTCTACCGATAATTGATGTTATCGCCATCTGTATCTACAAGGCAGAAGATACATTACAATGTGCGTTGAGGATAAGTTGCAATATCATGGCTAAACCAACATTAGTTTATAACTAGGCATAACTAACACGGCTAACTAACTAACTAGCAAAGACGTTCCTTTGATTGGGCATAGTACGAACTTAACTTTATCTCGTTCTGAGATAGGAGGAGGAGTGTCACAGTTTGCAATGATGATTTCTCTTGATCTATTTGCAAATATTCAAATAGGGCGTATCCTTACTATTTTAGAACATAAACATAAATACGCAACAGAACGCAGATAGAATTATATGCAATGTTTTCTAACCAATTTGGGAGGCGGGAATGGGTACCGCCGCCCCGGGAACCTTTATTGGATAACCAACACCTCTGCCATAGGTCACCCCAAGTGGTTCGCTACGTTTGGTGATTTAACAGGGGTGCCCGGGTTCATGGGGTGAAGTTTGTCTAGGTCTCAAAGGTGGATGACCAGGACACACTGAACCTCAGATTCCTACCCACCCCTTAAACCCCTTTCCTTCCTACCCACCCCTTAAACCCCTTTCCTTCCTACCCACTCCTTAAACTCCTTTCCTTAAACCTTAAAACCCTTAAACTTCCTTAAAAAAACCCTCCACACAGCATCCCCAAAGATGACATAGGCCCTGTGGGAAATTATTTTCCTCAGGGCCTCCTGTGTGGAGCTCATGTAAAAAAAAAAAAAAAAAAACCAAACATTTGCTTTAAAATATGCCTAATATCCTCAAAAGCATAAAACGGTAAATAGATCTGAAAAAATTGTTTTTGCGAATTTGTCAACTCAGAACATGGTAAGGCGTAGTTAGAATCTTAAAGGACTAAAGTGACTAACTACACTGCGCCTCTTAAAAACTATCCACTGTTAGAAGATAATGTATAAACAAAATGGCAAATACAAAAGTTTAAACTTTTAGTTAGGCCTTAAACATTTGATGTTAAATACGGAAATATAACACGGATTGCTCTGAAAATTATTTTGGTTCTATAAATGAGCAAAAAAAATCGTTTGGCACTCAAAGGTCATTTTTAAACAAAAATCAGGTAGAAGTTTGTCCAAATAAGGTGACGAAATGTAGAAATGAGATATCCCGTCTGGAGCCAGTGAGTATGGCATCCCCAATTGGGGTATGTTGTGAGGCTAAAGGTAATGGGGAGGGGAAGGAGATGGGGAAAAGGAAGGTGGGAAGTACCTGGCTATTCAGATCTGGTCACCAAACACGGCCAAAGCCATTTTAAGCAACTTTTCAATTCTGAATGGTGGTCTTACGCCAGGGCGATACTGAGAGTATCTTCCACTCTGGAACGTGCCGCAAATATACTTTATATTATTTTAAATGAATAAATCGTGAAATAACACAAATTAATCAAATAAAATATATTTGCCACGCAGGGATTCGATACCGCGACCTTCGGAATGCTAGTCAAGAGCCTCACCGCTGGACTACGCCGGCCGTCAAAAAACTCCCTTTCCCCTCCCAATTCTCCATCAACACCTACGCCCACTTCTTACTTCACTGGAGAAGTCCAGCGCGTTTTGTTTTACACCATATATTATTTATAACACATATAACTTTACTTTAGTAGAGTATTATCTAGTCCAAGGAGGGGTAGGGTTTTAAAGACTAAAAAAAAGCATATTTTAATGATTTTTTTTGGAGGTATGAATAATGTTGGTTTTTTTATTTTATAAACAAGTCATGACATCTGAAGTACCTTAAAAAAATTTTTTTTATAAAAAATATCAATAAATAAGTCCGTGAGAGTGAATCTCCCGAGGAACCCCGAAAATGCGGTGCACATCATAACTTGGTAACAAAAAATTTTAAACAAAAAAATCAAAATGTTTTGAAAGGATGATATGTTTTTCTAGGTAGTGACGAAGCGTTTTTTTTTTTATTCTTTTTTTTTGCAGCATGTTGAAGTCAAAAATGTGATTTTTGCTAAAATTTTCGGTAAATACGTTATTATAAAATGGAAAAAAAAAATGTTAAAAAAAAATGTTCGTCACTACCTATTAATTTATGTGAACAAATAGTGTACAAAATTTCGAAAAAATCAAGTTTTTTATAGTTGAAATATACTTGAATTGAGCAAGAGGACCGGTCGCTTGAAACTTGAAATTTTGACACAATACTCTCGACATGTTATACATTTAGAAAAAAAATAATGTTAAAAATGACTTTTAAAACCCTACCCCCCCCCCCCCCCCCCCTTTAAGAAGTTACGGTTGTAGAAAAACTCGGTCGGCATATAAAAAATGTTGTTTTATTTTAAATTATAACGTCCTATCACAAAGTATCTGCTTCATATGAACAAAGAAGTATTTCTTTTTTTTGCATTACATAAATAATTTGTAAGTTGGATTGGTAATATATATATTTAGTTGTTCTGTTACGTTTAAAAATTCTGAATCCTCAAGGGGTGGAAAAAAAATACCTCTGTGCTTCTAAATTTATTTCTTTTTTAACTTTGAATATTATATTAGAAAAAATATTCGTATTATTTGTTCACCAGTGGGTTACGATACTTATTTTATTATCATCCAAAAATCATCAATCACCGTTATCCAATTAAATATAATTGGTCTCATTTATTTGTTAGAATAACTTTCATACGAAATTAATAATTACAAAGTTAAATTTACTTTTCCACATTATATAATAACAGATGACTTTAGGTAAAATATTTAATTAAACGTTTACGTCATTTTATTAATAAACCATTGGCATTATTAATTATGTAATCTGTAATTGATAGGCCCACACATTTTAATACGAAGGTTCATTCCCATGAAACATCATGATAACTTATTCGTAGTATAAATATTTAATTATTTGAGAATGTGGTTCTGTAATATATTGTTTCCTGTTGTTTTTACTGACATGTAACTGAAACCCACAATTTTTAATATACTTGGCGCAAATGTTAACTAGGTAAGCACTTTTAAAATATTTAATTATTAGAATTGGTCTAGGGGTAAGACTCTTGGCTCACGGAATCCCGGCGTGTGCAAATAAATTTTATTTAATTAATTTGTCGTATTTCACCAGGCGCGATCCAGAGTGAAAGATACTCTCAGTATCGCTCTGGTGTAAGACCACCATTCAGAATTGAAACGTTGCTTTTTTTTTACATGAGCTCCACACAGAAAATAGCTTTGGCCGTTTTTGGTGACCAGATTTGATTACCAGGTACTTCCTACACCTTCTTCTCCCCCATTACCTTCCCCTCCCAAAAAAAAAAGTTAATAGTAGGGTATCGTACCTATCTTATATGCTTTAATTTAAAGAATAAATAAAAATGAACAAATTTGTACATTTAAAATGTTTTTTACGGGCAAACATACAGTTGTTTCAAAAATTTTCAAAAATTTAAATGTTCTTTCAGGTTGGAAGGAGAGAGAGGATCCTCCGATTATCTCTCATCACAGAAAATATGTAGGTGGGAATTCGAGGGGCAATCGGTCAACGTGAAAAATGTCCTTCTCGTACAAGACCCAACTGAGAGACATTGGGTTATCATTGCCTCGTAAAAGCTGGTCCTCCATCAATGGGATAAGATGCTTCCATAGCCGCTGTGCTCAGATAATGCACATAAGGGAGCTTAAAGGGTCGGCGTTGCGTGAGTTCAGTGTGGTGCAGAAAATATTGTCAACGAATGCCCGCTCCATTCATTCCCCGGCGGTATTGTTACCAATTTGATAGAAATCTGAAACGCGTTTAAAATCGGCGTTTAACGAGGACCTTCCAAATGTCAAAAAAATTAAATTGGTCTGTTTTGATGACAATTTAACATATGAATTTCTGTGAATCATCTGGCTATTTGATGTAAGAGGTGAAATATTGTAAAATATTGAAATATTTTATCAAAAATAAATAAAATTTTTATCTGACCAATTAACTAGGCATTTCATATATTTATTATGTTCATTAAAATGAAATGATGTTGTTACATGGGCGAAGTCGGGTTGCAAGTTTTCTATTAATGACATTCACCAATCTCAATCTCGAAGTAGGTGCAATATACTAAATAATTTGTACATATTTACGTTGTATTTAATAGTTCGGCAAGGGCCTACGCAGGATAAGGCTCTATCAGATTGCCCCGATAATATTAACATAGTAAAACTTTACTGAAATCTATTCAGACACCTCAAAACAACATACTTATAACTAACTATACTAGCGACATTTAAAATATGAAAAAACTAAAAATTTTCTACACTCAACAGAAAACGATAGCAAACACTGTGTTATCGAGAATGCGCTTTCTACTTTTGAAGAAAATCTGTATGCATCACTAAAACTCGCCAAAGCTCTCAGCACATATCGATAATAAGTTACGGAACTTTGTAGGTTTGAATTGCTCATCAAAATTTCTCATGTATAATGAGAATGTCTTATGTTAAAATTTGTCCGGAGCAACTTCTAGATAACTACATATATAGTATGAATTATAAACAGAGTAACAGCAGCCAGAAAACTACATAATAACGTCTGTTTTCAGTTATAATAATAATAATAATAAAGTTTTATTCCAAGATGTGGGGAGGATAGTGCAATCCCACACGTCGCATATGATTGTACATATTTATATAATACATTTTTTTTCCTGTATAACATTATTTTTTATCTACTTATGTATTTGGTCCTTATTTTTTTTTCCTTGTCTTACCGTTTCAATTTCTCCAAATGTAGTTTTTAAACTTTTGTAAGGATATTGCGCATTTCTCTCATCTCTATTTTTGTAAAATAATATACTTATGTTTTTCCCTATTTAAACGTAAAAATATTTGCACATGTTTTTATCTGCTGTTAAAGTCAATTCGTTAGAAATAGTTTGGATGCAGGTGAGTTCTCTAGTTGTTGTCTTGTATATTCTTGTCAACTAACATCTGTATCTATATTTTCTCCTTAATAAATAAATAAATAAAATAAATTTTATAACACATTTTAATACAACAGATTTTTTTTTAGAACATAGAATAGGAAAAAAACAAAATAAAAATTAAATTAAATAAAAATAAAAAAAAATAATCAATTCTATTCTTCAAGCTCGGGCCCAGCGCTCACTCAGGAGTGGGGTTTGGTCCTGGAACGCTGCGGTCACCACTGCATTGTCGGAAGCCATTAGCCGCATCCTGGCTCCAGTGACCCGATGTCTCGAACAAAGTCGATGCACTGCTATGTCTTCTGAATCCAAATATAATTCTGCATGCATCATTATATTGGATCCGGAGTCGTTCCATTAAGGTTGTTCGGTAGTTACACCATGTTTCGCATGTTTATAGATTAGTGCAAAATGCATTGAACAATGTTTTTTTTACATGGTTACTGCATTGGAAAAATCTTCGGGCAATCATATTGGACAATATACTGATACTTCTCCTCTGTCGTTCAATATCACCATCATCAGAGATATATATATATATATATTACATTTGTTGATATAACTATCTATATATATATATATATATATAGATAGTTATATCAACAAATTGCAAGAAATCCACTCGACCTCAATCTCAGTACTTGCATAAGTTGGACGCGACGTGACGATACCATCTGGATAGTGATATAAACATGCATGTATTTTTATGCGATATTGAACCGCATTTCCAATACTACTAACTTATTCATAACCGCAACAGCCTTTCCGGGCGGGTGTCAAAACAGAATAAATCTAATTCCCAGGAACAAATTGCGATACCCTTTCTCCATATACATTCACAATACAATGTTCAGGGTTGCTAGCACGTCTAAGATTTCAGTTGAAGAAGAAATAAGTCTAATTTTTCTTTTCGGAGTATGTGGCTTCAAATTAATTAAATGAAGATGTTAAAATTTTAAATGCTTGCAATATTTCTCTGCTTTTATTTTCGCGAACGCTAAGACCATGGAAACTTGTAGGTCATCTCTCGTTTAAAACATTCTCATGGCTCGTGTGAAAACGGGCAATCAATCTGAATTATTGGGGATTTAAAGAGATGCCCGCACAGCGGAAAGAATTGGGAAAATCATAGAGAGCGACTTACCTGTTTTCGTCTTTTGCTTGTCTAAATTTCGCTGGTTTATTTCATTAAGGGGGGGTAAGGTTTTAAAGGCGAAAAAAAGACATATTTTTATGATTTCTTTTTGGAAACGTGAATAATGTTGACTTATTTCTTTTATACACACGTTATAGTATGACATCTGAAGTATCTTGGAAAAAAAATTAATAAAAATTATTAATAAATAAGTCTGTGAGAGCGAATCTCCGGAGGCGCCTCGAAAAAAAGGTTACGCGGTGAACATCATAACTCATTAACGAATCATTTGAAACAAAAAAATTGAAATGGGTTTTAAAGGTGATACGTTTTTACACTACCTGTTGATTTTTGTATATAAATAGTGTACAAAATTTCAAAAAAATTGATTAAGTAAATTTTGAGTTATGATGTTCACGGAATTAAAAAAATATTTGCCAAAAAAATCAATTAAAAGTTTTTTTAAACTCGAAATATACTTGAATCCAGCGAGAGAGACGGTCGCTTGAAATGCTGTATCTTCGTTAGTTTAGCTCCGATTTACTTGAAATTTTGACACAATATTTTCGACATGTTG
The DNA here is from genome assembly GCA_936435175.1 of Glyphotaelius pellucidus. Lineage (NCBI taxonomy): Eukaryota > Metazoa > Arthropoda > Insecta > Trichoptera > Limnephilidae > Glyphotaelius > Glyphotaelius pellucidus. The sequence continues at coordinate 34,197,396 of OW386546.1, forward strand.
ATATGACATAAGAAAAAAAACAATTTCAAAAATGAGTTTTAAAACCTTACCCCCCCCCCCCCCCCCTTAACCACCAAACTCACGAGCTCATGATGATTCTTATCTGTTTCGACTCGGTAAAACGTTTTTACGTAAACACGGCTCTTTATTCAACACTCACCATATATGTATCGATGATTATTAATTTGCAACTGAACACGATGACACATAATTGTACTTGGTCGGCATAAGGTAGACAGCGCCCTTGAGGTGATTTTTCACAAAAACGGCGCTATATAAATCATCCAATTATTAATATTATTAGGCGAAAAAAAAAGTAAAAATAATAACAATTTTAGAAAACGATGAGTGCTTGGTACCAACATGAAGTATTGCCCAATCTTTAATTAAAAATTGTGATATATTTGACGCAAGGAATTGCTGGGGATTACGTGTAGGTATGTTTTACCGTATTTTAAAATGAAGAGCACTAAGGGATGGACTATTTTGAACAGTAACCTGATAGTTGATTCCCCGACAGTTGGCTTACCGAAATTAAAATAACTATAAAAATTCAATTTTTTGTGCTTTATTTACCAATTTCAAACCTTAAATCGACTTTCAAAATATCTTCAATGATAATTTGATACGGATATCTAACGAATTTATTTATGTTGATTTTTCATACATATTAGCTGGTGAATTCAGCATATTATATACAAATAGTTATATCTTTGATGCATTTGAATGAAAATATGTATTATACTTTTGTTATTCGGCGCTGCTTCCTCTCTGCATACTTAGTTATATTTTGTGTAAGTAAATGTGTGTAATTTTTCCTTAACCGTTCGTATATTGTAAACAAGGATGCAGGGAGGCCAATTGTTGGGTAATCTTTTGAACACGATGCATAGCGGAGAGAAACTGAAAATGCGTACCCAAATCTGCGCATTGTTAACATAGTCTATATTTGAATGCTCCATTTCGAAGAGTTGAAACTCTCATCAGCTCAATTCTAGAAAGACATCTTTATTTTTACGTCCCGATGTATGTACACCTGGAGTATGCGGATATCTTCCCTCCGTATGGGTCTCTAGGGTTTAGATCCAGGTTTACTCCATCCTTGACATAAAAAGACCCTCCGCAACTCAACACGCGTTCTAAAGTCATTGCTAGACCCTGCATTGTTTATTTAAGCCAACTCAATAAATTGTCGCTTCGTAGCATAAGTAATACACACTTGTTAGCTCTGAACAAGCTTATGAGAAGCCAAAAGAGCCAACGCGTATCAAAGAAGTTATAAACTAATGTAATAACATACATGTAGATGACTCGAATGAACAAACATAATTCATCATCCCTTACAATATTTGCCTTGTGTTATTTCGCAGATACATCCTGTGTACTGGGGACACGTTTGCTCAACGGAATCGTGTTCTCACGGCTTGAGTTTTGTTGCGAATCGGAACAATAATTTTCGCAATCTGAATTTAAACAAAGGCCAGTGCGGTAAGTAGGGCTTTGCAAACACATTAAAATGTGTTCAGGTATCCAGATAGGATCTACCAACAGTTTGTTTCGAATTTATGTGTACATTCTGATTGGCTTAGTTGCCAGTTTGTTACCCCCTCGGTGTGGCTTACGCCTAATATGTAATACTTGCTAGGGAGTCCTCGCTTTGTTTAATGCTGACGATTATGCTTTATTCTTCTCTACGCCGCGCTACAGGCCACAAAACTACAGCGTTACGCCAAATAAACACCACACATAAAGGATGCAGAAAAACAAAAAACAAAAGGGATTGTTACAATTGGTTGAACCATTCAACGATTTTTCTTTTTGCGTATTTAAAAGTTTTATTATGCTAAAATGAGAAATCTGTTAAAAAAATTATGCATTAATACAACACCAAATTTAAACTAATATAAGCACTAAAAAGTTTTAAAAATATAGCGAGCTCGCGACCTACGGTTGCGAAAACATAGGCATAGGCGGGATTTTTCTGTTGAAAAGTTGAAAATAAAAAAAATATTTATGTACTAGCGAGTTTCCGGCATGCGTTACTATGCCAATTAAGAACAGAATTGTTTCCCGATCCCCTCCCCTCTCCCATTTTCATACATCCAGTCCCGGAACATTCAGATTTTTAAACAGCTTGCGTGCCTCCTATCGCATTTTTTTGCATCAAATCTGGTACCTAACAATAAGTAAGTACCTATATAAAATAAATATACATTTTGATAAGCTTCAAAGTATTCGATTTCGGATAGTACCCATAGCTGAAAATAAATTCATTAATTTAAACATTTTATTGAATTTTAATTTAAAAATTGATGGTTTGCAAAATGTCATTCTCAAACTGTGACAGTTTTGTAAGAGTTTTTGTAATGATTTAAATAACCTTTCAAATGTATTTTCGCGTGGTTGTAATAATCCAGAAATCTTTGCGAGGACGGAAAGATGGTATTTTGATACTACAAATCATCCACATCAAATCCCCAAAGTTTCATCGCAATCGGATGAACTGTTAGCAACGCATAATTTCATGATTCCAGAACTCACTTTTATATATTATAAGAATTGCGCATATTAAATCCCCGAAGTTTTATCGCAATTGGATGAATGGTTTAGCAACGCATAGCATACAAACGTACATACTGTTACGGTACGCATTTTAAGTATAATGACGACAGTCCCGCAAGCGGCCGCGGCGCGGGCAGTGTATTCCGTCCTCCCCCCTCGCAAGAAAGCACACACCGCATCCCTCCGCGGCATTCCGGCAGAAACCCGCCGACCATCGCCCGAGAAGCTGCACCCGTCGCCGTGCGCTCACTAAATTCCCGCGTGATCGCCGTTTACAATGGCGATCCGTTAGAGCCCGAATTCAACAGTAGAGCATGAGGTCGCGAGCATGACCCTCTCCGCTTGGAGATTACCGCTGCCTGGTAGAGAATTGAAACTACCTGAGCTGACCCTAGCCTGCTGCCCCGGCTTCCTGCACCAGACCACCAGCTTTGAGTTGAACCTCGATTTCCCTCTTAATTAATGTGTCCCATAGCAATACTCGGTTGAAACGACCACCTTCCCGGAGAGATCCGCTACAATACATCCGCAGACAGAAACAAACATATTTTTATTTTTATATATAGAGATATTTTTTTGCATCACGGCACAAAAATTGAAGCAACAGTTTTCTTACTAATTCCCTGCAGAAAAGGAGTGAGTTTCTTAATATCGAATTTCAAAATCGTTTCCTGACGCATGATAGTATCTATAATAGACTGACTGCCAAAATTTCTAATCGTTTGCAAAATATAATCATTTTTGTGTATAATTACTATGTTAAGACGACACAATACCCTAAAATATACTCAAATCTTAACGACTTAAGTAAAAAAGGCATGTACACCAATATGCGACGCGCAATCCCAGTGTATTGAACGGACCCACTGTCGAATTTACCCTAGCAAACCTCTAAAATAATCTGAACGACCTAAGTGAAAAAAGTGTGTACACAAATATACGTGCGCGGCCCGACGTATTGGACGGATCTATGGCCGAATTCGCCCTAGCAGGCCTAGAAATTTGATCTTTCCGCCGTGTTTGTTTTAATTAATTTTGATGAACGTGTTGCTAATATTTCAGATGTTTTTAAGCGAATCCTCATTCTAAAAAAATAAAATCTGGTGCTTACCGTTAAGTGGTTAGTTAAAAACGGATAATAAAATTTTCAAACCGTTTTACTTAAATTATATTTATGGTAAAAAGGTACTGTTTTTATTAATCTTAAATATTAATAACTAACATAACCGGGTATAGGTGTCACCAAAAAGATATTTTATTTATGAATTCGTTGGAATTAATTAAAATGTGAACCTTGAGCTAGGGTATTGTGCCGCCTTAAGCCGGTTAGTTTGGATATTTATAGAATTTTGCGCCTATTTTATCCCTTACCGAAATATATAATTAATCTTTCAAAAAAACCAATAATCCACTTTATTTCTTACACCCTTTACATTAGAAATCAGCGGCAGCACAAGAGAAAATTTACCTTTTTGTTTTATTTCATTATTGCGGTGTTAAAATACACATCCCACCAAAGAGATGAGCCTCGAAGCCATGTTAAACACTTTACGATAAAGCGAAATTCACTGAGCCATAACATCTAAAAGATCCATGGTTTACGACTGTTACCCAAGTATGTTTCTGCGCTGAAAGGGTGGATTTTAGATTTAAAGAAGTGTCTACCTGTCAATTTTTCAAATGATTTTAAGCCAAAGTTTACAAGCTACAAGCCGGCAAATTCACTATCTGCTAGTAAACTTGCTCAGTGTAATCATGTATACTAGCTAACTAGCAGATTTTACACTGAACAAGTTTACTATCGGATAGTGAATTTGCCGGCTGGCAGCTTGTAAACTCGCTCAATGTAATCGAGGCTTAAACAAAGCAAACAACTATTCATTTTCACTGATTGACTTGATTGACTGTAGGAGGCCCTGAGGAAAATAATTTCCCTCAGGACCTAAGTCATCTTAGGGGATGCTGTGTAGAGGGTTTTTATTGAGGAAAGGAAGAAGGGGAGTTCTGGGAAGGAAATAGATATGACGGTGGATAATGGGTGGAATTTGGGTGTCAGTGTGTCCAGGAGTGACAGACGTATGATTTCATTCACTGTAGTAGAAGGCGAAGAGTTTGAAGGATTCTGGCTGGAGAGGTCAAAAGTCCTTCTCAACCAGTCTCTCTCGATCCTGCCCGCCACGCAGAAAATGGGCTAATAAATTGGCCGCCAAGCCCTTTTGACAAACCCCATCCCATGAACCCGGACACCCTTGCTAACTCATTAAACGTAGCGAACAACTTGGGGTGACCTACGATCGAGGTGTTGGTTATCCAATAAATGGTACCCAGGGCGGCAGTACCCATACCCGCCTCCCAAAATGCAATTTCTCCCAATTCTTTTAATGTGACTACCGCTCAAGAATCCCAACTGCTTCCAACCGCCGGAGTCATTGCATTGAATCCCCAACTGGGATATGTTGTGAGGCTGATAGTAGTGGCAAGTGGAAAGAGACGAAATAAGGAAGACGGGGAAGTACCTGGCTATTTTTTTGTTGGTCTTTAAACACGCCTAAAGCCATTTAACGTGCAGCAAACATATTATAAATTGTTTTAAATTAATAAATTATGCAACAACGCAAGCTAATCAAATAAATTTACTTGGGTCGCTTTACTTACTGTTACTGATAATAATGAATCTACAGCATGCTGCAAAAATAAGCAAACATTAAGTTAAAATTTCAGCAAAGAATAGCCTCCGGCATTTAGCCTCATTAATTTATATTTCTTGTATTAGAAAGAAACTCCATCATGGATAAATGTTTTGAAATAAAAATGTTAGCTGTAAAAGCTTTCTACTTCTTCACTTAAATAAATAAATAATATTTTTATTTAATATTCCTCTCTCTT